>CM066046.1:115874674-116474674 GCA_033557465.1 Ichthyophis bannanicus | reverse complement strand
CCTAGATGTATCATATGTCTACAACTACTGTGTCTTGACTAGATTGTAAGATCTGATAAACAGGGGCCATCTTTTACATGTGTCTATGCAGCGCTGCGTATGTCTTGAATCACTATACAAATGATCAGTAATAGTAGTAAAGAACAACCCAAACTGCTGTTACATGTTACAAGGTTCCACATTAGATGTCATCGTGGATAATATGTTTAAACCCTCCACCTATTGTGCAGCAGCAGCCAAGAAAGCAAGTAGAATGCTAGGGATCATAAGGAAAGGAATGGAGATAAAACCAACAATAGTAAAATGCCTCAGTATCGTTCCAATGTTGGGACTGCACCTTGAATATTTTGTTTAATTCTGGTCACCATATCTTACAAAAGATATAGCAGAATATGAAAAGATACAGAGAAGAGCCACCAAAATGGTAAAGGGGATGTAAGGATACCCCTATGAGGAAAGACTTAAAAGGTTAGGGCTCTTCAACCTGGAAAAGAAACGGCTGAGGGGAGATATGATAGAGGTCTATAAGTTAATGTAGTGGAGGAGTAGCCTAGTGGTTAGAGCAACTGCCTCATACCCAGAAGATCAAGGGTTCAATTCCCACTGGCACTCCTTGTGACCTTGGGCAAGTCACTTTACCCTCCATTGCCCTGGAAGAAAAGGCAGGCAATTTACTTCCAGTGATACATTGCCAAGAAAACCCAGAGGTAGCTGGGTCGCTATGAGTCAACACTGACTTGATGGCACTTAAAAAAAAATAAGTTAATGAATAATGGAACAGATAAGCATAGATCAGTTGTTTACACCATCAAAAAGTAGAACAACTAGGGGACATGCAATAAAACTACAGCATGACCCATTTAAGACTAATAAGAGAAAATATTTTCTCTCTCAACGCATAATCAAATTCTGGAATTCGTTACCGGAGGATGTAGTAAAAACTGTTAGAGTAGCTGGGTTTAAAAAAAGGTTTGGACAAGTTCCTAGAAAAAAGGTCCATAACCTATTATTAAAGAGGACCCAGGAAATCCACTGCTTACCCCAGGATGATCATTGTGGAACCTGTGTGCATTTTTTGGGAACCTGCCAGGTACCTGTGGCCTGGATTGGCCAATGTTGGAAACAGGATATTGTGCTTGATGGACCTTGGTCTGACTCAGTACGGCATATCTTATATTCTTCATGCTGACCCCCCTCACTAGGAATTCATCCTACATGTGCGTTACCAGCACAAGGGCTTAGCAATTATGCTCCCCTATGCAGCAGCTTTTAGTCAGCTCTAAACAGCAAGGAGACCAAAAATAATGCTCACAACTACAAGCAAATAATATATAAGCCCTCTCCTCAAGTTGCTTCATTGTCACCTTCTCCGTTTCCAAATCCATTTCAAACGTCTCCTACTGACCTACAAATTCCTTCATTCTTCTCACTACCTCTCTTCTCTTCTCTGTCCCTACACCCCTCCTCGGGAACTCTGCTCTTATGGCAGATCACTTTTATCTGCGCCCTTCTCTTCTACTGCCAACTCCAGACTTCCATCTTTTCACCTTGCTGCTCCTTATGCCTGGAACAAACTACCTGAGTCAGGCTCCATCTCTGGCCCTTTTTGAATCCAGACTAAAAATTCAGGGCCCAATATCCAAAGGCATTTACATGACTCGCAGACATGTAAACTGTGTAAATGCTGCTTAGAGGGATGTTCAGTGACACTAACACGGTTAGCGCCGCCGATATCCCCGATTACTCCGTTACACGCTCCAATGCTAACGGCTTAACATCGGGGGCGTGTTGTGGTGCTCCAGAGGCAGCGCCAGTTGCTTGCTAGGCAGCGGAGATATTGCGCCACTGCCCGATTAGCACCCGTGCATAAAAGATAGGCGCAGCAAAAGTTGGCCTTTCTTTACTCGTGGGAGCTAATTGGGCAGTGGCTCAATATCGCCACCGCCCGGTTTGCCTCTGCATGCATGTGGGCTGTGCGGCGACCCCAGATATTCAGTGCCTGGGCCGCATGTGATCCTGGCATTGAATATGCGGGGTTAAAGGTCAGTGGCAGTGGCTATGCCATGCATAGCCATCCCGGATGAATATCGGGCCCTCACTTCTTTGGGGCTGCTTTGGGACCCTGATCCGCTTAGTCTTCTGCTCTCCAACTGTATGTTTCCTTACCATTCCCCTAGACATATCTTAGACCCAGCTGTGGTTTTGTCTGTCTTGGCTAGATTGTAAACTCTGATGAGCAGGGACTGTCTCTTACATGTCTCTGTACAATGCTGCATACAACTTGTAACATAGTAACATAGTAGTTGACGGCAGATAAAGACCAGCATGGTCCATCCAGTCTGCCCAGCAAGATGGCAAGAGCAGGTGCACCTGTCGCTCCGCGCAGGCCACCCCTCCCCATATCCTTGTTCAGGGGTAAACCCACCACTCCATGTAGGACACCCCTATTTGTTGAGACGTTATATGGTTCAGAAGTTAGATGGTACCGTTTATTTTGTTTGTCCTATTGCTGTAAAGGGATCCTCTGTGTTTGTCCCATGCCTTTTTGAATTCCGTCACTGTGTTCACCCCTACCACTTCCATTGGGAGGGCATTCCAAGCATCCACCACCCTTTCAGTGAAAAAATATTTCCTGATATTGCCTTTCAATTTACCCCCTTGCAGCTTCATGTTATGCCCTCTAGTTTTACAGGTTCCCCATCTTTGGAAGAGGTTTGTTTGTTCATCATTTCTCTTTAAGTATTTAAAGGTCTGAATCATTGTAGCACCATTAAAATGATCAGTAGTAGTAGTAATAGTAGCATATACATTATACATACATCAAGATAAGCGCTGGAAAACATGGCACCTACTTTTACGTGAGAGCAGAGAATGGGCAGAACAGGGGCAGGATGGACATATATAACTTGACTTAGAGTAAGCGTAACTTGTGTGTGAGCTTTTGGGGAGGCAATGTTACAAAAGCACAGAGGTACCTTTGCAAATTAGCTGCAACATTTGGGCCTATATGCCTTGACAGCTTAGGCACCTTGTTATAAAACTACTCTCAAAAACCATGTACCGTGGCAAATGACTGTTTATCCAGATAAGTGAGAGAGTTGAATAATTTCTGCTTCCGTCGGGGTAAAACTGCAGGCTGATGTTTCTTAGTGGGCTGTCAGAACCTATTCTTTAGTCTTCAATCAGTTGTACGTTGCTGCTAGCCAGGAACTGTTTCCCTAGGCAGATGCCTAGTCTGCTTAATGGTCAAGCCCACTGCCGTTGCAGTCTCCAGAAAGCACAAAAGAAACACAGATCACCAGAAAAGAAAGACAAAATCGGTTAGATGGCATTTACTATCAAACAAAACTACCTGTGGCAGCCATCTTGCTAAAGGTCTCAACCCTTCTACAGTAATCAGCACCAAAGACTAGACCATATTTGTCTTCTTCCTCACCTGGCTAGCATAAGTTGGCAGTGACAAGAATTGTATATTACTTCATCATTAGAGAAACTGCCTTCAGCATATAATTGGTAAATGCAAAACACATTGAAGTGGTGGGGACATTGGACATCAAGGAGGATGTACTGTGGACAGCATTTTAATGAGAAACATGATACTTAAAAGTAGCTTTTCTTGTGATAGGTAAAGAGAAAATTCTCATCCTTAAGTGGCTTGTTGGCCCTTAACAATAAAAAAAAAAAAAGCAGTGCTTCTGTGGATGGATAAGTATCTATTCAAGTACCGCATACACATGCATATTTGGTTTTTCCATAAAAATTGATCAGATTAAACAAAATGTTCTTCTTCCTATTGCACTGTTGATAAGAATGTCCTTTTTATGAAAAAAAATTAATTTGTTTTACATTGCTTTATTCCTTGCATTGAAATTAGGTCTGTACGGTAAATTTCCCTCTGCTCTCTGGAGCTGCAAGTTCAACCATTTTATTAAGGTGGTTTCTATGCTGGGACGACAAGAGAATATATGATGAATATCAAACTGCCCTGCATCTTTGCTTTGACTGTAGGAATCTAGAAGTATCTCCAAATAAAAAAGCAAGAGATTGAGGGGTTGATCTTCAAAGTGTGTTAGCCGGTTAGTAGACCTGCTAACCAGCTAAAATACACTGAACTCAATATTCAGCGCACAATGTGGATAATACTGCTGAATATCGTCACAGACCGCATAAAAAATGCCCAGATAAAACTGGGGTTGTCTGTGAGCGGAGCAAGGGTGGTGATGGTCACTATCCAGTCAACGGCAATATCGAGCCACTAACCAAATAGCATAACTTCATTACCTTGTACAGTTTACTTTGTTTCACCTGACTGAGTAATATTAAATCCTACAATTTAACAGAAAAACCACTGAACTAAAAACGCTATGATTAAACCCTAAAGTACCACTACTTGTATCTGTATATAGTTTATCTGTATATAGTTTATTGTACATAGTTAAAAGCAAGTTTTATGCTGTTATGTATTAGCCTATGCTGTTAACCAATATGTTGTTTATTGTTACATAATGTTCGATGTAAAACCAAGCTCTTGCTTTGTGGATCTTGTTTTATTGTAAACCGCAACTGAACTCTGGAAGATGCGGGATATAAATGATTGTTAAATAAAATATGTTCCATAGTCTATGTCGTACAATTTACATTGTTTCGAAATGTTCCCATGTAACTTTCTTTTTTCTGTTCCAATCAGTTCTATGTAAACTGCCGTGAATAGTAAATACGGCGGTATAAAAGAGTTGTTAAATAAATAAATAACTGGTAAGAATTAGGACAACTATTCAGAGGACCTAGCTTTAACTGTTTTTCACTATCCGGTGAGTGACTAACTCGATAGCGATGCGCTGACTGACAAACTTGAATATCCAGGCTGAATTATAACAGCTAGGCTAGGCGCTTTCAATAACCCAACTGCCATTGCTGAATCAACCCCTGAATTTTTTAATGTAGAGTTGGCAATAATGAAAGTCCTTTCTACAGGCAAAATATCACTTTATCTGAGGAAATCATGGCTTTGATTATTGCCTGACCTATTTGTGGGTAAAAATACAGATAGAAGGTTTATTAGTGTGTCCAAATTCATGCTTATTTATTAAAATAAGGTAAAATAATACTTTACATTATAAAATAGGTGATTCAGTGATTGAAAATGCAAGTACCGGTTGGTATAAATGCCCGTACCTAGGTTTTTCAAGAAAATATGCAATTGATGGTATTGTATGATTTCCACCCATAACAATCCGTTCTGTCCCTCTACATGGCCACAGTGAAATTACACGCAGTTGGCCTGATGCCTGCACTTCCAGAACAGCGACCATGCCAAAAAGCATGTCTAAATGCCCATTTACATGCACATATGATTAAAATGATGAGATTTACATGTGGAAACACAAGCATAAATATAGGCACAACTTATGTAATTAACCCATGTTATTATTATTATTATTAATATTATTACAGGCTCTTATATACCGCTCTATTTAGCATCAGCGCGGTTTACAATATAACAAAAGACCAGAGCAACAAGCTGTTTGGTTTTACATAGAACAGGCTTTACATAGAACAGGTACGAGAACTTGGATAAACAAGTGGGTACCTTTATAAAGGAAGTGAAGAAGCGTTCCCAAGGGTACATTTCGAACTGCACACAGGGTGTTATTTTGCATTAAGAAGTTAATGCATGTTAATGCATATTTAACATAGGTTAATTTAAGTTAAAATTATTGAGAATAATGGTTTTTTTTAAAACTCGTTAGGGAATAGTTGCTAAAATATGTCATGGGAAGACACATTTTTTTGGCCCCAACCACATGTTAAAGGGCAAAAAGTATGTTATGTTACTGTAACACACAAGTTTTTACCACTCTCCATACAGAATACTAATGAGATGCAAATCATGCAAATGCATGCAGAACATTTCATTGGTATTGAAATATAATAACGCACCTTGCATCGATCACCGCAAGCCATGCTATTCATGGAAAAATAAGGCCACCTCAAAGATGGCATTATTTTTTCTGTCCAACAGGTATCGGGACACTAACATGTGGTCCAGTGGTCGAAATTCAAATCATGGACCCTGTGATAAGGAAGCTTATCATAGCTCAGGAAGGAGCTATAGAAAAGGTGAAGTGACTCTGAACAAGCAACCTGTCAGTTCTGGTAGAAATAAGAAAACAGAATTTTCCCATAAAAGACTACCAGTCCCAGAATTCACCAGGTTTCCAACAGCCATTAGAGGAGCTGAAGTGGGGAAACGTGTGTTCAATAAGGAGGGCTATGAGGTAATCCCCAAGCACTCATCTCAAAGGGCAGGGCCTGATTCAGCACAGCTGCGCTGTGCTAGGGTGGAGCACTCATCTAAGCAGAATAAAGGTAGAGTTTATTCTACAGAGAATCATCCTCATCTTGATCATCTTGGAGATCCTCATCTTGGACAGCTTCATCATCTGGAGGATCATCAGAAGCAGAGGCCATAGCGGACAGACAGAGAGGGCAAGAAACCCTTTGGAAGAAAGAAGAGAAAAGCATTTGGGAGGTCTAAAGGAGTCCAGAGCAGTACGTATACTGGGAGGCATTCCAAAGGCCAGCATACACCATTGGACTGGGGAAAACCAGAGTAGTGGTGCTGCAGAGCCAGGAATCCCCAGACGGTACCTGTGAGGGAGACGGCTGCACTTGGAAGGGACCCTAAGACCCGTGCCAGAAGGTATGTGAAGAGAGACCCAGTGTCCAGGGATCTGGATTGGAAGGCTGGACATAAGAACTGGACCACATACTGGCCAGGCTATTTAGAGAGGAACTCTAACCACAATGGAAGCTCAGGTATGAACACTGATCTATGCCCTAGCTATACCCTCGAAAGACAGCAGGGAAACAAGTATTCTCCTGAGAGTGCTCCATTGAGAAATTCCTCTGTGCCAATCCATGATATTGAACCCATGATTGTTGAAGAAGGGGGAGAGGTGGTAGATACAGGCTGTGAATACATGGATTGCTCTCTGTCTAAACTCCTTTGGTAATTTACTGTTACAAAGTACAACAACCATCACAAAGAAATACAAACTTGTTCTTTAATCTACTCAGAAAAGCTCCTGAATAGGATTTGAGCCAAGCAGTAGAAAGTAAGCCAGCTAAGGGGTTTCAGCTGGATAACTGCTAGCAATTGAGCCTTACCTAATTGCTTGTGAGCTCTGAGGGAATCACTTCTGAGTCTATGTGTGAAGATATAAGAAGTTAACCTGAAAAGAAGTTTTTCCCTACTTTGTGGGTTTTGTTTGTTGATTAAAGCACTGCTAAGAAAATATTAGCTAGAGCCTACAGAAAAGACCATTCTGTTACCATCCTGGTCTTTATTCTTTTGCTTTGATTGCCTGACAAGTTCAGCTGTTGTTTTCCTGATTTTGTTTTTCTAAGTTTAACACTGAAAGCAAGTATCCTGTTTTATGTGTTACCAAGCATATCTGTGTTGGGAGAAATAACCCCATAAATAAATATCTTATTGGCTTTACACTCAAGCACAACTAATTATTGTGAACGGCTGTGTCTGGTGTGAATGGACTACATTTCCCACAATCCCTTGCAAATCATATTAATATATGCCTTTGCCAAGACTGTGAACATTCTCACCCAGGCACCCGTCTGACAACCCCAGCAACCATTTTTAAGGAGTCCACTTCAGAAGTTATGGGAGCAGCTACAAGTTGGACCCCTTTTTCCTTGGGGTTCCCCTGCACCACAGGGGCTGCTTGGGCAGAATTTATGCCACTGATGTGGCCCAATGTTCCAAGTTGCTATTTTAAGGGAAAGTTACAATATAAAAATGGTAAGGTACATATTATTCACTAAGGGGTATGTTTACTAAGGACCATTAAGGGCGCACCATTTGTGATCACAAAATGGCAGCATTAAGGGCTCCAACATGTGTTAATAGATGGGGTGGGGAGCAGACATTCTGGCTGTTTCACTCGGTGCCCGTGGAGAGTGGGTGAAGCTGTCATGCAAGGCCTCTGATGTGAAACATGCAGAGACTGATAGGCCTTCAGAGCTTCTATGCATCTGAACAGAGCCTCTGGCCAGCGATGCCATCTAACAGGGACACATTCAAAACATGTATGGGACAGTTCCCCCCACCTCCACCCCAACATTCACCTCCAGGCACTGCCTTCCCACATGGTGGCAGACGATGCAGAGACCAACGTGACATCTTGTGGCACATTCCTCCTGCTGGAGCTGTGCACAGATCATTCTGAGGTCATGCCCCATATTCACAATCAGTCAAACCAAAACAAGTCATCTCTATAAACATAAGGCTGGTTGTTAATATAGAGTAATACATAATGTCATGCTGACTGCTGTGGCCAATGACCAGTTGATAGTGCTGTAATAGTGTATATTGTGTGCAGATGTGCCTGAGATGGACATGTTTATTTGTGCATACTGTACATGGAGCTAAGAGACCCCCAGAGTTCACCTTGTGACTGAATTTTGGGACAAGAGCACAGACCTTGTCAACACCTTCACTCACTCCCCAACCTGATGGTCAGGGAGGGAAAGGGCTTGTGTAGTTGTGGGGGCCCAAATGAATAAATGGGGTGACAAGAATATTTATTTTTCCAAAAGGATGTTTATTTTCCCCGCTACGTGAGGCACACAGGAACAGAAAACTTATCAACTTAGGATTGTGCAAACAGAGGGTTTTCAATGAAGTGCTCTAACACAAAAACTTCTTCAGAAGAAAACACATTCCTTCATGTGTCTTTCTTGGACAGGTACAGGTGAGTGGATATAACTTATAATAATACTCGTGGACAGTTAACTTCACAGTCCTGGATACAGATCAAGCACAAAAGCCTTTTCTTATGATTACCCAATCACAGTCCCGGTGGGTAAAATCTTAGCAATTCTGGCTCAGTACTAAACACGTTTAAATTCAGGAATAAACACTCAAGCCTTTGATTCCTTAGCCTTGTCAATCAGCCCTACCGAACAGTCCATCGGCTGATTGATGTCTTGCATGGGTAAAGGAACATGGGTAAAAATCCTTCCCTCAGGATTGTTCCCTGCTTGGATATTCTCAGGTAATGCAATGTCTCTCTTATTTAATAGCTTTGTCAGCTCATTTAGGAGAAATTCTGTTTGGCTGCTAGCAGGAGCTAAGGGTAAAACCGGCTGTGGTTTGAACAGCTGATTAATAGGCTGCGATGAGGTAACCGGGCTTTCCCTTGCTAAACACTCTGGCTCTGAGGTGAAGATTCCCTGCCCCCACTGTGCTCTGCTATTAAGTGGTGGAATCTCACATCTGCTGGTAGCAGTTTTGGTTCTTAACAATGCTTCTAAAGCAGGTCCTCCTAAATTAGGATAATTCAATCTGTCTGTAAACTCTTTTGCTAAACTTGTTCCCTCAGCCTCTCTCTTAAGCACGGGAATTACAGGCTGGGTAAAAGTAGGTTTACAGGGAGAGCTTTCAGGGTAAAAACTGCTTCTATATTCCCTGAAACTGTCCTGTTCTCTGGATACAGGATTCTCTCTTTTGTCTTTATAAAAATCAGCATAAGGTTTAAGAATAGCAGGTACCTTGTCTTGAGAGTGCTCAGGAATTATCTGGTCAGCATGTCTTTCTCTCCACGGAAGGAAATTGTTCCTCAGGAACGTGAGGTTTTCTCCTGCTGAGGAATTAGCTGCCTTCCTGATACAGCTGGGCAGAATTTGTGTAGAGAGGTCACAGGGTTCTACAGCCAAAGGAACTTCCTGTCTCTTCAGTACCTTCTGCTTTCTCTCTCGTGGGTAAAAAGGGACTTCCTTTTTCCAACCACCTGCAGCATTCACTCTTTCATTCTTTCTCCATGTGCTCTCAAAAGGTCCTGGTTCTGTATTCCTTCTAATGCTTCTTCTTCTTCTTCCACTCTCCGTCTCTGTTCCTGTCTTTATCCTTGCCTTTGTCCCTGTTCCTGTTTCGTCTCCCCTTCCTGTTCCTGTCTCTGTGTTTAAGAAGGGACCCTTACTCTGGGGAACCCGCCTCCTCCTAGGGCGTGCCCAATCCATGGGTTCACTTCTCTCCAGCTCTGAAGTGACTTGATTGGTTGTTTGCCAGCTGTGCTGAGAGTGTAAAACTCCTTCTTTGCCTGTAGTACCAGACTCTACCAGGGGGTCGCTATCGGTCTCCATAGCTTCTGTGCCTGGCACTGCGTCACAGATCCCCCCCCTTAAGATATCACGGGCTGCTCCAAGGGAACCTGGACAGCACGGGATACGACTTAAGGCATCCGCGTTTTGATGAAGTTTACCCGCACGGTGCTCCACCTGAAAGTCAAAAGCCTGAAGTGCGAGGAACCACCGTGTGAGACGTGCGTTGTGGTTGTGCATCTGGTTCAACCACTTTAAGGGAGCGTGGTCAGTGATCAAAATAAATTTTCTTCCCATCAAATAAAAACGTAGCGCATCTACTGCCCACTTAATCGCTAAACATTCCCGTTCAATAGTCGAATAATTTCTTTCTGGCGGTGTTAGCCTCCTGCTCAGAAACAGTACCGGGTGTTCTACCCCTTCATGCTGCTGTGAGAGAACCGCTCCGAGACCGGTGTCTGAAGCGTCCGTCTGTACGATAAACTTCTTAGCAAAGTCTACTCCTTTTAAGATCGGAGCCTCACAGAGTTGTTTCTTTAGGAGGTTAAACGTTCCTTCCGCTTCCGCCTTCCATATCAGTTTATTGGGGGCATTCTTTTTTAGCATCTCCGTCAAATGGGCAGTTTTTCTCGGAAAAATGGGGAATGAACCTCCGATAATAGCCCACGAGCCCTAAAAAGCTGCGCAATTGCTTTTTGTTAATGGGTTGTGGGAATGCCTGCACACTGGCTATCTTGCTCAGAAGAGGTTTTACCATCCCTCTACCAACCACATGGCCCAGGTATTTTACCTCTTGTCCCCCAAAGAGGCATTTTGCTGGGTTTAAGGTAAGACCGGCCTTGCGGATCGACAGGAGGACTGCTTCAATTCTCTGAAGATGCTGGGTCCAGGTTTCACTGTGGATCACCACGTCATCCAGGTAGGCCACAGCGTATGCGTGGTGAGGACGTAGGACCATGTCCATGAGACGCTGGCACGTTGCTGCGGCGCCGTGGAGTCCAAAAGGCATCCTTCGGAATTGGTATAGGCCAATGGGAGTGCTAAAGGCAGTCTTTTGCTTTGCCTCTCTTGTGAGGGGAACCTGCCAATAACCTTTTGACATATCCAAGGTCGTAAGGAACTTGGCCTGTCCCAGACGGTCGAGCAGTTCCTCAATCCGCGGCATTGGGTATGAGTCAAAACGGGAGATCATATTCACCTTCCTGAAGTCTATGCAGAAGCGGATCGACCCGTCCGGCTTCGGCACCATGACAATCGGACTGTTCCAAGGGCTCCGCGATTCTTCGATGACCCCCATGGCGAGCATCTCCTTCACCTGTCGGATCACTTCCACCTTCTTGGCCTCCGGAAGCCTGTAAGGCCTTTGCCTGACTACTTCCCCTGGGGTTGTCTCTATATCATGGGTTATTAACTGGGTTTTCCCAGGTAGGGAGGTGAGGACATCTTTATATCTGGATAAGACTTGCCTCAGCTCCTGTTGTTGGGCCCAAGAGAGTCCCTCATCCAATCGGGGTTCCGGGTTCGCGTGGCAGTCGGCCAGCTGGGGTCCGAGGTCCTCCTCTTCTAGGTCCTCCCTCTCCACTGCAGCCACTAATCCTTGCAGGTTATTTGTTCCTGTGGACCCGAAGCCCTGCGTTCCTCGCATAGTTACAGACAAAGCGGGTACCTCCTCCAACGGGGGAATTCCAATTCGCTCACAGATGAGCTGGGCTATACGGTCCCCAGCTTTTACTTGGAAATTGTCCTTTCCAAAATTAAAAAGCAGCACTTTTACTGACCCTCGGTAGTCCGGGTCTATCACCCCGGCACCTATATCAATAAAATGCTTCAGTGCCAAACCCGACCTTGGAGCCAGCCGACCATAACAACCCGGCGGCAGCTCTATCTGAAGGGCTGTATCAATCAGGGCTTTTCCACCCGCAGGAACCATTACATCTTCTGCACTGGCAAGATCCCATCCTGCGGCGTTTGGGGTAGCCCTCTTAGGCGCTTGAGCAGTGGGGGTTATTTTACAGTATTTCAGCACAAAACGGGGTTTTTCAGGGGTGCTATCCTTCTGAATACTGTCCTTTTTACCCTTTTTGACCTGGGGCATTAAAGGCCGAAGTAGGGACTTTACCTTTTCTATGGCTAGGGCCTGTACTTCCTCAGGGTCCTCCTCCCCATGGGAACTCTCTCTTTCCCTTATCCCCTGAACTAAACCTTGGTGAAATTGGGGCCAATCCTTTCCCAAGATCATGGAATGTGGAAGGTGGGGAACAACCGCCAGTGGAATCTCTCTCTCAGCCCCTAAGCCTGTTATTTGGAGGTTATAAACGGGGTAGGAAGAGGTTCCCCCATGGACACACCTTATTTTTACTTCCTCTACAGGATGTAGTGTTTCTGGGGCTGCTTTAGCATTAATAGCCCTCCAAAACTCCTCCGAAATCATGCTGAGTTCAGCACCTGAATCTAACAGAGCTTGAGTGGTTATTCCCTGGATGGCTACTGCTAACAGGAAACCTGGCCTGTCTTCCATATAAGAATCGGCCACCAAAGCATTTTTCACCAAGCAATGTTTCTGTATGTGGCCTATCTGTCCACATCTAAAGCATTTCATCCTAGTTACAGACTCTGGCCTGTTAGGCCTGGCTATTTTCCTAGGATCCTCTAGGACCTTGCGCCTCATTTCTGATCCTCTGCTGGCGTACGCCGAACATTGGCTACCAGGTGTCGAAGCTACTTGCTCTGCCTCTATGTATCTTTCGGCCAGGGCAACTGCTTCCTGCGGATTTTTGCAATTTTGGAGGATCAGAAAAGTGCGTATTTCCCTTGGCATTGCCTCCATATACTGCTCCAAAATTAAGTCATCTAAAATAGACTCTATTGACCGCCCTTCTGGGGTCAACCATTTAAACAGTAAGGCTCTTACACGATAATAAAGAGACTTGGGGGTTTCACCCAACTCGAGTTTCACACTCCTTAGGCGCTTATGATACAGGAGTGGGGTGAGTCCCAACCTCTCTCGTACGGCTTTCTTTAGCTCTTCAAAATTGCTAGCTAATTCTGGTGGCATGGCTCTATAAGCTGCTCTAGCCTCGCCCGTCAGGGACGCGGCTAACCTCAAGGCCCAGTGTTGTTTCGGCCACAGACTAAGTTGTGCCACTCTTTCGAAACTTTCAAGATAATCATCTATATCATCCTTATTAGACCAAGGTCCAAAATTAAAGAGTGTCTCTGCTGGTACATTCACAGCAGACATGTTATCTCTTACGGAACCTGTCTCTGGTGGTTGAACAGTGTCCATCTTCTTCTCCTTTAGCAGTTCTTCAAGAAGAGTGAGAAGAGGTTGTTGCTGCTCTTTGAGTGCTGCGTCGGCTCTCTTCTGAGCTTCCAGCGCCAAATCAGCCTGTCGTTCGAATTGGGTTGCCATCCACTGGATGATCTCCTTTGGCTCGAGCGTCATCCTTGATGTTCACTGCAACTGAAACAGAGAGAAAAACACAGGGACCCAAGTGCGGTATCACTAGCACTCTCTGGGCTTTCCTCCAGAAATAAACCTGTTTTCCCTTTTTTTTTTTTTTTTTTTTTTCAGCTATCCCTAGGGGTCACCTTCTACCCTGGTATTTCCACCACCCCGGGGTGTATACCTGTTACCTGGGTTAGGTGAAAGACAAGCACTTCAGGGATATGGCTCCTGTAGCCCTCTGCACTGCCTCCGTCTCTGCTGGGCCTCGTCAGCTCCTCCAGCTGGGTCCAGTTAATGATGAGGTCTCTGCAGCTCCTGAAGACAGCTGTTCTGCGCCTGCGTTGAAATCCTGCCAACTACGCCACTTGTCAACACCTTCACTCACTCCCCAACCTGATGGTCAGGGAGGGAAAGGGCTTGTGTAGTTGTGGGGGCCCAAATGAATAAATGGGGTGACAAGAATATTTATTTTTCCAAAAGGATGTTTATTTTCCCCGCTACGTGAGGCACACAGGAACAGAAAACTTATCAACTTAGGATTGTGCAAACAGAGGGTTTTCAATGAAGTGCTCTAACACAAAAACTTCTTCAGAAGAAAACACATTCCTTCATGTGTCTTTCTTGGACAGGTACAGGTGAGTGGATATAACTTATAATAATACTCGTGGACAGTTAACTTCACAGTCCTGGATACAGATCAAGCACAAAAGCCTTTTCTTATGATTACCCAATCACAGTCCCGGTGGGTAAAATCTTAGCAATTCTGGCTCAGTACTAAACACGTTTAAATTCAGGAATAAACACTCAAGCCTTTGATTCCTTAGCCTTGTCAATCAGCCCTACCGAACAGTCCATCGGCTGATTGATGTCTTGCATGGGTAAAGGAACATGGGTAAAATCCTTCCCTCAGGATTGTTCCCTGCTTGGATATTCTCAGGTAATGCAATGTCTCTCTTATTTAATAGCTTTGTCAGCTCATTTAGGAGAAATTCTGTTTGGCTGCTAGCAGGAGCTAAGGGTAAAACCGGCTGTGGTTTGAACAGCTGATTAATAGGCTGCGATGAGGTAACCGGGCTTTCCCTTGCTAAACACTCTGGCTCTGAGGTGAAGATTCCCTGCCCCCACTGTGCTCTGCTATTAAGTGGTGGAATCTCACATCTGCTGGTAGCAGTTTTGGTTCTTAACAATGCTTCTAAAGCAGGTCCTCCTAAATTAGGATAATTCAATCTGTCTGTAAACTCTTTTGCTAAACTTGTTCCCTCAGCCTCTCTCTTAAGCACGGGAATTACAGGCTGGGTAAAAGTAGGTTTACAGGGAGAGCTTTCAGGGTAAAAAACTGCTTCTATATTCCCTGAAACTGTCCTGTTCTCTGGATACAGGATTCTCTCTTTTGTCTTTATAAAAATCAGCATAAGGTTTAAGAATAGCAGGTACCTTGTCTTGAGAGTGCTCAGGAATTATCTGGTCAGCATGTCTTTCTCTCCACGGAAGGAAATTGTTCCTCAGGAACGTGAGGTTTTCTCCTGCTGAGGAATTAGCTGCCTTCCTGATACAGCTGGGCAGAATTTGTGTAGAGAGGTCACAGGGTTCTACAGCCAAAGGAACTTCCTGTCTCTTCAGTACCTTCTGCTTTCTCTCTCGTGGGTAAAAAGGGACTTCCTTTTTCCAACCACCTGCAGCATTCACTCTTTCATTCTTTCTCCATGTGCTCTCAAAAGGTCCTGGTTCTGTATTCCTTCTAATGCTTCTTCTTCTTCCACTCTCCGTCTCTGTTCCTGTCTTTATCCTTGCCTTTGTCCCTGTTCCTGTTTCGTCTCCCCTTCCTGTTCCTGTCTCTGTGTTTAAGAAGGGACCCTTACTCTGGGGAACCCGCCTCCTCCTAGGGCGTGCCCAATCCATGGGTTCACTTCTCTCCAGCTCTGAAGTGACTTGATTGGTTGTTTGCCAGCTGTGCTGAGAGTGTAAAACTCCTTCTTTGCCTGTAGTACCAGACTCTACCAGGGGGTCGCTATCGGTCTCCATAGCTTCTGTGCCTGGCACTGCGTCACAACCTTTAGTGTTCCACCAACTCAGTGACTCCATTGGACATTCACAGAAGCTAGGCTGACCATATTGTCATGGATACAGCTATTTATTTAACAGGTTTTATTTATTTTTTATTGCATCTGACACACGGAAGTCGCTGCCACCACCACCCCCACCTCCACACAATGCTAACATAGCTGCATGTTGGGAGTGACGGTGGCATTACTCCTTTAGACAGCGGCGGCATGTATATGTGCCATCACAGTCACAGCAGAGTCACAACAGACATTGCGGATATATACCCTAGGCAGCTGCCTTGTCCACCTAGCAGACTAACCGCCCCCGCTCAGTCACTCACATGGCATGACATTTGCCACTTTAGCATGAACAACATAGTGCCCATTATTGAAGGGGAACCATGCTGTGACTGCCAACAGACACCTACTATCACTAATTTCAGGGCTCCAGTATGGTTGCTGCACACTGCTTACATGTGAATGGGCTCCCTGTGTGTTTTTTAACAGTCAAGAATGGCTCTCTGGCTTCAATATGAGCCCTTGACACCCGCTTTTAGCTGGCATTAAGGTTCCTGGCAGCTGCACCTGTAACACACGATAAGAGAACCGGCGTTGCAGGCACACACGCTGTCTCCGCCTACACGCCACCCAGTTAATGCCACTTCTACATCCCTTTGCAACTTACCGCCCAGTAACATGCTAGCGGCTGGTAAGCTCACATTATCGGTGCTTTCTGCAGCATTTACCCCTTCCGGGCACCGATAACGCATGCACATTATTTATTATTTATTTATTACAGTTGCTTATATACCACACTATTCGGCATCAGCGCGGTTCACAGTATAACAAAATGACCAAAACACACTTCTGTTTGGTTTTACATCGAACAGGGGTATAAACTGTTGGCATGGCACATGGCACTGTTATACCATGGCATGGTATAACAGTGCCATGGTATAACATGTGGAGAAGGGGGTATAACAGTTATACCATGTGCCATGGTATAACTGTTATACCATGGCACATGGTATAAACTGTTGGCATGGCACATGGCACCTCTGCACCCTTAATGGTCCTTAGTAAACTTACCTCTAAGTGTCAATGTTACAAGTAGCGTGGGTTTATCTAATGCCACCTCAATAGTGTACCCCATTAATTCAAATGGGCAGAAATCCATGCTAAGGAGTCTGCTTGCAAGTTAACCATCAGGCCCATGCTGGCCACACCTCTGGTAGTTACCACAGAGGCTTTGCACTTAACGCACATTCGTTTTTACGCTAAACATGTGTTAAGTGCAAAAATCTATCGCACTTTAGCAAAAAGGCCCCTGATCTTTGTGCATGCTAATGAATTCTTTTTGAAATAGTCTTTTTTGTGGGGGAAATCAGCCCAGCATGGCCTTTACATGAATAAATAAACACGGTTGCATCATCTCATTATAAAAACAGACAAGCTTTCTACAGTTTATATTCAGTAGAATAGTAAAACTAGCATATTACTTATTTGCAATTTTTGCTTTAACAATTCATACTGAAACAAGAGCTTGGATAAATTTTATTTTTGTTACAATAAGAAGTATGATTTTATATTATTATTTTTAAGTGCCTTTGCTTTCGGCTTCTTATCGTTTCTAATCCAGCTGTGCCCATGATTAGGAACTTTAGTATCTAAATTAAATTCATTAGTATGAGAAAAGAAAATAGGCTGAGACAATTCTATTTCTGTGATGTGAAAGAATTAGTGATTGTGATTAATAACGGTAATGATATTAATGGAGACCATTTGGCACATGTGGAAACCATCTGGCTCATGAATGCTTACCGCTCAAAAACTATTAACCAAGTAAAAACTGTACCTCAAGAATTATTCCTGACAGTCAGCAAGTTACTAGAATCTACCCCTTCCTACCCTGGCATCATAGATCTACTATAAGAACTTGCAAAAAATGAATTATGAGATCACACACATTTAAACACATTTAGATACAGACATTGAAAGAAATCTTTCGCAAATAGAACACGCTCTACCCTCCCATGCTTTCACTATCTTTTGCCCTTTGCAAGAGAAAACCTTAAACTCCTTCTCTCCAATCTCAAAAACCACAACATACTTCAAGGGCCCTTACATCTCCTAGATAAGCAAGCAGGCAACCTCCAGACTACTAAATCACCTTTATTTCATCGTAATTGCATCACTAGCAAAGAGTTACTTACTAAACTGCCTTAAAAAAATAGAGTAAGGCCAGAAAAACGAAACCCAACTTAGGCCTGAACAAACAGTAAATATGTCCCAATGTCTATTTTACCAGTTCTAAGCAAGATCATTTACAAAGCTGTGCTAATACAGATGTATGAGTTCCAACTAATCGCAGCTTGGATCCATTTCAATCCAGTTTTAGGAATCACTGCAAAGCAGAGACTGTACTCCTAAGCCTAGTCAATGAACTGTGACTTTTCATGGATCATGGACAGGGAGTTCTGCAGGTACTTCTTGACCTTTCAGTGGCATTCAATACTTAGGTCTCGTAGGCCTAACATTCGGATGGCTCATATCCTTCTTTCACAATCACATTGGGCTGAAAATGTAATCATTGTGCACAATGACTCCAAGATCTCTTTCTCGGGTGGTACCTTCTTACTCAGAATCCAGCACTTTGTACCTGTAGTCAGAATTATTTTTCCCTATGTACATTTCTTTCCACTTGCCCACATTACATTGGCCACTTTCTAGTCCTCTGGCATTGTGACTATTTTGAATGATAGGTTACAGGTTACCTATAACAAGTTAGAAATTACATGCCTGAGCTCTTTCAGATCTTTGGAGTGAGAGCAATCTGGTCCTGGCAATCTGCTGCTCTTGAGTTTTTCAATTTGATCTACTGCATCTTCTTGATTTAAAGTGATATGCTTTAGTTGCTCCAAATCATCACCATTGAAGAAGGTTTCCATGACCGCCAACATCCTCCTCAGTAAAGACCGAAGCACAAAGTACATGTGGAGACATATTTTAGAAAGACCATGTAGAGGGAGGCAGAGCTAGCTGTGGTGTAAGATGGAGGCCTAGAGACTTGCTCCGTAGGAATCCTGCAAGAATCTGCTTCCCTACCTGATAGTAAAGAATGTCCACCGCTAAACCGGCATGGTTAGACTTCCAGAACAACATTTCCACGGGAGTAAAACGTTCTAAACAAGAACCCCCTTCTCCACAAAAGATGGCACCTTCAAAAAATCAAATGGAGGGCCTGCCGGAACTGCTTGCCGAGATCAAGGCAGTAAAGGAGCTAGTGCAACTGAATGCTAACACGCTGGGATCTCTACAAATTGATTTTACAGATATGAAAGATCAGCTGGCTGCACTAAATCTGCGCTCAGAAAAAGCCGATAATACCCTGGCAGCCCATGAGGAACGTATCTGCGTAGTTGAGCAAGACGCTAAGAGAATCACCCAACTAGAAAGAAACTTAGAAGACATGAACAACAGAGCCTGTAGAAACAACATTCGGGTCCTCGGCTTACCAGAAGGTATAGAAGGAGTGAACCCAACAAAATGTATGGAAAGGCTTTTGCCAAAAATCTTGGGACTGCAGCTGACCTATCTACTGGAGATCGACCGGGCCCACCATGTGCCCACATACTCTAAAGCACCAGGGAGATATCCGAGGCCCGTAGTGCTCAGAGTCATGCGATATCAGCAGGTGATCGAGATCATGAATGCTGCTAAAGCTCAGGCACCAATAGATTATGAGGGTCACAAGATTCTGTTTTTTCCTGATCTATCTAAAGTCACAGTTGAAAAGAGGAGACAACTACTGGAGTAGAGGACACAAGGAGCAGAAGCAATGGACAACCCAGTTGCTTAATAATACTTTCAAAAAGCTTTATTGAAGATCCCCGACGCGTTTTGGCTTGCGCCTTTCTCAAGGGGAAAGATGCTTACAAAGAAAAATTAATAAAAATATGTTAAATACATACATAAACATATCTGTAAAAAGGCAACCGGAACACATTTACATAACAAATTAACTATTAAAAATAAATAATTGTACAATAAAATTAAAATAAATAAAATGTGAACATTCATATTGGTTTAATAAATAATTAAAACTTAAAATGAAAACTTTAAATCATATATTAAAATACATGTAAATTAAGTGTAAAATAAACACCATAGAGAAAATAGCATCTTGTAAGCATCTTTCCCCTTGAGAAAGGCGCAAGCCGAAACACGTCGGGGATCTTCAATAAAGCTTTGAAAGTATTATTAAGCAACTGGGTTGTCCATTGCTTCTGCTCCTTGTGTCCTCTACTGGTTCCTGCAGGAGCCCTGCTCTCCTGTGTGCTGACAACTACTGGAGTGCCGGCTACGGCTACAGAAGCTGCTGGCCAGGTATGGGATGTATTATCCTGCAAGACTACGGATCACACTCCACAACCAAACACGTACTTTTGAAGACCCCAGCGCTTTAAGGGCTTTCCTGGAAGAAAAGGAGACTTTGGTTATGCGCTAAGGAAGGGCCCAGTGACTGATGGTTCACATCCTGCTCACGGCCCGACGGCTCCGTCGATGCATTCCTGGGTGCAGCTGCTTTGCATAACTGAGTATAAACGGTAACCGCAGTCATTACCCCCACCTTCATTACTTTCAGCTTCCAGCTTATGCTTTTATTTGCTGGATTTATACTTGTAGAGTCGGGGGGAATGAAGCAAAGTGAAGGCAATCTCTAGAGCAATTACGGCTGGAAGGAGATTTGAACGTGCAGGGGTTGTTTTCTCTTGCCTTTTCCTTTTATCTTTCTTTACGTGAAATAAGTGCGGAACATATAGCAGATGGACAAATGTGAGGGATGATAGATTCATCATATGTACAGGGTTAATGCTGTTTAACATCAAAATATTTGTAGTGGATATTCTCAGTTTACAAAGTTTCTAGATATTATATCTATTGGGTGTTTTATCTTTTTATGCTATATCTTCTTCTGTATTTCTTCTCCCCCCCCCCCCCTCTATACACGGGTGGGATATGAGAGAAAGTAGGGTGGGGAAAATAGGAACCCAAGTGAGCTCTTCCGGTACCTCTTAGCCATTGGCTAATCTCACCCAAATGTGCATTGTTAGTTTGCGCACTCACCCAAAGGTTAAATGGAGAACCCCTTTCAGAGGGATGGTCATCTTCTTCCCAGATGGGGAGCAAATGCATGGGCATTTGGGTATAGAGGAGAGCCGCAGCCTTTCCGCTCATGTAAAGTTTCTCGAGCACATAAAACACTTCAAGGAGAGCGGCCTAGTAGATATTTGGAGGTTCCAACACCCTGCTGAGCGAGATTACACGTTCTTCTCCGCACCACACTCCTCACATTCAAGAATAGATTTTTTCCTGGTTGGGAAGCCTTAATTCCCAATATAATCTGCTCTAACATTCATGCCACTCACGTGTCAGATCATGCAGCAGTATCCTTCGAACTGGACATTAGCTCGAAGGAACGACCTCCTAGTGTTTGGAGACTAGACAGATCCCTAATGGCTGACTCCCATTTCTGTGTTAATATGCGTGAAAGGATTAAGGAATACTTCTAGTTTAACAATCCCACAGACACATCTGGATGGGCTTGGTGGGAAGCCTTCAAGGCCACCACCCGTGGAATATCACCAGCTACTCAATAAGACTAGCAAAATAGCGAGGTGAAGAGATGAATAGGTTGAACGAGCAAATTAAGGCAGATGAGTGTATATTGATAGGGAGAAAAGACCCTTGCATACTCCTTAGGCTACAGAGACTACGTTTTCAGTATAACTCCCTTGCTACAGCAGAAGCAGTGAAAACCCTGCAGGGCCAAGCTGGCAGGTATTATACGGAGGCCAACAGAGCAGGGAAATTGTTAGCCCAAACTCTGAAAAGTAGAAAAGGGAAATCTAGGATAACAGCCATTGTTGAGGAAAACTTATCTATCAGCCCATCCATCAACATATATCCATCATGTTCACTAATGTATTCTCCTGACAGCTGCTACACCCTTGCCTACACTATGGCATTTTATTCATTAGGGTGTATCACTCACACCTTGCCTGCAGCTGATGGGCAGGTCATCACTGCCGCCCAAGTATTCTTTCTATGCTTACATCATGGCCACAGTGGCTACTCCATGGCACACTTCTGCCCAATCATATGCCACCCACATACATCACAGTGGATTACATGAGCAGCCCTCATTGATACAGTCCAACTGCCTCCCACATTAGCCACACACTTACTGTCTCACACGTATGTAACCTATGGATGTGATTTGCCCATCACCAATTCCCTTTGTTCCCTTCCAGCACCTAACTTCTGACCTCTCCATAGGCTTCCTTATCCCGCATTAAGGCAACCATCCTTAGTGCACATTAACCTGTTCACAGGGCGCTCTTAATGTCCGCTGTCTGCTTAATGCACGCTACTTGACCACTAGTATCCTTTGTGCGAGAATATCCCCTTTCCACCCCATACTTTAATACCCACTTAGGAACTCAATGCTGCCATTAGCGCATCCTAAAGAGTGCATCCTTAATGGTCCTTAGTAAACATACCCCTAAGAATTTATATCTGGCCTGGATATTCTTTAAAAATACCATTTTGAAAGCCCAGACCAGATATATTCCATGCTTAAAGATAAAATGAGACTGTTATAGCCTCAACAAATTCACAAATTATAAAACGGATCCAAATGAAGAAACTGTTTAAGCACTGAAAAGGTAAATACAAAGTTATGATAAGGCAGGCAAAGAGAGAATTTTAAAAGAATCTTTCTATGGAAGCAAAAGCTAAAGGACATTCAAAGCAAAAAACCTGTGAGTCAGTTGGACCATTAGATGACAGACAAGTAAAAGTGGCACAAAGAGAGGATAAGTCCATAGTGGAGACACTAAGGGAGTTACTGTATTTTAGAAGCATGCCCACATACAAAAAGCAGGCTTTCGTCCTGATCACAGCACTGAAACTGTTATCCTATCCCTTCTTAATGAACTCCACTCTTCCCACGATTGTCTCTCTTGATCTCTCTTCCGCCTTTGATCTCGTTGACCATCGCACTCTTCTCTCATGTCTCTGCTCCTTTGGCATTGCCGGTTCTGTTCTTTGCTAGTTCCACTCTTTCCTCTCCTCCCAATCTTTCACCGTCCTTACTGAGTCTTCCTCCTCCTCTGCTTTTCCATTGTCCTGTGGTGTCCCTCAAGGCTCTGCCCTTGCTCCTCTCCTTTTCAAAATTTTTTTGGCACCCCTTTCCGTCATTATTCAACAACACGGGATCTCTGCCTACTATTATTCTGATGACATCCTTCCAGTTCATTATACTAGCCCCTCTGCTCCTGAACACCTGTCTTTCTTCTGTTTCTGCCTGGATGTCAGCCAACCCCGCCAAGACTGCTGCTATATGGTTTTCCCTCTCTAGCTCTCCTCCTTCTATGGGACCCTCCCTTGAGCAGACTCCTGTCCCCCTGGTCTCCTCCATCCGTTACCTAGGTGTAACTCTGGATTCTTTCCTTCCATGATCACCCCTCTTCAGTCATCTAACGGTCCTTTTGCTCTCTTTGCCAGATCCATTCGCCCATTTCTCTCTTTTTCTTCTTTGACCACCCTTCTCCTTTCTGTCACCATGACCCATATTGACTACTGTAACTGTGCCCTGGCTGGCCTCCCTGCTTGCCAACTCCGCCACCTTCAACTTCTTCAGAACACTGCTGCCCGGACTCTCACCCACGCCTCTCGCTCAGATCATATTACCCCCCTGCTCATTCACCTGAACTGGTTACCCATTAAATTTCATATTCAATGTAAGGTTCTTATTCTGGTTCATCATGTCATCTACACTCATACCCCTCAATACTTGTCTGACCTCATTCACCTTCACACCTTCTCCTGCCCGCTCCATTCCAATCAGATTCAGATTCATTCCAGTCGCTTCTCTCTCTCCCCCCCCCCCCCCTTCACTTGCTCATTTGGAATCCACCCAATCCTCTGCCTTCTTTTTCCTGGGCCCCCTCCTATGGAACTCACTCCCATCAGACCTTCACTTTGAATTCTCCTTTCCCCGCTTTAAGGCAATGTTAAAAACCCACCTCGTATCCCTTGCCTTTGACTTTCCCCGCTTTCTTTCCTAATTTCCTGCCTTACTGCCCTTGCCCCCCTCTAGTCTAGCACTCTATTACTTCCTCTATCTGCTCTTCTCTTTCCTGTCCTTACAATGGTATTCCATTTCCTTTTCCTTGTTTCTTGTAGCAACTTGTTTTATATTGTAAACTGCTCTGTCGCCTTGGCATTGGACGGTATATCAAATGCCACAATAAAAATAAAGATATAGATTGAAATACACATCAGAATGCCATTTTAGAACCTGCTTTTTGTAGACATGGGAGTTCTCACCATGCCTACAGAGCCAGAAGGAATGGTGGGGGTAGGATCCACCATGAAGATATGGATTCCCAATTTTATAAAAGGAATTCATGTCTGGGGAAAAAAAGTAGACATTGGCATTTACACCTTACCCTAGGCATGAATAAGTGCCTGCTGACAGGGACAGATGTAAATATTGATGTCGGGCCCCCCCCAGCTGCACCTGACCAGATCTGCCCCCTCCCCTGAAGTAGCACATAGAGGCCCCCTCCTCCCGAAGGCACCCCAACCAAAAAGTAAAAAGATAACCCCCCCTCATTGAAAGGGCCTCCCTGACTGTCCGAGCCCCCTCCCACCCCCCACCCCCTCGATGCACATCCCTGGGTCCCTTCTGGTAATCAAAAGCTAACTACCAGGTATCATCAGCACCAGTTTGGAGAGTGGCCTTATGAAGAGCAGGAACGAGTAGGCCTTGCTCCTGCTTCCACCGAACATTGATGACCCCAGTAAGCCCGTGGATGTGCATTGGGAGTGGAAGGAGGCCCGGCCCACACAGTCGAGGGAGGGCTCTTTCAACGGGGGGGGGGGGTCCTTCATGTTTACTAAACATTACCATGATTTAGTAAATATGCTCCTAAAAGAACTATAATTTATAGTTTTAAAAAAGCAAATTACTTTATAAATAGGTTATGTTGTGAAAAAACTCTTTATAAGAGAGAAATATGAAGGATTTCTCTGACCTCAAGGATATAATAATACAGCAGAATGCTGCAGATGACTAGTCTTGGTCTTTTATTAGTTCTCATAATTGTCTCTTATTAATTTGCATGCTGCATAATAAGCAGTCACCTTCACAGTCTATCCACCTTCTGGGCCATGCTGTAAGCAAAAAAAATAGAGGGACAAAAGAGGTGGGGGTAAGCAAAGAATCACAGACTCATTCAGAAATATGAATCATTCGTATTTTATATCCATTTTCATTCTCTTTTAATTTATTGCAGGGCCTTAGGTGCCATTCAGAGCAAAGCATTTGAGATTAGACACTTTTTTGATAGTGGGCAATGATTAAGAGAGGAATTAAATGTAGAAAAATGATATTAATTTGCAGACTGCATTTTCCAAGTGTAAGCACAAAAATCATAGAAATTAAAGACACTTTTATCCCAATTTTTCTGTCTACTGCAGTGACAGATCCTATTTGATCTAGCTTTATTTATATTAATTATTGTATTCAAAAGTTGGTCTGATGTGGTAAGCTTTTGCCAGGTATAGAAGTATGTTTTGCCCTCAGACATTTGGACTGATTGACAGTATCCACGGGCCCATACAACTGTCAGGTATCAAATAGCACAGACAGATTATGCATCATAAGAGCATATTTAATAAAGTGCAAACCCTGTATGGTAAATGCAGGTGGCATGGCCAGGATATGCCCTGCATTGATGCACAAGACAGATCTTAACTGCACAGGCCCATATTTCCTGCCTCACAGGAACAGGGAACATGGGCCCGGAGAGCAACTAAAGGGAAGAGACAAGTGTTGTAGTCGCCATGTTCCCCCTGAAGACCCAAACTCCCACCCGATCCAGTCCCCATTGCTGATCCTTTTGCTCCCCCCCCCAGTTGATCAACTCCACCCATCAAGACCACCCCCTTGGACAACATGGCAACATAGTCATTATACCTCAAGATCCCCTCAATCCTGCCATACCAATCAGACTTCCTGCCCCCCGGCACCCATCCCATCCCAACCCTTTTCCTGTCCCCAGCCCTGGCACCGGCCCCGGCCCCAGCCCCAGCCCTGGCACCGGCCCCGGCCCCAGCCCCACACCAAATCTTACAAGGGAGCTTACTGGTGGCCAAATGGTGAATGCTGCATGAGCGGTCCCCCTCTGCTCCTGTCCTAGCACCATCTGCTTTTCAAAATGATGTCAGTCTTGTGATATTGACCCCTAATGGTAGCTTATACTACCACTATGGGTCAGTACCATGAGACTGGTGCCGCTTTGGATAGAAGCCAGAGAAAGGGTAGGAGTGAAGGGGGGCCACTGCTGACCCATTCGCCACTTGGCCATGGGTAAGATGGAAGAGAAACAGGGTGCTGCTGCAGGGCAGAGGGGCCTGATCATGATGGGAGGGATTGGGGGATCTTGGAGGATAGTAGCCATGTTGCCATGATGTTGGGGGGGGGGAAGTGCTGATAGGAGAGTTGATCAGCTGGGGAGGAAGGATCAGTAAGGAAGGGCTTGATGGCGGGATTCGGGTCTTCAGGGGGCGAGGGGCTGCTGGTTCAGCATGACTATAAATTTTGTTGTGGGCTGCCAGTAGCACAGTTGCACTTAAAGCCACCTCTTGTGGTGGTGTAAGGTGCAGCTGTGCTATCTGCAATTGTGGCAGCTACTGTGACACACCTACTGTCTACCTCATGTCGTGCTAAGCAGATAGTGTAGAATCCACCCCCCCACCCCCCGTACGGTTTGTTTAGCACCAGCGCTAAAGAGGAAGTCAGAGCATGATGGATAGCTCACAATTGAGTCCATTAACAGCACTGTTTAGTAAACATGCCCCTTAGTTTGATATAGGAGTCCTCAAAGAACACATGCTAAATTCAGCCGACCAGGATCCTCCTCCTGTATGATGAGTCATTTCATTACTATCACAGTTATCTAAAATTATAAGTGATAGGTGAGAATACATCTCTAGAGTAATGTGAACCCTTTTCAACTTAAGAGCTTCAAAGAGCAATCAAACTTTGAACGGAATTCAAACCACCTTCCAAAATACAAGCTCTAATGGGAAAAGATATGATGCACCTTCCTAGTTAAAAGTTAATTTCATCAAAATACTTCAGGTCAAACAGATTATCCATTTTACCTGGTGGAGGTTGTTATAGTCTGAAGGGGCATATCATAATTTGCTAAGAGCAAAATATTCTCTTGGGATTTCATTCTCTCACAAGGAGTTACTTGAAAAAGAATCAACCTGTCTGAAGGAGTCATGGTAGATTATGTCCTTGTCTGAAGATGAGTTTCATAATTTGTTTCCATGAAATTTCCCACCGATAATTGAATATTGTATTTGCCAGTTCACTAGGCTAATATGTGAGTTTTAGTCTATTAATCACAGTCACAGAAAGTCTCCCTATAGTATTTATATAGGAGATAGTTACTCAAAAATTCCCTCAATCATTAATGCGTATCTGTGAAACCGAGGATTATATTACATTTCAAGTTAATTGGGAAGTACAAAGGTTCACAAATTATGATTTGCAGACTGCAAATTTTGTATTAACTTAGCTTCGAAGAAAATGTTTTATTTTATATTTAAAATGTATGCAATAAATTTCAAGCAGGAACAGTTGTACTCTAGCAGATTCCTCTATATGGAAGAAGCTTTAAATCTGTGGTAATCTAGAAGAAGCTATTGGTACAGAAGTTCAAGCATCTAGAAAATTCTGTAGCTATAATGGATCACAAAAGACATAAGGGGTATTTTCAAAGTGTTTTAGCCAGTTAGCCGATCTGTTAACTGGCCAAAATGCAGTCAGCCTAAAATGCTTCATTCAAGGTGACCAGTGAAAAAGGACATTGTACAAGAGGTGGTTGTTATATCCATGAAGCACACATTGTGCCTGCATACTACAGAGCTGATGCGATGGATTGCTGTATTCTCTATAGGGGCAAAAGTAGCGTATAGCTGTTCAGATTGTGAGGTGCATCCTGGGAAATAAAGGGGCTAACCAGTACTGGCACACATAGCCCACATTGCAGCCATAGTCGTGACCCTGATCACTGGAGTATTGACCAGTACCTGCATGTCTTGTATGACGAAGGAGCAAGTGTGCAGTGCCCCCTGGAGAGGACTAGATTGGTCTGGGATGGACCTCATGGGTCATGAATGAGGTTTGAGTTTGATATATGTTTAATAGTATTTATCTTGTAATGTACAGCAGGTCACAAGAGAATGCATGCCCTGCACATGTGCTGCCTCAGGGATTAGTGCAACGCTGAAGCCCAGCAGACCTCTATGTGCGAATGTTCTTTGGATTAGGAGGTACATTGGAGGGAAGGGCCCCTCACATGTGACTTGGCCTTTGGACAGGAGATTAATACTGCTGTTGTGTGTCTGTTTTGCAGATGCAGTACTGAGTGTCCAGTGCAGTCTGTACTGCAGGTGTACTGCTGAAGGCAAGCCTTAGGTATTGTTTACAACTGTCTTAGAATGTGCCTGCCAGGTTGTTTCAAGTCCTGGCTTTCGGCCATTGCAGACAGAGACCTGTAGTCTGGTTTGTTCTAGGAAGTGCTGTAGAGAAGGGTATGAATGTGTAGCTGACTGGTTAAATCACTGGCTCCATAAGGAACAGACCAGCATTCTAATCCCATTTGTGGCCTTGGGAAAGTCACTTCACCCTCCATTGCCTTGGAAGAAAGACCTGGCAATATACCAAAACAACCCAGGTGCTGCTAGGTCACCAGGAGTCAACATAGACTTAAGAGCACACATTATTATTGTTATTCTTTTTTTATGTGTTATGATAGTACATTGGGTCTGCAAGCATGCACATTGCAATCATACCCATCTGACAGCATGACTTTATTGGCTCTGATGAAGCACATTACAAAGGATTGTACAACATCACCCTGTAGATGCATGACACATGAGTTCTACATGATTGGAAACTTTCGTTATAACTGTGAATGAACATCTTTTGCTCCATCACATATATACAGTACCGGTGGTCATATCACACTCCAGGGATGGCCACCTGCACAGATCATCACATGTCCTTACTTGCTCCAAATGGCCAACATGAGAGACACATCAGTTCGGAGACATGAGTGGACACCAGGGACCTCATATAGCCTGCCTGCTGACCTCTAAACTTGGTTATTCAATGCCGTGGTGATGGCATTGAATATCCGGGTTAGGCACCGAGGGGATTCACCCGCAGAGCCTAACCGGGTAGCGGTGATATTGGATCGCTACCTGATTAGCCATCCATAGCTAGTACTAAGCAAGACAAAGGGGCTTGTTTACAAAGCCGCGGTAATGGTTTGCGATCGTTATCGGAGCCGCGGCCCCATTGATTTCAATGGGGCCGCGGCTCCGATAACGATCGCGAACTGCTACCGCGGCTTTGTAAACAAGCCCCAAAGGCTAGCCGTGGATTGCTAACTGGGTAGTAGTCAAATATCGCCGCTACCCAGTTACCGGGACTCCCTGCCTCTGTTCTACCCTGGCTCACGCCCCGATGCTAACCAGAGAACAACAGGGCACGTAGGGGACATAGAGGGGCATATTCTACGGCACTAACCATGTGGGTGCCATTCAATAGTCCTGTCTAAGGCATTTACATGGTTTACAGGGCTATAAACCTTGTAATTACCTTTCGAATATCGGGCCCCAAGTGTGTAACATCATGTGAGTAACCTTGTTCCACAAAACAATATGAGTATACACCTTATATGTACAAGAGCACTTTATGTTTGCATGCAGCTTGTGCAGATGTGTGGCTGTTATATCCTTGGATCATAACCTACTTACTTGGCCAGTTGTTAAATGCATATGTGTCAGGGAGAATGTATGATGCTTAGAGCAACTAAGACAGCTGTGAAACCCAAACTGATGTCTGCAATTACAGATATGGAAATGTAGGATAAAGTTAACACACTTGCACATATCACTCTTGATTGACAGGTAGGTCTTGAACCCTATCTTGTTAGGCCTGTATATAGACTGCATTGATTTGCTGCTGGTTCACTAACATTCATGCCTTACATATGGGATCTGTCCTGCCAGAGGGGTAGGCCATGATACATGAACACACACATTCAAGACCATGGGTGAGCTAGCACATTGACCTACCTAGCAGTTTCCTGGTGTATGCTTGTGGGCCAATCCTGCAATAATCACATAGCTGTCAGACCACACTGAGTAATTTAGACACTCATGTGGCTCAGATGGATGGACCACATAATCAAATGTTTAATCCTGAAAGGGTCACTGATTCATATCCAGTCAATTTGGGCATGTGGGGGGCATCCTGACCCAACCGTCCCTTTAAGTGCTGGGACACTGCAGATTACTGCAGAATGGATGGGTCATGAGTAGACACAGCAACCTGGCCACCACTTTGGGACTGATGATGTAGTCTGGATATACCACATGTACATTCAGGGCATGATGAATAGCACTTTGCAGACACCATGTCCCAGTTGCTGGGATTTATAGGTACCACATGTACTACTAATACCCATCATTTGTATAGTGCTACAAGGCGTACAGAGCACTGCACAGACACATGTAAAAGATGGTCCCTGCTCCTTAGAGCTTACAATCTAGTTAAGACAGAAAACATAACAGCTGAGGACAAAGGACATGTATATTGTGTATCAGCACTATCAATTGTGCTTGCCCGTACATTCTCTCACACTGCAGGTTAAGGGTCATGCATTGTTGTCTCTCAGGAAATGCACCAGCAGTCATAATGCAGCTGCTCGTGGCTCACAGTACCCAGGGCCAGGACATGCACTAAGCAAAAAAGGTGGGCACCTAGGTATGCAGACCCTGGTGTGCAGCATACCAGCCGATCCCTCCCTCCCTGAAAGCATGGCACAGCTGCCACTTCAGTGCTGCGGGTGGCCTTAGAGCAGTGGTGCATATGCAGGTAGTCCTTGAATGCCACTGAGCACGCATGATGCTGCCTTAAGCCTCCCCACCACATGAGAGGGAGCAATCGCCATGCCGTTCTCCTTCCCCACGTGAGACAATGGATACCAGGAGGGGGGCGATATGTGGAATCTTCCCTTCCATGCTTCAACGAGTCTTGAGGCAGCAGCGGGGAGGGGGAGGGGGGTGGCGGGTTTGCTTAGAGCGACAGAAACCCTTGGCCTGACCATGACAGTACCTGATGGCAGCAGCTGGCAAACTGGATGCAGCCCAATCCACCTACTGCAGCAAATGATGTTTAGAGGAAGCGAGATGCAAAATTAGGTAGAGTTCTCAGGCACTGGCCGAGCCCTGGTTCAGCTCTTAACATGTTTTTTAATGTTTTAGCATGTTTTAATGTATTTTTTATAGCAAAGTTTACATTGATGTAACATTTTCCTTTTTTCTATATCCAGTCATAGTCTGTATGAACGTATTTTACGTATTCCTTTCTTCTCAATGGGAGCCACAGTATTTTTTGATTAGTTCACCACATGGAGTACATGCTCCATTTCTACGCATATTTGCCTTGCCTCTGAAAGCTTTATAATATAGATACATGGTTTCTTTACAGGGACTGGATTCAAGAACTTGTTTTATCAGGTATTTTTTCTGATTCCTTCATTTATAAGTTTGCTTTTTGCTGGAGGGAGCTACTGCTCCTTCTCATTGGTTACCGATATATATGATATCATTTGCCTCGGTTTAAAATGGCTGCAAATGAGTTTGGCTTCATGGATTGTAACCACAAAGAACACTATCAGGCAGACGCTTGAAGGCTAGTTTGATTAATCATATTCATGACATTTATGTATATCAGAATGTTTTGGGAATTAACCTTCGTATGGTTGGCAGGACTGATGTCCACCTTTGCTGAACCACAGTTTTTTAATCCACATTTTCTCACTAGAACTGGTGCACCATAGTGTTTTAATTTAATTTTTTATGGACTTAAACTACAACTGTATGCATCACAATGATTGACCCGGCAGTATATAATTGCTAGGATATAGATTTATCTTGGTGGTTTTATTTACATGCATCATCGGAGTTTCTTTGCTCTGATGCCGCTACACCTCTGATGTCTAATTGGGCTCCCATGAATCTAGCACATTTAACTCCATCCCTGCAGTTGGGTTAATATTATATTTTAGCCAGTAGTACTCCACTTAGGCCATACCAAATAATCTATTTGGGCATATTTTGGTCCCATCAATTGGCAGGCAACTTCACGGGCTCTCCTTTCGTGCTCTATTCGATTTCCATATTTACTTTTGAACTATCTTATTCCCCTCATAATGGACCTTACATTTATATATGTTTTGGAAGCCAGCTGTAATATTGTGTTGTGTAGGGAAGTCGATGCCTGACTACCTAACTGATAGGGAAGAAAATATCGTTTTTTAAGTGACATCATTAGCTGGCTTCCAAAAGCATTTCCAGCTTGCTCATTACCAATTTCATTTTGGGATGCCCCTGACGTAGGCGTTTTGTATTGCAACACATCCGGGCTGGGCGAATGAAGAGAAATTCTGTGGAATTCTGTCATCCCCTCTAGGTTGTTTTGCTTGTTGGTTTTGTGGGAGTGTGTCCCTTTTTTTTTTGCCGACCTTTGAAAGAGGAGTGACTCCATGGAACATCACCAGGAAAGGGGTATTCCAAGGAGGAAGTCTGACTGTTATTACCTAGAAATGTCGCCACATGTACTGATACGCATGTCAATGGACACATAATTTCAAAAATGACTTTTTCTGTGTACAAAGCTCATTTTACCCATGAAAAACCTTTATAAAACTATCCTCCACAGGGGTAATTTAATAAGTATTTCCCAAGGGCTCTTGTAAACTGTGTGGGGGATTACACATGAAAAGTAAGTGCAATCAAAGCTAATACCTACTTTTAGGTGTTCCAGGGGCATAGTTTGGACAGAGCTGGAACACAAATGTAATGTACAAAATAGGGAACATGTACACATTCATGTCTTCTGCAGAGCAGGTACACATTTGTGTTCCACTGGGGCTCATTTTGAGAGCCCATTTTATAAAGCCTCAAGGATACCTATATTGCCTTTATGAAATAGGCATCAATTTGAACTTTTTACATAAGCATCCTGTTATTAAATGAGTCTCCAAAACAAAAAAAATCTGGCCCTAAGGGGATAGAGTAAAAAATAAGAATAAAATATTAATGCCTTCGGTCTCAAATTTGATTTGAAATTTGCAAAGATACCTGCTCCCATCTCATTTCTAACTTCTGCAGTAGGTCTAAAATGACTCACTTGCAGAGACTCTCTAAGCAGTCGACAATGCAATTACGATTTTAAAAAAAGGTTTTCCATTTAAATAACATCAAAGCAATTTCAATTAGCTATAGCTCTTCTAAATTCCATGAGCTTGATGCACAGTTGGGTAAGACAATGACCCATTGAATGCAGCAGTTTCATTAAAAAATCCTGGATGCATCATTGCCAACATCAGGAACTACATCGTGATAAGGATTTGCCCTGAAGACTCAAAAAGTCATAGCCAAGTGAAAACTGCAAAGAGTTTTAGAAAAAAATGCTACAATGACTCCGAATGCTGACTCCCCCATTACTACTAATACTACTTTGTATAGCCCTACGAGGTGTACACAGATCTATACATATAGATGTAAGGCACTACCCCTGCTCATCAGAGCTTACAATCTAATCAAGACAAAACACAGTGAAACTGGGGACTAGAATATGGTAAGATACACATAAATAGTGGACAAGAGAATGAAGAGCATCGTAGCAAAAAACTTGTGAGAGAGTCAGTTGGTCCATTAGATGATAAAGGGGTTAAAGGAGCACTAAGAGGCGACAAGGCGATAGCGGAGAGACTGAATGAATTCTTTGCTTCGGTCTTTACTGAGGAAGATGTAGGGATGTTACCCATGACTGAAGTGGTATTTAAAGGTGTGGAAGAATTGAAGGAAATATCGATACATCGGGAAGATGTCTTACAACTATTAGATAAACTGAAGAGTAGCAAATCACCTGGGCCGGATGGTATACATCCAAGGGTGTTGAAAGAACTGAAATTTGAGATTGCAGACCTGCTATCAGTAATCTGTGAACTATCATTAAAATCATCTCTAATACCTGAGGATTGGAGGATCGCCAATGTAACACCAATTTTTAAAAAGGGTTCCAGGGGTGATCCGGGAAACTACAGACCAGTGAGCCTGACATCAGTACCGGGAAAAATGGTAGAAACCATCATAAAGAATAAAATTACTCAGCATGTAGATAGTCACGACCTAATGGGAGACAGCCAACATGGCTTTAGACAAGGAAGATCTTGTCTTACTAATCTGTTATGTTTTTTTGAAGGAGTGAATAAACAGGTAGACAAAGGTGAGTCGGTTGATATTGTGTATCTGGACTTTCAGAAAGCCTTTGACAAAGTCCCTCATGAGAGACTTTTGGCAAAACTAAAGAGTCATGGGATAGGAGGCAGTGTACTACTGTGGATCAGGAACTGGTTAAAAGATAGAAAGCAGAGGGTAGGGCTAAATGGCCAATTTTCCCAATGGAGAAAGGTGAATAGTGGTGTACCCCAGGGATCTGTGCTGGGTCCGCTGCTTTTTGACATATTCATAAATGACCTGGAAAGTGGAATAACAAGTGAGGTTATCAAATTTGCAGATGACCCAAAACTATTTAAAGTTGTTAAAACCCAGGAGGATTGTGGAAAATTGCAAGAGGATCTTGATAAATTGGAAGACTGGGCATCAAAATGGCAGATGAAATTTAATGTGGACAAGTGCAAGGTTATGCACCTAGGGAAGAACAACCCAAACTATGGTTACACGATGCAAGGTTCCACATTAGGAACCACCACCCAGGAAAAAGATTTAGGCGTCATTGTGGATACCTTGTTAAAACCCTCGGCCCAGTGTGCAGCGGCGGCCAAGAGAGCAAATAGAATGCTAGGTATGATAAGGAAAGGAATGGAAAATAAAACAAAAGATATTATAATGCCTCTATATCGTTCCATGGTGAGACCGCACCTTGAATATTGTGTGCAATTCTGGTCGCCGTATCTTAAAAAGGATATAGCGATTTTAGAAAAGGTTCAGAGAAGAGCCACCAAAATGGTAAAGGAGATGGAATGCTACTCCTATGAAGAAAGGCTAAAAAGGTTGGGGCTCTTTAGCCTGGAGAAGAAACGGCTGAGGGGAGATATGATAGAAGTCTATAAATTATGGAACGGAGTGGAACGGGTAAACGTAGATCGATTGTTTACCTTATCAGAATATGGAAAGACTAGGGGACATGCAATGAAGCTACAGGGTAAACTATTTAAGACTAATAAAAGAAAATATTTTTTCACTCAACGTGTAATCAAACTCTGGAATTTGTTACCGGAGGATGTAGTAAAGGGTGTTAGTGTAGCTGGGTTTAAAAAAGGTTTGGACAAGTTCCTGGAGGAAAGGTCCATAAACCATTATTAAGAAGGGACCCAGGATATCAATGCTTGAACCAGTACAAGCATTGTGGAACCTGTGTCCCTTGGGGAAACTGCTAGGGACGTATGACCTAGATTGGCCACTGTTGGAAACAGAATGCTGGGCTTGATGGACATTGGTCTGACCCAGTATGGCATATCTTATGTTCTTATGTTCTTATGTTCAGAATCCAAAAGCGGCCTCAAAGAGGTGGGGCCCGATATTTGAAAGGCGTTTATATGGTTTGCAGTCCAGTAAACCATGTGAATGCCTTCTAACCCCGCTACATGCCCTGATGTTATGCGGTAATTTGGGGCGTGTTGGGGGGCATTCTGGGGTGGAGCGGAGGCTGAGACTGTCCCTAACTAGGTGGCAGTGATATTGCACCGCTACCCATTTAGCAATCGGTGGGTAAAACTAGGTGTAGAAAAAGCTGGCCTAGTTTTACCCGTAGAAGCTAACCGGGTGGCACTGCAATATCGCCACTACCCAGTTAGCACCGGCAACTCCAGGGCATGTGCAGCTACACTGGATTTTCAATGCCATCACCGCAGCTTTGAATATCCGGGCTTAAGAGTTGGCGGACAGAGCTATGCACCGTAGCGGCAATTCAATATTGGATCTGCGGGTCTTTAGCCTGGACTTGAATAGAGCCAAAGAAGGAGCCCAATGCACTGACTCAGGTAGTTTGTTCCAGGCATATGGAGCAGTGAGGTGGAATGGATGAAGTCTAGAGTTGGCAGTGGCAGAGAAGGACACAGATAAAAGGGATCTGCCAGAGGAGCAGAGTTCACAAGGAGGAGTGTAGAGTGAGATAAAAGAGGAAAGGTAGTGAGGAGCCGCAGAATGAATGCGCTTGTAGGTAAGTAGAAGTTTGAACTGGATACGGAAATGGATAGGGAGCCAGTGAAGTGACTTGAGAAGAAGGGTTATATCAGCATAGTGGCACTGGTGGACGATAAGCCGTGCAGCTGAGTTTTGAACAGATTGAAGGGGAGAAAGATGATTCAGAGGGAAACCAGTGAGGAGCAAGTTACAATAGTCAATACGGGAGGTGACTAGTGAGGGGATGAGGGTCTTAGTAGTGTGTGTAGAAAGAAAGGGACAAATTTTGCCAATGTTTTAGAGAAAAAAGCAACAGGTTTTAGCTGTTGGATGTGTGCAGAGAAAGAAGCAGGGAAGAGTGTAGTGTTATCCACAGAAATAAAGAAGAAAGGAAGGGGTGGGGGATGGGTTTAGGGGGAAAGATAAGAAGCACAGTTTTGACCATGATCTGGTTGGCACCATCACAATGGCATGCTAAAGCAATTCTCCCCAATAAAAAAATGGCTGTATTGCCCGTGTGACAAGCTATAGATATCTTAGTCTTGTCTTTAAATGTACTCTTCATAAAAAATGCTTTTATTACAGTATTATTTTTTTCTTCTGTTTCTTGAACTTTCAAATGACTGAAAGAGAAAAACGTGATTACTAAAAAATATAACCTCTTACGTAACTCTCAGACAAATAATCCAAGCAAAAAGCCTTTACTCGAGCATGCAACCTGCAGGATATATTGGTGAATTCTGATTTGTCTCCCCTTCATTCAGATCAAGCATCCACTGGATGTCATGCCCCGTGCAGGAGTTGTTTAATTGTGGCATTAGTTTATACATAACACTGTGGACTCATCCGCAGACTAGCCGAGTTTACATTTTGAAGATGAGGACTAATTGTCTAACAGCATGGGCCATCTATGTAATCATTTGTCCTTACCAGGGGATTTATGTTCATCATACTAAGAGATAAACCATTAACCTTCCTACCAGTTACCCAAATCATTTTTTGTTGGATTGTTTACCGTGAAAGGAAAAATCCTCTCTTGTGGTAAACCTTCCTTTTTATTCTGTTTAAAAGGGGGAATCTTCCTCTCACAATCACCTTAAGGGATAATACCCCAATTATCCTTAGAGATTTTTTATCTTGGCAAATGCACCAAACTACTTAGCTTTACATAACGTCCAGCCAGAGCTCCAACCAGGAACTCATTCAACCGCTGTCCATGCGAGGTTTCTGCGTCCCATCTAGATCCACAAGTAATGTCCTATTCATGTCCTAAACCTATTCAATGTATATATAATTATATAGATAGTTATCCCCAGTTCACACCCAGTTTATCTTCCCTGTTATCTGTAAACCTAGTTCAGTCATGTATTGACAGGTATATTGTTGTTTATTGTAAACCGCACTGATGACAAATAGTGCGGTATATTAAAAAATGTTAAATAAATAAAAATAAAATGTCCTATTCAATGTTAAGATAGTGTTCCATTGCTACATCGCTGCATCACCATCTCTCAGAAATTTCCTTCACATGATATATTGTTTTGTACACAACTATGTTTCAGACCCCGGCTTTCCTGGTCCTTCTTCCTGTATCATACATCATGCCGTTCTAATTCCCCTGCCTTCCTTTTATGGAGAACACTCCCAAATACCATGGTAACAAAACCGGGTTCGAATTGACCCACTACACAACATCGTGCCCCTCATTAACCATTTAATAAACTCCACCAATCCAGAGATAAATGTAATCCCTTTGGTTCTACCGTCTGCAGACCACGTTGAATAGGACATGACTTGCAGATCTAGATGGGACGCAGAAACCTCGCTAAGTAGCTTGATGCATTTGCCAAGATAAATAATCTCTAAGGATAATTGGGGTATTATCCCTTAAGGTGATTGTGAGAGGAAGATTCCCTCTTTTAAACAGAATAAAAAGGAAGGCTTACCACGAGAGAAAAAGTTTCCTTTCACGGTAAACAGTCCAACAAACAATTATTTGGGTAACTAGTAGGAGGGTTAATGGTTTATCTCTTAGTTTGATGAATTTATAGTGGGATGAACATCATTTTTTTGTATTACAGCTAACTTTATTTAGGTGACTGCGGAGTAATGGCATCAGAGGATCATGAAGTGTCCTCCAATACCTCCACATATGTTTTTTCGGAGGATCGTATCAACCAATTACTTAAAAGACCAATGTTGTTTGAAGCAGGTTACTCTGCATTACAGACAAACACATCAACATCTTGGACTGAGTTTAAGGATCTACATAAAAGACTAACTAGGATTCAGTTACATGCAGCGACAATGGCCCAATATCTGAAACAAAGAATGATTCCATGGGGGCTTTGTATTTTAAAGCCACCGCATATGTTTCAGGAAGATAAAACTTTTTATGAGACTAGGAACAGCATATTAAATAAATGTGGTCTGGATTTAATAGCGTTATTGGGAGAACGTTTATCGAAGGAAGAGACAATTATACAGGAACAATTAACCACTTTAGAGCCGCAATTACAAGATACTATGTCGGTGGAGAAATTTACACAGGACTGGACAGCTTATGAAGGTCAATTACAGCAATTTAAGGATTCTCTCCGTCAATTAAAAATTTAAAAACTTTGTACGAGACACAACGGACTATGAAAAAGATTAAGTTTATACATGGCGTAATCAATTCAAGGACAATAAAAGTCGATCAAGACAAGTCACGTTTGATGAGACAGAAGAGGAAACAAGTAGTGATTCTGCTGATACCCACCGGGATGGAGACACAGTGTCAGGGTCTAAACATCAACAGGTTTTTTTTCGAGGGGCCGCCCTCGATCATGCCGGCCACAGTTTTACCATCAAGGGGAACGTCGGAGGGGACCTGTAACCAGATCATGCCTGAAACAGCAGTGATTAATCTTTCATCTACTCCTCTATCGAGTGCGCAAACAGAAGTATTAAGTTTAGGGTTGTCTTTTGTACCTTCACCAAAATATGACTCCTTTCAAATGCGAATTGCATTATATTGTTTTTTTCGAAAGCTTCAGGTAACACATTTTTTTGCGTCAACATCAAATCTATTGTTAACGGATGATTCAGTATGTCGGGTATGTTCTAAATGGATCCCACCTGGACCAGCTGATCCAGCAGTATTGACATTTCAAAATTTAGTTTTACAAGATTTAAGTAGTATGGAAAACTCTTCGCCAGCCACGTTTTCAAATTTGAATAAAGATCAAGCACAGGCATTGGGGTCATTAAGTAAACAATCTGACCTGTGGATTCATTGAGCAGATAAAGGGGGAGCTGTCGTAGTGTAAGATCAGACAGGGTATAATCTGACAGCGATGGAACATCTGTCCGATGTGAAATATTATAGGAAATTGGAGAGGGATCCTTCCCAAGATTTAAAGTCCCATATTAAGGCTGATACATCTTATGCCTTGATGGCTCGATGGATCACAAAACATGGGTCTGAATTTTTAAATAAATCGTATCCAGTACCATCGGTCTTTTATATGGTACCCAAGATTCATAAGAACTTGCACAATCCTCCTGGACGGCCTATAGTTTCATGTCAGGGTTCATTGTTAGAGCCACTGTCACAATTTTGTGACTTTTTTATGGCCTTTGATACCAATAATTCCATCTTATGTGAAGCACTCTTATCATTTCTTATCCTTGCTAGGTCAACAAAAGTCAGATTGCTCCTCAGTGTGGCTGGTGACAATGGATGTGACAGCATTGTACACAAACATAGACCAGGAAGAAGTTTGACAATGGTGGAAGGATTACCACTGGAGTTACCTAAAAGGTTGCCTAAAGAATTTTTTCTACAGATGTTGACGTTTGTGTTGCAAGAGAATTTTTTTCTGTTTGAAGATGCTTATTATTTACAGACCCATGGGGTGGCGTTGGGAGCTACAGTGGCCCCTTCAATTGCCACACTTTATGTAACTCAGTTTGAACACTTGTGGATTTATACTTCAGGATGGTATCGGTACATTAAATTGTGGACAAGATTTTTGGATGATTTTTTTTGTTATGGACTGGGACTGAAATTCAGTTAGTGGAGTTCTGTACATGGATGAATACATTAAATAAACATTTACAATTTGTACCAAAATATGATTTATATTCGATGGAATTTTTAGATTTGTTTATTTATAAACAGGGTTCAATATTGCAAACAACATTATTTCGTAAAAAGGTACAGAGAAATACATTTTTGCATTATCAAAGTTATCATCCGGGCCCTTTACGAAGGGGGCTGCCGATAAGTCAATTTTTGCGATTAAGACGATTGTGTTCTGCATTTGCAGAATTTCAAAAACAGGCTACAGATCTTAAAAATAACTTATTGCAGAGAGGATATCCTGCTCAGAACATCCGAAAGACATATAAATGAACTTGTAATAACCATCCGGAATGGTGGGATGAGGATATGATACATTCATCTACTCGTAGACAAGAAGACATGACATCATATGTGGGAGTATTGCCATATATGCCTAATGCTTCAACAGTACTGCAGATTCTGAAAAAACTTTGGACGCTACTGGCATTGCACCCTTGTTTCAGAAAGTCCTTAATGGTAGCGTTCCAGGGGTAGTAATATCGTGCATCGAATAATACATACGATACAGACCACAGAGGAGTCCTTAATAAAGGGCCATTTTAAAAGTGGCGCGTATGCGTTCTGTGATATTACCTTGGAAGGCCCGTTTTGGGTGGACACGAAATCTGGCATGCGAATAGTCAGTTGCTATCATACTACTTGTTTGAGTAGTTTTGTAACATATCTTCTTATTTGCCCCTGTCAGAAATATCATATAGGCAGAACATCACGTTCATTAAAGAAAAGATTACAAGAACATAGATTCAGAATTAATACGGAAGTTTAATCTGCCACAGTGGCATCACATTGTCATGAGCTAGGTCACTCTTTTCAAGAATTGAGGTGGCGGATCTTGGATATGATACCTGAACAGCAGCGAGGGGGCAACCGTTTGTGTCGGTTACAAATATAATGAACAGTCCTGGATTTGTCGTCTGCAGACGGTAGAACCGAAGGGGTTAAGTTTATCTCTGGATTGGTGGAGTTTAGTAAATGGTTAATGAGGGGCACGGTTTTGTGAAGTGGGCCATTAGAACCAGATTTTGTTACCATGGTAATTGGGAGTGTTCTCCATAAAAGGAAGGAAGGGGAAGTAGAACGGCATGACGTATGATGCAGGAAGAAGGACTGGGAAAGCCAGAGTCTGAAACATAACGTTGTGTACAAAAGAATATGTTATGTGAAGGAAATTCCTGAGAGATGGTGATGCAGCAATGCAGTAATGGAACACTATCTTAATATTTAATAGGACATGACTTGCGGATCTAGATGGGACACAGAAACCTCGCATGGACAGCGGTCGAACGAGTTCCTGGTTGGAGCTCTAGCTGGATGTTAAGTAAAGCTAAGTAGTTTGGTGCATTTGCCAAGATAAAAAATCTCTAAGGATAATTGGGGTATTATCCCTTAAGGTGATTGTGAGAGGAAGATTCCCTTTTTTAAATAGAATAAAAAGGAAGGTTTACCACAAGAGTGGATTTTTCCTTTCACGGTAAACAATCCAACAAAAAATTATTTGGGTAACTAGTAGGAGGTTAATGGTTTATCTCTTAGTTTGATGAATTTATAGTGGGATGAACAGTGTTTTTTGTATGAAAGTTAAAGAGATTTATGTTGGCAGGACGTGACCCATGATGAAAGTTTGTCTCACTGAACATAAGTCCCTCCTCACCACAGTCACATTAACAGCACCTTTGATATCCCACTGTTTAAGTCAACATTGTAGTTGGGGTGAGTTGCGATGGTTTATTATAGACCAGATTAATGTTTAAAGGAGAAGAGATCTAATGCAACTTTTGGCATGTCTGAGCAGAGATGGATTCATACTTTGAACGCGATTCATCCAATGGGTTGAACGGTTCCATTGACTGGATGTCAGCATTGTAAAGTGATTGGCTAACGTTTGTTCATATGTCATGCTGTCTCCTTTTAATAACCATTAGTAACGCTGGTGTTTTATCCGAGATAAGTGAGAGAGTGAATGGTGGGAGTGTATTAGAAAAAGTCCTGATGCAGCCTGGAAGAGAAACAGGCGAAACTCAAGTCAACAATAGTGCCTCCCAGCCTTAACCACTGAATTCTCTTGATGCAGTTTATTCATCTAAAGTGAATTTTTTTCAGCTTACTTTTAAATGCATTTAGAAAAATTATAAAACAATAGGTGTGAGCTAATGAATGATACATGGGATTGTTAGGGGTGTGCTAAAATGAGCCAGGGTTGAAAGATCCTGTGACAGGCCTCACTTCTGTCCCTGAACCAAGGTTCTTTAAACCACATTATAGTATTCAAGTTAGGTTGTAATTTGGTAACAATGTTTCAGAAGTTTTATACATTGTTGGCTTAAACTCACAGGGGATAGACCTTTTTTAGGTGCATGGTAACTTGTCTCTTTTTTCTTCAAACAGAAAAAAAAAAACATTTTTAATGAAAATGGTAATAATGTTTCTGTTGAGTCTTGGCATGGGATCCATTTTTGAATGTGTGTAAATACTCATTTGAAGATAATTTTCAAAGGCATTTGCACTGGTAAAACAGGGTTTTCTGAGACATGCTTACTAAACCATACTGTCCGGTAGGGCAGGGCCGCATAAGGCAAGTGTAAATATGTGCCATTTGGTGAGATAACAATAGGTTAGGGCAGGGAGCTTGCTGCTGTTCCTGGGGCTTAGTTTGTGTTTTGTTGATTTGTTTGTTATGTGGTGGGGGTTTTTTTTGTTTTGTTTTGTTGGAGTTGTGGTGTATTCTTTGATTTAATTTTTTTGTATTTGCTTTTCTTGTAAACCACTTTGATGCTTATGCTAAAGGTGGTTAATCAAGTTTTCAATAAACAATAAACATGGGGGGAATTTTAAAAAGGATGTCCAAGTGTAATGTGTGATATCTAAGCCTGACCAACGAAACAAAAAGCAGGAACGACCAGGTGCATACACGTTTTCACAAACATAGATGTGACGAATATGGACATCTTGGAGGAGGGGGGGGGGGTGAGGGAGTGTTTACATAGATATCCTCAGAATAGCATTTCAGGACTGGATGCATAGGTATAGCCTGGTTAGAGTAATGGACTAGGGATGGGGCAGCCAGGGTTTAAACCCCACTGCTGCTATCACTGAAATTGTACTATGTACTGAGGATGACTGGGTGCTTTCTCCTCTACACCTTCTGGATGTGTTTAGCTAAAACAAGCACAGGTCTAAAATACGTGACTCTGAAATACCTCCACCATGTCTCCCCCTTCTCCCCTCCTTTCCTGTTCAGACTTGGATGTCCTCATGTTGGGGATCTCCATAGACTGGGCTTTTAAAATGGTTCTGGACATGTCTCTATGGACATCCAATGCAAGAAAAAGGCTTCCAAAATGACCCCCATGGTTTCCATGGAATAATCTTGACAGTGAAAGTACAAAAGGATGTGCATACATTTTATTCATGTACACAGCTAGCTATAAAATTCCCCCCAAATGAATTCAAAGGGATCATTATATTTCATATATCCCAGGGATTCTCTCTTTTATACAAAAAATCGTTCACTCCATGTATATATGTTGATGCAGTTATGTGCCATCAAGTTGATGTCAACTCCTGGTGATCCTATGGATATCTGTCCATGTTGCGACTATTCCCTGAGTTTTTCTAGAGTGGTGTGACTGGAAGAAGATCGCCAGGCCTTTTTTTTGCGCAATAAGTACCAGGCATGATACTAATATTGTTAGAAAGGACTGCAGGAACTGGTTAATTCATGTTTCAAATTACTTCAGTAATGTTTGCTTAAACAAGATTTCATAGTGGTCACTGAGTGAGACCCACTAACAGATTTTCCACAGGTAGCCAATGACAAGTTGCCGACCTGAACTCTCAGACTCGCCCTCGCGATAAGGCTCTTATGTCTCTCTTCTCTGATCTGTCCTTGACCCAGCATGTCGACTGTCCAACCCACTCCTCAGGTTATACTCTTGACCTTATCCTCACTTCCACCCCTTCTCCTTATATTCCATTTGATATCATACCCACCCCTCTCCCCTGGTCTGACCACTGCTGCCTACTGTTTTCCTTTTCTCTTCCTCCTATGCAAACACCCGCCTTACCTGCCCTTGACACCTCTTTCCCGATTCTCAAATGGCATCTTATGCCTCTTACCCTACAGGACTTCCCCTCAGCCGACTCTCTCTTTTCCTCCGATTTTTTCTCCCTTCCAGTGGATCAGCAGGTCAACTCCTGGTCCTCCACCCTCACTGCTGCCCTCGATACACTGGCTCCCCTTTGTCCCATTCCCTACCACCCTATGACTCGTCATCCCTGGTATCACCCAGGTTTATACCTTCAGCGCACCTATCTCCGGCGTGCCGAGCGCCGCTGGCACAAACACCCCTCTTCCATCTCCCTTCTTTCCGCTGTGAACACCACCATTATCATGCTATGATCACTGAGGCCAAAAGGACCTATTACTCAGACCTTATTGCCTCTTCTTCTAACTCCTCTCGCAGTTTGTATCAGGTATTCCATTCACTGTCTTCTTCCTTGGCCCATCCCCCCTCGTCCGTACTCCCTTCCACCGCCCCTAGTCCTTTTTTGTTGATAAGATCCAGTCTCTCTGTTCTTCTTTTTCTCATTCCCCCCCCCCTCCTCCTCTTCTCCCCACTATATCCTCTCCTCCTCTGTCTAGTATCTTTTCTCACACGTGGCACTCTTTCCGACCTGTCATCTCCACTGAGCTTATTCAGGTCATCTCCTCGTCTCACAAAATGACTTGTCTACTTGACCCCCTCCCCTCCACCTGGCTCCTCAATCCCTCGCTCTTACTTCTTCCATATATCCAGGCCATTATCAACTCTAGTCTCACTTCTGGTAGCTTTCCCACCCATTGGAAACAAGCCTTCCCTCGACCCCAGTCTCCCCGCCAACAGGCGGCCCATCTCGAATCCTCCCTTTCTGTCCAAGGTTCTTGAAAAATTGGTTTTCTTCCAGCTTTCAGCACATCTTGACGCTACCCTTTCTCTTTATCCACGTCAATCTGGCTTTAGGACTGGTCACAGCACTGAAACTGTACTTCTAGCCCTCCTTAATGAACTTCACTGCTCTCACGACCGGGGTGATCTAATGCTGTCTCTTTGGATCTTTCTGCCGCTTTTGACGTTGTTGATCACCACACTCTTCTTACCCATCTGTCTGATTCTGGTATCTGTGGCACTGGTTGTATTGGTTCCGTTCTTTCATCCCGCATTTTCTCTGTTCACTCAGGCTCCAATACCTCTTCCTCTTTTCCCCTGCACTGTGGTGTTCCCCAAGGTTCCATTCTAGCCCCTCTACTCTTTAATATCTTCCTCGCTCCTCTTGCCCTCCTCATTCAGCAGACCGGTATCTCCTCTTACTTTTATGCCAATGATATTCTCCTTATTCACCACACCAGCTCTACATCTCCAGACCTCTCTGCTCTCAATGCCTGTCTGGATTTCATTGCTACTTGGTTTTCTGATAATTTTCTCTGTGTCAACCCTTCTAAGTCCTCTGTTATTTGGTTCTCCTTCTCTGTCACTCCCCCCACTCTAGCTCCCACAATGTCCTCCCTCCCTATTCCTGTTGTTTCTTCACTCCGTTTTCTTGGTGTCACCCTCGATTCCTCTTTGTCTTTTCACCCACATATTTCCTCCCTAGTTCGTAGTTGTTTTCTTCATCTCCATCGTATTAGATCCCTCCGGCCCTACCTCTCAGCAAGTTCTCTCACCACTCTGGTTCCTTCTCTTGTAATCTCCCATTTAGACTATTGTAACTCAATTTTCACCAGCCTTCCCTCCTACCAGCTCCGTCGACTTCAACTCGTCCAAAACACCGCCGCCCGTCTAGTCACTTACTCTTCCCCTTTTGACCACGTCACTCCTTGCCTTCTCTCTCTTCATTGGCTTCCTGTTAAATTCAGATTCGTTTACAAGTACCTTATCACTATCCACAAAGTTCTTCACACGGGTACTCCTCGGTATTTGTCTGATCTCATCTACCACCAGCCTGTCCCTCGCCTCCTCCAATCCTCCCACAGCAATCGCCTTTTTCTTCCTTCTCCGTCCCAGGCACATCTTGAACTCACCCGTCACTCTGCATTCTTTTTCCTGAGCCCTGCCCTATGGAATTCTCTCCCTCATTTGGTCCGCACCGAACCTTCGTTGCCTCGCTTTAAAGCTCTTCTTAAAACTCATCTTTTCACTCAGGCTTTCGACCTTCCAGCTTCCCCGTGACAATTCTAATGCCATACACTACCCCTCTTCCTTCCCTCTGCCCTCCCCCCTCAGCGATCAGCCTGTCTAGTCGTGCATTGTTTCTTTCCTATTTTTCTTCCTTTGTCTCAATAATGCTTTCCTGTCAATTAAATGGTGTTCCTTTCTTTCTGTACTTCTTTAGTAGCCTCCCCCTTGTTTATTACTGTACACCACTCTGACACTTCGGTTTGGGTGGTATATCAAGTCTTGCTAATAAATAAATAAATAAAAATAAATACCTAAAATAAGAAATGATAAATTGCTTTTAACTATCCTATTATCCCTTGGCATTTGGCTTTAAAGTACACCAAATTCTGCTGAAACATAAGCAATAGAAAGTTGTATGTGTTTAACAGCAAATTAGCAATACTTGTTAAGCAAAAAAAAGAAAAAGCAAACAGCAGCAAATTAATATTTATCATCTACCAGTGTCTAACAAGCTTTGTTAAGAAGCTTCTGAAAGCTAAGGAGAGTTTGTTAGACAGATTATCATTTTAATTGCAGACCTAATTGATTATACTCAGTGAGCTCATTAGGTTAAGGCAGAATATGAGTCAACTTTCAAGGTCATTATAGCAAAATATATTGTGATGCATGTAATTGTGATAAGCTGGTTTGTGAACATCTAATTTCTCATTCAAAGCCATGTTGCTGCTGCTTTTTACTCCCTAAACACCTCTTTGTCCAATGTGTTTACCATCCCTCAGTATGCTAAGATTATGCTTCCCTTGTAATTTAGCAAGGAATGATAAAATCAGTATCAAAATGCTCAGTCCTCCCCACTCACTACCTCCACTATTGTTTTCCTACTTAGTGCTAAATTATCTTCAGCAAGAAAATAATCATTTGGAATTAAAGAGATAATAATGATAATTGGAATCTTGATAGGGGTGCAGCTACCAGTAGGCATAGTCATTGAAATATAGCTATCCTTCTTGGATTCTTAATTGCCTGAGCTCAGTTTTTAAAGGCTTGTTAAGAAGATAAGGGGCAGTTTTACTAAGCCCCATGCTGGTAATGCAAGTATGGGCCGTTTTACTTGCGTGGGGCTTCACGCTAGATGCAAGGGGCGGATAATCAGTTTGCCTGCATTTGGCATGCTGTACCATGATAAACCGACCACAGGAGCAACTAATGCCAAACCACTGAACAGGCAATAGTTTTACACCAGTGTGATTGGCGGAGTGGGATTGGCATTTAACGCACATGATGTTTTGCAAAAACCTAATACATTTTAGATTATCTGGTTTTTACCAGTTAAGTCTACCTATCAAGCTAAAATATTGCATTTCATTGGAGCTTAGTTTACTAAAAAAGTCACTACATTATTCAGTACCACAGGTTAGCGACTCCCGTGGTAAATGAATAACGCAGCTTGCAATTAACCTCACAAGCTGTGTCATTTCAGGGAATATAACATTGGAGCTGGCATTCATTTTCATGGCCAAGAGCACTGGGTTGCTAACACAGGGCCCAATGCTCCTGGCCAACATTTAAAGGGACTGGTGCCATCCTAAAATAGATCAAAATCCCCCCTATCCACATCCAGAATCCTCACATGCCCAGAAGACTCTCCACAAAGCCAAAGAGAAGACCCCCATTCCCACATAGGCCACCCTGGCCTACCTGAAATCTCTGGTGGTCTAGGGTAATTGAGTAGGAATGATCCCCTGTCACTCCAGTTGAACCCTAAAAGAAGTCTCATGGTACTACCACTATGCTTGAGTATTGTGAGTAGGATTCAACCTGTGCCCATTTGAAAGCCAGTGCTTGAAGGGGTAGAGGTCAGTGGGGATCGCTCCTATCTGATTATCCTAGAGTAGACCACCAGAGATTTCTTCAGGAAGGCCCAGGCGGACCTATGGCAGAGTGTGGAGGTCTTTGGGAGGATCAAGATTAGGGGGATCTTCAGATGAGAAGAGGAATCTGGTCTTTGGCTCTGTGAGGAGTCTTCTAGGGGAGTGGGCAATCTGGAAATGGGGAGTTTCAATCTACTCTAGAATGACACTGGCCCATTTAAGATGGTGGCTGGGAGCATCAGACTTCATGTTAGTGACATTTTTATGCCTGGAATAACACAGCCTGCATAGTTCAGTGCAAGCTGTGTTATTCAATTAGCATAATAGTGAGGTGCTTTGCCTATGTTGCCTTACTTCACATATCACTATTATGGAAAGTGAATATGGTGAAATATCATGTGATATGGTAAAATAATGCACAATTTTATATTTTAATGTGTGTTAAGAGGCAAATATAGTGTGCTATTCTCTGGCCGGCTAAAGTGATCCAATAAAAGATAGCCACTGACATCAATTAACTGGCTAAAGATAGACAGCTAAGTGGGGGGGGGGGGGGGGTTAGTTACTAATATTCAAAATAAAATGCTGATTCCAGTAATTATCACAAGCTGCAGTATTCATGGAAAAATAACATATTTGTCCACTGGGCTGTGAATTCACAGCCCAATGCTCCAGGTTGTGATTTTTAAGGGGCTACATCACTGGAATGGAACTAGTAGCCAGGGGGCTCCATTCCCCCAGCACCACTAATAATTCAGGGCTGCCCCCCACAAATAATCCTCCTCATCCCCAGTAGAGATTCCTCCCAAATACCCCAACCTCTCATCTCAAATGACCATCCCATCACTCCTGAAGATCCCCCTTCAAATCCAGAAGGCCACAAGAGCCTACCTCTTGAAGTCCCTGGTGGTATAGGAGGATAGCTCGGCAGGAACAATCCCCTCTCTCTCCCGCTGATGCCGGTTCTGAGTTCATGCAATCACCTAGCTGTAGTCTATTCCCCCTAAATAAAGATTAATTTAGCAAGCTATATTTAGAACAGATGCTATGTTCAAATTTGACCACAAAATTTAGCCAGATAAGTATTGAAAATCAGGTCTAACTGGCTAAGTCTTCTCCCTTCCCCAGTCACATCTCTAGACCTGCCAATATATTTGGCCAACTAACTTAAACTGCAGAATGAATGTAGGAAGCTATACTTAATTTGTCTTCAAAAGATTCAATTGATTAGGTAATTTTACAAAAGGAACACATTAAACAATATACCTCAGATGCATAATATCAGAGTTTAGTAGTGTGAATAATAGCTGTTTAGCAAGCTAGCAGGACTACACACAGGTACATAAAACAGAGCTGTTAGAACACACATAAAATAACTAGTTGCTTTTTCTATGAGAAAAGTTAGGGACTTTTTAGTTCTTTCTTATTTCCTTCAACAGATATATCAACTCCAACACTTGGATTATGGCTGAGAAGAATCGTGTTACCAAAGCAGCTTCTGTTTCTGTCCAGAAGGACAGTCCAATTCCAGTTGAGGGATGAGTTCCATGTGCGTGATACCTGCAAGCCAAGAGCTCCCCAAATGGAGGAGCTCAGAGAAGAGGTGGCAAGACTGAAAAGCATCCGTGACAGTGAGAAATACATCGATGAGATGGGTCTTGAGGCATCCAAGCTCTTCACCAGAGGTGAAGACGGTGTGCTTCACAATGAAGAGAGTTGAACACAAGTCCCTCTGAGCATATGAAGTGTGATTTCATGTCTCTGGCAGAGAGGGTGAAGCAGTTAGCTGCACTGGTGGTATTTTCTTCAGTCCTCCATGTTGAGGGTTAAGGCAGAGCCAGAGACGCTTAGTCCTGGAGATGAATGCATGGCTGGGTAGATGGTGTAATCTAAAGTATTCTGATTTCTTGGTTCGTGGGATAATTTTCCAAGGACTGCTGAGAAGAGATGGTGTCCACCTATCCAAGAAGGATCAAAGTGTCTATAAAAGAGGGCTTTAAACTAGATCTATTGGTGATGGGTGAAGAAAGCCCTCAGGTAAGTGAAACATTTAATACCTCTGTAGAAACTAGTAAAGGGGGCAATATCTGCAAAGCAGTGTGAATTGATGCCTGTAGTATGGGAAATAAGATACCAGATATTGAGGCTTTAATGAAAGAGGCTGACTTGGATTTAGTGATGGTTACAGAGAGATGGTTCACAGACAACCATGAATGGGATGTAATTATACCAAGCTATAATTTATTCAGGAAGGATAGGGTAGGAAGAAGGGGAGGAGGAGTGGCATTATATGTAAAAAATCATATTAAAGCTGCAGAATTAGAGGGTTTACAAGGGAAGGAGGAGGCACTGTGGGTTGAACTAGAGAGAGGGAATGGGAAATCTATTTGCATTGGTATGATATACAGATCTCCTTCACAGGCTGAAGAAGTAGACAGAGATTTAATTGAAGACATTCACAGTATTGCCATGAATGGAGAAGTGCTACTGATCAGTGATTTCAATATGCCAAATGTTGGTTGGTGCATCCCTGCTGTCACCTGGAAGTAAGGAGATCCTGGATTCTCCTCAGGGAGAATTATTCCAGCAACTGTTAACAGAACCCACACATGAAGGGGGCCATACTGGACCTGGTACTTACCAATGGGGAAAGAGTTTATGATGTTTTAGTGGGGAATCATCTGCATGAGAATAAAGCAGAATTGCTTAACAAATATTTTTTTTCTGTGTTCACAGATGAATGGCAAGGAGCAGGACCTCATAAAACATCCACAAATAGGAACAGCAGTGAAGGGGACCTTGAATGATTTTCAGAAGACTGTGTTTGTGAGGAACTAGCTAAAATAAAAGTAGACAAAATGAAGGGGCTGAATGGGATACATCCAAGAGTACTGAAGACACTTGGAAAGTTCTAACAGCTCCACTGTCTAACCTTTTCAATGCTTCTTTAGAGTCGGGAGTTGTCCCAGAGTACTGGTGAAAAGTGCATGTGATCCCGTTACACAAAAGGAGAAGTAAGGATGAGGGTAAGAACTACAGGCCAGTGTCTGATCTCTGTGGTGAGTAAATTAATGGAAATGCTGCTAAACAGAGGATAGTGAGGTTTGCAGGATCTGAGGCAGCATGGTATTACTAGGAGTAGGTCTTGTCAGACAAATCTAATTAAATTTCTTTGACTGGGCAACCAGCGAGTTGGACTGAGGGAGAACCCTAGATGTGGTGTACTTAGATTTCAGTAAAGCTTTTGACACTGTTCCACACAGATGACGTACAGTAAATAAATTGAGAATCCTAGGAATAGACCCTAAAGTGAATGACTGGGCTAGAAACTATTTGAGTGGGAGGTGACAAAGGGTACAGGTAAATGGAGCTTATTCTGAGGAGAAGGATGTAAGCAGTGGTGTGCCACAGGGATCTGTCCATGGTCCAATTCTTTTTAACATTTTTGTTACTGATATTGTGGAAGGGCTGTCAGGTAAGGTTTGCCTCTTTGCAGATGATACTAAAATCTGCAACACAGTAGACACCCAGGAAGGAGTAGACAACATGAAGAGGTATCTTGCTAAGCTTGAAGAATGGTCAAGAATTTGGCAGCTGAGATTTAACACTAAAAAATGCAGGGTCACACATTTGGGCTCAAAAATCCAAAGGAGCAGTGCAGTATAGAGGGGAAGTACATTTGTCAACAAAAGAAGAGCAGGACCTGGGTGTGATTGTTTCTGATGATCTTAAGGTGGCTAAATCGATAGAAAAGGCAACGGCAAATGCCAGAAGACTATTTGGGTGCACTGGGAGAGAAATGGCCAGCAGGAAGAAGGAAGTGATAGTGCCTATGTTTAAGACTTTGGTAAGACTCATTTAGAGTACTCCATGCAATTCTGGAGACCACATCTCCAAAAGGATATAAACAGGATGGAATCCGTGCAGAGATTGGCTACAAAAATGATCATTGAATAAGACATATGGGGACAGACTTAAAGATCTCAATATGCATACTTTGGAGGGAAGGTGGGAGAGAGGAGATATGATAGAGACATTCAAATACCCGCTGTGGTATAAATGCCGGGAGGAGAGCCTTCTTCCATTGAAAGAAACCTCTGCATTGACGGGACATAGGGTGAACATGACAGGGAATAGACTCAGGAGTAATTTGCAGAAATAGTTCTTTACAGAAAGAGTGGTAGATGCATGGAACAGTCTCGCAGTGGAAGTAGTAAAATGAGGATAGTATCTGAATTCAAAAAAGCATGGGGCCAAAACAGATGATCTTTAAAGAAAAAAAAAGGGACTATAGTAGTTGCTATGGAAGGACACCGGTTCAAGGTTCTTCTTAAAACTTACCTTTTCTGTCAGGCTTTCGATCTTCCCACTCCCCCAACTACCCACAGCTAGCTACCTGCACTAACGCCCAATCAACAACCAAAATATCCCGTTACCCTCCATAATCCTTTCCTCCCTCCCGATTTACTCATCTCCCCATTGTGTTCTTCCCCCAGTGTTTTCACTCTGTTGTCCTCTGTCCTTTCCTGCCTTTCTCTCTCTCTCTTTCTATCTACTTTCCTGTCAATTTATGGTGTTCCTTTCTCTCTTTTTCTTTCTCGCAGCCTCAACATTTTATCGTACACCGCCTTAACACCTCGGTAATGGGTGGTATATCAAATGTTGTAAATAAAGATAAAGATTCATTAAGAGTTGGAGGGTTCTCTGCCTGGTGGGTATGGATCAGGGGGATTGGCAGGGGGTTCTTGATCGAGAAGTTATTTTATGTGGGGTGGCATGATTGGGGGAGGATCAGATCAGAGTTGGGATGGGTCAATCATGGTCACAGCAGCAGAATTTTTTTAAAATAGCGATGGGCAGCTGCTGTGCTACCTGATTGCTGGTAGCACCGCTGTACTTAATGTCAGCTGTTGAGGAGGCATTAAGTGCAGCTGTGCTATCGGCAGTCATGACAGCTAGTGCATGGTAACCTACCGCGTGAAAGCTGTCATTTTTGGCCATGACACCCAGAACTTGCCACAACCTCATGCGCCACCTAGATAAGGTCTTAGAGAGTGCTGGGGAGGAGTCTGCTGTCTTGGTACATGTCGGTACTAATGACATAGAAAATGTGGTAGGGAGGTTCTGGAGGCTAAATTTAGGCTTTTAGGTAGGAAGTTGAAATCCAGAACTTCCAGGGTAGCGTTCTCCGAAATGCTTCCCGTTACAAGCACAGAACCCAAAAGGCAGGCAGAGCTCCGGAGTCTCAATGTGTGGATGAGACGATGGTGCAAGGATGAGGGTTTTGGATTTGTTAGGAACTGGGGAATGTTCTGGGGAAAGGAGGGGCTCTTCCGAAGGGATGGGCTTCACCTTAACCGGGATGGAACCAGGCTTCTAGCATTAACCTTTAAAAAGGAGATAGAGCAGCTTTTATACTAGATAATAGGGGAAAGCCGACAGTTGCCCAAGAGCGCAAGGTTAGGAAGAATGTATCCTTGAAGGATACTACCAAAAGCAGAGAGGTTCCAAAAAAGAGTAAAGTAGCCCAAATGCCCTTGAGTATGGAGCAGACAGAGCTTAAAGATTCCAAATTATCCATGCCTACCAATAGCCAGATTAATATGAATAAAATACAGTCCCTAAAATGCTTGTATGCAAATGCTAGAAGTCTAAAAAATAAGATGGGAGAGTTAGAATATATAGCACTAAATGAGAGGTTACATACGATTGGAATCTCAGAGACATAGTGGAAGGAGGACAACCAGTGCGACACTGTGATACCTGGGTACAAACTATATCGTAATGATAGAACTGATCAAATTGTTGGAAGAGCAGCACTCTATGTTAGAGAGGGCATTGAGTCAGAAAAGATTAAAATTTTGCACGAAACAAAATTTGCTGTAGAATCTCTATGGATTGAAATTCAATTGTATGAAGGGGAAGATGATGGCAGTGGGGGTGTACTATCGACCGCCTGGCCAGAATGAACAAATGGATGATGAAATGCTCAAAGAAATCAAGGAAGCTAACAAAAATCACAGCACAGTAATAATAATGGGTGATTTCAATTACCACGGTATCGACTGGGTCAGTGACACGGCCGGACATGCTAGGGAGATAAAGTTCCTAGATGAAATAAATGACTGCTTCTTGGAGCATCTGGTTCATGAACCGACCAGAGGGGAAGCCATATTGGACCTAGTCCTTAGTGGAACACAAGATCTGGTGCAAGAGATAAGGATGTTGGGGCCACTTGGCAATAGTGACCATAGCATGATCGCGTTTGATTTAATTAGTGGAGGAGGGATGGTAAGGAAATCCACAGTGCTACCTTTTAACTTTAGAAAGGGAGACTATGATAAAATGAGGAAAACAGTTAAGAAAAAACTAAAAGGAGCAGTTGCAAAGGTTAACGACTTACATCAAGCATTGGTGTTGTTGAAAAATACTATCTTGGAAGCCCAGACCAACTGTATTCCACACTTTAAGAAAAGTGGAAGGAAGTCCAAAAAACTGCCAGCATGGTTTAAAGGTGAGATCAGAAAGGCTGTTGTTGCCAAAAAAGCATCTTTCTGGAAATGGAAAAAAGAGCCAAATGACGAAAACTGTAAACAGCACAAGCACAGGCAAGTTAAATGCAAGGCATTGATAAGGCAAGCAAAGGGAGAATTTGAGAAGAAGCTTGCTGCGGAAGCAAAAACACGTAATAAAGACTTTTTCAAGTACATTCATAGCAAAAAACCTGTGAGAGAGTTAGTTGGTCCATTAGATGATAGAAGGGTTAAAGGGGCACTAAGAGGCAACAAGGCGATAGCGGAGAGACTGAATGAATTCTTTGTTTCGGTCTTTACTGAGGAAGATGTAGGGATGTTACCTATGACTGAAGTGGTATTTAAATGTGCAGAAGAATTGAAGGAAATATCGATACATCGGGAAGATGAATTACAACTATTTGATAAACTGAAGAGTAGCAAATCACCTGGACTGCATGGTATGCATCCAAGGGTGTTGAAATTACTGAAATATGAGATTGCAGACCTGCTATTAGTAATCTGTGAACTATCATTAAAATCATCTGTAATACCTGAAGATTGGAGGATGGCCAACGTAACAGCAATTTTTAAAAAGGGTTCCAGGGGTGATCCGGGAAACTACAGACCGGTGAGCCTCACATCAGTACCGGGAAAAATGGTAGAAACCATCATAAAGAACAAAATTGCTGAACATGTAAGATAGTCGTGGCTTAATGGGAGACAGCCAACATGGCTTTAGACAAGGAAGATCTTGTATTACTAATCTGACTTTTTGAAGGTGTGAATAAAGAGGTGGACAAAGGTGGGTCAGTTGATATAGTGTATTTGGACTTTCAGAAAGCCTTTGACAAGGTCCCTCATCAGAGACCTTTGGCAAAAGTCAAGACTCATGGGATAGGAGGCAGTGTACTATTGTGGATCAGGAACTGGTTAACAGATAGAAAGCAGAGGGTAGGACTAAATGGCCAATTTTCCCAATGGAGAAAGGTGAATGGTGGAGTACCCCAGGGATCTGTGCTGGGTCCGCTGCTTTTTGACATATTCATAAATGACCTGGAAAAGGGGATAACGAGTGAGGTTATCAAATTTGCAGATGGCACAAAGCTATTTAAAGTTGTTAAAACCCTTGAGGATTGTGGAAAATTTCAAGAGGATCTTGATAAATTGGAAGACAGGCCATCAAAATGGCAGATGAAATTTAATGTGGACAAGTACAAAGTTATGCACCTAGGGAAGAACAACCCAAACTATGGTTCCACGATGCAAGGTTCCACATTAGGAACCACCACCCAGGAAAAAGATGTAGGCATCATTGTGGATATCATGTTAAAACCCTCCGCCCAGTGTGCAGCGGCAGCCAAGAAAGCAAATAGAATGCTAGGTATCATAAGGAAAGGAATGGAAATTAAAACAAAGGATATTATAATGCCTCTGTATCGTTCCATGATACGACCGCACCTTGAATATTGTGTGCAATTCTGGTCGCCGTATCTTAAAAAGGATATAGCGTTCTTAGAAAAGGTACAAAGAAGAGCCACCAAAATGGTAAAGGGGATGGAAGGCTACTCCTATGAAGAGAGGCTACAAAGGTTAGGGCTCTTCAACCTGGAAAAGAGACGGCTGAGGGGAGATATGATAGAGGTCTATAAATTAATGAATGGAGTGGAACAGGTAAACATAGATCAATTTTATTTTATTTTATTTTATTTTATTTATTTATTTATTTAACTGTATTTATATCCCACTTTTCACCGGGTCAAAGCGGTTTAACATTAAAGGGTGGGGAGACAATAATCAATTCTAGGGTTGGGGCTATCACCGGGGGGCCAACATTAATGATCTGAACAGATATTAAGGACATAGAGAATGTACATCAGTCTCTTAGAAAATAGATCCGAGGGTATGATTAGGGGGTCTGGGGGGTAGTAATTGATGGTTTTTTGCTTCTGGTACGAGGTATTCCTGGAATAGGATGGTTTTTAGTTGTTTCCTGAATGTCAAGGGATCTCCATTGCTTCTGATATGACTTGGTAGAGAGTTCCAGAGGGATGGTGCATACAGTTCGAAGGCTCTGTTGCAGGTCCGTTGATTGTATTTGGTCCGTTTATGGGGGATGGTGAGGTAGTTACTGGTGGTTTGTCTGGTTGTTCTGTTGTGGGTGGGTTGGGGCAGTAGAGAGCGGAGCTGGGAAGTCTGAGTTTGGTAGAGGGCTTTGTGAATAAGTAGGGCAGATTTGTATTTGATTCTTGCTTCGAGAGGGAGTATGTGCAGCTCCCTCAGGACTGGGGTGATTTGATCTTGTTTTTTTGCTTTCTCGATAATTTTTGCTATGGTATTTAAGGCAGTTCATAGTGGGTTGGTGTGGGTGGCAGCTAGTCCGTCTTAGATTATATTGCAGTAGTCCAGGTGGGGGAGTGTCATGGCTTGCATGACTGTCCTGAAGTCCTGCAGTTCAATGAGAGGTCTGAGGCGTTGTACTGTTTTTGCCTTGTGGAATATTATTCCGGTAGTTTTTTTGATCTGTTGCTTGAGTGTGAGCGCTTGGTCTATGATGATTCCTAGGTATTTTATGTGTGGTTGAATTTGTATTTGTGTGGCTCCTATATTGAGGTGTGTAAGTGGTGTGAAGTCTGGGTCTTTGGTTACTATGAGGGCTTCTGTTTTTTTTATGTTGATGGATAGGTTGTTCTTTTGTAGCCAGCTGGAGACTTCTATGAAGCAGTCTGATAGGCGTTTGTTCATTGGGTTAGTGGTTGTAATTGTTTATGCTATCAGAATATAAAAAGACTAGGGGACATGTAATGACGCTACAGGGTAAACTATTTAAGACAAATAAGAGAAAATATTTTTCACTCAATGTGTAATCAAACTCTGGAATTTGTTACCGGAGGATGTAGTAAAGGCTGTTAGTGTAGCTGGGTTTAAAAAAGGTTTGAACAAGTTCCTGGAGGAAAGGTCCATAAACCATTATTAAAAGGGACCCGGGATATCAATGCTTGACCCAATACAAGCATTGTGGAACCTGTGTCTCTTGGGGATACTGCTAGGTATGTATGACCTAGATTGGCCACTGTTGGAAACAGGATACTGGGCTTGATGGACCTTGGTCTGACCCAGTATGGCATATCTTATGTTCTTAAAATATTGTGTCTGGTGATTGTTACTGTTTTAACATGTAGGATTTTTTTATTCACATTCTTTTGAGTAAAATTATCACAGGTTTTCATGTTTTACAAATGAATAAAAAAGGATCTATGATGTTCCTAGAGCATAGTTAGGGGTGGCCTTTTTGGCTGTTATACTAAGCGGCCATTTAGCTTTTATAAGCTCATAGATGTTTTCAGTCCCGTTCTGTCATATTATAATATATAAATCTATTTGATTTTTTGATACCTTTTGACTATCCAGATCTTGTCAGGGTTTTTCAATTCAAAGTAGGTATAGCACATAGGCAGTTATACAGGTATCTAAAGTGCTGAATTCCCCAAAAGTTCACTTTTGTTGCATTAATCCATAAATAGATTTTAGCAAGTCCTTTCAAAGAATTCAAATTATTAAGCGGAAGGGACAGGGAATATCATGGCTTATTAGGTACTCTGTAATCACATCCTTTTCTGAATTGACATTTGGGAATATGAAATTGATCTGAGGTTTGCACACATAAGCTTCTAAAACTTGAAATTCAGATTCTACATGAAAATGCTTAACTAAATGTAATTACTTAAGTGATTAGAAATTCAGCTTGCTTTCGGTAGCTTGTCTACCTGTCAAGTTCCATTTTATTTTTATGAACAGATAAATTGAGCCTAATTAAATTGTGAATGACATGTAGGTCATAACCTGAATGAGGAATCATATTATTTTAGAATAGGGAGAGCTGATCATGTCAAAGATAATATGTTATAGGGCCAGGCTTGAATAAGACTTTTCCCCTATGTGTTTAGTGAGAGAACAACTTAGTGACTTGCATCTTTTTTCCGTCTATCTTTATCCCTTCTCTCTAGTCCTACAAACAAAATTTGTATAATACTGTATATATTTGTATAATATACACATACTTTTCTTTGCGAAATTATTAGAAGCAATGCAAAAACATATTGATCATTTTGTATTACTAAATCCTTTGCAATCTGCATATTGCAAGCAATAAAGCACTGAGGCAGTAACTATCTCTATTCTTGAGAGCTGCGGTTGATATTAGAAAGGGGGTGATGTTACTTATACAACTAGATTTGTCAGCTGCATTCAGTCTTGTCAATCATTCCTTATTGTTATACAAGCAGAGTCATTTCGGAGTCACTAGAACTGTGCTAAGCCGGTTCTCATTTCTTCAACCAGATACTTGATGAGGGTTAAGTTAGATCATGATTGGTCCGAACTTTGGGATACGTCATCCAGAGTTCCACAAGTAATGTGCATTTGCTGAAGGGCACATCGAACATTAAGAGGCCCTTTTATTAATGTGCACAATGCAGTTAATGCGTGATCTGGCATGTGTTAAGTACATGCTCGGTCTTGCAGTAACAGTGATCATGAGGACATGACAATTAATGTACCCTGATTTTCATGCTAATTGCCGATGGTGAGGATGCCAGAAGGGCAGCATAGGGGTGAAGAGTGGGCATGGTGAATGCACTGTAGTTAGAATGGGGGATGGATATTGTTGCACTAACTGTCAATGTTGCCACTAGTGGGGGTTCACCTAACACCACCTCAATAGGTGGAGGAAAGTGCACCCACAATAATAGTGTGATGCGTTAGGATACTCATCCATACATTAACTTACCCCAACAGTTACTGTAGAGTCTTTGCACTTAATGTATGATAAGGGTAAAATCCTAACGCACTATACTGGGGTACGTGTGGTAGGTTTTTGCACTTATTGCAGATTAAGAGCAAAACCCAACTTGTGCTAAGCCTTCGAACTTTATGCCCCATCCCTCTGGAACTCTCTGCCAAACCACATCAGGAACAACGCTGACATCACATCATTCAAGAAACAGCTGAAAACAGTCCTATTCCGTGAACATCTCTGAACAGAAAAACCACCCCATCCTCAAGAACTAATGCTTAGATACTGCAGAAATGTACATGTCTATGTCCACCCCAAATCATTAATGTTGCCCCCCTGGTGACGGCCCCACCCTAGAAAGTATTGACCCCCCCCCCCTTGTTATATGTTACACCGCTTTGACCCGGTGAAAAGCGGTATATAAATACAGTTAAATAAATAAATAATAAAATAAGTGCAAAAATCATGCAGTAACTATAAGGGCCGTGCCCAGCATATTTCCTGCACTAGTCCTTTGCTGCGCATTAAAGTCATTCACAATTAGCATGGATGCACCTAATGCGACCTGCTGAGGTGGTGCTGAGTGTAATTGCAACATCGGCAGTACACAATAATCGCTATACACCAGCAGCGATGCACAGTCCATGCCCACTCTCTGCCTAGCAGCCATCCAGACCACACTCTTCATGCATTACGCACCGTCTTTACCGTATGCTAACTGCTACCATGGATCCATGCTAATAGTTACTGCGCAGTAAAGCACATATTAACTGCTTAGGATATTTTAGTAAAAAGGCCCCAAATTGTGATAATGCACATTAAGTTTAGTAAATGACCTCCTTAATGTTCTTTTTCTGATAGTAGGCTCTGTTTTGTCTAAATTAGATCTTAAATATTTCTCTTCTGTGGCTGCATTTTTCTTTATTGATATTTTTTTTCAAGTTGTTCAAGATATGAATCCACTAATGTATTTATAGTTTTATTTGTGGGTGTAAACCACCTTGATGTCCCTAGGCATTGTGCAGCAAATAAATCAATAAACATGTAATAATGACATCCAGGTTATCATTCCATTTGTTTTATCCCAGGAGCTTAACTACAAGACAGTTTTTTAGTGTTTTGATCCATCAAGAAGTGGATGCAATTAAATGTGCTTGAAATTAATTCAGATTAACCAGCTCTTTTATGGGTAAGTGATCACACCTAAATTCAAGGCATGTGCTCTGCCTCAGGTACAAAAACTGATTGTGAGCCCTTCGGGGAAATACATACCATACTTGAATGTACGCCGCTTTGGCCCAGTGAAATGCGGTATATAAGCATTGCCAAATAAATAACATATGTGAGTATTTAAAAGACAAATTGGAGTAGCCTAGTGGTTAGCACAGCACCCTGGGCCCAGAAAGACCAATGTTCAAATCCCACTGGTACTCCTTATGGCCTTGGACAAGTCACTAACCCTCTATTGCTTCAAATACAAACTTAGATTGTAAGCCCTCCAGTAGCAGAATGTAACTCACCTTGAACTAATACTAGAAATACATAAACACTAGATTAAAAAATAAATAAAATAGTGGCAGTACTGGGAGACCTCTGTTAGGAGTTCAGAGATGTCATTTTGAGTCTGGTGCCATCCCAATCTACAGCTCGCTTCTTCAGATATCAGTCAAAGACAGCAAACTTCACAGAAATTGGATCTCAAAAAATCTTCTTGTATGTTCTGCACAGCACCTAATATATATATATAACCTAATTATATAGATTAGGTGCTGTGCAGAACATGCAAGAAGTATTTTGAGATATCCAGTTTTTGTGAAATTCGAGTTGGAAGCCTGATGGGGCGGGGGCAGTTGGGATCACGCCTGCTCCCCACTACAACCATGGAGACCCACAGTGAGAGCAGGGGGGTGTCCAGGAAAGGGCGAAAGGGGGTTTGATTGATTAGGAGCAGTCAAGGAAGGTGGGAAGGGATTGTGATTGATGTTGGGGGGCTCAAGCCTAGTTTAATCCCCACCACTTTCACAGACAGTGGACTTGACAGGGCCCAGTATCTCAACACTGCCTCCAGGAATATGCGATGTGCTGTCTGCAGCAACACTCATGTAAGAGGTTTGGATGCTTTATTTTCTCTACCTTTTTCTTTTTATCATGGTTGTCACCTCCTGCACATGCTGGCATGTGCCCACCTGTGTTCGATAGATCCTTTTGTAAAATGCAGGGGGGACTGAGCATGTCCTCACCTGGAAATCTCAATTCCTCCCTCAATGTCCTCTACAAAATGGGGCTTTTAATGTTTATTAAACAGTGCATTTTAATGCAAAAGTGTCGGACTATTAAAAAGGTGATCTGTAAATGGCTCACTCAATAAGTGTGTGAAACTTTAATCTCTTTTTTCTAGGTAGCATCATATTTTATGAATTTTTCATAGTGTTAGTCACTGAAACGGCTCAGCCACAATTAATTAATTATACAGAAACTACCAAACTCTGGCAGAACAATGCCTCTAAGAAAAATGGCTTAATAATCTTCCAAGCCTTGCATTGCTCTAACTTGTCAATGGATCACTTAACTGTCATTTAATACATTGGCTTGGTCAGTAAAATCTTGAGAGTTGTTTTTCAGAAGGACTAGGACGTTCCAGATCTACTCTGTTCCATGTTCTGCTCATTGGTCTGCGTATGTCGGCTAGACTGAGACATTATTAATTAGTACTTTGAGCTTATTAGCCAGGAATGATCAAGATGCAAATTTAAATGAAAGTTTGCAAAGACAAAATACAATAATTGAGGAAAAATAGAGAGTGGTAAGCAGTTTCAGAATTGCTTATCTAGTAAAATAAAGCTTTTTCATCTGAGTAGTGCTAATTTTCACAGAAACCTTCCTCGTTTCATTAACCAACTAGTTGCATTTGCTTTTGGATGTTTTATTCATTTTTAATGATAGTCCTTATTAATTAGGTTCTGGTGCAGCAGTAATAAAATCTATGCACAGAAAATGAAAGATTCTTCTTAAGATTATACATCTAGGGGCACGTTAACTAAATTTCAGTAGTTTACCATGTGCTAGGCCCCAAATGTTAGTGTGGTAGGTACAGTGGACCCGCGTAAACTATTAGAGGCGTGTCCGCATGTCTCCTTGCAGTTACCATGCTGGAGCCACACCTCACTGCACAAAAACACCTAAAGTGGGTGAACTTACTGCCAATGTTTGTGGAGGCGGTAAGCGCATTCATGGCTAGCATGTGCCAATGTCTCTCCCACTAATAGTGATATGCTGTCAATGCGTGATTAGAGAGGGATTTCACCGCACTGTCCCATGCTAACAGTGCAGGGGCCACAAAAAGCAAGAAGCCAAGACGTCAGGACGATTCAAATCAAGTTTATTAATACAGACCCCAACGCGTTTCGGCAATCAATGCCTTCATCAGGGGGTAGCAGATGTAACCCTATTTATGGACTGTTAGTGTAATCTTAAGTCCAGGGTTGGGCGTATTCTGTCTCACAATATTAAAGAGACTTGGTATCGCCTGTCTTAGACTTAGACACATAGAGTTATGGTTCTCCCAAGTTCATTACGTTGATCTTACGATCGAGTACAAAGATTGTTTGCCTTAAAAAGCTGCAAAACGCTGGTACTGCTCACATAAAATCGACATAATTTGTGCATGGAAAACTATATGCTAACCCTTAAGCCCCATTGATAGACTGAAAATCCTTATCTTGGCATCAATCCATTCCCACATGCCACGTTCACAGTCTTTCCATGGCAAAGCACAGTATAAATCCAAAGACTACACGCCATGCAGTTATCCAGAATTCAGTGGAACTCCCCAAATACTGTTTACACCAGTGAAAGCAGGGGAGTGTAGCAAGGGACTGGAACAGTAGAGACTGCAGCAGTAGTAAAACTAGGTGGGCAGAAAGAAGAGAGAGACTGAGAAGGGAGAGGGGCCGGGGACAGAATCATCATGACCAGGCCAATTTTGGTTCACAATTCGTCCCTGTCCCTGGCAGTCTCAGACTCCACTGAAACTAAATTCTGCCCAAGCAGCCTCTGTAGTGCAGGGGGGCCCCGTATCTTCTGAAGTGGATGTCCTCCTCTCTGAAGGTCCCTTTAGAAATTATTGCTTAGGGGCCCATAATTTGACTTTCTAGCACTACCCTGTGGGATTCCTCCTTTCATAATCAGAAAAAGCACCACAGCGCCAACACAGGAACAGCAGCAAAACAGGAGATGTGAGCTATGGTATAAACAGTTTCTTTCATTAAAACACAATTACCCCATCTTCAAAAACAACCCTACAAGGCCATGTCTTGGCATAAATATAGCTGTCTCAGTTGTCAAAGTGGTGAACAGTACGTCTGTAATACAAATTAATAACAATTATTGATACCTAAATAATATATAAACCGGGATGGAACCAGGCTGCTGGCATTAACCTTTAAAAAGGAGATAGAGCAGCTTTTAAACTAGATATTAGGGGAAAGCCGACAGTCGCCCAAGAGCGGATGGTTCGGAAGAATGTATCTGTGAAGGATACTACCAAAAGCAGAGAGGTTCCACAAAAGAGTAAAGTAGCCCAAATGCCCTCAAGTATGGAGCAGACAGAGCTTAAAGATCCCAAATTACCCATGTCTAACAATAGCCAAATTAATATGAATAAAATGCATTCTCTAAAATGCTTGTATGCAAATGCTAGAAGTCTAAAAAATAAGATGGGAGAGTTAGAATATATAGCACTAAATGAAAGGTTAGATATGATTGGAATATCAGAGACATGGTGGAAGGAGGACAACCAGTGGGACACTGTGATACCTGGGTACAAACTATATCGAAATGATAGAGCTGATCAAATTGGTGGAGGGGTTGCTCTCTATGTTAGAGAGGGCATTGAGTCAGAAAGGATTAAAGTTTTGCAGGAAGCAAAATCTGCTGTAGAATCTATATGGATTGAAATTCCATGTAAAAGGGGGAAGGCAATGGCAGTGGGGGCTGTATTATCGAGTGCCTGGCCAGAATGACCAAATGGATGATGAAATGCTCAAAGAAATCAAGGAAGCTAACAAATGTTACAGTGCAGTAATAATAATGGGTGATTTCAACTACCCCGGTATCGACTGGGTCAGTGTCACGTCAGGACATGCTAGGGAGATAAAGTTCCTAGATGAAATAAATGACTGCTTCTTGGAGCAGTTGGTTCATGAACTGACCAGAGGGGAAGCCATATTAGACCTAGTCCTTAGTGGAACACCAGATCTAGTGCAAGAGATAAGGGTGTTGGGGCCACTTGGCAATAGTGATCATAGCATGATCGCCTTTGATTTAATTAGTGGAGGAGGGATAGTAAGAAAATCCACAGTACTACCTTTTAACTTTCGAAAGGGAGACTATGATAAAATGAGGAAAACAGTTAAGAAAAAACTAAAAGGAGCAGTTGCAAAGGTTAAAGATGGGAATGATATTTTGCTTTCTCAAATTTATTATGTCCCTAAAGGGAAAGTGGTAAGGGGTGTGGAGCAAGGGGGAGATGATCAGTATAAACAAGTTGTGTCCTCTTCATTAGATATTTCAGATTTTTTGGAATCTTCTATGGATGAAATTTCCTTAAGGGATACATTGTTAGTAACTTTTGTCTTACAGGCTGACAAAGAGAGAGTTTTGAGATCCTATTTTAAGCAAAAATCCCTAAAGTTTTGTGGGCAACCCATCCAAATTTTTCCGGATGTTTCCAGGGCCACACAAGTACGACGCAAAGCTTTTTTGCAGTTGCGTCCACGAGTGTTGGCCCTGGGAGCTTCATTTTACCTTAAGTTTCCATGTAAATGTCAGCTGGTATTTCAGAATAATTATTATGTGTTCTTGGAGGTGGAGCAATTACAGAGTTTTCTTCAGGATAAATAGATTGATATTTTCTTTTCTCCTGACAAAGTATTTTGAGCTTGAGAATGTAAGCCAGGCTTTTTTGGTTATTATTGTTATATTGTTTCTAGGTAGCTCTCCTTAATGTGGGCTTATTATAGGTTTTCTTCTCTTTAATGATATTAGTTTTATATTGTTGAAGTAATGAGAATTTACTTTTTGTAAACTTGTTAAATTTATAAATAAAAAATTTAAAAAAAAAAAAAAAAAAGATGTACATCAGGCTTGGTTGTTGTTGAAAAATACTATCTTGGAAGCCCAGACCAGCTGTATTCCACGCTTTATGAAAAGTGGAAGGAAGTCCAAAAAACTGCCAGCATGGTTTAAAGGTGAGGTCAGAGAGGCTGTTGTTGCCAAAAAAGCATCTTTCAGGAAATGGAAAAAAGAGCCAAACGACGAAACCTGGAAACAGCATAAGCACTGGCAAGTCAAATGCAAGGCATTGATAAGGCAGGCAAAGGGAGAATTTGAGAAGAAGCTTGCTGCGGAAGCAAAAACACAAAGTAAAGACCTTTTCAAGTACATTCGTAGCAAAAAACCTGTGAGAGAGTCAGTTGGTCCATTAGATGTTAAAGGGGTTAAAGGAGCACTAAGAGGCGACAAGGCGATAGCGGAGAAACTGAATGAATTCTTTGCTTCAATCTTTACTGAGGAAGATGTAGGGATGTTACCCATGACTGAAGTGGTATTTAAAGGTGCGGAAGAATTGAAGGAAATATCGATACATCGGGAAGATGTATTACAACTATTAGATAAACTGAAGAGTAGCAAATCACCTGGGCCGGATGGTATACATCCAAGGGTGTTGAAATATGAGATTGCAGACCTGCTATTAGTAATCTGTGAACTATCATTAAAATCATCTCTAATACCTGAAGATTAGAGGATCGCCAATGTAACACCAATTTTTAAAAAGGGTTCCAGGGGTGATCCGGGAAACTACAGACCGGTGAGCCTGACATCAGTACTGGGAAAAATGGTAGAAACCATCATAAAGAATAAAATTACTCAGCATGAAGATAGTCATGACCTAATGGGAGACAGCCAACATGGCTTTAGACAAGGAAGATCTTGTCTTACTAATCTGTTATGCTTTTTTGAAGGAGTGAATAATCAGGTGGACAAAGGTGAGTCGGTTGATATTGTGTATGGACTTTCAGAAAGCCTTTGACAAGGTCCCTCATCAGAGACTTTTGGCAAAACTAAAGAGTCATGGGATAGGAAGCAGGGTACTATTGTGGATCAGGAACTGGTTAAAAGATAGAAAGCAGAGAGTAGGGCTAAATGGCCAATTTTCCCAATGGAGAAAGGTGAATAGTGGTGTACCCCAGGGATCTGTGCTGGGTCCGCTGCTTTTTGACATATTCATAAATGACCTGGAAAGTGGAATAACGAGTGAGGTTATCAAATTTGCAGATGACACAAAACTATTTAAAGTTGTTAAAACCCAAGAGGATTGTGGAAAATTGCAAGAGGATCTTGATAAATTGGAAGACTGGGCATCAAAATGGCAGATGAAATTTAATGTGGACAAGTGCAAGGTTATGCACCTAGGGAAGAACAACCCAAACTATGGTTACACGATGCAAGGTTCCACATTAGGACCCACCACCCAGGAAAAAGATTTAGGCATCATTGTGGATACCATGTTAAAACCCTCGGCCCAGTGTGCAGCGGCGGCCAAGAGAGCAAATAGAATGCTAGGTATGATAAGGAAAGGAATGGAAAATAAAACAAAAGATATTATAATGCCTCTATATCGTTCCATGGTGAGACCGCACCTTGATTATTGTGTGCAATTCTGGTCGCCGTATCTTAAAAAGGATATAGCGATTTTGGAAAAGGTTCAGAGAAGAGCCACCAAAATGGTAAAGGGGATGGAAGGATATTCCTATGAAGAAAGGCTAAAAAGGTTAGGGCTCTTTAACCTGGAAAAGAGACGGCTGAGGGGAGATATGATAGAAGTCTATAAATTAATGAACGGAGTGGAACGGGTAAACGTAGATCGATTGTTTACCTTATCAGAATATAGAAAGACTAGGGGACATGCAATGAAGCTACAGGGTAAACTATTTAAGACTAATAAAAGAAAATATTTTTTCACTCAACGTGTAATCAAACTCTGGAATTTGTTACTGGAGGATGTAGTAAAGGCTGTTAGTGTAGCTGGGTTTAAAAAAGGTTTGGACAAGTTCCTGAAGGAAAGGTCCATAAACCATTATTAAGAAGGGACCCAGGATATCAATGCTTGACCCAATACAAGCATTGTGGAACCTGTGTGCCTTGGGGAAACTGCTAGGTACATATGACCTAGATTGGCCACTGTTGGAAACAGAATACTGGGCTTGATGGACCTTGGTCTGACCCAGTATGGCATATGTTATGTTCTTATGTTCTTAATAAAATTATAAAAAGTAATATCTAAAGCTTACCTTAATAATGAATACACTATGATAAAATTCCCAAAGCAATGGGGAATGAGTTAGCCAGATACAATAAATAAATGAATAACTGAATAGATGATGGCTGATGTCATAAAAAATGAGTTGAAAACAGTTCTTATCTGATAAAAGATCAATTTGTCAGCAAACCACTAAAATTCAAATGAATGAATCAGCATAATATGAATAAAAACAATAAGGGACTCAGATGAAATAATCAATCAATGTGGGACTCTGCTAAAAATGGAAATTAAAAGTCATCAATGCTCTCATAACATGTACCAAAAACTGGACTCAAGTGACATTAAGGCACATTTTACAAAGGACATCCAAGCCGGAACATCTGGAAAAAAAAGCAGGCGCATCTAAGTCCAGGCATGATTTCACAAATATGGATATATCCAATATGGATATCTACAGGGACATCTACATAGATGTCCCTGGAATGACATTTGAGAATGGGGCAGCATCTAATAGCCTAATGCTTAGAGCACAGGCATGCCACAGAGCCATGATCACAGAAACTGGGGTTCAAATCCCACTGTGGCTCCCTTGATCTTGGGAAAGTAAATTAATCCTCATTCTTCTCTACACTGGCTGGATGTTTTAAGGCCAAACCAATCTCTTTTCTGATGCCTATTCATTCCTGGAGCAGGTCTAAACTGGACGTCCCTGCAGACATTTCTGAGATCAAGCTGGGATGTCTAAGTCCATTGTGGCACCTCAGACATGTCTCTGCTAGGCCCCCTACCTACTTGGCTGTCTCTGCACCAAACACGTCGTTAAAATTCATTTGTAAAATGGCTCTGGGGACATCTCAATGATTTTGACGTCCATTTGCAGGTAAGTTTAAACTTACAATCTTAAGTTTGCCATTCATGCAGTTATAGTTGCAAAATGACTTGTATGCCATCAAGTCAATGCGGACTCCTGGTGACCCACCCCAGGGTTTTTTTGGCAAGGTACAACCCAACGTAGATTGCCAGGCCTTTCTTCCCCAGTAAGTTTACAGCCCCTGATATTCCAAGGTAATCACCCATCCAAGTACTAGCCAAGCCCAACCCTAATTAGCTTCAGAGATCAGACAAGAGCAGGTTCGGTGATAGTTAAAAGACAAATTTAAGAAGTTACAACTGAATAATGTGCTAACCCCTAGTACATTCCAATTGGACTCTTTTTAGCCTTGCTAAATTTGGTTGCACAGCCAGATTTTAGCTGGACTGTGCTGGAGAGTGGAGGAATTTTTAAGCAGAAATTTATGCAAATTCTAACCTCAATTATATAGTAAATGATGACAGAAAAGACCAATTGGGCACAGAAGTCAGGTTGGTTGATTTTTATATATGTGTACCAGTGAGCTCATTTGTCAGTTTTATATGTAAGTAAAGATGGTTTTCATTTTAAGGGCTATTTTGATATTGATGCTGTTTTTCTGTGAATTGTGGTTAGACCATTTCTGAAATTTGATATGTAAGTATAATTCTTCTCTGAATAATAAATCTCAGTTATCACCTCTGAGCATCAGTATGGGGCCCTTTTACTAAAGAAGGCTAAGCTGTTAAGAAATATTTTAGCACATGGTAACTGTTAGAGTTGGACTGTGGTAACTGTGACTGCACTAGCAGGAATTACCATGCACTAATTCCCACATGAATTACTCATCATGCAACAGGGCAGGGAATAAACAGGTTATGGGCAGAGAGTGCACATTGCAGTTACTGCATGATACCGTGCACTGTCAATGTTACAGTTAACATGGGTGCCCTTAAATGTCATCTCAATAGCTGACATTCAGTTCATCTATACTAATTTTAAAGGACCTTAACGCATGGTAAGGTAGCTGCAGGGAACATGTTTGACATGCCCCTGACAGTTAATAGCATACCTTTTGTACCTAGTGCAAGTTATGTTTTACTCAAAACATGTCATAAGTGCTAAAACCTAATGTATCCTAGTAAAAGGACCCTTATGGCATTCTCCTGCATCCTTTCTAATGAAACTGTCTGGGTAATATCTGGCATGGAAGAATGTATTCATCATGCGACAGAAAGCAATGTTTTCCCGCTCTGAAAAGGCAGAAATAAAAACCGTTTTTCTCCAGGAGAGCATTTGACCCTAGAGGGATATTGGATCTCAAAAGGCTTCCTATACTCTTAATAGACAGCAAAGGGATGAAATGATCAAAAGCGGATAGCAGGATACAATTTCCAGATTTCAACTGTTACCACCATGCTTTTCTTCTTAAACAAGGTTAGGTGGACTTTTTCTTCTTCCCCAGGCTTAGACCTGCTGTGGTTGGGTCTAGAGGAGGAGGTAACAGTCCCTGTCCCGAGACATCTTCTTATTGGTATGTTGCACCAACCCGCGATGTGCAACATACCAATAAGAGAAGTAGGGAGGAGTAGCCTAGTGGTTGGGACAAGGTACTTCAGGCCGGAAGGAGTAACCTAGTGGTTGGGACAAGGTACTTCAGGCCGGAAGGTCGGGGGTTCAAATCCCACTAGAGGACAGCAACCTTGGGCCGGAAGGACTGGGGTTTCTAGTCCCACAGATGCTCCTTGTGGTCTTGAGCAAGCCACTTAACCCTTCATTGCCCATGTTCCCTGTAAGTATTAGTGTATGTGTCTCATATCCCTGCATGTTAAATGTATCCCCCAATTGTGCTGTGACCGCTTTGATTGAAGGATAAGGCGGTATACAAAAACTGTCTAAATAAATAAAATAAAATATTTGGACTACTCAATGCTCGTTTCACACGTTAACTACCAGGACCCCACTGTTTAAGATTGGTCAGAAAGTCATCTCCCGGAGGGTCTGGCAAGGTAGAGGGATTTGAGTACTCAATGATTTGATTAAAGATGATAGTCTCAAACCATTTGAGGTTATCCAGAGAGAGTTTGGACTTCCCACTACTCGTCTCATTCAATATTTGCAGTTGAAACACTGTCTTCAAAAATCCATTCCCCTTTTACAATTACCCCCTGAATGGGATCTCCTCCAAAATATGCAAGCATTAATGGATATGAAAGGTGTATCATCTAAACTCTATAAACTGTTCCGAAATCACCATGGCTTCAAAAGCCTGAGAGGCTGAGAATAGAACACTACCTTTGTCTATGTTGTGGTGTAAATTTTGGGGCCGCTCTCTACGTATCTCTTGCTCAGCCTCGTTAACACAATCATTATTTTTCTTAACCCATCGAGCCTATGTTACGCCACTTTTATTATCCAAGTGGCAACCAACACAAGGCAATACCTCCTGGTCCTGCCAACAAGTAGTAAGAACATTTGTACATATGTTTTTTGAATGCCCAAATATTCAAAACGTTTAGCAATTGGTTTGGGAAAGAACTTGGCAAGTCTTGCAGATTGAGATTCTGTTATCCTGAAGCATAGTCATTCTTCAGTCTGTGGCTGAAATTCCATCTCTGCTAAAGTCTAGCCACTTCCTTTTAGATTTTATGCTGGGAACTGCATGAAGATTAATCCTTGTTCACTGATTTCCATCGGTGGTGGAATCTGCTGTGCCTATATTACTGGTATGAGCAAGAATACAATCTTGCTACTTACCGTATTGGATCCCCGATTGTTAAATGGAAACCACTGGACGATTTTACTGCACTGACGCCATAAGATGGTTTTGATCTTGCATAACGTAGATTTCAATATAGACGATTATGGATAATACAGTCATGCCTGGACTGGTGGGGGAGGGGGTTATTATGTTGTTTTGTAATGTTCTGTCAAGTTTGTTTAAGTTGCCTGAAATACCATAAATAACGTGTTTTTTTTAAAAGCACAGGGATGCGGGGGGGGGGGGTTGCAATATCTATGCTTCTAATTCAGATGATCACTCAAGCACTCTCTGCACTGTCGGTCATCTATTTTGATTTGAAAGGATATCAAGCAATCGTGAGGGGAGATATTAAATATGATGGTTGACTGTTTTCCTAATAAATGTCCTGCAGGAAAATTACTGTATAACAAAAGGAGTTAACTGTTTATGTTTAAAACTCCATTTGTTGAATGTATGAAGACTTTTCCATCCAGTGGTGAAAGACTTTGACTGCTAACTGTAAGTTGATGGAAGTTAGTGAAGGTTAGATAATTAATTCAAAAATAAATGCAGTCAAATTTGTAGCACTGAAAATGGCTTTCATTTTCAGAGCTACAAAAGCAGACATTATATTTCCACTGTGAGCATCCGATGCTCCCGGTCACTATCTTAAAGGGGCCATGAGGTTACTGTAGAACTGGGAGCCTAGGGTCCCACCTTCCAACTCCACCAAGGAGTCTGGGTTCTCCCCCACTTCCCTTTCTTCATAGTTCTTTGATCCACCCCACCCCCCCATGTTCTTCTGCCATAAATTCTGTGAAATCATTTCTAAGAATGCTATCAGAGACATTTTACCAAGCCTAATCCAGATCCTATTTGTTCAGTTAGTGATGATCAACAAGGATATGCATTAGGCTTAGTAAATGTCTTAGACAGTATATTTAGACTGTTTCCACAGAATTTCTGAAGAAAATAATTGACAACAATTCTGCCCCTGCCCCCATGACAGTCATATCCCCCAACCCTCCTCCCACCTAAGAAGCCATCCACACATAGTCATGTTCACTCCAACCCCCAAGCCATCCATACATATTTCTACTCCTGATCTTCTCTGGCACACTCGCAAGCACACAGACTTAACCCTCAACCCCCTTCCCCCAGCATCCATCAGATGTTTCCCTGATAGCTGGTAGGGCGGTCAGTATTACCTCCAAGAGTCAAGCTGCCAAATAAGGGCATACATCCTGTATGACCTGTAAGGGAGGGCTTGGGAAGACAGGTTGACTAGGTATGAATTCTCTATTGGAAGGAGTCTGGGGACTGAGGGATAGAATTACTGAAAATGTTCCCCATAGCTCCTTTAAGAGATAGCAGACCCAATTTGGAATCTGCTACCTGCATTATTGAAGCCAAGAAACTGTAATGCTTATGGCCGCAGCAACACATAATTTTTACAATTAGGATGTTCTTTATTCCTATGGGCATCTTTCCTATAAGCATGTATTTGCTGGTGTCCTATATATTTTACAAAAGGTTTGACAGAGCCTTTTGTAAAATACAAGGAAACTGAGCACATTCCGACCTGGATGTTTCATTTTCAATCTCAAAGGTCTATCAATAAAAGCAATGAAAAAAAAGAAAGAAAAGAAACGTCCACTTAATTTTAATATTAATGGGAATATCTTTATTCTTTATCTTTATTTGTCACTTGATATACCGCCCAAGCATATGTGTCAGAGCGGTGTACAATACAACAATCCATTAGAAACAGAAGGAAAGGAAAGGAACGCCATCATTTTGGAGAGGACAGAGAGAGACAGAAAAGATAAGGGCAGAAAAGATAAGTTAAAAATAGTTACTTGTGGAGATACGGGCTTTAAGGGTCTGGGAGATCAAAGGCCTGCTGAAACAGATGGGTCTTAAGTGAGCATTTGAACTTTTGGAAGGATAACTCTGTACGAATGGCAACCAGGAGGGAGTTCCAGAGGGCGGAGGCCAGGAAATAGAAAGCGGAATGTCGTGATGTTTCCAGGTGCGCAGAGGATGGGGCAGGAAGGTAGAGGCGATAGCCGTGAGCTGACCGGAGAAGACGTGGAGAAGGCTGAAGACGAATAGAGTCGGCTAGATACTGAGGGGAACCCATGTGAAGTGCTCTGTGAGTGACTGTGAGGATTTTGTATTTAAAACGGAAGTTGATTGGAAGCCAGTGCAACTGAAAAAGGAGGGGAGTAACATGATCGTGGGGGGAAGAGTAGGTGAGCAAACGTGCGGCCGTATTTTGGACAAGTTGAAGACGTCGAAGCTGACATTGCGGGAGACCTGCAAGAATGACATTACAGTAATCTAACCTAGAAAGTACTAAGGAAATGACGAGTGAGGTGAGAGAGGAAGAAGGGAGATAAGGACGAACAGCGTGAATTTGGCGTAGAAAAAAGAAAGAACGACGGATAAGTAAGGAAATGTAACGATGAAAAGAGAGAGAGGCATCTAAGGTGACGCCAAGATAGCGAAGAGAAGAGACTAGGGGTATAGGAGAAGAGAGAAAGAGAGGAGAGCAAGTGGGTGGGGGCGTGCTAAATGAGAACCAAAGGGCAGCTGATTTAGAGGGGTTCACATGGAGGAAGTTAGAAGTTATCCACGTGGCGACTCGGGTAAGACAGAGGTTCAAGGCAGACAGGTCTGGAGAAAGAGAACTGGTATGGTGAATGAGAAGGATGTCATCAGCATAGAAATACCCAGAAATCCCTGACTGTTGGACAATGAGTGCTAAAGGGGCAAGAAAAATATTGAAAAGAAGGGGAGCAAGGACAGAACCCTGAAGGACACCACAAGGAAGAGGTGAAGGAGAGGAGGTGGAAGAGCTAGTCTTAACAGAGAAAGTGCATGAAGAGAGAAATGAGCGAAACCAAGCAAGAACAGACCCACGGATCCCAAGATCAGAAAGTCGAGTTAGAAGGGTACAGTGATCCACAATATCGAAGGCAGCGGAAAGGTCCAAGGTCGCCACAAGAGAAAGATCACCACGATCATGTGCCTGATGGATTTCACTCAAGAGGGAAGTAATGATAGTCTCTGTGCTATGACCCGTGCGGAAACCAGATTGACGCGGGTGAAGAGAGAGAGTGGAGTCCAGGTGAGCAGAGAGCTGAGAGAACACATGTTTTTCAAGGATTTTAGAAAGAAAGGGCAGGTTTGAAACCGTACGCCAGTTAGCAGGTACTGAGGGGTCAAGGGAAGGATTCTTTAGCAAAGGACGGATAAGGGCGTGCTTCCAGGCTAGGGGGAAGATACCAGAGGAAAGGCTATTATTAAAGATTTGAAGAATGTATGGGAGAAACACAAGAGAAGGGTCAGTTAGCCAACAGGAAGGTACAGGATCAAAAGGACTGGTGGTTTTGTGAGAGGAAGCAATGGCTGTGGAGAGCTCATTTGAAGTGACGAGTCAAAACGTAGTCCAGGTGTGGGAAAAAACCTTGTCAGGAGGAGGGGGGAGAGAAATTCAGATACGGAAGAATGTGGTAGAGGAGGAGGGGACAGAGGCAAAGGGCAAGATTGGAAAGTAGCGCGGAGAGAAGAGATTTTGCCGGAGAAGAAAGAAGCAAGAGAGTCAGAATCGGGCGCATTGCAGGGAGATACAGAGATGGAGGGGGAGGTTGAGGGAGATGAAATAGAACGGAGGACTTTGAATATTTTAATATTATAATAAAAATGGATAGCTTCCTTATTTATATGAGACATCTATGACCACATAGGATATAAAATACCAAAATGCTCAGGCCAAACTGTAAAGTGGCACTGAAAAACAACACATCTGGATTACTGAAAGGATAATTCCCATTTGTCACATATTTCATATACTTTGCCTTAGATGGAAGAGGAAAAGGAAATAATGGGGAACCTTTTAGGTCAGAGGAAAGAATAAAACAAAGTGCAAAAGTAAAATGTTGGTTAAAATAAAACTTCAGTGCTTGTTTGTATTTGTAAGTGGAATGATTTATGTGCGTGCCATTGCAGATTCTCTCCTTAGTGGACACTAGAAATGTGAGCTGGCAAGAAAAATTTGGTTTGTTTTCATTTTTTTCATAAAGTAATTCCAACTTTTGTGTATTTGGCACATTTGTTTTAATAGGGAATGTTTAGGTCATGCTACACTGAGATAATATGAATTAAGGCACAATAAATTGATCAGTGTGTAGTAAATCAACTTAGAGTGCACTACATTTTTTAACACATACTAATAAACTGAAAGGGTAGTGTTACTACTACTACTGATAATTTGTATAGCACTACAAGGAGTATGCAGCACTGTACAGACATATGTAAAAGATGGTCCCTGCTCATCAGAGCTTTCATGCTAGTAAAGACAGACAACACAACAGCTGAGGACAAGGATACATCTGAGGGAATGGTAAGGAAACACATAGAAGACTAAGCGAATCAGGATCCAAAAGCAGCCTCGAAGAGGTGAATTTTCAGCCTGGATTTGAAAAAGGCCAGAGATGAAGCCAGACGTAGAGACTACCTGTTTGCTCCAGGCATAAGGACCATCAAGGTGAAAGAACTGAAGTCTGGAGTTGGCAGTAGAAGAGCAGAGCGCAGATAGAAACAATCTGCCAGAAGGGCGGTTTCCCAAGGAGGGGTGTAAGGAGAGATAAGAGAGGAAAGGTAGTGAGTAGCAGCAGGAGGAGTATGAACTGGATACAGAAATGGATAGGGAGCCAGTGAAGAGGCTTGAGAAGAGAGGATATATGAGCATACTGAGGCTAGCAGATTAGCCATCCAGTTGATTTTTGAACAGATTGAAGGGGAGAGAGATGACTCAGAGGGACACCAGCAAAGAGAAGGTTGCAATAGTTAAGACGGGAGGTAACTAAAGAGTGGATGAATGTCTTAGTAGTGAGTTCAGAAAGGAAGGAACAGATTTTGCTGATGTTATAGAAAAAGAAATGATAGGTTTTAGTTATCAGTTGGATGTGTGTGGAGCAGGAAAGGGAGGAGTCAAAGAAGACCCCCGAGGTTGCGAGCTGAGGAAATAGGAGATTGAGACAGGTGGAAGAGAGAGATTGGTTTAGGGGGAAAAATAAGAAGCTCGGTTTTGGCTATGTTCAATTTCAAACAGCGGTGAGACATCCAGGCAGCAATGTCATAAAGGCAAGCAGAGATCAAGGCCTGGATTGCTTGAAAGATTTCAGGTGTAGAGAGGTAGATCTGAGAGTCATCAGTGTAAAGATGGTACTGAAAACCATGAGAGTAGATGAGCATACCAAGGGACTGGGTATAGAGAGAAAAAATGAGTAGGCTCAAGACATACCCTTGGGACACACCAACTGAGAGCAGGATAGCAGTAGAAGAGGATCCACCAGAACAAACACTGAAAGTGTGATGGGAGAGATAAGAAGAGAACCAGGATAGCACAGAGCCCTTAAAACCAAGCGAGGACAAAGTATCGAGGAGAACGTGGTGGTCAACAGTGTCAAAAACAGCAAAAAGGTCAAGAAGGATGTGGATCGCGTAAAGACCCTTGGACTTTGCCAGGAACAGGTTGCTGGGGACTTTGGCAAGAGCCATTTCAGTAGAATTTAAAGGGCAAAAGCAAGACCAGACATATTTAAGTTGTCAGATGTTTCTGTTCCATGTGAACCGTGCTGATTGCAAATAGTGCGGTATATAAGAAATATAAATAAATAAATAAATAAAAAAGATCGCAAAGGATCCAGAAGGGCTTGAGAGGAGAGAAAGTCAAGTGAATGGCAGTGAACTGCACATTCAAGTAGTTTAGAAATGAAGGGGAGTAGGGAGATGGGTTGATAATTAGAAAGTGAGGTTTTCTTGAGAAGAGGTGTGACCATAGCATGCTTGGAGGCTGCAAGAACAGTTACAGTGGAGAGCGAAAAGTTGAGAATATGAAAGATGGAAGGGATGACAGTGGAGGAGATGGAGCTTAGGAGATGGATGGGAATTGGATCAGAGGAGCAGGTAGTGAGCTTGGAGGAGGAAAGAAGATGTGTGGTTTCCTCCTCAGAGATATTAGAAAAGGAAGAAAGGGTGGCAGAGATTGAGGGGAAGAGTTGGGAGTGAAGAGGAGGAAGAGGGGATGAGCTGATCTCATGGGGAATTGGAGTGTAATCTCATGGATTGTGTCATGGAAATAGTCAGCCAAAGTTTGGACAGAAAGGAAAGGAGGAGGCAGAGGTGGAGGCAGAGGCACCTTGAGGAGAGAGCTGTAAAGAGACGACAAGGGTAAGATATAATAGTCTTGTTTGGTGAGTGCTATGGCTGATTGGAAAGAGGCAAGCATAAATTTGTAGAAATTCCACAAGGGTGCGTGATTTGTGCAAATGCGCTCAGCTGAGCAGGCATAAAAATATAGATAGTGGGTAACTGAAGACAGCCAGAGCTGAGTTACAGTACGACTCACAGGAATTAGCATGGGTGGAGCAAGAGCATCCAGAACACAGGAAAGTGCAGTGTTATAGGAAGCTACTGCCTCATCAACAAACTTAGATAACATAGAGGAGGAAAGAAATAATGAGACAGTAGTGGAGAGAGCTAATGGGTAATAGTATGAAGATTTCTAAAGAGATTGGAGGAGACTGGGTGAGATTGAGGTAGGGGGTGATGAAGAGCAAAGGTTAGCAGGTGATGGTAAGCTAAGGGTAGAAATGAGGTACATAGGTTTGAGGGTAAGCAATTAGAAAAGAATGCAAAGCCAAGGCAGTGGCCATTCTGGTGAGTGGGGGCAGTAGAGCAAAGCTGGAGTTTGAATGAGGAGGTAAGAGAAAGGAGCTTTAAAGCATAAGGGTCAGAGGAGCTAGATATGATTGGTATCTCAAAGACCTGGTAGGAGGAGGACAACCAATTGGACAAATTATATTGCAATGATAAAGTAGATAAAATTGGTGGAGAGGATGCACTCTGTGTTAAAGAGGGCATTGAGTTACACAGGATTAAAGTTTTGCAGGAAACAAAATATACTGTAGAATCTCTATGGATCAAATTTCCATGTAAAAAGGGGAAGGCGATAGCAGTGGAGGTGTACTATTGACCGCCTGGCCAGAATGAATAAATGGATAATGAAATGCTCAAAGAAATCAAGGAAGCTAAAAAAATGTACAACATGGTAATAATAATGGGTGATTTCAATTACCCTGGTATCGACTAGGTCAGTGTCACAGCTGGACATGCTAGTGAGATAGTTTCTAGATGAAATAAATGACTGCTTCTTGGAGCAGCTAGTTCATGAACCAACCAGAGGGGAAGCCATTTTGGACCTAATCCTAAGATGTGGTGCAAGAGATTAGGGTGTTGGGGCCACTTGCAATAGTGATCATAGCATGATCACATTTGATTTAATAAATGGAGGAAGGACAGCAAGTAAATCCACAGTACTATCTTTTAACTTTCAAAAGGGAGACTATGATGAAATAAGGAGAAGCTGCAAAGATTAAAGATTTACCTCAAGCATAGGCATGGTTTAAAAATACTATTTTGGAAGCCCAGACCAGCTGTATTCCACACTTTAAGAAAAGTGGAAGTAAGTCCAAAACACGGCCGGCATGGTTTAAAAGTGAGGTCAGAGAGGCTATAGTAGCCAAAAAGGCATCTTTCAGGAAACTAAAAAAGGAGCCAAATTATGAAAACTGGAAAAAACAACAACATGGCAAGTTAGATACAAGGCATTGATAAGACAGGCAAAGAGAGAATTTGAAAAGAAGCATTGCCATGGAAGCAAAAATGCATAATAAAAACTTTTTCAAGTATATTCATAGCACAAAACGTGTGAGTCAGTTGGACCATTAGATGATAGAGGGGTAAAAGGAGCACTATGAGGAGATGAGGCTATAGTGGAGAGACTGAATGAATTATTTGCTTTGGTTTTTATTGAAGGAGATATAGGGAAGTTACCCATATCTGAAAAGGTATTTAAAGGTGATGCATCGGAAGAATTGAAAAAATATTAAAAAACCGAGAAGATGTATTGCACTATTTGATAAACTGAAGAGTAGCAAATCACCTGAACTGGATGGTATAATCCCAGGGTGTTGAAAGGACTAAACTATGAGATTTCAGATCTACTATTAGTAATCTATGAATTATCATTAAAATTATCTGTAGTACCTGAAGATTGGCAAATGGCCAATGTAACGCCAATTTTTAAAAAGTGTTCCAGGGGTGATCCGGGAAACTACAGACTGGTGTGCCTGATGTCAGTACCGGGCAAAATGATAGAAACCATTATAAAGAACAAAATTAATGAACGTCTAAATAGTCATGATTTAATGGGAGAAAGCCAACATGGCTTTAGTCAAGGAAGGTCTTGTTTTACTAATCTGTTATATTTTTTTGAAGATGTGAATAAACAGGTAGACAAAGGTGAGCCAGTTGATACAGTGTATCTGGGTTTTCAGAAAGTATTTGACAAGGTCCCTCATGGAAGACCCTTGAAAAAATTAACAAGTCATGGGATAGGAGGCAGTGTACTATTGTGGATCAGGAACTCATTAAAAGATATAAAGCAGAGGGTAGGGCTAAATGGCCAATTTTCTCAATTGAGAAAGGTGAATAGTGGAGTACCCCGGGGATCTGTGCTGGGTCTGCTGCTTTTTAACATATTCATAAATGACCTGGAAATGGGAATAATGAGTGAGGTTATCAAATCTGCAAATGACACAAAATTATTCAAATAGGATTGTGAAAAAATGCAAGAGGACATAGACGTTCAAATGGTAGATGAAATTTAATGTGGACATGTGCAAAGATATACACCTAGGAAAGAATAACCCAAACTATGGCTACACAATGCAAGGTTCCACATTAGGAACCACCACCTAGGAAAAAGATTTAGGCATCATCGTGGATAACATGTTAAAACCCTCTGCGCAGTGTGCAGCGGCGACCAAGAAAGCAAATGGAATGCCAAGAATCATAAGGAAAGGAATGAAGAATAAAACAATGGATATTATAATGCCTCTGTATCATTCCATGGTATGACCACACTTTGAATATTGTTTGCAATTCTGGTCATCATATCTTAAAAAAGGTATAACCGAATTAGAAAAGGTACAGAGAAGAGCCACCAAAATGTTAAAGGGGATGGAAGGATACCCCTATGAGGAAAAGCTTAAAAGGTTAGGGGCTCTTCAACCTGGAAAAGAGACATGTGAGGGGAGATAAGATAGAGGTCTAAAAATTAATGAATGAAGTGAACAGATAAACATAGATCGATTCCTTACGCAATCAAAAAGTAGAAAGAGTAGGCAACACGCAATGAAGCTACAATGTAACCCCATTTAAGACTAATAAGAGAAAATATTTTTTCACTCAACGTGTAATCAGACTCTGGAATTCATTACCAGAGGATGTGGTAAAAGCTGTTAGTGTAGCTGGGTTTAAATAGGTCCATAAATCATTATTAAAGAGGACCCAGGAAATCCACTGCTTGCCTCGGGATGATCATTGTGGATCTTGTATGCCTTTCTGGGAACCTAATAGGCACTTGTAACCTGGACTGGCCACTGTTGGAAACAGGATATTGGGCTTGATGGACCTTGGTCTGACTCAGTATGGCATTTCTTATGTTCTAATGTTATAAAACAAAAATACAGGTAAGCTAAAAAGGATACGGTAACAATGATAAATATATAGAAATATATCAATATAGACAAATGTCTGACCCAAGTCAGGAGCTAGAAGCACATGCTTGTAATGGAGTTGCTAAAGTTCATTACGGCATTAACGCAAGCAATTTGGCCCTTAAAGCATGCTCAAAGGCAATGATGTATTCTATTACTTTAATGCAACACATATTGATTACAAATGAGATGCAAAGCATGCAAAACATCTCATTAGTATTTAAATAGAATAAGGCAGCTTATAGTACATTAGCACAAGCTACCTTAGATAGGAAAAAATAATGCCAGTTCAAAGCTGTCATTAGTTTTTCACCTGGGGCATCAAGCCACCAACACATGGCCTGATGCTCCAGGCCATGATCTTAGAGGGGCCGCATGTTTAAGTTGCAATTGATGGTCTGGGGGTCTTTACCTTCCCAGCACCACCAAGAAGGGAAGGTGCCCCCTCCCCAAATAACTCCCTTCCACACACATAGTTCTCATGCCCCATCCCCTCCAAAGACCCCATCGGAATCTCACTCCTCTCTTTCAAGACCCCACTGCCTGGTCCAAACCCACCTAAGACCCTAACCCCTCCTCATCCTACCTCAATGAAATCTTTTTAGTCTAGCAGGGTCCAGATGGGAGCACTTCACCACTAGCTCCTGATGCCAGGCTGAAAATATATTTGACAATTTTGGTGAATAAGAATACTTTTACTTTAAAAAAAACATGACACCAGGGACTTATGGTTTTTAGAAAAATAGAATAAACCCTCTAGTCAGGTTTTTAGTCAATCCTCTGCTCTGAATAGCATAATATATCATCAGTATGCCAGAGCAGTGGTATTCCTGTCCTGCTGCACAGTGCTGCTCTCATGAGATCACTAACACCTGCAAATGACTGCATTATCTGATAAGGTGACTAATAAGACGGTGAAACTAGCTAGACCTTCAGAGGTGAAGCTAAGTGCTCTCTGCATTAGGAACCGCACCATTAACTCTGAGCAATGGTCACTATTGTGCATTCATGGACCAGCATTCCTCCAAAGTGCTGAGAGTGCTTGACAGTTAATGCAGAGGTTTTGTAGATAGCACAGTTTAACTTTGCTGTTAGCACACATCTACTGCAGAACTTTAACACAGCTTAGTATATAGGCTTCTATAAAGCTCATTGGTTTAACTTTGCATTCGGTATTCCAAGGGTTGTCCTTGTTTCCTTACAATAACTTATGAAACTCAGTGAGTTTTGCAGGAAGAGAATGTCAGCAACATGTAATTAAGCTGGTAAAACATGATCTTATTATACATAACAATCCCTTTCCCCATATATTTTCCACAGAAGCAACGCTCTCAAGCATTTCATTTAAAAAGCTCCCACTCATTCCCCAAGCATGTAAAATAATTACCTTAGAGGCAATTTGCCTTAGAGTGCAATATTTGTGCCACACACAAATATTGCACGTAAGAAATCCCAACTGCTTCAAGAGTGAGCAATCACCACAATGATTTGGTTTGCCAGTGAGCAGAGGTTGTTTGGAAGTGGGATTCCTGGGGGTGGGTTGCCTTAACAGTTGGGATTTGCTTTCCAGGGGGGTGCCGAAGGGGACTTGTGTTGGGTAGGGAGTCTGTGCTGAGGAGGAAGGATATCGACACATGGCTCCTGGAAGGATTGTTTTCCTTGGCTGGTGCACACATTACATTCCTCAGCATCTGCCAACCCATGCCATGTTTGCTCCTGCATGGTAAATGCAGGGCACATACTGGCACACTCCCTGCATTTACCACAGAGACTCTGCACTTACCGCAGGTTAATTTTTACACATAATACAAGGTAGGTACAAAACGTTACTGCACTTTAGTAAGCATGCTTCTTAGTTTGAAAGTTGCCCCCGATATGCTGAGGCGGTGTTTGTTGGAAACCAAGGGGGTGAAAATGTATACTCTGGCATGGAGACTCTGGCAAATGCAGAGGCTGCCGCTGATGGCAATAGGGATGCACATTCATATATTTCATTTCCATTATCAATGTAAACGTTATAAGCACATTTTTTCATTCCCATATGTTAATATTATATGTATAAAATATTGAATTTATGTGCATAACAAAATGAAACTAAATTAAATAAATGTTAAAACTTCATGAAAAAATGGAAATGAAGCAACATTTATTTTATTTATTTAACATTTCTTTTATACTGCTTTTCATGGTTATCGAAGTGGTTTACATTTAACTCGAACTTATACATGGAACAGGTGCATAATAACGATGGTACAATATATAATAATTATAATACAATGACCTGTGGTAACTATTTACATGAGGGATTATAACCATTGTGTGTGGGATCAGTACAGAATAGAAAATAGTATACTGGGTGGTTACTAAGAGGTTTATGTTGGGGATGATGAGGTAATGATTGATTGAGAATATTCAATGAACAGTGGGGTGAGATGTAGCGAGTAGACAATGGGTGGGTTGATACTAGGTAGTTAGAACATAATGTTCAATGAAAAGGTGTGTTTTGAGCTTTTTCTTGAATTCTGAGATATCAGCTGTTGATTGTATTTCAGGTGGAAGAGCATTCCAGTGTCTAGGAGCATATATTTCAAAGGCTCTCTTGCAGGTCATTTGGGAGTTTCTTGTCTTGTACTTTGGCATAGCGAGGATATTTTGGTGCAGATGTCTCTTTATTCTAGTATCTGGAATGTTCTGGATCAGTGATTGCAGGCTTTCGGCTGACTGATGGTGAATCACTTTAAATGCCGTCATTATTGCTTTGAGTATTGGTGTGACGTGCTTTTGACATGGAGTTTGTGAGATCAACTGGGCTGTGGTGTTGTGTTCTAGCTGTAAGGCATGGATGATGTTCTTGGGAAGACCATGCAATATTATGTTGCCATAGTCCAAATAAGAGATGATTATGGCCTGGCATACCGTGTGGTAGTGGTTTTGGTTTCGTAGAGGGCAAAGGTTATTTAGCATCTTCATTTTGTGGTAGGATGAGGATATCATTTTCTTGAGGTGTGATTTTATGTTGAGTCTGTGATCTAGTGTCACTCCGAAGTATTTGACTTCCTTTTTAATTGGGATGGTAAACCCATCTATTTTTACCTTCTAGTGGGGAGTAGGTGGTGTCTCTCATTATGGTAAGGACCTCTGATTTATTGTAGTTGATTGTCAGGTTATGATGTTGTAGTCGGTTTATGATGGATCTCGTGCAGGAGTTTATGGGTAAGTAATTTGGTCTTGCAGTTTCGAATGGACCATAGATCATCATGTCATCAGCATAGAGGTGGCAATGTAAGTTATGTTCTTGTATGAGTTTGCATACTGGTTGGATATATATGTTAAATAGAAGGGCTGAGAGTGAGGATCCTTGAGGTATACCTTGTAGTTGTTTAATTGGTCTTGAAGTTCTATTTTGCATCTTGATTTGACATCGTCTCTCTGTTAGGTATGAGCAGAACCATGAGAGGGGGTGCCTCTGATTCTGATCTCAGTCAGTTTGTTTAAGAGGCTGGCATGATTTAGTGAGTCAAATGTGGTGGATTTTAACCCATGTTGTGGGTTTAATGGAGCGGTGAGATCAATGTGATCTTGTAATTCTAACTGTACAGCTTTTTCAATTAGCTTGGCAAGTAAGGGGATGTTGGATATAGGTCAAAAGGAGGATGGTGAGTTGAGGTCTGTTGTGTTGTTTTTTAGTTGAGGTCTGATCAATGTGGTTTTTAAAATGGCTGGCATGATACCCTGTGTGAGAAATAGGTTTATTATTCTTTGTAGTGTAGGTGTGAGTTCTTCACTAGACATCTTTATCCAAGAGGTGGGGCATGGGTCGTGGGGAGGTGGTGGTGTTTAACTGCTTCAAGATTTGTCTGCACTGATCTTCTGTTATCAAGTGGAAAGAGGATCAGGGGTTAGGATCGTTTGATTTTTTTTTCAATTATAATCCTTTTATTTAAGGAATCAAACAGGTAATACAAGGAAATATTACAAAACATCAGTAGTAGTACAAACAAATTAAAACACAGCCCACAATAAGGAATGCACTTAAAGAAAAAGAAAAATAATTGGAGCCACCTAAAATATTCTTAATCCCCTATTTACTAAACAGAGGAACTAAATAGTAAAAAAACCAAAGCAAATTACAAAATAAACCTTACTCCTGCCTCTGTAGAAACCCTTACAACTGAGAGGAATCAAAGAAAATATATGTCTTACCCTGAGATACAATGATACATTTACAAGGATATTTAAGAAGAAAGGAGGCCCCCAGAGCCAAGACTCGAGGCCTAAGCTCAAGGAAGGCCTTCCTTCTCTTCTGTGTACTATGAGACACATCTGGAAAAACTTGTATAGACTGACCAAAAACTTTTCATTTCTGTTAGCAAAATACAAATGAAGAACAAGGTCCTTATCTTTCTCAAGTAAAAAGGTAACTAAAAGAATTGCACAAGTAGAAATCTCTTTCAAAGAAGTCTCTAGGAAAACAGATAAATCTAAACTCAGAACCGATTGATCAATTTCCCCCATATCTACACCATTATTCACTTTTGCCTTATCCACATCCTGAACATCCCTAATTCCCGTGGGGAGATAATAAATCTTAGATAAACATAGAGAGTCAGGATCAGGAATTTTCAAAACATCTTTTAAATATTTAGAGAACAATATAGAAGGGGAAAGATAATGGGTACGGGGGAAATTCAAAAAACGAAGATTTTTTATACGAAAAGCATTTTCAAAATATTCATGTTGCCGATGTAACATTAAAGAATCCTGAACTGAAGAAGCTACAACCCCCTGTAAGGATATAATTTGAGAATCAGCCTTGGAGTTATGGGTCTTGACAGTGGATAACCTATTCTCATGTCCAGACAGAGTATCCACAGTTTTCTTAGTAAACTTTGAAAGCTTCACTAGTGACAACTGCAGCGATAACTCAGTTCTGGACACAATTTGCCAAATATCCTGAAGTGTAACATCTTTCAGTGGTTGAGGATTTTCGGGACTTGTAGAAAACGCAAATGGAAGAGGCAAGGCAACATTCAAAGTATTTAACCTCAAGAAAGCATCAGGAAGAAGGAACGAGATAGGAGGGACACTACTCACACTAATAGGAGTAGAATCCTTCTCCTCTAAAGAAGCTCCTTTGATGGGTGGGGATGAAACCCGTTGTATATCAGGAGACATAACAGGAGACACAGTACTTACAGAGGCTGAAGAGATCTCCAATGAAGTAGCTACAGCAGCAGGGGCCATGGACTTTAATAAACTGTCCATGGGACCAACTACCTTTGCTGACTTAACAGTAGACAAAGATGATAAAAGAGGTCTCTTCTTACGTTTCCATATCAATGAAGCTGTGCCAACCTAAATAATATGTACTCCTTCATGCTCCGAAGGGGTTCCAAAGGGGCATGCCTGCCCCTTTGGACATGCCCCTTCAGAGCAAGCACCCTCGGGCATGTGCTTGCGGAGGGGGTTCAGCTATTATAGCCCAATCTGCGCACGTGGTCCTCCACACTCACCAGCACAGAACAGTGGCTCCAATCGAGATTAAGGTAAGAAAATAGCAGGAAACAGTCACACACTCAGCGTCCTGTGGTGAGGGCGCAGCTTTTATAACCCAATCTGCTCACATGGTCCTCCAAGCTCACCAGCATGGTACGGTGGCTCGAATCGAGATTGAGGTAAGAAAAATAGCAGGAAACAGTCACACACTCAGCATCCCATGGTGGGGGCTCAGCTGTTATAGCCCAATCTGCTAATGTGGTCCTCCACGCTTACCAGCACGGAACAGCAGCTCCAATCGAGATTGAGGTAAGAAAATAGCAGTAAACAGTCACACACTCCAGGATCGCTTGATTTGATCGCAGGTGGAGGATCAATTGTCAGGTTATCCTCTTTAGAGGCAAGTTTGTTCTACAGATATAATGCATAAGCTTCTGGGTGTAGTGTTGATGTTTCCTGAGTAGTTGGAGAACATGTGAGGGATTTTACTATGGCAAATAGTACTCTGGGGCTATTGAGTGATTTCATGATGGTGTTCGTATGGTATTCTTTTTTTTGTCTGAGAATTAGGTCATTGTATTCCTTCTGTTGTAATGTGCAGTCTTGTAGGTGCAGTGGTTTCCAGCTACACCTCCAGCCTCTTTCCAGTTGTCTTAGCTTGAGTTTTGCACATCTTATGTCATCTGAATACCATGGGACCTTATTTGTATGTGCTGACATCTTTTTTCGGGGGGGGGGGGCAGTTGCTATTGGTGCGAGGGTCTCATTTCATTTGTGTATGATATCTGCAAGGTTGGTGGAGTAGTTGTCTAGTTCTGGTAAGAGCTTATCAAGTAAGGTTTCCTTATTGAATTCCTTGAACAGACGGGGATTGTAAGTCCATTGTTGTCTATCACAGTGATGTTTGGAGGGGAGCTTGAACTCAATCATGTGGTAGCCTGACCATGCTATAGGTGTTATGTTTTGGAGGATGAGGATGGTGGTCGAGTGAAGACTGTTGGGCTCGAATATGATGTCTAGAGTGTTTCCACCAGAGTGAGTTGGTCCTGTCATGCTGATATATTGGAGAGTATCATTAATTGCTTACCAATGATTGTTTCACACAGGTATTGTAGGTGGTGAGGGTTAGAGTGCACAGCATACAACATTACACATACCGTTCATAGGACAGTACCATATTATAGGGGTTGACACTGGATCATGGTCAAAAAGTCAGGTTTGGCTACTTACAAGGGCTGCACTTGGTAGATCCTTTGAGTAGAAGATTGCAGGTGTAGTGAACAGCTAAGAGCTTAGCAAGCTGGTAAGGTCTAGTGGGGTCCTTACCTAAGGGCCACGCCAAAAGCCCCTCTGATAAGGCCCTCAGACGTGGGCACGCCCGATGGCACTTTAAAGTTTAAAGCCGGTGTCCTGTCCCATGGAGAGGCCCGATTGGCCTTAGGGTGAGGGGGGGGGGGGGTGGCTGCACACCCCCATTGAGCAGGATGCAAGGAACTAGATAGCTGCAGGACAGCAGAAAGACAAGGTGCATGAGGCTATGGGGCCGAAAGTAGAATACACATGAGCTAGAACTACAGGTAACTAGGGAAACAGAGAACAGGGGGAACTTGGTTGAGTCGGGCGTGGCTAAGAGCTGCAAATGCTGGGTGTTAGGAGGACTGAACATGATCCTTAGGCATATTTTGCCAGGTGTCAGCAAGTTTTACTCGAAAAGACCCTAACTTTGAAATAGACCATGGGAAAAAAAGAACAAGCAGTAATTTCTTTCTAATGGCCCCAAACTCTCTAAATTACTTGAAAAGCAATTCAGCAATTTTTAGTGCCAAAGAGAGAGAGAAGTGTATGCTTAGTTTTCCTTATTAATTAAGAGCAGCAAGTATAAAGTCATCTTGACTTAGGTTTGTGAAAACAAACATTGCTTGAAAATTAGACTGCAGTATGGAACTAGCGAGCACATTAAATTAAACATCTCATCAAGCCTTCCAGAAGTGCCAACAAGATAGCACAATTTTATTAGTAGTCAACTGCAAAAAAATAAGACACGGACAAAAACTGAGCAGAGCTTCAGATCTGAGCTGCAGAGACTGCACTGGCTTAGTAACCAGAAGGCTAGGGCTTGAGCCCAACTGGCTCTCACTGTGATCTTGAGGAAGTCACTTCACCCTCCATTGCCTCTGAAAGGCCTGGCAATCTACTTATTTATTTATTTTTATTTAACATTTCTTATATACCACCTTTCAGAAGTATCAAGGCGGTTTACATTAAACGCAACTGAACATAAGTTACATCGAACAGTAAGTGCAATATGTGCACTAATTACCTGAGAACAGTGGTTAGTTATTGCTATTGAGGTAATAAGGGGACAGGGGGTAGGGTTAGTTTGAATACATTTAAATATTTATATTTACTTATAGTTACACACTGCCACAAAAGCCCAGGAGCTGCTGAGTCAACAGTGACTTGGGCACCCATTACTGCATATGCAACTGTTTGCCACGCATATAGCAGCCTGCCCAACACATATGACTACATCTAGTCTGCCCCTCTCTTTGTTCCCCCCTCCTCCCAATATGCATAGCCAGCCTGTCTCTTTCTTTGTCCCCAAAGCACACATCACGGCATATCCCACTCTCTCTGCCCTCCTCCTCCAATGCACACAGCTAGTCTTTCCTCATCGCTGTCCCACAATGCACATGGCCAGTTTGTCCCACTCTCTAGCTCATATGTACACACACACACACACACACACACCTGTTTTCTTTTCCTGCTGTTTACTGTAAACCACTCAGAAATGTAGCAGAGTTTAAGTACATATATACAAATTGGACCTGATTCTGTCCCGCACGGCTATCCTCTTTGTACATCCAGTCTGAGCCAGACGTACAAAGGGGATTGCAATTCTAGCCCCGCAGGATCAGAATCACGATCAGACCTGTACGTGCAGACCAGGACTGCGATTCAGTCCCAGTCTGCATATACAGGCACTGCCCCGATAGCTCAGTCAAGCATTTAAATGGAGTGTGGCGCCATGGCGTCCTGTTGCCATGGCACTGTGGCTACATTTAAATGCCACGATGCCAGCCATCAACAATTAAAGTTTTTTCCCCGCAGCCCAACCCCCAATCCGGCCACCTAAGGCCAGGGATGGGCTGCAGGGAATAAATCCTGGCCCCCTCCCCCAGCCCCTCCCAAGCCCCAACTTTACAACAAAACAAATTCCAGGGAATCTATTCCACCTCAGAGGTAGAATAGCTTCCCTGGCCATTTCGTCAGCCCTGGACATACAGGGCCGACATTAGAAACAGCCCTGTACGTCTCGGGCTGGCGACCGCCCAATACCTGCCCATTCTCCATCCCTGGGCCGCCTCTTCCTCGCCCCCGACTAACTTCCCCGCACAACTGGCAGGGAAGTTAGTCAGGGGCTGCAGCTGGAACGAATAGTGGGGATGGACGTCCTGTTGGGACGTCCATCCTTGCTATACGTGACTCAGAATAACCTCCACTGTGAATAAAGAATTATCTTTCTTTCTCTCTCCCAACCCCAACCCCCTCCCCCACAGTACTTTTGAGATGCACACATACTTCCGAGCACAGAATTTTTTTTTCTCTTCGCCCATCCACTGGCAGAACTTTTCTTCACCCTCTCCCACCCCAGACACAGCACTATTTATCTAATGGCCCGACCCAGACTAATAGCACTATTTTTCTCCTCTGCCCCTCTACCCCCACCCCACCAGAAAAGAAGCACTTTTTCCTTACTGCTCCTCCCACAGGCAGTGCTTTCTCTCTGGGACTTTATTTAGTTAAATTTAATTTATTGATAAAATTTCATTTACCGCTTTACGACCCAAGGGATCTTTCAAAGTGGTAAGAAGAAAGCAAGCAGAAAAGCTATATCCATAAGCTAAACCTATTTTTCTCCTCTCCCCCCCCCCCCCAGACTTCCATTTCTATCATTTGTTTTTCTCTTGCTCCCCTCCTCCCATAGACAGCCTTCATTATCTCCCTCCACAATCATTTTTTTCAAGGCTCCCACCATTTTTACCAGGCCAGTTGATGCGGCCAGGCTCCTCCTCACAGCAAACTCCTGAGCAAGCTGGTAAGATGGGCTCGCGTGGTGGCAGCAGTGGGGGGCCCCTATTCAGTAGCCAAATCAAAAGAAAAATCTTCAGAGGTAAATCACAAAAATAGCAATATCAAAAAGATCACTCTCCTTAAAATGCAGAAAATTCATATGTCATATTTTTTGTTGGATAAATAGGAGAGGAAAAATCGCTCTCGAATGACTAAAACATCCTTTCACTAAACTAATCTGGCTCTCAAAGACTGGTCCTAAACTAATCTGGTTCTCAGCCTGTCCTCAATCCAGCATCTGTGAAGACAGTGCATTTATAAAAATCCCACACGATGTGCATGTTTCGAGCTGCCACACGGCTCTGCTTCAGGTTGCGGGACAATTCAACTCATTCCAAGTCATTCAATGATAAGACACCATGGGCCCCGAAACCGCCAAACACCACAATATGAATGTCTGCTCTCCTTACAATTGACTGACAGCCCAAATATGTCAGTCTTCAGAACCACCAATCAAGCAAAAGAGAAATCCCCATGGAATCAGGGATGCCCTCTTCTCATTAGCTTCAACTAAAACAAACTCGGCCAGGCGTTCTCCAAGTTTAATCCATGGGGGCTTACAGTGTTTAAATGGATTGTCCAACGTTGTTCAATCCATTGTAATTTTCAAGTCCTATCGTCACTCCAAGGGTCCTGGGGAACATAATTAATGATCCGTCATCGTAAGTCATCAAAACTGTGGTGCATGGCGAGACAACGCTCCACCACAGGGGCAGATCGAACAGCCAATTGTATCCTAGAGAAATATTCCCCTAAACACAGTTTTAAAGGGTGAGTGGTGCATCCTATATCATTAAGCTACATGGGCAACACAATAACTATTCCACATAGCTAGATGTACAAGTGGTGCGCCATGACATATGAACGATTGGTTGTGTTTGTTTTAGTTGGAGCCAATGAGAAGAGGGCATCTCCAATTTTATGGGGGTTTCTCTTTTGCTTGATTGGTGGTTCTGAAGACTGGCGTGTTTGGGCTGTCAGCCAATTGTAAGGAGAGCAGACATTCATATGGTGATGTTTGGCGGTTTTGGGGCCCATGGTCTATTCAGTAGCAGCAGTGGCGATGGGGGAGGGAGGGGTCAGGAGTATCATCTGGCAGCAGTGGAGGCTATTATCAGCTGTGGCAATGGGGGGAGACTCATCAATGTGGACGAACAGCAGCTGCAATGATGTAAGCAGAGGAGACCTTCAGTATCCCATAGCAGTGGAGGAGTTGGGTGGACAGCCCTGTCAGCTGTAGAGGGGAGGCTTAACATTCACAGGGGAGGGGGTGGAAGGGGGTGGAGGGGGTGGAAGAGGCAAGAGTCAGAGTCGGCAGCAGTTCTATAATAATGGCCCTTAGCTAACAGGCTTCTTTGCAGCAAGTCTATCATGCCAGAATCGGCCTGTTACTGTGCCTGTGTGTGACTATGAGGCAGCCAATGAGATGGGGAAGAGATTGGCTCTGACGGCACACCAACAAGTTTCTGTGGCACACCAGTTGAGAAGTATTGCCCTAGGGGACAGTAGAGCAAAGGGATTGCACAAGGTATGATGCCTACAGATATGATTTGGAGTGAAAGTGTCACCCTCTGAAGAGAGCTAGTCTGTTCTCCATATCAAAGACTATACAGTTCTAAGTCTGAAGCAAAAAAACAAACAAACAAAGAGGAAACGTTATGGGCAGCTATGATTAAAGGTATTTTGATAACTCCATAGCTCCATTTGGGAAAGGTAATGATTGAACTGGATGCACCAAAGGACCAGAATGAAACTATTAGGCCAAGAAAAGTTTCAGGTTTGCAATCTATTGCATTCATGCCAGTTGGATGACATTTAAATCTGGCATATTAGACAAAATATTAAATCATTAAATTATGTGTGCTATGAAATTCAAATTAGTCTATTGTATCTCTTGGGTATTAACTTCTAAATGTGTGTTTTGGATTTAATTTGAAATAAACAAGTTTGAAAAGTAATTCTAATCCAGAAAAGTAAGCAGAAATGACCTGGGAAGTGATAGAGCATCATAAAGAATGCACAGATGGCTTTGTACTCTGAAGGATTTATTTTTATGAAACGGTATCACCAGATGAGCCCTGTAAAAGTCAAAAACAATTTACGTACTTCATTGTCATATAGCTGAGTTAGCTTGTGTTGACTCTCCAACTGACTTCAAAGCCCTATACCTCATTCCAGAAATATCAATTAAAGACGTAATTAAAGCATTTCAGTTTTTTATTGTTTGGTCTTATAAAATGTCAAAGATTTTCCTAAAGCAGCATGTACAGAGTAGAGGGCAAAATATTTGTTTCTAAATACCCACAAGGATGATTTTTTAGGGGCATTTGGCTTATGGGAAGGGTTCATCACTTGGTCTTTCTGTTTATCTGTCAGTCCAAACATGTAGGCTCATTTACTGCCCTGTGGCTCCAAACACAAGGGGCCTGTGTGTGCAACTGATAGGTCACAGGTTCAAGGCCAGCCTGTGGATCCACAATGGTAGTAGATGGTAAGCTCTGATGAGCAGGGAGTCTCTCTTACATGTCTGTGCAGCACTGCATACGTCTTGTAGCGCTATACAAATGCTCATTAGTAGTAGCGCAAAGGGGAATGTTTACTAAAGTGTGCTACCTGGTTGCATGTGTGGCATGAGTGCCATGCTAAAAAGTAGAATGGGCCCCTGAACTAAAAATTCTGCACTAATTGGGTAGTGCGTGATAGGCTGGGGACTGGACGGGTCAATGGCGGAACAGAGGTGTTGACGGCAAAGCATGGTTAGTGCGAGCATTATTAACTCATGCTAAACACACGTGCTGCTCTTAGCATGGGCACACTTAACACCTCCTCAGTGGGTGGCGTTAGGTGCACTTGCATGCCAACTGCGCGGTACTGTACCTTAGTGCCACACTAAGTGCAGGAGGCCAGAGTCACATGTCCCATGCAGTTAGTGTGGGTTCCCATGTAGGTAATGCAGCCCACACATGCATTGCTAGCGCGGACATTAGTAAATATGCTCTAAGTGAGGAGCTTGGATGGAACAGTCAGCAGGGTGATGGAAAATTAAAGCCCTATCATTCAAAGAGGAGGAGCATGGTGCGAAAATATTGATGCCGTAGATGTCCAAACCCAGCAGCACAAAATATCATAAAACCCCTTTAGTATGCTGCCAGAGATCCAACTGATTTAGGTGTGACTTATAAAATTACCCCCATAGATTACACACACATTTATGCCTCTTTTGGAACGGGTGTAAATTTGTGTGTTGGTATTTGCATGCTATTAGGTGGATGCTAGGAGTCAGTTTTATAAGGTCACATAGGTGCTTATGTTGCCGTTATGAAAGAGATTTAAAATAGGTGTCTTTTTGGACTTTTCACTTAGGTGCCATGTTAGAAAATTACCCCCATTGGGAGTAGTTATTCCTGGAGTAGTATTTAGTTCAGGGAGGAAAGTACACTCATATGTATATTTCAAACAGTATTCTGTCCACAGATAAAATACACGTTACTTACTGTAGGGGTCATTTTGGAAGTCCTATTTGTGCTTTGGATGTCCAAAACCAGGCATAGAAATGTCTAAACCACAGAGACATCTCCAGAGCCATTTTAGAAGCTGGCTCTGGAGACGTTCTTTGAACAGGAACATGGTGGAGGCATGGTTGGGGCATTCACAGGAACCTGGATGTCCCCATCTGATCTCAGAAATGCCATGGGGCATTCACAGGAACCTGGATGTCCCCATCTGATCTCAGAAATGCCATGGGGCATTCACAGGAACCTGGATGTCCCCATCTTATCTCAGAAATGCCATGGGGCATTCACAGGAACCTGGATGTCCCCACCTGATCTCAGAAATGCCATGGGGCATTCACAGGAACCTGGATGTCCCCACCTGATCTCAGAAATGCCATGGGGCATTCACAGGAACCTGGATGTCCCCACCTGATCTCAGAAATGCCATGGGGGAACCTGGATGTCCCCATCTGATCTCAGAAATGCCATGGGGCATTCACAGGAACCTGGATGTCCCCACCTGATCTCAGAAATGCCATGGGGCATTCACAGGAACCTGGATGTCCCCACCTGATCTCAGAAATGCCATGGGGGAACCTGGATGTCCCCATCTGATCTCAGAAATGCCATGGGGCATTCACAGGAACCTGGATGTCCCCACCTGATCTCAGAAATGCCATGGGGCATTCACAGGAACCTGGATGTCCCCATCTGATCTCAGAAATGCCATGGGGCATTCGCAGGAACCTGGATGTCCCCACCTGATCTCAACGTTATGGATGTCCATCATTGCATTCAAGTTCAGACCTGCTCCAGGCATGACTAGGCATCTGAAAAGTTTTCCTTTTGACTGAACACACCCAAAGGGTGTAGAGAAGATAAAATTCCATCATATCCACTACTAAGCACAATGTCAACAGCAGCAGTGGGATTTGAACCAGGGTGATCCTCTTTCTAACCTACTACTCTAATCATTAGGCTATCCTAGATGCCAAGATTCTGAAATAGGGTTCTGGGAAGGTCTATGTAGATGCTCCCACTGACATCCAAATTGGGCACGTCCACATTTGTGAAATCGCGTCTGCAGCTGGACATGCCTGCTATTTTTTCAGATATTCTGGCTTAGAAATCCCAGATTGCACTTGGACGTCCCTTCCAAAATTCCCCTCTCTGTATACTGCGTGCATCCAGCAGTTTTCAAAGTGAAGGCACCTACGCGCATTCACTTTGAGGACTGGTGCAGAAAGTACAGGTGGACTAGGCCCCAATGAGGACAGCTTGAAAAGTGTCGCAAATATAAAGTCATGCTTCACTTATCTTTTCATGCTCTTAGTTTAGTGTCCAGATTTAAGATTTTGGTTCCCATAGGCAAGACCAGATGTCAGAGATCCCAAAGACTGGAAAAACTGAAGAGGATCAGAGAAAGACCATGGTACCACCGCGGCGCCTCTTTGAAGCAGCACATACAGATGGCCCTAAAGTAAGTAGTAGCGGGCTCTTTTTGGCCTGTTATTTGACACCTTCAAAATTTGGAGCCCTTCAAAATTTGGAGCCCTTTATAGCTACCTATATTGTCTATGCTTACTGTAAGTGAAAATCTGAGTCTATAAATCCTTTCTGACTTGAAAAGGAAAAACATTAAAAACCAAACAGATTTTTATGTTTCCAGCAATAATCAATTGTGGGCTGTATTACAGAGCACCCTGGATCAAATAGCTTGTGCAAAACACAGGCTTCCTGCAAGAAACTAACAAATTGGAAAGTAAACAGAAGAAGGAAAAATCCAGCATATGCTGCTAGCTTGAATTGTTCTAGCTGAAGAAAAATTTTAAATTTAATTTAATTTAATTTGTTTTTTTTTCGCATTTCTATTCCACTTTGTCCAATCCTGGTTAAAAGCAGATTACAAAAGGTATAGATCGTACAATTTAAATATGAAAGATATGAATCACAAAGTTTTAGAGCAAAAAAAAAACAAGATATGAATCATAGAATTTAAAACCATTAATGACCTAAAAATAAATAGATGAAACAAATACGGCAATATAAGTCATACACTAAAAGAGGTATGAAATAAAGATATTTTCAGAAGCTTTCTAAAATCCATAAAGAACAGGTCCATTAACAATTATTAGCCAGATGGATTTGGGCGTTTCGATCTCTTACTTCTGCAATAAGTAACAAGAATTGGACTTTCCTATTAGGGTCTGCTGGGTACATCTAGGTGGCTCAGACTGTCCATTGTCAGAGAAAGGATACTAGACTCGATTGACCATCGCTATGACAATGGCCCTTTTTGGGTCCTTTTACTAGAGTGCACTATGCAGTTAGAGCTGGTTTCATCATGATAACTGTTAGTGCGTGGCATTTAGTGCACACCAATTCTCATGCTAATTGCGCCTCATACGTTAGAGTGGGAAATGAGCGGGTTGGGGCAGAGAATAGGCGTGGTGAGTGCTGTGCCTTCAGCATGTGGGTATTATACACCCATGTGCTAATGGTGTATCTTGCAACGAACCCAAGTGCAATTACTTCCACTTCAATAGTATTGTCGAGCCAAATTACTGAAGGGGAACCGCATTACCTTATTGGGGAAATGCTGTCCACACCCATTTAACATGCTGTGATTCTGTGCACCATAAGTGCATAAGGAGCAAAACCACAGCACACTTTATTAAAAAGAACCCTTACTATTGTTAAATACCAGGTCCCCCTTTTCCTTTGTATCCTGAAACGTAGTTAGGGCTTCTATTCTTAGGCTCTTTGAGAAGGCTTTTCATGATAACTGACTTGATTGAACTGGTGTGATTCAGTTCTAGTGCGTTTTCTGTCATTTTCATGTCTTCCTGCCTTCTTTCAGTTAACTTCTTCAAACTGAAATTTCTTCTCTCTTTTCCCTTAACTGTACCCTTTTCTTTTTTTTATATTCTTTTTAAATCTTTTTTCTTAAATATTTTAGTTTTGCATATAGACTGCTTTGATATAAAACGGTGAAAGGAAATTAATAAAGAATAGAATGGAATACAAAATGTTACATTTAGGCATTTATTTGCCAGCCAATTAGGTATTTATTGGGGGGGGGGGGGGGTTGTCATACAGGCACTATTTGTACGTACCTTTTCTGGTTAAATCAAATACATACATTTGGACAGCAAAAGCATAAAACCAGTGGAAAATTCAGTGCTGACAAGCGAAGAGGTGATTTGTCTGAACTTAACAATCACCACAAGGGAAGAGGTGAAAGAGCTCTCTGGGAACTGGCATTTTTCAGGCGTTCCTCCAATAAATGCCTTTGTTTTTAACCTCTGGTGTTTTATTGGTGTTTATCCATTAAAACATAGTCTGTATTGGCGGAGAACAAGTTGGGCACCAAAAGGATGTCCCTACCCATTAAGCTTTCAGTTCTCAGTGAAATCTCTTACAGCTGGTCCTGACAAAATGCATTTGGCAATCTGTCTGAGAAAGTAAAATGACAATAGGTTACATTTTGTCCTTTGGTGTTTCTCCACACACTAACACGATCTAAATGAAGTGTTTCTTATTTGTATGCAGTCGAATGTAATCAATACGCATCTGTTTGGATGTGTTTTTGTATCTCTTTACTGCTTGGGAAGTTTCATCAGTGTGTCTTTAAACAGATAGCGTGCTCTCATTATTTACCTTGTACCAGAAACACTCTGCTAATTCCATTAGTCTATATTTGTCTGTATTTAAATGGAGCCACGTCTCCTTAAATAGGCCATCTGTTCAAAAGATCATCACTTCTTATGCTCCCACAGGTAAATGTTATAGTGGTTGTGTTACGGAAAAACTGTTGAAACAGAAGGGAAATGAGACTATTGAGGAAAAACTGACGCTATGGTTGCCGTATTTACTTTTGATATGATTTTTCCATATTCTGTGTGTAGCATCTAAACCGTATGCTCTTTTGTTTCTAATTTTATGCTCCTTTTCCATTATCAGTTTATTTTTGTGGCTGAAATGCGAGAAGGGTGAACCTCTCTACCAGCCTAAATCCTTGCTTAATATTTGACTCAAATTTACTTTGAGATGCAAAGAGTAATCTTTGACCTGGGCGCTTATTTGTTTTTTCTTTTTACATTTACTTTCTCTAGTATATAAATCTTTATTCATAAGATTCTCTCGCCTCAGATTTTTTATATGCTTTTCTCGCCTCTTGGGATGTCTGATGGCACTTGTTGGTTTCATGACCTTGAAAATCTCTAAATACCTTTTACCTCTTTCGTATTGCATCAGGATCTTATGACCCAGACACTTTGCTGTTTTTCTTTTGATTCTCTTGTCTGTTGTTGTTGCCTGAGGCTACACGGACCTTTCTGTAACTTAAAGCCATCGTCTACCCCCAATAAAACAGTAGATACCGTAGCTAATTATTGCAAATATTTTGCTGTAGATGTTATTTTCGTTAATACTGTATTCAGAATTTTTTACATTCTATACTTCTATACTTAACATTAAAAAGAACTACCAAAATAGATTTGTGCCTCTATCAAAATGAGATGAGAGTTACAGATCTAAAAACTTGTCCTGTGGAACCTCAGCCAGAGATTTTCAGGAAATTCCCAATAAATATTCCATGCACTGCCCTTATTACATGAACATTTCTTTCATGCATGTTCATTGTTGATATCCTGCAAACCTGACTAGCTAGAGATCCCCAAAGGCATGTTTGGAAATTGCTACTGTAGAAGAAGAGAAAAGATGAGAAAAATTTGATGCAGTGAAATACTTCAGGGTATATGATAAAACCTGTTCAGAGGAACCTCTCCAACAAGAGGTCAAGCTTTGAGGCAAGCACTGCTGTTCCCGGAGATGTTTCATTTAAAGAAGGCAATTCAGCCTCTTTTACTACAAGTCATCTGCTTGAAAGTTCTTTAAAAAGGGGACTATTTTTGTTACATGGCATTTTTTGCTGGTTTATTTTTTGTAGCCAATTGTAGAAGAGGATTCTTCTGTTTTAGGCAAAGCTTTTTCAAAAGGTAGCAAATATTCTTTAAAGCCACTGCACTACTAAGGTGTTAGATCCTCCTCGTCCCATCCCAGTTTCCACCCATCCCTGGGTAGAATCTTGCTATATAGACTAGATCCCCTAATATTCCAGGGCGCGGGCAGGGTCCCAGGGCCCGTTTGTAACCGGGTGCACGGCCCGGCGCGGGACCCTGCTCGGCCGCGGGATCGCGCGTGACGTCAGGATGCCGGGGGGCAATTTTGAACTGATTGGCTCCGCTGCGAAATTGATGAGCGGAGCCAATCAGGTGGGCGCAACTCCATGTGCTCTGAGGCTCGTGGCTTGCAAAGAGCACATGGTAAGTGGGCGCTCACCGGGAAGGAGAGGCTGCAGCGTCGTCCCTGCGAAGGTCTTGATTTTCTCTGCTTGAGCAGCGCGTGCGGGGAACCGGCACTCTGCTGATTACCGGGACGGAGAAGCTGCAGCGTTGTCGCAGTCCTGCAAGGCCCTGAAGTCTTTTCTGCTTGGGGAGCAGAGTGATCGGGAAACCGGCATTCCGCAGGTTCCTGCAACTCCGAGCACGTGAGCAGAGGGACTACAAGCATTTTAGCAGACGGGTGCAGTGCACAGCGGTAGGATCGCGAGCCGGGGGGAGGGGGGGGGCGGCGGAGCAGCAGCTGCCCGAACAAATTTGAGAGGGAGTAAAAGGGGTTATTTCAAGTGGGGTGAAAATGGGTCCTAAGAGGCCTGCGGGGGGTAGGGCAGCTGGGAGGTCAGCAGCCTCATGGGGGGCTGGGAATAAAGGTAAAACAGGAGTTGGCAGCAGGGGGAGACTGCAGCAGAGAGGCGGAGGAGATGGGCCTGCATCCGGGGTAGCGCGGGGCAGGGGGATAGATGCTGGTACAGCTTGTAGGGTGGGGAGGGGTTCTGAAAGGGGGCGCTTGGCTAGGCCCCGGAGAGCGCGGGTAGCAGGGGGGGTGGGCAGAGCTGGCGTGATGCTGCCTGAGCCGGCCCCTGTCGGGGGTGAGCTGGGTAGCGGTCCAGAGGGGAGTAGCACGGGAGCAGGAGGTCCTAATAGTGGGACCCCCCAAGGCAGAGGCGCATGGGGTAGCATAGCGCCATGGGAATGGAGTGGTATGGGGACCAGCCCAGCTTGTGGTGGGGGCAGGGGAGGAGACTGGTTTAGAGGGTACCCCCTGTCGCCCGGGGCGATAGGTCCTCTCGAGCAGCATACTGCTTGGGATAGGTGGCAAGCAGGTGGCCAAGGCTCCTCGGGTAGGGATTGGGTGGGGGCATGGCAGCCGTCGGGGCCCTCGGTTTTCTCCCCTTTGTGTCCCCCTTTTTTATCTCCACAGGTAACCTTTCCAGTAGCGCCTCGGGGTGCGCCGCTTCCCGGTGAGTCAGCGCGAGTGATGGATAGCGAAGCTGGCAGCGGAGTGGCGGGAGTGAGCACGTCTGCGATGGAGCGGGAGCGGGACGCATGTGATCAGCAGCGGGCGCTGGACCCGCGTGATGGTGTTCTGGTGGCTCCTGAAGGCGCAGTGCCTGGCGGAGCGGCGGGTGAGTCATCAGTGCGGGGAGTTGAGGAGAGGGGGGGTTGCGGGGGGAGCATTCAGGAAAGGCGCGCAAGAAGAAGAAACACGCTTGTCGGCGGAGGCATAGCTCCAACTCATCGTCCTCTTCTTCGTCGGAAGGTTCGGATTCTTCGAAAGGCGGAGCGCAGAATACGGCTGTCTCAGGTGATGGGGGAATCGCCGGGCTGGGAGGTGTTTGTTCTGCATCATTGGCGACAGTGGCGGAGTTGTGGGAGGGTGTTCCTAAGAAGTTGCGGCGTAAAATTCTAAAACGCAAGTACATTGACATTTTCCGTTTGCTCGAAGGCCGAAAACGTTCGGGGGATAGTAAGAAGAAGCGTAGGGAAGATGAGAAGGCAGGGCGGGTGCGGGCAGTATCGCGCAACGTGGTCAACTGGGTCCGATCGTTCTTGCGACTGGCAAGTGTCTGGGGTCATCAGTCTCCGGAGCATTACGGCAGCTTGCTGTCCTATGCTGATTCTATTTTGGGAGCGTCCCAAGCGCACGAAGGATGGTCATGGCTTAACTATGACGAGAAGTTTCGGGACAAGATGGAAGAAAACAAGTCATTAACGTGGGGGACGCAGGACATTAATCTGTGGTTGACGCAGATGTCTGTCAAGACGGGTACTGGGGGAGCTAGTGGAGTTAAGACAGGGCCGGGTTATACCGGTGGGGCAAATCGTTCCTTTCGTGGAGCACCCTCAGTGGGACTGTCAAAGCCGGTCCTCGGGGCCGGGGCAGACCTTTGTTGGAGATATACCGGACTACCTGTCCTTTCCCGGATTGTAAGTTCCGGCATGCATGCTCGTTGTGCGGGAGTGCCCATCCCGCGACAAAATGCCTTAAAAAAGGTGTGGCCCCTACGCCACTTCCTGGAGCCAAGTGAGGATTCGCATTGCGCTTTAGCGCCTTCCCCAATTCGGGGACAGGTGCTCAGTAGTTGGCTTCTGCGGTATCCGAAGAAAAAAGAAAGTTTGACGTTGCACTTAGGCTTTAAGTTTGGTTTCATTATTCCCCTACGAGGTGAGGTGGTCACAGGGGTGGTTAGGAATGCGGCCAGTATTCAGCGCTGGGCGGCGGTGGTGCGGACAAAGTTGACTGCGGAATTGCGTTTAGGGAGGATTGCGGGGCCTTTCCGCATCCCACCGTTTCGGAATTTCGTCATGTCTCCTTTAGGAGTGATCCCCAAGAAAGAGCCGGGAAAGTTCAGATTGATACACAACCTATCGTCGCCGATTGGAACTTCCGTCAATGACTCCATACCGCGTGAGTTCTGCACGGTGCGGTATGCTTCCTTTGATAAGGCGGTGGAGTTAGTATCCGAGGCTGGTCGCGGGGCACTGTTAGCGAAAGTTGACATTGAATCGGCCTTTCGATTGTTGCCAGTTCATCCATTGGCTTTTAGGTTGCTTGGTTTTCGGTTCGAAGATGCATATTACTACGACAAGAGTCTGCCAATGGGCTGTGCGATATCCTGTGCCTACTTCGAGATGTTTAGTTCCTTCTTGCATTGGATGTTAGTGCAGAGGGTTGGTGGCTCGGAAGTGGTGCATTATCTTGATGATTTCCTCTTTGTCGGTAGGGCGGGGTCGGATGGCTGCAAAAGACTACTGGAAGGTTTCGAAGGGATGGCGGAAGAGTTGGGGGTGCCGCTGGCGGAAGGCAAGACGGTGGGGCCTACCACACAACTTACCTTTTTAGGTGTGGAACTCGATTCATTGAATATGGTGGCGCGTTTGCCGCACGAGAAGGTGGTAAAACTCAGGGTCTTAGTGGCCAACGCGCTGGCCTCGCAGAAAGTGACATTGAAAGAGCTGCAGGTGCTATTGGGGTCCCTTAACTTTGCCTGTAAAGTCATTCCTATGGGGCGTGTGTTCAGCCGGCGCTTGGCGGCGGTGGCGACGGCCGGAGCAAAACGGCCGCATCATCGCATTCGGGTCTCTCGGGTTATGAAGGAGGATCTACGTGTTTGGGATGCCTTTTTGGAAGGATTTAACGGGACGACAGTGATGCGCGAGGTAGAGGTCTCCAGTAGTGACATGCATCTATACACGGATGCTGCGGGGGGAGTTTGGCCTGGGAATCTATTTCAGGGGTGCGTGGTGTTCTGCAAGATGGCCGCAGTCATGGGCGGAAGGGGGTTTGTTGAGCAATATAACGTTCTTGGAGCTCTTTCCAATATTAGTCGTGTTGGAATTGTGGCCTGATCGGTTGGCTAACCGCAAGGTAGTGTGGTGGTGCGACAATGAGGCGGTGGTACATGTCGTCAATCGTTATTCGCCCCGGTGTTTTAAGGTGGCTTCGCTTATGCGGCGGGTGGTACTTGCTTGCATGCAGTTGAATATTGATTTGAAAGCGCGTCATATTCCAGGGCATATTAACGAAATTGCTGATGCTCTCTCCCGTTTGCAGATGGAGCGTTTTCGGAAGTTGGTGCCGGAGGCGGACGAGGAGGGTCATGTGGTCCCCTCGAGCTTGTGGAGCGTTGGCCTGCAGAGATGAGGCAACTTTTGAAGAGCTCAGTGGCGTCTAACACCTAGGAAGCCTATCAGCGTGGTTGCGCACGGGTGCAGCGGTTCTTATGTGAGCGGGGCTGGAAAGGTGGGAGGGCCCCTTCTCGGTTGCTCGGACAGTATGTAGTGTGGGCCAAAGAAAATGGGGTTACGCGGTCGGCGGGGCGTGAACATATGGCAGGTTTTGAATTTTTTGCTAGGGCGGTAGGGTGGGAGTCCGGAGGCAGAGGTTTGCTAGCGCGGAGGCTTCTGCAGGGGGGGGAGCGGTCGCAGCCGGCTCCGCGGGATCGCCGACGGCCGATTACGCATGAGTTGCTGGTGACGGTGTGCCAAGAGCTGGGGCAGGTGGCGAGCGATCCCTATGAGGCAGTGCTATTCAGGGCGGTGTTTTGTCTGGCTTTTTTCGGGGCGTTGCGGGTCAGTGAGTTGGCGGAGGCTTCGGGTCGATGCGATAGCGGAAATAGTCTGCGGTGGCAGCACGTATGGATTGAAGGCAAAAAAAAAAAAAAAAAAATGCGGATACTACTGGCTAAGTCAAAAACGGATCAAAAAAGAAAAGGGTCTTGGGTGGTTCTTGGGGCGACGGGCGGGATTACCTGCCTACTGTCGGCTATGCGGGAGTACTTGGCCATTCGCCCGGTGGGCGGGAATGGGTTGTTTGTGCACAGGGATGCTTCCCCGCTTTCGTGTTTTCAAGTCACGGCTGTGTTGCGATTAGTTTTGCGGTGGATGGGTGTGAGGACCCTTATCAGTTTTCCTCGCATTCTTTTCGCATCGGGGCAGCCACCAGTGCGGCAGCGGCGGGCTTGTCCGGCGCGGCGATACAGAGTATTGGCAGGTGGCGCTCGAGAGCTTTCGAGGGCTATGTACGCTTATGAATCATACAAAGGGGGGGGGTTGGGGGGTTCACTAATGCTGTGTTTTTCTGTTACAGATGGGGGGGTGAGTCTGCTGGGATGTTGGCTCCTGGGGCACTCCTTCGTCTATTGGGCTGGCCAGCGGGCGGCGCAACACCCGGGTGGAGCGAATTTGCATCTTGATCCGGCAGTGGTGGCGGTGTCATGGCTGGGCGAGCGGGGTCTGCGGTGGTCGCAACTGCTGCCTGTGCTTCGCCACCACCAGCGCATCAGAGGCCAGCCAGCGATCCTGTTGGTGCACCTTGGGGGGAATGAACTCTCTTCTTGGACTGGCAAGCAGCTGATTAGGGCTGCCAAAAAAGACTTTTCAGTTTTGCTCCGGATGTTTGAAGGGGTAGTCTTGATGTGGTCTGACATCATCCCGCGGCCTGCGTGCTGGGGGCAGCGGCGCTGGTCGCGGGGGTTGATCATGATCAACAGGCAGATCGGGAGATGGGTCTGCGAACAAGGCGGATTGCAGGTGCAACACCCCTGGGTGGAGGTGGCCTGCTCAGGCTTGTACAGAGACGATGGGGTGCACCTATCTCCGGTGGGTACAGATTTGCTATTGAATGATTGGCAGGAAGCGCTGGAGAAGGTGGTGCAGGCGGGGCCACACTGGTCGCAGCTTGGGACTATAAGGGGGCGGCACAGGGAGATATGATCCCCCTGTGCCGGTGGCGGGATCCCGGAGGTCCGGGGTCCGGAGCCTTTGGTGACTTGGGGAGGGGGCGGGGTGCCCTCGACCCGGGCAACCCCTGGAAGACTTTTGCTAGAAACATGGCAAAGTCGGATAGGGGGGGCCGAACTGGGCCGTTGGTGGGGACCACGGCTTGAGCGGAGGTGTGGCCGCTTTGCTAGTAGCATGGCTTGCGGTCCATCAACCCACGGGGCTGGTTGGCTCCATTTATATATATATAGTTACATACCTGTTAAATGTTCATGGGTTGTTAAATAAAGCTGCGACTAGTTTTTCCCACCAAGAATGTGTTTGTGAGTTATTTGAGGCATTGGGGGAGGGCGCAGGACATATGACATAGCGGGGGGGGGAGGGGCATGGGAGAAGGGAAGCCGGGTCCGGCTACCCGGTTAATTCCAGGGCGCGGGCAGGGTCCCAGGGACCGTTTGTAACCGGGTGCACGGCCCGGCGCGGGACCCTGCTCAGCCGCGGGATCGCGCGTGACGTCAGGACGCCGGGGGGCAATTTTGAACTGATTGGCTCCGCTGCGAAATTGATGAGCGGAGCCAATCAGGTGGGCGCAACTCCATGTGCTCTGAGGCTCGTGGCTTGCCCAGAGCACATGGTAAGTGGGCGCTCACCGGGAAGCCCTCCCACCCACCCTCTTGGAGGGCTGGAGAGGAGGCAATGGGGTGTCGCAGCTGGGGGAGGGGGGGGTTTAGGATGAGCGGGATCCCGGAGGTCCGCGGTCCGGAGCCTTTGGTGACTTGGGGAGGGGGCGGGGTGCCCTCGACCCGGGCAACCCCTGGAAGACTTTTGCTAGTAACATGGCAAAGTCGGATAGGGGGGGCCGAACTGGGCCGTTGGTGGGGACCACGGCTTGAGCGGAGGTGTGGCCGCTTTGCTAGTAGCATGGCTTGCGGTCCATCAACCCGCGGGGCTGGTTGGCTCCATTTATATATATATAGTTACATACCTGTTAAATGTTCATGGGTTGTTAAATAAAGCTGCGACCAGTTTTTCCCACCAAGAATGTGTTTGTGAGTTATTTGAGGCATTGGGGGAGGGCGCAGGACATATGACATAGCGGGGGGGGGGAGGGGCATGGGAGAAGGGAAGCCGGGTCCGGCTACCCGGTTATTAAAGGATTGACTAGATAGTTTTATTTTGGGATAGTTACATTAGGGGTATATGCCAAATTTAGGTTCTTTGTGGAAATATAGTGTATTTGAGTGGTCTTTGATTATTAATATCTTAATAAATCCCTGAGGCAATTCTGTATAGGGGACCCACCATACTATACACCGTAGATAAATACATTTTGCAGTCTTAAGACACAAGGTACACTACGGAAGACCCAAAAAATAGGTGAGCAAACAAGTAAGATTAAACAGAGGCAATCTTCAGAAAGGCATTATTTTTCACATAAAAAGGTTAATTTTTACTGAAAGGACAGCTGAGGACAGGGTAGGGAATTTGGTATGTCTTTTTTCTCATTTTTTCCAACAGGCACCAAAGCTCGAACAGCAAAAATATGGCTGGAAAAGATAGGGATACTAAAGCTGAAACCCCCGTTATCACTTATACATCCATCCAGATGGATGGCCAGATCCATGGAATGGAACAGCTTCAGTGTGAAAGATGGCCGCAAGATGAACCCTTCACGAAACAAGTTGAGGAACTGAGAGAGGAGGTGGGGAGGCTAGGAAACATCTGCAATGATGAGAGATGCATTGACAAAATGCTTTTAGAGGCATCTAAGATCTCCAGCAGGAAGGAAGATGAGATTATATGAAAATATGATAGCTGGACACAGATCACCAGAGCCTACAGACTCAACACCCCAAGTCCACCTTACCTGGAACTGAGGAACTGGTATGCAATCCTGGAAGTGAAAGAGGCAACAAAATACCAAGAACAGAAGAAGTGGTAGTTGGTGACTCTCTTATTTTTTATTTATTTATTTATTTAGCTATATTTATATACCACCTTTCTCCAGGTCAAGGCGGTTTACATGAAACAGAATGTTACTTACTTTGAAACAGTGGTATCAAAGTATGTAAAGCATGCAATCAAAGGGCTTTTGGCTCTTATAGTACCTATATACAGTTTTGATTTTATACAACAGTAGTGATAGGTGATTGTGCATTGTTCTTCGGGGAGGGGGGTGTTAGTCGCTTGTGTTGAAATGTTCAGTGAGGATTATAAAGCTAAGGCATTGAATTTAAAGCAGGATTTTCTTGACCGCGTTTATCCCTTAAAGATAGTGAATCATGGTACTCCCTCAGGCCTCCCTGGTGTAGGAGATCTCACGGGCTTTTTGGAAAGCTCATTGGAGATTGTTACGGGGAAGGCCACTCTACTGGTCACTGCGGCTCTGGAGTCTGATAAATATTATATCTTGAAAATGTATTTCAGGAATTTTGGGGAGCAGTCTTTAGGATCTAACGTTAGAATATTCCCTGATGTATCTCGGGATACGCAACTGCGAAGGAAAAGCTTTTTAGCTTATCGTCCCAGGGTTTTGGCCCTAGGGGCTTCTTTTCAGTTAAAATTTCCTGTAAAATGTTGTATTACCTTTAAGCAAAAAATGTACTTGTTTTTTGATCCTGGGCAGCTCCGGGAATTTCTGGAGGCTAGGGAGGAGGTTATGATTAATGTCTCCGTTTCCCCCCATCTGGCTGACACATAAGTCTCTGGCCCCCGCCGTATAGATATTTACCTTTGATAATTGTTATGTAACAATGTTTTTCCTGATGCTTCCCTATTTTCCTCTTAGTTTGTGGTCTATTGGTTAGGGGGATTAATTTCCTATTTTATTTGTGTGGTTTAAAGGTGTATCCCCTTATTTTTCTGTATTCATTTGAATGTTCTTTTTCGGATGTATAAAACTGGATAACGATAAATAAAAAGATTTAAAAAAAGATAGTGAATCGTGCCTACAAAAGGGCACTGTATAATGATCGATCTTGGTTGTTATCCCCTAGACCGAAGGTACAAACTGATAGTGATCAAGTGAATCTGATTTCCTGTTACTCCCCTCATAGTAGACAGATTCAATCAGTGTTACAGAAATACAGGTATGTTTTGAGCACAGTTCCTGGGTTATTTTATTTATTTATTTAACATTTTTATATACCGCACTATTCATCATCAGCGCGGTTTACATAGAACTACAAAACATCAGATAAGATAAGATACATATATCTGTTTTTACATGGAACAGGAAGAAAAACTTGGAAAACAGGGGTAATAGTAACAAAGGATAATAGAACTTGAACTATATACATATGATAGTAATATTACTTGAAAAAGTATCATGTTAGATAGGGATGGGATTGGAGCTGTTTAGATGAACTTGTGTTATTGTGTTCTCTGGAAAGTATATGATGAAAAGGTGATGCTTCAAGGCCTTTTTGAACTGGGGGATATCAGAGATGGCCCTAATGTGTGGTGGGAGGGTATTCCACAGTTTTGGAGCACATAAGCTGAATGATCGGTTCACAGTTGCAGAGATGTATTTTAAGGATTCTTTTGGAACTTTAAGCATGTTTAGTTCCGAGATTCTTCTAAGCCTGTTGGAGGGGATAGGTTGGATCAACTCTGATAGAGAGGAGGGAGCAGGTCCTTTGTGAGCTTTGAAGACTAGTAGCAGGGTCTTGAAGGTGATTCTCGCTTGGATAGGGAGCCAGTGTAATTGTTTCAGGAGAGGTGTTACATGTTCTCTTTTTGGTGTCCCGAAGAGCACTCTTGCAGCACTGTTTAATGCGAGTTGAAGCGGGTTGAGGGTTGATTGGGGGAGCCCCTGTAGTATACAATTTGCGAAGTCAAAATGTGGGATAATTAAAGCCTGGTAGACAGTACGGAAATCATCTGGATCAATTAGTTGGCGAAGGTTTCTAAGGGAGCGAATCTTGAAATAAATTGCCTTTACAGTGTTGGCTATGTGGGTCTTCAGGTCTAGATTCTGATCCAGGGTAACACCAAGATAACGGATGTGGGGTTTTACTTGCAACTTAGCATCTTGGACTTCAAGGAATGAAGGTGGTGTGAACTTGGGGTTTCTTGAAATGAAAAGTACCTCTGTTTTCTTGTTCTGGATTCTGAGATTTTGAGTCAGTAGCCAGTCTGAGATGGCATTAAAACAGTTGGTTATGGTGGTGAGATTCATCTTATCAATGCAAAATGGCATATATAATAGGACATCATCAGCATAGATCATATAATTGACTTTGAAAGACCTGATAATGTTGCATAGGGGTTGCATGTAGATGTTGAATAATAATGATGACAAAGAGGAACCTTGTGGGACTCCTTGACCTTGGTGAAATGGCTCTGATGTTTCACCATTTGAGCGAACTTGCTGCCATCTTTCTGAGAGGTAAGAGTTGCACCATTCAAGAGCATTTCCACAGAGGCCCTTCTCTCTTAGGCGGACAATAAGAATGTCGTGACAGACCGAGTCAAAAGCAGCCGCAATATCTAAAAAGATGAGAACAAAGCCTTGTTTGATGTTGTCGATGCCAGAGTTTAAGCTGTTGAGAAGTGAGGTGAGGAGCGTTTCGACCCCGTGAGATTCCCGGAATCCATGTTGACAGGTATCAAGAGGCGCTTCAGTGTCGATATGGTCTTGCAATTGTCTGTAGACTATCTTTTCGATTATTTTCGCAAGGGTGGGTATGCTGGAGATGGGTCGGTAAGAGTCTGTTTTTTGCGGATCTAATTTGAGGTTTTTTAGTAGAGGTCGGATGGAAGTCTGTTTGAGAGCAGAAGGGAATGAGCCAGTGTCAAATGATAGGCTTATGATTTTGGATATTGTTGGAGCAAGTTCTTTGCGGAGGTCCTTTATCCAAAAAGCTGGACACGGATCGGTGTGTGCTGTGGATAAGTTGAGAGATGAGATAATATCTTCAATTAGCTTCAAAGAAGGGGTGGAGAAAGAAGCTAAAGGGGCTGGGAGTGCATGATCATTCAGGATAGTGGGTATTGTAATTTTGTTTGTGCAGCATAACTTAGATTGTATGTAAAGGGCATAAGCTTGTGGGTTGATTTCACACTGGTGCTCCTGTGAGGGTTCTTTGGATAATTTCTTGACAAGGGTAAATAGGTCGTGAGGTTTGTTTATAGCACGTTTAAGGATGTCTGTATGATATAGTCTCATTTTTTCAGAAATAGCTTTGCGGTGGGTTTCAAGATGTTGCATGTATGCAGACTGATTAGTATCGTTGCGTGATCTCCTCCATTTCTTCTCAAGTTTTTCTCAAATGTTTTAGGGATTCTTTCAGATCAGATGTAAACCAAGGTGCTGTAGCTTTTCTTCTTAATGACTTATTTCTGGTGGGACGAGATGAGATGCGGTTAAGTCTGTTGTTCCAAGAAGTGATAATCTCTTCCAGGTTTAGGGTAGAATCATTAAAGAGAGCATCGGTTTCCTCAAGGATTTGTTCCCTGTTAAAAGGTTGGAAGCTTCTGGATGTGGTATTTGCATATTTGTTTATGTTCTTGTCATCGGAATATTGCTTCTTTTGAATGGGAATCTGGAACATAATGAGGTTATGATCTGACCATGGAACCTCTGTAATTGCTAGAATAATATTCTGAAGTTGGTTGAGAGCGGATAGAGGGGCAAATATGAGATCAAGGATGTTGCCTTTTATATGTGTGGATTGTTGTATGACTTGCTTATAGCCTAGTGTTTCTAGGGCATCTATGAAGGCGTCAGATTGGTTGTCTTGTAGAGATGGTAGGTTAATGTCTCCTAAGATCCAATTGGGTCTATTTGGATTCTGTGAATTGGAGGCAAGATTTATAATGGTTGAGAGATCATCTGGGGAAGGTGATGGCGCTCTGTAGACTAAGTTTATAGAGTAAAGGTTGTTAGAGATAGAGACTGTTTCTAGATGATTGTTGCTAAAAGAGTCGACCATTTTAAGTTGGAGTCCGTTCTTAGCAATGATAAGAACTCCTCCACCTCTTTTGCCTTGTCTGCAGCTGGTGAAAACCTCATAGTTAATGGGGAGGAGCTGGTTGAGAATTATATTGTCTTCTGGAGAAAGCCATGTTTCGGTAACCATAAGTATGTCAAGGTTATTAGATGTTATTATATCTGTGACAGCTGGCCATTTCTTACGAAGGGAGCGAGCATTAATGAGGGCACATTTGAGGGGGCATGGTTGATTGTAGTTTTCTGAGTTTGACTTTGTAGTGTGTTGAAGAGGTATGTATAATAAATAATGGTGATGAGAACGTTGGTCCCAGTTTACATTGTGGTAATTGGTGCGTGACCATTTTTGCCAGTTGTTATGTAAGATAGGTATGGAATTGCCTGAGGAAATTAGAGCCAGTATCTCTGGTATCAGACCTATGAGGAGGAGGTATAGGCCTAGAGTAATTTTGCAGTGGAGGGCCATTGTGAGGCTGAGCTGAATGTCGTTTAAGAGGAGGAAATAAAGGATAGGGTTTGTAATTTATGTGGTGAAGTGTTTAGTCTTTGACTAGGGGAAAAAAGTTCACTAGGAATTAGTTAGATACAAGAAAATTGGTACAAAGCTTACCAAGAGATAGTTGCAATTTGATTAGGCAATGATCTTTACTGGAATTTAAAGAGGGAGAGAAAATTGCTTATCAGATGAGCAAGTACTGAGAAGAGTGTCTACAGGATGATACAGTGTAACAATGTATGAAATGTACTAGTCATACTTGAGACAAACTGTTACTTGAGAGGATGCTAGTAACAATAAGCGGTAAGGTATTAGCAGACACAGTGGTGAGATAGCAACATTGTAATATTGGAAACATTGTGCACAAAGATGTGAAACATAGGTATGGCCTTAGCCGTAAGAAACAGCAAAACCTCCAGGTAAATTTACTATGTAGAGGATATGATGGTTTAAATATTAAAACATTTCATGACTTACATTTCAAGTTTCTTAACAGTTGATAATATACATTACAGGTTATTTAGTAGAGAGCAGTTCATGGAAGTGGCGGTTACTTTTCATTAGGTCTCATTTTTCATCGCGGATTGTGCTCAGCTTCAACTGGGGGATTGTAATGAAGGTTGTAATCAAGGAGAAGGGCTGTCTCGGTTAGCGGCAGTTCTTTATGGGAGTCTTTGTGTCTTCCCGCGAAGTTGCTTCAAGCTCTGTGCTCAGGCCCAACCAGTGCCCCGCCTGAGGGCCACGCCAAAGGGCCCTCTGGCGAGGCCCTCAGGCGCGGGCCCGACCAGGCGCGGGCCCGCCTGGCGGCGGCTCTATTTAAAGCCGGGCCTGCTGCTCCTCCCCTCCCACAGCCCCGAATGGGCCGGAGTTGCTGCTCGGGAGGGCAGACCGGCCGGCGGAGATTCTCAGCCCCGATCAGGGGAAGCTGCCGCAAATTTAAATTTCCCGCCGGCGGCGGCTCTATTTAAAGCCGGGCCTGCTGCTCCTCCCCTCCCACAGCCCCGAATGGGCCGGAGTTGCTGCTCGGGAGGGCAGACCGGCCGGCGGAGATTCTCAGCCCCGATCAGGGGAAGCTGCCGCAAATTTAAATTTCCCGCCGGCGGCGGCTCTATTTAAAGCCGGGCCTGCTGCTCCTCCCCTCCCACAGCCCCGAATGGGCCGGAGTTGCTGCTCGGTGTGTATGGCAACGTAATCCAAACTTGAAAGATATTCTGAGTCCTTCTGTTTTACGATCTTCATCCTTTATATCATCTGAGAGTTATGGGCATAGGAAGTGTGGAGATTGTTCTTGTTGTGATGTGATGTGGGAAACTGATAGGTTTGTGTATAATGGTCAACAATTCTATTTGAAGGATACTACTTCGTGTAATTCAGATTTTGTTATTTATGGTATCTTTTGTCCATGCAGACTTCTTTATATAGGTAAGACGGTTCGGAAACTTCGTACCCAGTTACTTGAACATAAAAGTAAACTTCACTGTCAGCGTAAAGAAGCACCAATTGTTGAACACTGTTTAACTTTTCAGCATAAATTTTGTGAATTACAATGTTCTTGCGTGTACTAAAATGTTATTTTGATAAAAGTGTTATTTCTTCCTTTAAATGGTCTTTAATGAAGGTGAGAGGTTGTTTTGTTGGGCTGTATTTAGCTCCAGCTGATTGAGAATGTCCCGTTGGAAGTTCCGGGTACATATCATGTGGCCGGAAGTTTAAGCTGTCTCGAGACCAGCTTAGGTGAAAGATGGTTCACAGCTTTTGAGATTGATGGCTGGAATTTGGAGTGATTTTTGGTAAGTGTTGAGGTCTTCGTTTAGTGTAAGTAGGGAGTTTTATATGTAAGTTGCGGCATCATATTAAGCAATTTTATTTTTATTTATTTTTTAGAGTTGAATCCCCTTGAAACAGCTGTAGCGAAATGCTAACATAAGATGTCTTGAAAAGGCGTCGGGGGCACTCAATTCCATCTTGGTTCACGATATCTGAATCTGGTGATATATTTCAAGTTTAAATTGTGGAGTGGTGATTGCTTTAAATTGAATATGATATATGGAATATAATCCAATATAGTGAATCTTGATGGAGGTGTATAGCGAGTGAGAACCGTTGATGTTATCAGAACTCCTGATTTGGTTTTATCAGTGAGTTTGTTCTGAGGTTCTCACTCGTTGGCTGTATTTAAATGTCTGCAATGTGTTTAGAGTTGCTGGAGCCTTTTATTTAAATATATGAGGTATCATTTGGAGGCTTCGATATAGGCTTTATAGTTTTGGGTTTTTTTTGTTTGTTTGTTTTTCAGTGAAGAGATGTGCCTTTAACTGATGGTGGAATGTCTTGAGGTCTGTGATGTTCCTGAGTTGGTCTGGCAGTCTGTTCCATATGGAAGGTGCATAGAGTTGGAAGGCTCTTTTGCAAGCCTGCTGGTTTGATTTGGGTCTGATGTGGAGATCGTTGTGGGTGTTCATTGTCAAGGTCTGCTTAACTCTGTGTGGTTGTGAGGGTGTATAAGTGTCTGGAGGTGTGTGGAGGGGGGTCTAAGTGGATTGCTTTATGAGTTAGCAAGATGGTTTTGTATGTTATGTGGCTTTGCAGAGGGAGCAGTAAATCTGTTTGAGTATTGGGGTGATGGGCTGTGGGAAATTAACTTTTTGGGGCAAAATGTTATAAAAATATAATTTTAAAAAAAACTTTTTGGGGCAGCGGCTGGCATCGCGTTTTTTAAATGGAGCTGCAGTGCCATGGCATCGGGACGACCTGGCGCCGCGGCTCTATTTAAAAGCCCTGGCTGAGTTAGTCACGCTAGCGCTGTACGTGCAGTTTGGGACTGAATCGCAGTCCCGGCCTGCATGTACACTGCTGTTCATGATTCTGATCCTGCGGGGCTGGATGTGCCCCACGGGATCAGAATCGCGATCTCCTTTGTACGTCAGGGTCGGCCCGGACATACAAAGATGATCTACGTCATGAATAGAATCGGGTCCAGTGTGTTTATTAAGATGGTTAATAATGTTTCCACTCCATGCTGCATTCGAAAGCCATCACTACTGGCTTCCACACTATGGAACTCCCTCCCAACGAGCCTGAGGGCATTAGATGATCTCACAGACTTCTGCAAAGACCTCAAAACACTTATTTATAGAAACATGAGCACTCAGACAACATCCCCTACACAAACAGAAATACAAGCACCTCCGCCAACTAGGCACGCACTCATCCTATCTACACACACAAAATTAATATAATACGTTATTAAATACCCTCATATTAAATGTTAAATGTTACCCTCCAATTGTACTGTCTAAATGTTGTTAAGTAATTGTACTGACTAAATGTTTAAAAGTACCCTAATGTTAAATGTAACCCTCCAATTGTGATGTGACGTGACGTGACCACCTTGATTGAAGGACAAGGTGGCATACAAATCTGTCTAAATAAATAAATGTTGCTGGGGGTATAGGAGATTGCGTCTGTCGATATGGTCTTGTATCTGGTGCTGCACCGTTTTCTCTATGACTTTTGCTGCAACGGGCAGGCTTGCAATGGGTCTGTATGATGCCGGGTCTGATGTGTCCAGAGTTGTTTTTTTCAGTGTTGGGCAAATGGAGGAGGTTTTTAGGCTTGTAGGCATGGTGCCTTGTTTTTATTTTATTTATTTATTTGTACTTTTATACCATTTTTTCCAACAGATCAAAGGCGGTTTACATAGAACGGAATTAGTTACATGTAACTGAACAACTATGTACAGATAACAACAATTAACTATGTATTGAGAGTCAATGACATAACTATATTACAGTATAGGCAATAGAAGTGGACTGTGTACAGTAGTAAGAGGAATGGGACAGCATAAGTCGGCGGGGAGGGGTTTTATCTTATGGTGTGGATTGGCATTGGTCATTGACTGGGGGAGTTGTAAGGTTATCAGAATGTTTCCTGAAAATATAGGGTTTTCATTTTTTGTGGAAGGAGGAAAGGTCCATGGTTTCTCTTAAGTCAGATGGAAGTTCATTCCAGATTGTGGGAGCATAGTGAGAGAAGGCTCCATTAGTTGTCGCTTTATTGGATCTATGGAATTCTGGCGAGATTATCAATTTATTTTTATTATTCTCTTGCTTTAGACATGTTTTGTCTTGTAAAGTGATTAGAGTGGAGATATGTGAAGGGGATATTTGTTTGAGAAGTTTGAATGTTGTCATAATTATCTTGTAGTGTATATTACTTTGAATAGGGAGCCAATGTAATTCATATAATACCAGTGTGATGTGTTCAGAAATGCTAGTAAGTGAGATTATTTGTGCAGCAACATGTTGGACAGTTTGAAGTTATCTAGTGTTCTGTTTGGCTAAGCCTTGTAACACGCTATTACAATAGTCAAAATGTGGAGTGATTAATGCTTGCAATACTGATCTAATATCTTGACTGGGTAGAAGAAGATGTAGATGTTTTAACAGTTTGAGTTTGAAGTAGATTTTTTTAGTAATATGTTTTATATGGGAGGACATGTTGAGGGCTTGGTCAAGTATGACCCCAAGATGTATTTAACATTTCTTATATACTGCCTTTCATGATATCAAGGTGGTTTACATTGAACAAACTGAAGTTACATTGAACAGGGCATTATAACTTGGAGATAACTATTTACAGGGAGCATGGGCAATGGAGAGTTGGGTGGCTTGCCCAGGACCACCAGTGGGACTAGAAGCCCCAGTCCTTCTGGCCCAAGGTTGCTGTCCTCTGGTGGGATTTTAACCTCTGACCTTCTGGCCTGAGGTAACTTGCCCAAACCACTAGGCCACTCCTCCCTCCTTCCTTTACTTTGTTTTTGATGGTTATGGCTATGTCATTGAATGTGATGGTAGGTGGGGGGGTAAGACCTGGTTTCTGGTAATGTATAATGCCTTGGTTTTGTTAAAATTTATATTGAGATTGTGGGAGGTAAGCCAGTTTGTAGCCTCTTTTAAGCATTCAATGATTTGTTGTGGGATGGAATCAGATATGTTAACAGGCAGGTATAACATATCACCCGCATATTTATGGTATGAAACTTTGAATTTTTTGAAGGTGGAGCAAATGGGTTGGAGGTATAGACTGAAGAGGAGGGAAGATAGGGTGGAACCTTGGGGTAGTCCTTCTTCTTGATTGTATTGATTAGATGTATGATGGCCCATACTTACTTGCTGGGTTCTGTCTGAGAGATAAGATTGAAACCACTTGAGAGTTGTGCCTTTCAATCCTATCTGCTGTTGAAGTATTGCTTGTGTGAGTTTGGTGATCCGATGAATTCTTTTTTGGTTGCTTTTATCCATAATGTAGGGCAGGGATCCAGGGGAGAGGTTGTTGCATTTAGAGCCATTGTGGTGTTTTCTATTTGTCTTTTGGTGATTTGGTTGAAAAAGCTCCAGGTATCTAGGTGTTTGTCTCCAGTAGTGAGTGGGGTGTTGATATTTGGTTGCGGCTGGAGCTGTTTGTAATGTTGGGTGAATTGTTGGTGGGTGACCTTGATTTATTGGTTATCGGTGGATAGTGTTTTTGTCAGCTGTTTCACAATGGAGAAAAGCTCTCTTGGACGGTTGATTGTGGAGTTTAGTATGGTGTTCTCGTTTTACTTTATCTGTTTCAATATGGTATTCCTTCATCGACTGTTGATATTGTGTTTGTCTCTTTCTTGTTTCATTTTTTGCCATTTTCTTTCATGTTTGCGGAGTTGTCTTTTCAGGTTTCAGAGGGTTAGGGTATACCAGTCAGTCTTTGGTTGCTTCGAGTGTATATTTGCGGCCATGTTGATTTGGGGGTGTTGGAGGTGATTGCCGTATTTCTGATAGCATTATTACAATTCTCAATGAGTATCTCTGGGTCTGTGGAGTCTTTAGGCAGTTGTTTGAGGGTTTCTTTGATGAAGTTGCCCTTACTGAATGGTTTAAATCTTCTGGTTGGTGGTTGCTGGTTGGGACTTGTACTGATGGGCTTTGTGGGAGTTAGAACTTGATGAGTTTGTAGTCTGACCACCTGTATAGAGTGGGGGGTGCTTGCTTGGGCATTATGGTTACTGAAGAAGATTAAGTCTAGTGTAGTTCCTTTTATGTGTGTAGGAGTGTTTACTAGTTGCGTTAGGTTACCTGAGGAAAGGACTGTGCATGGTTTTGGTTTAGCGAGGGGAGGTTAAAGTCTCCTAGAACTAGTAGTTCCTTTTTGGTTTTGATGCTGTTATTACTGCATCCAGTATTGTTGATAGGTCACCAGTATTGAAGGTCAGTGTCCTGTATATGAGGTAGATTGTGGTTGTTTTGTTGGAGATGGTGATGGAGTCAGATTCGTTGGTGCTGATGTTTGCTTGGAGTCAGAGGTTTATGTTTTTCCTGGCTATGATCATCATTCCGCCTCCTCTTCATTGGGTCCTGGGACATTGGAATAGGTCATATCCATTTGGTGTGAGTTTCTTCAGGAGCATATTGTCGGTTTCTGTAATCCATGCTTCGGTTATGCAGAGTATGTCTAGGTTATTTGATTCCAGGAGGTCTTTGATGATTTGGGTTTTGTTCCGAATGGATCGGGAGTTTATTAGGGCACATTGTAGGGAGTGTGTGAGCGGGGAGTTGGGTGGTATTGAGGTGGTTTGGGGTGAGGAATTTTTTATGTATATTAGGCATCTTGTGGTTCGGTGTGTGTTATGTGGTAGTTGTGTAGAGTTCACTCTGACAGATGGTTGGCTGGTGGACCATAGCAGGGGTGCTGAGGTAGTTGGAGAATTGTGTGCTGTGGTAAGCAGCAAGAGTGCTAACAGCAGGTAGAGCAAAGGGTAGATGGTGAGCATGTTGGGTAGTTTACCTTCTGGTTGTTGTTGTCGTTAGTGCTCTTTGTCTGGAGATCATATGATATGCGTGGGTCTATGTGATACTGCAGGTCCTTGCTGGGTCATATTGCTGTAGTGATCTTCTGCCAGATGGTGCTCTTTGGGGATTTTGAGGTTTGTTGTTCCCAGTTTGGTGAGGGCATCCGGGTCATGGCTTATATTGTTCTTGTGTTAAGGGTGTTGCGGGGGTGAATATTGGGATGCTGTTCTTGTGCAAGTGAGGTAGTTTTCATTGCTGTTGTCGCCATTGGTCCCCACCTAAAGGCCATGCCAAAGGGCCCTCTGGCAAGGCCCTCAAGCATGGGCCCAGCAGGCACAGATGTGCCTAAGTGCCTTTTCTTTTTAAAAGTCTTTCGCTGATGGATTCAGGGCCCCGATTGGCTTCAGCAGCAGAGGGGCAGGAGTATTCTGTGTTCCCGCTCCTCTGCTGTGGGATACCAATCGGGGTCTGGTGGTGGCTGGCTCCTTCAGTGCCTAAGCTCCCTTTCCTTTTAAAAGTCTTTCGAAAATCCTTCGTTGGTGGATTCTGGGCCCTGATTGGCCTTCAGCAGCAGTGGGGTGGGAATATCCTGCATTCCTGCTCCTCTGCTGTGGGATGCCAATTGGGTCCAGTGGTGGCTGACTCCTTCAGCACCTATCCATATGTTATACATATGTTATCCAAACATGATCTCCCAGGAGGTATGCCATCTGCCTGGTGCCAAGATCCAAGACATTGAAGACAGTTTACCAAGACTCCTCAAGGCTAATGACTCTCATCCATGCTGGCACAAATTTCCCACCTGAGAGTATCAAAAGTGACTTTGTGGTTCTGGGAGAGAAAGTGAAGCAGTTAGGTGCACTGGTGGTATTCTCTTCAATCCTCCCTGTTGAGGGTCAGGCCAAAGGCCAAGAAGCTCACATTTTGGAGATGAACACCTGGCTGCATGGATGGTGTCACTGAGAGCATTTTGGCTTCCTGGACCCATGGTATGATTTTCCAAGGGCTGCTGAGCAGAGATGATATCCAGCTATCGAAGAAGGGAAGAAGTTTCTTTTGTAACAAACTGGCTACTCTACTGAGGAGGACTTCAAATTAGGATCATTAGGAATGAGTAAGCAGTCCCCAGATAAGTAAACACCCGTAGGTAAGTAAAACATTAAAAATTTGTATAGAAAAAGGAAAAAGGGTCAACATCTGCAGAGGTATACTAATGCCCATAATATTCAATAGTGGAGGAGTAGCCTAGTGGTTAAAGCACAGGATTAGTGACCAAGAGATCAGGATTTAATTCCCACCAGCACTCCTTGGGCAAGTCACTTAACCCTTCATTGCCCTGAAAGGAAGGTCTGGTAATCTACTTTCAGTTACACTATCAGGAAGACCCAGGAGCTGCTGGGTCGCCAGGAGTCAGCCTTGACTTGAAGGCACACTTTGCCTAGTATGCAATAATGTTCCAGATTTAAAAGCTGTAATGGAAGAGGCTGATTTGGATATATTGGCAGTCATGGGGACGTGGTAAACAGAAAACAATGACTGGGATGTTGTTATATCGGGCTATAATTTATTCAAACAGGACAGGGTTGAAAGAAGGGGAAGAAGAGCGGTGCTATATGTAAAAAATTATATTAAATCCACAGAACTGCAGGGTTTACAAGGGAAGGAGGTGGCATTGTGGGTTAGTCTAGAAAGAGGGAATTGAAAATTTATTTACTTTAGCGTGATATAGGACTTGATATTTGAAGGGCATTTACATGAAATAAACTCTGTATATGCCTTAGATGGGGATATTCAATGGCCCATACATGGGTAATGCGATTGAATATCCCCATCTATGTCCCCTACATGCCCTAATGCTATCTGGTTAGTGTCGGGGGAATTCTGGAGTGGAGCGGAGGCAGGGGCACAAGATAACTGGGCAGCAGCAATATCGCTATGCCCAATTAGCTTTGCCAGCTTCCGGGTTGTGCAGTGATACCCAGATATTCAATGCCGGGGCTGCATATGATCCCAGCCTTGAATTTCCAGGTTTAAGGGTCGGTGACGTAGCTTTCCCAGAAGAATATCAGGCCCATACAGTCCTCCTTCACAAGCAGAAGACGAGAACATTTTCAAACCTACAAACCACATAAATCTGACTCACTAGGATATTCAGTGGCGCTAACATGGTTGTCCCCTCCAAACCTGGTTAAATGCAACATCACTAACATGTGGTGGGGGCAAACACAGTGACGGAATTCAAAACAGCATGGGACAAGCACAGCGGATCCCTTTACAGCAACAGGATAAAACCAAAATAAACTGAACCATCTAACTTCTCAACAAATAGGGGTGTCCTACATGGAGTGGTGGGTTTACCCCTAAACAAAGACATGGGGAGGGGTGGCCTGCACAGAGCGTCAGGTGCACCTACTCTTGCCGTATTGCTGGGCAGACTGAATGGACCATGCTGGTCTTTATCTGCCGTCATTTACTATGTTACTATGCTAGTGATGGGGCATTCTGTGGCAGCAACATGACCTAACCAATCAATGGTGATATTCAGCTGCTAACCAGCTAGTTAAAATGCCAAAGGTTAGGAAAAATGAAAAGCTGTCCAAACTTTAGACAGTTTTGTAATCCAGCTAATGGCCGATTATTACCACTAGCCAGATTGTGAAAGTGCAATTCAAGCAAACTATCTATTCAGTGCCGATCGCCAGATATAGCCCAGCACTGAATATCTGGGTTTAAATTACAACAGCAACAGCTGAATATGCCCCCAAGAGATTTAATTGAAGGAATTTAGCAAAGCTTGAAGAATAGTAAAGAATTTGGCAGGAGATTTCAATTTGCCAGATGTTGATTGGAATGCGATAAGATCTTGGATTCTCTACATGGAGAACTATTAAAGAACATAAGACATGCCATACTGGGTCAGACCAAGGTCTATCTTGTTCAATTATCCAATCCAGGTCACATATGCCTAGCAGGTTCCCAAAAAGGCACACAAGTTCACAATGCTCGTCTCGAGGTAAACAGTGGATTTTCTGGGCCCTCTTTAATAATGGTTTATAAACCTTTCCTCCAGGAATTTGTCCAAAGCTTTTTTAAACTCAGCTACACTAACAACTTTTATTACATCCTCCAGTACCGAATTCCAAAGTTTGAGTAAAAAATATTTTCTTTTATTAGTCTTAAATGGGTTACATTGTAGCTTCATTACGTGTCCTGTAGTCTTTCTACTTTTTGATGACATAAACAACCAATCTACGTTTAACTGTTCCACTCCATTCATTAATTTATAGACCTCTATCATATCCACCCCTCAGATGCCTCTTTTCCAAGTTGAAGAACCCCATCCTTTTAAGCATTCCTCATAGGGGTATCCTTCTATCCTCTCAACCATTTTTGTCACTCTTCTCTGTACCGTTTCTAATTCCGCTATATCCTTTTTAAGATATTGCAACTAGAATTGCATACAATATTCAAGGTGCGGTCACACCATGGAACAACACAGAGGCATTATAATATCCTTGGTTTTATTCTCTATTCCTTTCTTTATGATTCCTAGCATTCTATTTTCTTTCTTGGCTGCCGCTGTGCACTGGGTGGAGGTTTTCAATGTAACATCTACGATGACGCCTAAATCTTTTTCCTGGGTGGTGGTTTCTAAGCTGGTATCTTGCATCGTGTAACAATAGTTTGGGTAGTTCTTCCTAAGTGGACAACTTTGCACTTGTCCACATTAAATTTAATCTGCCAATTGGACATCTAGTCTTCCAATTTATCAAGATGCTCTTGCAAATTTTCACAATCATCTTGCAATTTAACAATTTTGAATAATGATATGTCATATGCAAATTTCATCACCTCACTCATTATTCGCATTTCCAGTTAATTTATGAATATGTTAAAAAGCAGCGGGCCCAGCACAGATCCGAGGGGGACTCCACTATTCAACTTTCTCCATTGAGAAAACTTGCCATTTAGCCCTACTCTCCACTTTCTATCTTTTAACCATCTCTTGATCCACTATAGTACACTACCTTCAATCGCATGACTTCTTAATTTTGCCAAGAGTCTCTCATGAGGGACCTTGCCAAAGGTTTGCTGAAAATCCACATACACTATATCAACTGGCTCACCTTTGTCTACCTGTTTATTCACACCTTCAAAAAGATATAACAGATTAATAAGACAAGACTTTCCTTGGCTAAACCCATGTTGGCTTTCTCCCATTAAGCCATGATTATCTACATGTTCAGTAATTTTATAACCGGGGATCCATACCAAGCGCTCCCCCTCCTCCCCACAAACTCCAAGACCCCCCATACCTTGCACATTTCCCACAAAATGCACAGACACACATTGCTTGGAAAACACCAGGTCGCAGCTTTATTGCCCAATAACAATTAACATTTAAACAACCAAAACAACTTAGCCAAGAATTAACTCCCCCCCCCCCCACCCCCGGCAGAGCGATACGTCACCAGCCGTACTATTAGCAAGGTGACCTCGCTTCCGCCCCTGGTCCGGTCAACCACCGGTCCAGCTCAAACCACCCCTGCTCAACTTTGCCATATCACTAGCAAAAGTAAGCTCAGGGTTCTCCGGGTCGTGGGCACCCTGCCCCCGCCCCAAGTAGCTTATGTCTCCGGACCCCGGAAACCTCCGGGATCCCGCCACCGGCATAGACACATATTTGTGGCTTTGCCGCCCCCCTTAACCGGGCAAAAGCTGCGACCTGCCGGACTGGCCTCCTACCACCTTCTCCAATGCCTCCTGCCAGTCATTAAGAAGAAGGTCAAGCCCAACCGGGGACAGATGAACCCATCCGACCTGTACAACCCTGCACAGGCCACATCCACCCAATCATGCTGCACATGGTACCCCCTGTGTTCAACCACCCATCTCCCAATCTGCCGGTTGATCTTAGTCAACCCCCAGGACCAGCACCGTTGCGCCCTACACACCGGCCGTGGGATGACATCGGACCAAAGCAAAACCACCCCAGCAAACATTGACAAAATGCGAGAAAAGTCCCTCTTGGCAGCGTTAATCAACTGTTTGCAGGTCCAAGAGACCAGATCATTACCCCCCAAATGCAATAGAAGAAACCCGGTCTGTGTCCGAAGACGTGCATGGTGACGAAGCAAGGGCATCAACTGTGACCACCTCAGTCCTCTTTCACCCAGCCATGAAAGCGCCACCACTGCAGGCTCCAAACTCAGGTTCCGCCCGATAGGCCTCTCCTCAGCACATCTGATAGCCCAGAAGACAAACAAATGCCCAAACATCCAACAGCCCTGCACACATCTGCTCCGGTCTGCAAAGAAAACACAGTGTTAATGAACTGCGCCCCCCCCCAACCCCCATGCCCATGCATTACAACCGGACATAAGTTTGAAAAGCCCTGGACCACCACCTGCCAATCGCCTGTATTTGCGAAGTTGACAATCCAGCACCCGCAGCACTGGTCGCCGCCCCAATGCGGAAAGAATGCGCCGCGAATTGTCGTGCATCCTCACCCATCCGCTGCAGCCCCAACCATAAGACCGCTATCACCTGGTAACGGGTGACCAAACGAGCATCGGCATGGACAAAAAACCCGCCCTCTGCCCGGGGACGACCCTCCAAATACAACCGAGTCGCCGCCACCGGGCAGGTGAGCCCGCCTATAGTCCGCAACACCACCCACATACCCCTGCCTTGCGGGTCTGTCTTCGACTTCCGCAACAAAACCTTAAATTGATCCCCTTCCAGTCGAACATGATGTGTCTGTAAACTCTTACCCGCCCCCCCCCCCCTTTTTAGAATCCGCCACCAACTCAATGACCCGGAATGCACCAAAAAACGCCAGGCAGAATATTGCCCTGAAAAGCGTGGCCTCATATGCTGACGTAGCCACCACAGTCAGCGCATCACAAATACCGGCCAGCAAGTCATGGGTGACAGGGCGACGCGTGTCAGGCAGAGGGGGGTGCACGCGTCTCCACTCTTGCATCAACTGCCGCACGAGAATCCCCCCCCCCCGAAGGGGACCATCCAACTGCCCTAGCGAAAAAAGAGAAGCCCGCAAGGTGCAGCCGAACAGCTGCCCGAGACAGACCCAGCCGCTTCGCACTAATAATATAGAGACCCAACAGGGCATCCGGCACAACCCCCCCCCCCAACCACCCCAGCCCCTGTAAGAATGCAACCACTTGCCGACAGCCCCGGCAATAAGCATTCCACGTGGTGTCCACGAGCGAACTCCGCAGTAGCTCCGTCATTGCCGCCGGCCACAACTCCATAAGCTTCACAGGACCTCCGAGCCCACTGGATCCGCTTCTGGCGCCAGCTGGCGGAAACGCTGCAACTGTAAATGAGACAGAGCATCAGCAATGCCGTTCCTATGACCCGGAATGTGCCGAGCTCTCAAGGTCACATTCAAACGCAAGCAGGATAACACTACTTTCCGCATCAACGCAGCAACGTCCACGCACCGCGGCGAATAATTATTGACTACGCTCACGACCGCTTCATTATCGCACCACCACACTACTTTTTTGTTACACAAACTATCAGGCCACAAATCCAACATCACCAAAATAGGGAACAACTCCAAGAAGGTGATGTTCTTCAGAAGCCCCATCTCCCCCCAGGCCGCCGGCCATGGGCTTGCACACCAAGACCCACCAAAGTAAATACCTAACCCCGCACCCCCGGCGGCATCAGTGTACAACTGCAAGTCCTCACTCGAACACTCCTCACCGACGAGTATAGCCGTCCCATTAAAATCCTGCAAGAAAGCATCCCAAAGGGACAAGTCCTCATGCATGCACCTGGTAATCCGAATACGATGATGAGGCTTAGAAACACCACTCCTGGCCATCGCTAACCGGCGCAGAAACACACGCCCCATCGGTATCACTCTACATGCAAAATTCAAGGACCCGAGTAGAGCCTGCATTTCTCGCAGAGTATACTTCGCCGAGACCACCGCATTCGCCACCAAAACCCTCAACTGTATCACCTTTACTAATGGTAAGCGCGCCACCATTGCAACGGAGTCCAACTCGATTCCCAAAAAAGTGATTGTAGTCGCTGGTCCCTCCGTTTTCTGCTCCGCCAACGGAACCCCCAATTTTCCTGCCACCACAACAAAACCCTCCAACAACTCACTACACTGAGAAGTATGCGCCGCCCCCACAAAGAAAAAATCGTCCAGATAATGGACCACATCAGCACAACCCACTTTTTGTTCCACGACCCATTGCAGAAAGGTGCTAAAAGTCTTGAAGTAAGCACACGACACTGCGCACCCCATGGGCATACATTTTTCGAAATAATACTCGCCAGAGACCTGGAAACCAAGCAAATGAAAGGAGGAGGGGTGCACTGGTAGCAATCGAAATGCAGACTCAATGTCCACCTTCGCCATCAGTGCCCCACACCCCGCCTTCCTCACTAACCGGACCGTCTTATCAAAAGAAGCATAACGTACCGAGCAGCACTCTCTCGGGATATGATCATTGACCAAGGTCCCTTCAGGGTAAGACAAATTATGAATTAACTGGAACTTACCCGGCTCTTTCTTCGGGACAACCCCTAATGGAGAAACCACAAATTCTTTAAACGGGGGATCCGCAAATGGGCCCGCTATCCGGCCCAAACTCAATTCTCGATCTAACTTGTCCTGAACGACCACCGCAAAGCGCCGCACGGAAGCAGCATTCCGAGCAGCCAAAGAAACCACCCCCCCATAACTGGGATGACAAAACCGTTCGTAAACCCCCCAAGCAACACACCTTTGTCCCGCACCCTAGGATAATGTAGTAGCAAGTCTCCCAAGACCTCGATCCGAATTGGCGTGGGAGCTAACCCAAAATATGCACCATCACTTGGCCGATGGCAACGGCCCTTTTCGGATACATTTTGTCGCAGCATGCCCTCCCCCGCAAACTGAACATGCATGCTGGAACTTGCAATCCGGGAACGGGCAAGAGGACTTGTTGAACCTCCAGCACACGCCCGCCCCAGCTCCAATCTCCTGTTTGCCTGGGGCCCCCCCCCCCCACCCACACAAAAGGGCTGGTTCACCAGCGGAAGAGCCGCCCCCCCAACTTTAACACTGCTCCCCCCAACTCCCGCTGCACTCGACCGTACTGACATTTGGGTGAGCCACAAATTGATATCCTGCGTGCCCCAGGACAGCAACTTGTTCTCTTCCATCTTATCTCTAAACTTCTCATCATAATTAAGCCATGACCAACCATCATGGACCTGAGAAGCCTCAAGAATCGAGTCCGCGTAGGACAACAGCATCCCATACTGCTCCGGATAGTGACACCCCCAAACACTTGCGAGACACAAGAAAGCCCTCACCCAATTGACCACCGTCCTTGCCACCTTCTGAACCTTGCCGGCCTTTTCATCCTCCTTCCTCTTCTTCTTACTTTCACCCGAGCGCTTACGACCCTCCAAAAGCCGAAAAATATCAATATACCGCCTCTTCCTTATTTTCCTCCTCAAATTCCGCGGTACACCTTCCCACAATTCGGACAAAACTGTAACCGCCGCCACACCTCCGCCAGCTGATCCGCCCTCCGCAGCCGTCCGCCCCCCGCCGAGGACCCTGTGGACGAACTGGAGGAAGTGGAAGAGGACAACCCGGATCCGCGTCGTCGCCGGCATGCATGCTTCCTCTTCTTGGAAGCCTTACCTATCCCCTCGGCACGCGCTCCGCCCCCAGCCCCACTGGCTAGCTCCAACCGCAACTCATCCACTGCCAATTCCGCAGTCGAAGGCTGAGCCGCCCGCTGCTGGCCCACATAGCACTGGTCCTGTGGCTCTCTATCGCTGCACTCTGCCGACCCAGCTCCAGATTCTCCACCGGCAACCGATGTCGCACCCGCCGCTGCCCAGTGCAGCAGCGGCCCACCACGCATAGCCCCAGGAGCCTCACCTGATGGAACCTGCGAAGACAAGAAGGGGAAAAAAGCAGGGGGAACAGCCGCAGGCCACACTGTCTGCCAAGCCCCGGACCAATCAGCCCTTGAGGGGCCCTGCCCGCCCCCCAGCCAATGCTCCCAACCCGGGTGCCCAATTGACCCGACCCCCCCCCCGCACTCCCCGAAAAACCAACACCCCCCCGTGCCCCTGTCTGACACCCAAAACCAGCCCACTCCGATCCTCCTCCAGCCCCATGGCCCATAGCACCCTCCCTAGGCTGCCTCCCAACACCCTGCCCACCTTCCAGCTCTGCCCCCACCGCACCCGTACTAGCACCCAGCACTGTAGCATCCCCAGTGCACTGACCCCCCCCCCCGTGACAAGGCATTACCCCAAACCCTACGGCCCCTCCCCCTCCCAGAACCCCGAACAGGCAACAATGACCCCCTACCCCCCCTATTAGCAGGCCCAGCCAGGCCGGCAACCACTACACCCAACATACCCCTCCCCAGACTCATCGGGCCTACTTGGCACCCCCTAGCCCCCCTACTGCCCTGCCGGCCCCCAGCACGCAGCCCGGAAGCCATACCTCTCCTCTCCTGCCGCCCCCTGTTGTCCTTGCGCCGCCCCGCCATGATAAGCACCGCACACACCGTCCCTAAGCCACCCAGAACAAATCAGCTTAATTTACAATGCTAAGATGCGATTTTGCTGCCTGGGGCGAGCCTGTCTACCCACTGTAGAGCCCCCTTGCCTGAGTGGCGTGTGTGCGCCGCTGAAACACTGCAACACCGGGCGCCCTCCGGAAGAATTCCCCGGAACTCCAGTCCACCGCCAGGCAAGACGCTCCGCAGAACCGCACTCTGCCGGGAGCACCGCGCCCAGATCCTGAAGACACTACCGACACTCAAAGGGAAGCCCTGCGCCGCAATCCTGGAGACGCTGATGGCTCCCCGCTCCTCCACCATGTGCCCAGCGCGCGCCCACGCCGCTGGAGCACATGGCCAGTCCCCTCACCTGATTGGCTGCTGGCTCGCTCCAGATGCCAGCAACCAATCGGTTTAAATGATGCCAGCCTCCTTGCCGCCTCCCCCACCCCCTCCCCCGAATGCCCTCTCGAGGCCGGGACCCGCGCCGGGCTGGAACCACCGGTTACCGGCATCTGCCGGGACCCTGCCCGCGGCCTTCCTATTCTTTACAATGGTTTCAACCATTTTTCCTAATATGAACATCAGGCTCACCAGTCTGTAGTTTCCCGGATCATCCCTGGAACCCTTTTTAAAAATTGGCGTTACATTGACTATTCGCCAATCTTCCGGTACTACAGATGATTTTAATGATAGTTCACAGATTACTAATAGTAGGTCTGTGAGCTCATATTTCAGTTCTTTCAACACCCTTGGATGTATACCATCTGATCCAGGTGATTTGTTCCTCTCCAGTTTATCAAATAGTTGTAATACATCTTCACGGTTTATCGATATTTCTTTCAATTATTCTGATACATCACCTTTACAGTTCAATGAAGGCTTGGGTAACCTTCCCTACATCTTCTTCAGTAAAGACCAAAGCAAAGAATTAATTCAGTCTCTCCACTATTGCCTTGTCCTCACTTAGTGCCCTTTTTACCCCTTTATCATCCAATGGTCCAACTGACTATCTCACAGGCTTTTTGCTATGAATGTACTTGAAAAGGTTTTATTATGCATGTTTCATTCCATGGCAAGCTTCTTTACAAATTCTCTGTTTGCCTGCTTTATCAATGCCTTGCATCTAACTTCTCAATGCTTATGTTGTTTCCCGTGTTTGTCATTTGGCTCCTTTTTCTAGTTCCTGAAAGATGCTTTTTCACAACATCAGCATCTCTGATCTCGCCTTTAAACCATGATGACAATTTTTTGGCCTTTCTTTCACTTTTCTTAAAGCGTGGAATACATCTGGTCTGGACTTCCAAGATAGTACTTTTAAACAATGCCCATGCTTGATGCAAATCCTTAACCTTTGCTGCTGCTCCTTTTAGTTTTTTCTTAACTATTCTCCCCATTTTATCATAGTTTCCCTTTTGAAAATTAAAAGATAGTACTGTAGATTTCCTTCTTCCATTTATTAAATCAAATGCAATCATCCTATGATCACTATTGCCAAGTGGCCCCAAAACCCTTATCTCTTATATCAGATCCTGTGTTCCACTAAGGACTAGGTCCAAAATAGCTTCCTGTCATGTTGGTTCATGAACCAGCTGCTCCAAGAAGCAGTCATTTATTTCATCTAGAAAATGTTACGAGCTCTATAGTATGTCCTGCTTTGACATTGATCCAGCTGATACTGGGGTAATTGAAATCACCCATTAATTTTGTGTTGTAGCTTTTGTTAGCTTCCCTCATCTCTTTGAGCATTTCCATCATCAATCTGTTCATTCTAGTCAGGCGATCGGTAGTATATCCCCACTGCCATCGCCTTTCTCTTTTTACATGGAATTTCTATCCATAAAGATTCTACAGTGTATACTGATAAGAACTGGGTATTTTGGTTGTGTCCTGGAGATATTACAAATGATTCCAAGGAAAAAAGAATGACAGTTGTTGCTACTACAGAGACCAAAGGAACAGAATGGAGAGTAGGTCTCACAGCATGTGTTTTACATAGACATGCCTTCTAAGATAGTGGAGAAAGGAAAAAGAGTTAAAAACAGGGTTATAAAGAAACAAAAGACCAGTATAAATTAAGTCATTGAGTCTAATAGACAAGAATGATTTTCAGCAAGTTGAATGTCTTTTTGACCATCTACCTCTGGAACAACAAGTAATAAATAGCTGGCCAAAATGTATTACTAATAAGTGGAGGCCCAGATTAGATATATACATTGACTGTTATTTTAGATATTTCAAGTTTCATCTTTTCTTCATCCTCTTGCAGCATAAAACTAATAGGATCAATGATCAGAAAATAATCTAAACCCAATATGGGATGAACAAGATTAATCATGAAAGTGAATTTGAATCAGGCATTTGCAGATTCAGATCTGAATGACTCCATCATCAAATGCATACAGTTAGCACCTGCAGAAAAGGAAGTAAAAAATGCCGAAATGCTTGTGATAAAAATCTTGTCATGAAGGTTAAAGAGCAATAGCAGCATTATTAAAAATCATCCCTATGATGTGTAGTGATTTAAGAAAGGCAGCCTGGCCTTTGGGTAATTATAATCTCTTGAGCTGCATGTATGTTGTATTTCTTTCTGGAAGATTCTGCTCTGGCACTTTGGATTTCATAGAATTCCTAACTTTAGCATTTTACAGCTTTGAACAACGATGAGGTTGAATGATAGAAACTTTGTACTTCCTTCGTTCCGATCTTCACTTGTGAAATAGTGACTGCCAGCAAAACGTTGATTAAGGTCATTGTTTATAACATTCATAGTAGCACCGCATGTTATCATCAGCCATTAAAATGCAATTGTCGGCGCTGAATGTAGCCAGTCCTATTGGATGGAGCAAAGGTTCTAATACAAATCTCAGCAAGCACTTTCGTGAAAATTGCATTAACATTGGATGAGGTTTTCTAAAGTTTCTAAGGTTTTGGCCAGTCAGTCAAACTTTTTCTATTGTGTTGTCACTGTGTGGCTTTGATTGATGAAAGATGGTATATTTTATAAAACAGAAAGAAAGGGGTATGAAAGCAGCAGCAATCCTGGAAGCAAGAAACTGAAACCACCAACCGCATTTGTCAAACGCTGGTAAACAATTCCAAAGGTGCATTGCTTTATAGACACTCTCACTGCCTCCTGTTGTGCTTCGGCAGATGTGAGATATAACTTCTTCAATGCTAACAACAGAAGTAAGTACTGCAAGGGAAATAGAATCTTATGGGTTCATCTACACAGAGCAATAATAATGTAGAGAGACCCCATTTCACAAATATAGGTATTTGAAACGTTTGCATCTGGATATGATTGTTTTGTTCTATGCTATGTAAGCCATTTTCTACCACCTATAGTGGAATAGGCAGAGTATAAATGTTTAACTTAAATTACTTTTTAGCTGATAATATCAGTGGGCATCTCTGTACAGAGTATTTAGTGTTAGGCAAATATCTAGTCTATTTATTTATTTAACGGGTTTTTTTATACCACTTTAGTCAAATTGGTTTACATTGTAATTTAAACTTGGTAGTGTAAATTGAACAGGGAGATTGGTAACTTAGAATTTTCTGAGGCAATAGAGGGTTAAGTGACTTGCCCAAGGCCACAGGGAGTGCTAGTGGGAACTGAACCCTGGTCTCTTAGCTTCTAAGTGAGTGTGCTAACCATTAGGCTACTCCTCCACTCCAATAGTCTAGAGGGAAAACCCTTCATTTTCTGAATTTTGAGCTCCTCCAGCAAATGTCATGTCAAGCTGGGACTGTACCTTTAGGGCAGTATAAAATTTCAACACACCATTTCTTGTTACTTTGCTCTAAAAATAGTTCACATCAAGGGGACGTTGAATAGTATTGTGAAAGGAACCATCAGTGAGTTTATATTTAGCATTAGCAAAACTACAATGTGATTACTGACTGGCTAGGTGTGTTCCGAAGACTGGGTTAAGAACCACTACTGTTCGTTGATGATTTAGTCCTAGTTCTGTTAAGGGAAGTCTCACAAACAAAAATAAGTGTTTGCCTTCCATTTTGAATCTCTGTTGGTTTGGTATTTTTCTGCTGACCACTCTAGAAATGCCCTCATATTCATTATCTGATTTTTACCTATCCTTGCTGTGTAAATAGCTTATGTATATAGTTTACCCTGTTATCCAAGTTTGTATCCCTGTTCGATGTAAAACCTGACAACTTGTCGTTATGGTAGTTATGTTATGATGTAAACCGCGCTGATACCGAATAGCGCGGTATATAAGAAACTGTAATAAATAAAAAATAAATAAAAATAAAGCAAAACTAAGTAACATTAATAGCCATTAGGAGAGCAATTTTGCAACTATCCACATTGAGGCAAAATCCACAGGCAAATGTATCTGAGGCATGGAGGAGAAACCTAATAGTTATAGCACTGACTTGCAGAACCAAAAGACCAGGGTTCAATTCCCACTAACACTTCTTGTGGCCTTGAGCAAATCACTTAACCCTCCATTGCTTCAGAAAATGCCAAGTTATCAATGTCCCTGTTCAATGTACATTGCCAAGTTTAAGTTACAATGTAAACTGCTTAGACTGAAATGATAAAGTGGTATAAAAAATCTGTTAAATAAATCCATAGATTGTCTACCAGCTTTCAAAGAGAAATCATCCATTTTGGCGATGGTAGCTTTTCTTGTGGATATAACATGCATACAAATGAAAATAAATATCTGTGTGTGATTTTCATTTCACCCAAAATATGCCCCCTGAGAATGCCCCTGTAAAATGCAGCTGACAAGAATGTGCATTGCAGAGATGTACATTCATTTCAAATGAGAAATATCAGTGGCATTTTCTATACTGTTTCATATTATTGCAAAGCAAAACATGGCACTGAAAAATACAAAAATTGGGGGCTTTCACCTCTTTCATCACAGGTCAGGCTGGCCAGAAACCAGTAACCTCTGGGATAGAAGGCAAGCATATTGCATAAAGGCTACCAAGACTCCATGGGAGTTGGTTTTAGCAAGCATTGCTGTATTATTGGCGTTTTTCCTTCCAGTTTGTCTGGTCTGCAGCTCTATGTAAAATGTTAGCTAGATTTTTTTTGCCTTGTGAATCTATTGACTCCTGCTGTAGAGATTTAATCTAAGGGGGGGGGGGGGGCATTTGCCATGTTTTTGTGCCAGAAATTCTGTGAAACCATATCTAAGTAGGCAATCAGAGACATTTACCAAGCCTAATGCTGTCAGACCATGCTCTCTGCATTTTCAGGGCAGTATTTGCTGGGAAAATGCTGGGCATTCCCCGAATAGATGTCTCACAACTTCTTCAGTTAACACCTTACTATTTGCACAAAAAAGGCATGTTAGCTGCAAAGGCTAAGGCGACTTAGTAAACATATCCCCTTGGGAGATCTACGTAAATATATTCGGTACTTTTGAGAGGTTGTGGAACTTAAACATTTTGAAACAGAGGCTTTTGTTTTTTAAGATAATATTTATCATTTAGCAACTTTTTTATACCACTGTATCTACCAGTCATAGCAGTTTACAATTAACACAGCTGTTAATTGGTTTACATGGAACTGTGGAGTAACAAAAAACAGGGGGTGGGTAGAGTAAGTAGGAGGTTATACAAACAATGTTAGTATAGATACAGGCATTGTGAAAGATGGTGATAGTGCCATAGTTGAGGTTTATGCATAAGGACCATAGTGCTCTGTAAATAGGAAAGCCTTTAGTCTGCACCGAAACTCAGCGATGGTATTGGATGAACGTATGTCAGCAGGTAGGGAGAACGCTCATTTTGATGTTGACTGGTTACATTTGAGCTGAAGGCACGATATAGTTAGGAGGTCTTGAGATGTCTTCCTTCTGATTTTGTTGTCAGGTGGTCTATGAATTAGGGTTTGTAGGATGTTTGCAGAGGTGTCATGGAGGATCTTGAATGTAGTTAGTAGGACTTTGTATCTGACCCGTGGGAGTATAGGAAGCCAGTGTAGCTTGGATAAACAAGCCTTCCAGCTCAAGAGATCTAACCTCTTCAAACTTATTCCACAACCCCCCTTTACATCATTCACATCTGCAACCACCATATTACTCTCAAGACCACTATTAAGTCCTTCCTCCAATTCCTCAGCACTTAATAACCTGACTTTACTTTCAAAATAATATGCAAGATGTTGTAGAGTGGAAGTTGAACATTCCAATTTATCAAGAACCCTGGTAGCTTTCAATAACTGATTAGATATGTGCACAAATTATAGTATTTTATAATTTATGACATGTAACATTGCGCTGTGCTGAAACTCTGTGCCTGGCTTGCCCACAGTACAAATACATGCAATCAGATGTGCATTCGTACTTACAGATTTGTAACTGCATCACTACAACATATAAGTGGCCATTTACACATGTATATGAATAAAATACCTAGATTTATACATGTTGTCTGCATGTAACTCTATGGTGGTCTGTTATAAAATTACCCCCGGAATGTGCAATAAATGATTGCTTCAAAGACCAACTGTCCATAGAACCAGATTTTCCTGATATGGAAGACTGACCTCTAGTGGTACTACCATGACACTATTGATAGGGTCATTGTCACCATTTTGGAATCTGGTGGCTACTGGCAGAACTGCTCCCACTTGAAACCACTAGACACCAGAGAAACACCTGGGTGGGCTTCAGGGTTGGGGTACATCCCTTTTTGGGGGAGAGTCTGCATTAAGGGAGTAATGACAGGAAGTGTTGCTGTCTGGGTGAGGGATTCTGATAGTGGGGATCGGATAGGGTGGGGGAATGCTGTAGGAGAGAACAAAGACCTCAAGAGGGATCAGACTGGGAGGGGATTCTGGATAGGGAGGAGTGTCTGGGGAGGGGGCATTGGTAGACTCTTTTGAAGGGGGGGTCAGATCTTGGGTAGGGGATCAGATTGGAAGAGGGATGCTATTTGAGGGTAAGGGATGCACGGCTGTGGTAGCTACATTTTATTTTAGCATCGGAGTCCGTGTTGCATATCTTGATATCTGCCGAAGACCTTTGATAAGGTGGTAATTTCGTAAGGGGTCACTTATTTTAAGGCATGTTGTCATGCGTGTATCTTGCAGCTATTTTATAAAGAATGTGCTTACTTTATTCATAAAATAGAGGCGTTAGTGGTAAGCATGGGACCAACACAGAGGATCTCTAAAGGTAGAAAGTGGACTGTTGTAGTTGTTATGGAAGGACAGACTAGATGGGCCTTGTGGTCTTTTTCTGTCATCATGTTTCTATGTTTCTATGATACTCCTGCCAAATCTAGGCACGACGACTTCCAGCAACTCTAGACTTGGTATAAATGCCCGCATCTAGGTTTCTATGTTATAATATTCTGTAACTTACATGCATAAATTTAAGTTCCAACCCTGTACTCACCCACTCCAAAAGTGTATGCCATCACCCTGATGTGTGTACTTATCGAACAGTGCACACCTAAACTGCGTTCATAAGTGCCATGCCCATGCTTAAGCCATTGAAAATAGGTGACTTGTCTGCATCGATGTCTCATAACTTTATATAGCCCATAACAAAATTACCTCCCATGTTTCTGCCCTGGGCTGTAATTGGAGGGTACATGCTGAGCATTCCCCCTGCGTTTGCTCTACAGGCTTTTGCACTTACCGTAAGAACATAAGAACATAAGATATGCAATACTGGGTCAGACCAAGGTCCATCAAGCCCAGTATCCTGTTTCCAACAGTGGCCAATCTAGGTCATACGTACCTAGCAGTTTCCCCAAAAGACACAGGTTCCACAATGCTTGTACTGGGTCAAGCATTGATATCCTGGGTCCCTTCTTAATAATGGTTTATGGATCTTTCCTCCAGGAACTTGTCCAAACCTTTTTTAAACCCAGCTACACTAACAGCCTTTACTACATCCTCCGGTAACAAATTCCAGAGTTTGATTACACGTTGAGTGAAGAAATATTTTCTTTTATTAGTTTTAAATAGTTTACCCTGTAGCTTCATTGCATGTCCCCTAGTCTTTCTATATTCTGATAACGTAAACAATCGATCTACGTTTACCCGTTCCACTCCGTTCATTAATTTATAGACTTCTATCATATCTCCCCTCAGCCGTCTCTTTTCCAGGTTAAAGAGCCCTAACCTTTTTAGCCTTTCTTCATAGGAGTATCCTTCCATCCCCTTTACCATTTTGGTGGCTCTTCTCTGAACCTTTTCTAATAACGCTATATCCTTTTTAAGATATGGCGACCAGAATTGCACACAATATTCAAGGTGCGGTCTCACCATGGAACGGTATAGAGGCATTATAATATCTTTTGTTTTATTTTCCATTCCTTTCCTTATCATACCTAGCATTCTATTTGCTCTCTTGGCTGCCGCTGCACACTGGACCGATGGTTTTAACATGTTATCCACAATGACGCCTAAATCTTTTTCCTGGGTGGTGGTTCCTAATGTGGAACCTTGCATTGTGTAACCATAGTTTGGGTTGTTCTTCCCTAGGTGCATAACTTTGCACTTGTCCACATTAAATTTCATCTGCCATTTTGATGCCCAGTCTTCCAATTTATCAAGATCCTCTTGCAATTTTCCACAATCCTCTTGGGTTTTAACAACTTTAAATAGTTTTGTGTCATCTGCAAATTTGATAACCTCACTCGTTATTCCACTTTCCAGGTCATTTATGAATATGTCAAAAAGCAGCGGACCCAGCACAGATCCCTGTGGTACACCACTATTCACTTTTCTCAATTTTGCATTTAAGGTACAATAAGTGCAGAATTACCACATGATAGTGTAAACATGCTCCTGTGTGTGCTTTCACCCAAAGGGAGGGTGAGCCATTTTAATTAGCTCATTGCCACAGGTAGAAAACTGTTTCATCCACATCTTGCTTTGAAAATTGCCCTCTCCACCTTTAGTATCTCATTACTCATACCATATGGCAGAGGCTCTCAAGCCCAGTTTTCAAGAGCTGCAAAATGGGCATGTGTTTTTTCTTTTTTTTATATTGAGCAACCAGAATATGCAAATTAGCCCACTTCTTGGGCCAACTATGGCTGATGAAAATTCATTGCACACATGCTGAAAGCCAAGCCCTTTCACTGCCCCCGAGAACTCGAGTCAAGCCTTAAATCATTTATTTAAAAGCATGCTCATTCATTACAATGTAAAGTATATCTTTCACTACGTTTTGCTCTAATGGAATTTCATAGTTATCTTTTCTGGAAAAGAAATGTCTTTTAGTCCTCAGAGAAATGATCCCATTTTACATTTATTCATTTCTCTGCTGGAAGTCAGGTTGCCGCTTGTCAAATTCATCTGATTCTGCCAAAAGAGAGCCACTCAACTTGGTCGGCTACTGCTGAGTAATGGGTACACGTACACAGGCCAACTCTGCAGTATCAGCCCTAAATTCTTTTACTGTGCAAGGAGGCTTTTAAGGTTTCTCTTTGCTAACTGAGTTATATTTATTCTCCTCATGGTGCGCGTCATAATGCACAAAGCCTGTAGTGTGAGAAGAGGCTGATCATCAATACACTGTGTTCCGATGGGATATTAATTCTAAACTGCTCCATCCACTGATTGTGGTACTTTCTTCTCTGCTACACGGACTTAGGTTTAGGTCCTTGGTCTTTTATATTATTTTATAGATTTAGAAGAAAAGTGCACAGCTGCAGGCAATCCTTTCTCTGTGAAATGGCAAAATGGTATAGGATCCATTTAATCTTTCTCTTCAGTAAAGATGTTACTTAGCAGATATAGCGACAATTACAAAGAACCAGAAAAAGAATCAAAATAAGCTAAAAAGCGCATGTTCAATGTGGCTCAATCACGCATTTCCTCCATCCACAGATTACCTCAAACATCAACAATCCTCCCCAACTGTCCCCTGCCCCATGGACATACAGTACGCTTACTAAAGTATAGACTGATGCAGAGTCCAATGACAGTGGTAGTGGTAGTACCATAGAAACATAGAAGCACGATGACAGAAAAAGACCACATGGCCTATCTAATCTATCCTTCCATATCACCCACTACAACAGTCCCCTTTTTTCCTTTAGAGATCCTCTGTGTTTGTCCCATGCTTCTTTGAATTCAGATACTGTCCTCATCTCTACCACCTCCACTGGAAGACTATTCCTCGGATCCACCACTCTTTCCATAAGAAATATTTCCGCATATCACTCCTGAATCTATCCCCTTTCACCCTCATCCTATGTCCCCAGGATGTTAAGATATAGTGAGCTCATCATGTTCCTCCCAGACCCCACCTCATATATGGTCCTGAGACTCCTGAAACCATTTTGTTGACATTACTACTATTATCAAACCATGGACTAGCCCCTAGTTTAGTAAGCATATGTACATGGAGCAGGGAACAGTAAGGGGGGTGGGTGGGGGTATTTTGGGGTGGTCACCACCAGATTCTTTTTCCGTAGGGTGGTGAGGCCTGGACTCCCCACCACCTCCACAGCTGCTAGCTTCTGCCCACCTTCTCTGTATGTTAGGCCAGCCATGCATACATAAAATGAGCATATCTATGGGCAGACAGACATACAACAGGTGTGCACTTTTACTTTGAAAAACTAGCAAAGACAGCAGAATGAAAGTATTCATGTGCTTTTCACCTCTATGGGCTCTTACAGCATTATCCTGTATCTATTTAACAGGTTAACATTGTAATTTAAACGTTGTGGCGTAGAAACCTCTCAAGATGCTATGGAAACAGATAGTGATCTGGTGGAGAGAACTGGAACTGCAAGAGAATGCAGGATTTTCTCTTCAGAGAGAAAAAAACACAGAGCTAATCAGGAACCACACCTCACCTCAAGGAAGGAGAGAAGCCAAGTCCCTGATTGGGCACGCCCAAGCAGGAGGCGGGCAGTGCAGTACACAGGCAGCTTGTTAAGCACCCAGAAACAGAGAGAGTCAGATTTTGATTCGGATTTGAAAGAAGACGACGAGGAGGAAGAGTTGGAGAGAGAGCAATTAGGCAGCTGTGATCCACTAAGGAGAAGACTGGACTCAGGAAGCAAGTACCTGGGAGACTCAGGGGCAGGGAGAATCTTCTGTGACCAGAAGGATTCAGGAGCACTGAGAGACCCAAGGCTACAGCACAGGCTTCGAGAAGACCAAGCAGAACCTTGGAACCGAAGGCAGAGGGACAGTGAAATACCCTGGAGAAAGACACAGCACAAAGTACACAGTGGGTTTGAAGCAGCTAGCAAGTTTAACATTGGGAAACCAGAAAGAGTAAAGGCTAACGTTAAAAGCCAAGACAAAGTCAGACAACATGGTAGCAATTGGTTGCAGTCTGAAAAGCATGCAAGCAGCCTAGGCTATTCTCACAAGCCAGCAAAAACCTATAGTAAGGGAACAGCTGACTCGTATTATAGAGACGTGAGCCAAGAGAAGCTTGACCGTTCTACTTTTAACACACTGTTGAGAAACTCTCCACTCACAGCTGAAGTTTTAAACCCAGCACTTACGTTTCGTGATAAGTGGGGGAAGGATAATTCAAACACGCAGAACTGTTGTCCTAGTAAAAGCAGCATTGCTAATTATCAAGAGATAAGCAGTTTAAACAAACAGTTACCTGAAGGAGGAAGACATTATCAGCTTAGCCCAGGAAGAACGCAGGCTGAATTGCTTCTTAAAGATTTCAGAGAGTTCCTTGAAAGCAGGGCAGTTTCTTCCTCTAATGTAGCACAGCCCACAAACAGCTGTGAAGAGGAAATGCCTTTAGTTTCTTCTCTACCGTTCACAGAGCCAGACATGCCAATGGACTGTTCAGCTTGTGTCATTGAGAAGGACATTTAATTGAAATGCTGTACAAAGCTATATGAAGAAATATAACAGAAGTTGCTGTATTGATTCCTATGCTGAGGAGCTTATCAGAAGGGAATAAGTCAAAGCATAATTGTCTGCATACCAGGAGCATTGCTGTTTGCCAAAGTTTGTTTCTTCCGTTAGTGAAAAGGGTCACATGACAACTGAATGTGATCACAGAAGATAATGGACATTTAGACTAGCAGTGTAATACCTTGTTTTGGTTTCTCACTCTTGTTTTGTGCTATTATACTTTATTTGCGTCTGTTTGCACTTGAACTGCAATGCGGAAATAAACCTCAAAGAAATTTTCTTTGCCTGCCTTACTACTTGAGCACACATAACTACAATTCTCAACCCTGAAGGGCATCAAAGGCCACCCCCTCCTGAAACCCTCAAGATCCAGGGAGCGGGTGAGTGGCAATGTGATAATGTACATTAAACAGAGACAATGATAAGTTGGATTTTTCTGAGGCAATGGAGGGTTAAGTGACTTGCCCAAGGCCACAAAGAGTGCTAGTGGGAATTGAATGCTGGTCTTTTTTATTCTAAGCCAGTGCTCTAACCATTAGGCGACTCCTCCACTCCATTCTGTAAAAGAGCTTTTTTCAAACTGTCTGCATACCTGCAAAGTCCACAGCGCACCAGTTTTCAAAGTAAAAGTATGTGTATGCTTTCACGTTGAAAATTTTCCAAAGAAAAAGTTCCCGCATGCATCAGTACCTGGTTTTGTTTTTTTGTGTGACAATTGTTTCTGGGTAAAATAGCATGCATACTTTTGAAAATACAAATATATTTCTAAACCTTGCCCCAAAGGCACTCTCAAGCACATTTTTCTTTATTGTGGATAAAATCTCATACCCGGTGACACCATGCATGTAATTCAAGCCTTGCAGCGTGGGCAATTTGATACCATTTTCAAGAGTATTGCGCTGTTTTACTTGCAGACATAGCTTTTAAAATGTTCCCTTATATAATCCAAACTAATGCATTCAAAATATCTGAAGATACATTTAAGATCAGAATTGAAATGTCAAGATCAGGACATACACATTTCCGATAGTATTTTAGAAACGGCTGACTTTGGTCAGGCCAGGTCCTTTTGAATATCACTCTTAAGAGCAAAGTAAAGACACAATACTACACATTAGCGGTTACAAAAGACATTTATTAGCTCAGAATATATAGAGATATTGATATATATATAATGGATGCATCACTGAATCGAGCATTCTCCTCACAGTCCGCTTTCTTCAGCTGGGGAAGCCCAGCAACACAGACTGTAACCAAGTTCAGGACACTTCACGCTCATCAGCACAGAAAACATGGCTTCCAATTTGTCCGGGACTCTCCAGCTATCTTTATACATCTTGACAAACAAGTGGCCGACAAGGCTTATCACCTGATATCCATATAAAGTCACAAACAAAAATCTTCCAGTCGGGCTTCCTGCTTGTCTCATCTCATACAGCTGCCTGTCTTCATCCCCAAAACTTCCTCCCCATGCAGCTGTACACTGACAGCATTCCCGGTACACAATGACCCAATTCATATCTAGTTCAGATATAGTTCAATGTCTAGCTTATTGTCTGGTTCACATATAGTTTATTTGGATAAAGTTCAATCTCTTCTTCTGATTCTTTCATACATCAACCAGCCCTATTACAACAGCTCTGCTAAGGGGAGCTGTTTTTAAAATACATAGAAAAAAAGTGCAGGAAAGCATGGGAATGTGTATCCACGTACAGCAGCAGGAGCCATTTAAAAAATGTACTCGTGGGAAAAAAATCGATGGAGAAAAGCAAGCAAATTACATGTGTAAGTGCTTAGCATTTTCAAGCTTGCGCATGTAAATGGCATCCGGGAGCTAATCTGCAAGCAAACATGTAGATGTTGCTGCTGAACGAAGAGGCTGATTTTCTACTTACATTTTAATATGGAAGGAGAAAAAATCTAAGAGAGATTAAGGAAGATAGCCCCCTTAATCACTCCTACCAGGGAGCATCTAGAAATGCCAATGCACACAACTTTGGGCTTCTATATGTATACCATGCCCCTGACACGCAACCTTTCAAAAAGGGTCATTTATATTTGAATGTGATTTGCATAAACACTAGATTAAACATCTACAAATCCCAAATAAGGCTTCTAAAATAACCCTTTAAACCTTACACAATAAGATAAGATGCCACAGAAGAAATTTGTGATCTTTGTTGTAAGGTTCCAAAAAGGCAGATTGATCAGGGGGTTGTTTATGACTAGTCAAATGTATTTCATTATGACGTGCGCTGTTTTATATTTCTAATACCTAACAGCAAAAGTGCATGTGTACTTTTAAACACCCAAGACAAGTCAGCTTTTAAACACAAGATAACCACAGGAGCACATACTCATCAAGAGACAAAAAGAAAAATAAGGATAGCAAAATCAAAGGCAGAAGAAAAGATGGCTAAAGATGTGAAGTGTGGCAACAAGACTTTTTTCAGGTATATTCGGGAGAGGAGGAAAATCAGAGGAAGAACTGCAGGACTCAAAAGTGCTGGGAATGGATTCATGGAAAATGAAAAAGCATCAATGCTAAACAAATACTCCTGTTCTGTTTTCACTAGAGAAAATCCTGGAGAAGGACCACCTGTGACTGACAAATATACAAATGGGAATGGAGTAGATATCACACCATTCACAAAAGATGATGTGTTAGAACAGCTTGCAAAACTGAAAGTGGACAAGTCTATGGGACCAGATGGGATACACCCCAGGATACTGAAGGAGCTCAGAGAGGTTCTTGCAGGGCCGTTAAAGGATGTTTTCAATAGATCTTTGGAGACAGGAGAAGTTCCACAGTCTGCTGGGCAGACTAGATGGACCACATTGGTCTTTATCTGCCGTCATATATTGTTATTATGTTACTAGCCTTATACAATTTCAAATGATGGTGTAAAATATGCAAATTAGGGGGGAGTGCCTTACCTCCAAGATGGCGACTGTGAGGAGTTAGAGCTACGATGCCTAAGAGAAAGGGCAAGCTTCAAGCTCCTCCTGCGGAGCTGTTGTCTGTTGCTGTGGGACCCATGGATCTTTTTGTAACGCTCTCCGAGTCTCAGATTGGGGAGATACGAGCAGGCTTTGAAGCGCCAGTAGAGGAGACTTTGGCGTCTTCTGCCCTGGAAGTGACTCTCTCCCCAAATGAGCGTTCACCTCCTGTTCTTCCGGGTCACTCAGTGCCCACCCCTCCCTCCCGATGAGTGGATTTGCAATCCCACCGGCAGCTGAGGTGATTGCGAACCTGGAGCGGGGCTCGTCAGAGGGAGGCTCTAGAGATCAGCTGTTGAAGACCTTGGCTGTATACCCGGGAGAGGTTTCGAGTGCTGCGGTTGGTGTCCTATCTCAAGGGGTGAGCTGTGCTGATGTTTCTGAAAAGCTGAACCTCCCTTTTCCTTGGCTATTTCCCATCCTGCTGCAGTGACACTGGATAGCATTTGGGAGGCGATTGTACAGCTTTCTCAAGTTGTAGGTCAACAGTTAGCTCTTTCCTCTTTAAAAATTTCTTAAGTTGAGGAGTCCGTGTCAAAGTTGGATCAAGACATGGTGGAAACAAAAAGTAAATTGGTACTTTCTGATCAGAAGCTATCCCTGGTTTCTGGCCTGACTGATTCCTTGGTTAAAGACAATGTCTCTTTAAGAGCTAAGTTAGAGACACTGGAAAACACTGCACTTTCCTCAAACATTCGTCTCTTGAATTTTCCAGTTGTGACTGGCGTTGCTCCTTTAGACTTTTTTAGGAAGTACCTTCAAGACACAATATCGGTGCCTGCAGATTTGATACACCCGGTGGTAAAAGTTTTTTATCTGCCGTCGGGTAAGAAAGAAAGCAAAGTGTCTGTTGGGACTTTAGAAATTGATCTTGTTGAATGTCTCTGCTTTACTTCAAACCCCCAAGGATGATGAACTGCCTGTCCCCACCCTGTTAGTAACTTTAGCTTTGTCGTCTGACCGAAAATGGCTCCTTAAACTATTTTATAAAAAGAGAGCTAATTTGTTTATGGGTAAAAAAGTTTTGATCTTCCCAGATGTGGCTAGGGAAACACAGAGAAGACGGAAATCTTTTCTTTTGTTACGGCCAGGAGTAATTCAGTTGGGAGTCTCCTTTGTGTTACGTTTTCCTTGTAAATGTATAGTGATTTATCAATTACAGAAATATGTATTCTTTCAGCCTGAGGATCTTTCCACTTTCATTAGCACTCATGTTCTTACATCTTCACCCTCTTGAGCGGTACTCATTCATATGTATGTATAGTCCCGGACCTCCGCCCCACTTGATTTTGTGGATAATATTCTTTTTTTCTTTTGTATAACATTGGGGGGTCTCCTATCCTCAACTGTTTTTCTAGTTCGCTGCTCCCCTAAGTATTGAGGGCTACAGATATTCCTTGCTTTAACCTGATTTGTGATATTTTCCTTTATGTATTATTGTGCAAGTAATATCTTTTCTGTACAAGCAGTGTTGCTTGTTTATTGTAAAAATTTATAAATAGAAAATAAAAATAAAAAAAATACGCACATTAGTGACATGGCTACAGGACGCAATAGCATTACACAAAAAAAATGGATCTTCAATGGTGATATAAATGAAGACATTCTCTGAAAAAGAACATCACCAATCTATGTGCTGTTCGTAATGCAGTACTGTGTCAGGTGGCTTGATTGGAAACAAAATCAGGTGACTCTCATATGTGTGATTGAACAGTATCTTTTTTTTTTTTCTAAATGCCATCAAGTCAATACTGACTCCTGGCGATCCAGCAGCCTCTGGGTTTTCTTGGCAAGCTATGACTAGAAGTAGATTGCCAGGCCTTTTCTTCAAAGGCAATGGAGAATAATGTGATTTGTCCAAGGTCACAAGGAGTGTCAGTGGGTATCAAACCCATATCTCTTGGGTATCAGGCTGTTACTCTAACCACCAGGCTATTCCTCCACTCAAATGGCATCTTAGAATGCTTAATGGACAATTTAATAAGTGCTTTTAACGTTGAAATTCAGTTAAATGGGCCAAATTATGAGGTGGAATTTCCTAGTGGAGCTTCAGCAATAATAAGTGTGACAAAAAATTGTCTGTAGTCATAGATGTGGCTTTGGGCATAATGAGCTGTGTGTGATCATCCCTTATTAGCATGGATGAATTTTTTGTGCTTGAGATCAGGGCCGGATTTACCTATACGCCATGTACGCCATGGCGTAGGGCCCACAGCTGGCAGGGGCCCACAAAAAAAGAACAAGTTAATTTTTTTTTAAATAAAATTAAAAAAAAAACCTGCTGGCTGCCGCCGCGGGGCCCCCTCTGCTGCCGCGGCAGCACCGACTGACCCGTGGGGGCCCCCTCTACAAGCGCGGCAGCAGAGGGGGCCCCGCGGCAGCAGCCAGCAGGTTTTTTTTTTAAATTAAATTTTACGTTAGGCCGACGGGGGTGGGGGGGTAGGACTGGTAATGGGCTATTGGGGGGGGGCTGGGACTGGAAATGGGCTGGGGGGTTAAGGCTAGAGGTGGTTTGATGGGGTTAGGACTGGTAATGGACTGTGGGCTGTTGGGGGGGCTTAGAACTGGCAATGGGCTTTGGGGGGGTTAAGACTGGTAATGGGCTGTGGGCTGATGGGGCTGTCTGGTAATGGGCTATGGGGGGGCTGGGGGGGTTAAGACTGGAGGTGGGCTGATGGGGTTAGGACTGGTAATGGGCTGTTGGAGGGGTTTAGAACTGGTAATGGGCTTTGGGGGGGTTAAGACTGGTAATGGGCTGTGGGCTGATGGGGGCTGTCTGGTAATGGGCTATGGGGGGGCTAGGACTGGAAATGGGCTGGGGGGGTTAAAACTGGAGGTGGGCTGATGGGGTTAGGACTGGTAATGGGCTGTGGGCTGATGGGGGGTTAGGACTGGCAATGGGCTATGGGAGGCTGACTGGAAATGGGTTGATGGGGTTAGGACTGGAAGTGGGCTGATGGGGGGTTAGGACTGGTATTGGGTTGGGGGGTTGCTAGGACTGGAAATGGACTGATGGGTGGCTAGGACTGGAAATGAGCTGATGCAGGGACTAGAAGGGAATGGATGCTGGGTGAGGCTGGAACTAGAAGGGAGCTGATGTTGGGGGAGGATTAGAATGGGATGGGGCTGGAAGAGTAAAATGGAGAAGGAAAAAATATTTTGTGTGGGAGGGATAAAAAATCTACAATTGGCCGGGTATTGGGAGAGTAAGTGGGGATTGAGGATGGAGGGGTAAAATTTGAGTGGATGAAATAGGAATGAGGAAAGAGCAAAAGGAGAAAGATTAGTATGTTAAAGCAGATGTAGAGAGAGAATGGAAAAAAATCTAGAAGAGAGTAGAAAGGACAAATGGACAGCAGACGATGGAGAGTTAGCAGAAGACACGAAGAAACCAGAAGAAAGTGGCTGGAGCAATTGCAGCTGAAAAAAATGCACAAAAGGTAGAAAAATATCTCTTTATTTTGAATTTATTAATTGGAATATGTCAGCTCTGGTAAATGTGCATCATTAACGTCTGTGCTTTGTTTAGTACAAGAGCAAATTAATGTATAGTTTTATTTCTACAGTGTTGTACTTTCCAAGTTTGGCTTTTGGGATTCCCAGTTTAATTATTGTCTTCCTGTTTCTAAATTGTGATTACTTGTTTGATGGTCTATGTTCTGCATGTGTAACTGAGCTGAGGTGTTCTGTTTATATAATTCCTATTTGACATTGCCACTTGTTCTCTTTCCCCAGTAGGTCATGTATTGTTGTTCTCTGAAATGTATTGGTTTAATATTTGCAGTGTTGCCTTTTGATTGGTAGGGTATGGTGCTTTGTGAGTCCTGGTAGTGCTGTTAGGATACGGTGGGTTTACTATGGGTTCTAAATGGGCAGTGTTTGTAGTAGTTCCTAATGTGTCTGGCAGTTGGCACTGGATTATAGTAATGTAGAAATCTTTTAGTCTTTCTTTATCCATACACTCATTAAGAGGCACGTTTACTAAAAGTTAGTATATGGTAACATTATGCAAATATTTATGCAAATGAGGCCCCTTATGCAAATGAAGCCCCGCACCCCCCTTGGGCCGCCCCTGCTGGGGGCCCACAATTTTTGTTGGCGTAGGGCCTCACTCAAGGTAAATCCGGCCCTGCTTGAGATGCTACTCGAGGGTCTAGAGCAGCACCACTGACAACAAGGTAAGGCCAGGGATCACACACTAGAGTTCCCCATTAAAATACGGTCATGGCACATAAGATTTGGGAAGCATTGATCTAATAAAAACACGTATGTAGCACAAATCAATGGAATTGGTCACATATTTATTAGCTGATAAATCCTGAATCACTTCTTGCATTGAGTTTCTTATCTTCTTATAATTCATTTATAGTGGCTATTTTAGCTTCCGTTTCTACCTTTTGTTTCAGTTATACTGATCACAATGCAACGAAACAAGACATACAAAGGAATAATTGCCTTACAAGAGGTCACCAATGTATCCCAGCAAAGAAATATCCTTTAGAAAAGGAACTTTACTTGAGAATATGCCATCGAACAGTATTTATATGTTTATTAATTGTTAGGGTGCAGACTGAATTGCAAGTCAGGGTAAAAGCTCAGGGAGATGGTGTTCATCAGTTCCGACAGGAAACAGAGAGGAGACAGGGTCTGACAAAGGTGATTGCACAGAGTATGAAGCCTACACACTCAAACAAAAATCCTTTCTTTTATATTGTAGCTGGGATGAGCAATTCTGGCATCTAGAGACACACAAAATAAAAAAGAAAAGTCAGCAGGTGGCTGTTGAATATAATCTACCAATCCACAATCAGTTCTACAGCCAGAAAATTATCACTATATTTTCCAAGCTCTCTTTAATTTGACAATGTTAGATTTTAACGTTCCATGCTACCAAACCTTATCAATCTGTCAGTGTAATGTTTCCTCACTTTGACCCTTATATTGTCTGTTAAGAATGGGTCTCTCTTAGATTTAATATGCATGACAGGAATGCAGGTTACACTTAAAACAGCCTGTGTTAGGTCCAGTATATTAGCAGCTGAAACTAAGTCCCAGCCAGAACTAATGAAGTCTTTGCGTATCCATGGTCTACAACTATACATGCATCTAAAAAAACCTCCACCCTGTTAGAATCCGTATGTTCCCCAAGACAGCTCCTGGAAATTTAGAGGTTCTTTTATTAAAGCATGGTAAGTGTTTGCACATGCCATGAATTAGGAGCAAAAGTCAATGTGTGCTATGTGCACACAGTCAGGTGACATGGCCAGCATGTTCTTTAAAGTTACCTCAAAGAAAAATTCCTTGCCATGCATTAAATTCATTAGTGTGGGTGCACTTAACGCTTCCTCAAGGTGATGTTAAGTGTACCTGGATTAACTGCATAATTGACAGTGAGCGATAAGTACCACACTACAATGCACAGTCGACGCCCACAACTCACCCAGTCTCCGCACCATTGTGCTTTAAGTAATTAACACGTTTTTACTACACTGGTTCTTTTAAACACATGATAGCCATTACCATGGGCCCATACTGAGTTAAAATGCATTAAAAATATTCATTAACTGCTTTAGCACACTTCAGTAAGACCGCCGTTTAGTGTGGTCAAAAGGTCAAGTATACAAGTTATTTGGTGGCACACAGACAAGCACAAATACACACATACGTACAAACGCATATGCACACACACTCACAGACATCACAATTTCAAAAAAAAGCCTGTCGTGATGTGCATAGATTAATAGTGCTGAATTCATAAACACTAAAACACAAGACACACACACACAGGGTACCTTTTAGGAAAAGAGTGGTAAGTTTTGCACCTTTGACGCAGTAAGTGCCCAGATTACCACAGTAACTGTTGGGGCATTCCCAGCATATTCCCATAGCTACCACAAGAAAAAAACTGTTACCATGCATTAAGTGCAGTGACGGCAGAGATGCACTTACCGCTTCCTTTTAAGCAGATGTGAAGGGCAACCACACTATCGGTAACATCTTTGGTTGAAACAACAAAACATTTCCTGTAGACAGCTATGAAACATTCTAGTCTTCCTTTTAGAATTCTCCTTGAAGGACTTTCCTAGCTCAGAGACGTCCTTAGGCCCCCTTGCATGCACTGCACATCTGAGATCTCCCCACAGCTTTTCAATAATATTAAAGTCTGGGGACTGTGAAGGCCAATTCAAAACCTTCATTTTCCTTTCCGGTAAGTACTTCATGGTTGATATTGAGGTGTTTTGGATCACTGTCTTGCTGAAATAGCCAACCTTTTTTTCAGTTTCAATTTCTTCACGGACTGTGGGATATTAGTTTCTAGGATAGTGATATTTAGTTGAAACCATTCTTCCTTCCACTTGTGCAATATTTCCCGTGCCACTGGCTCTCACACCAGCCCAAAATGTAAGGGTCCACCCCTATGCTTAATGCTTCCGTCCTCTAAATGCTTCAGGCTTTTTTCTTCAAATGCATCTTGTAAGGCACTTCAGTTTTCATTTCATTAATTCAAAGCACTTATTACAAAATATTTCAGATTTCAAAAATATTTTCTTTTGCTTACATAACTCAGGGCATGCCGGATTGGCTTCGGGCAATCTCCACCTTTTCTGCTTCCCCTCCCCCCCCCCCCGCCTCATTTTTCCGCATGCTTACAAATAAACATGACCGATCCATCTTTTACAACGCTTTACTGGTGGATCTTGAAGGCCACAGCTTGAGGATACAACAACAGTAATCGTAATTTAGCATACATAACTTTAACACTAAACTTCTATGAACAATTACAATAGTAACAACAGAAAAAATGACAGACTCCCATGATTACGTGGAGAGGTACCACCACCCCCTTATGCCATTGCTAGGGCCTTGCCCCTTATATCCCTGTCACTGGCTGCTCTGTGCTGGTGCCCAGGTGCCACTATTTTGCTCTATGCTCCTGGTGACTGGGGCCAGGCACCCCTGGCCCTAGTAACTGGCCCCCCGTCACCGGACCCAGGCAACCCGTATCAGTACCTGGTCCCCCCATCTCTTTTTAGTGGTACTCCTTCCCTTCTTAGTGAGGTCCTGCCACCAGGAGGGCCCGTGGCCCGACTCACTCCATAGTGAGTACCGAACAGATGGCCCACTGCAAGCCCTGGATGAACAGTTCCAAACCAATTTCGTTCAGGTGGACCCCGTCCCCCAATTACACTGTCAACCCTCCTGCCACTATACCGCTGTGCTCAACTACTATCCACCCCATCACCCATACAAAGTTACAGATTTCCTTGTTCAGCTTCCGACTGCTCTTTTCGATGCCTTTCAGTTTTCGCCCTCCCCCCCCCCCCCCCGCCAGTGTTGTCAGGGGATGAGCTGGGACCAGATGACCCTTACTCCCAGCACAGCCCACATCCAAGTCATATCCACCTTGATCCTGATGATAAGGTCTATGGCCTTGGTGGTGTAGGACTATTACATCCAGTGGCTGGCCGCACTGTGGCCAGCCAGCAAGCACCAGCCTCAGCTGGTCCCATTGCATTCCTCTTCCCCATCCATTGTAAATGCTGTTGGGGTGGAAGCCAAGCTGCATGCTGAGATGTCTACCGGCTGCCCTTCATCTTGCCCAAACTGAGATTGGTCTGTGACTTAATGGGGAAGAGGGAAACAGTGTCAGAAACTTTGTTACAGCCTGATGTACAGCTTGCACCTGTTTGACGTCCATTCCCTGATGGCCTGATTCTGACCCACCCCTATGCTCAAGCTGTGTGCCATGGTCACCGCCCCTATTCTAAATGAGTGCAGTGTCAGCCTGATGACCTCGAGCCCTGCCTCATCTATTGCCCTCGGTCACAAGGTCCTGAACTGATACTGACACTGTTCAAATGCCGCAGCAGGGTGCTCCCGCACCATTAGGTACTCCCGCAGGGCCGAGACTTGGCAAAGCTCCTGTAATGCTGTGGTATACAGCCATACAGTTCTACCCTTCCTGAGCTGGTCTGTCTTTGACTGGGCCAGGAATAAATGTGCCCTATCCTCTTCTACCACAGCATCCTCCACCCGCATAGTAGTGCCTGCCATGTCCGTCGTGGACCGTAGCAGTACCTCATTCTTGTGGAAAGCCCCAAAAAGCATCAGCAGAGTAGCTAGCCTAAACAGCTTTTCCTTGAACCTGTCCTTGGTAAGGCTGCTGCCCGCAGCAAGTACCCCTTCAGCATGGGAAGGGTAACCAGCCAGTGACTGTCAGGCCCAGCCATTCATCGTCTTCCTGACTATGAACTCTTTCATCATATCCCTGAGCCCCCTCAGTTTCAGGAGGCAGGCCACCCTGGTCAACATCAGTCTGGCTTATCTTATCGATGCTCTATCTGCCCGGAGAGGCATCAAGAACACTTAGCAAGAGCCCTGTTGTCACTCCTTGCATGAGGCTGGCTCCCCTCTGTTCAGCAAAGCTTTCCAATCTGCCCCAGGTTCTCCAATAGGCCTTCCAAGTCTTGGTCGACAGAGAGGCCATCAGCATTCTGCTGGCACTCAGCTTCCATGGTTCCACATCTCCTTGGGCATGGATGTCGCTCTGAATGTGATGGGGTGAGCTGCCTAAGCGCTGGAACTGAAAATGAGAAAGGGCATCAGCCATCTCATTGCTCCCCCCCCCCCCCCCCGGGGCATGGCTGGCCGTAATAATTTCCAGGCTCAGCAGCACCAGCTTCCTGATCAGCCTCATAACTGCCCTCACTGGGTTTCTTAATGGCTAACACCACTGCTACGTTATCCGAGCGGAAAACTAACCACCCGTTAGCGAACTGGGTCTTCCAGATGACTATGGCCGCCATGATCAGGAACATCTCCAGGAATTTTATATTCTGTGTTACCCTGTTCTGGTGCCACTCCACCGGCCACTTCTAGTGGCACCACTGGCCCTAGAAATAAATCCCAAAACTGACACCCCCCCGCCATGTCCATAGACAGCTCCAGGTCTATATTATACATGGGGGGCATCCTCCATATATTCCACCCCCTGTAGTGTAGCAGAAATTGCTGCCATGCCTTCAGGTCCTCCCTTATGGGGGCACATTAACACTAATGAAGCGGTGGCCCCTGTAGACACCCCTTGTGGCATCTGCCAGCCCCCGGATGAAAGTCCTACCCATGGGCATTCCCCGACAAGCAAAGTTCAAGTGCTCCATCAGCGATTGCATTTGTCGCAGTGTGATCTTCCTTGTGGCGACTGCCTCTGTAAGGGCTGCCACTTTTTCTGCCAGGAGGTGCGTCACCATCTCCGTGGTGTCAATTCTATTCCCAGGAAGGACAACTACTGCACGGGCCCTTCAGTCTTATTGATCACCAGAGGAACCCCCAGCTTGCTGGCCTTCCTCTGAAATGTCCTCAGGTTGCACTGACAACCCTGCCTGTTGCCTGCCATGATTAGGAAATCGTCCAGGTAATGTATAATCCTTCCCTGGTGTATCTCCTTCTCGATCATCCATTAGAAGGCGGTCTTGAACATCTTAAAATAGGTGCAGGATATGGAACACCCAATGGGAAGACATTTGTCCACATAGTACTCCCACAAAACAGAGCCCCGGCAGATTGAAGCTATCTGGATGTATCAGCGGTAGCCGAAAGGCAGATTCAACATCCGTCTTGGCTAACCACACCCCTCACCCTGGTCCCGGAGCAACTCCAGGGCCTAGTCTATGGAGGCATACATTACTGAACATGCTGCAGGGTCCAGGTGATCATTCACAGATGTGCCATTCAGATAAGACAAATGGTATATGAGCCGGAACTCTCCCAACTCCTTCTTTGGGATCAGGCCCAATGGGGACACTATCAGGTTGGAGATGGGCCTACATTAAACGGGGCCCACAATCCTGCCCAGCTGCTGCTCCTTATCGAGCTTCCTTTGGACAACCACCTTCCGCTCGAGAGCAGATCGTAAGATCCCTGCAACCCATGGGCCTGGTGGGCCAGTGTAAGGAAAGCTGAAACCCTGCGTGAAACCACTGATTAACCATTGCGCTTTCCGCCCATCATACACCCTAAACTTCACCGCAGTACCCAAACATCAACTAGCATTGTGACTAGCCCCAGTGTGCCGGCCTCATCGCAGGTGCTGTGGGTCCACCCCTTGTCTTTTCCCACATGGCACGCCCCACCATTGTACAGCCTGCACACACCATGACGCAAGGACAGAATGGGCGCAACAGAGAGGGTCCCGTGTCATCAGTCATATCCACAGGTCGTATCCTTCCTGTTCCAGCTAAGTCCAGATGTGTCCGCCATGTTCCGATGAAACTGGTTGTTGTACTCCAGTCAGGTGGTGCCGCCATACACCCTGTAGGCCTCACAATTACTATCCTTGTATTTGAAGAGCCCTCAGCATTGCCCCGGTTGCTCCTCTCTGACCATGCTGGCTAGTACCCAAAAAAGCTGAGCACCATTCGTTAGAGGTACAACACCGGCCTTCTTAGAAGGCAGCTTGCATTTGTTGTGGTATCTTGTACACACAGTACACATCTTTTCACCTAATAAGTAGGGAGAAAATATTCATGTACTCACACTTCCAGATTTTCCCCTTCTGGGCTGCAGGCACGTTGCTATCCAATGCGCCCGTGATGCACACATACTCTGCCGGCCTACTCTCAGACACCAATTCCCCACCACCATTCTGGATGTCTGCTAGTGGACCCCTGACACTTGCGAGAGTCGCACAGAGGAGAGAGGGGTTTGGGGTGTACCAACCAACTCCTTGGGGCCCCATGCCACTGGGATCATGCCCGCTGCAGAGCCAATGAGCTGCAGCAATCTCTGCAGCAGCCCTGCCATGTCCTGACAATCACCCCCCATTGCCCCCCTACCCCTTGATGCTACCGCAGCTGCTTCACTCTTTGCCTCAACAGCTTCCACTGATGGGGCCCCCTGCACTAGCCCTGTCCCCCTTCTTCCATTCCCACCCCCCGACACCCACACTCTCACTCATACCCACCAACTGCTGCACCTCCCCATTTCCCCCACCCCCTATTCATGCAAGAAAGAAGTGAACTGCTCATACTCACCCCTCCATCCTGCTTCTCCCGGTGCCTCAAGAGAGGCCTGCCTGTGGGTGGCGCTCTGTCAAGCAAATTTAGTAAAGCCTGGACGCATCCTTCTCTGTGAACTGCAGCCATGGCTCTCACCTGGTTCACAAGATCATACATACCCAGGGCCTCCTGCCTACCTCTGCCGCATGGCGGGGTAAGTCACCAGTCTCGGGTCTGTGCACGTCACTAGTCTCCAGTCTATTCTGTGCAATCCCACACCTGGGTGTGGGTTCAGCACACCACTGTGCACTGTGCAAAGAAGAGCAGCAGAATGACGGACACCACTGTGCACTGTGGTGTCTGTCGTTCTGCTGCTTTTCTTTGCCTTAGCTGAGGGCTTGTCCCGCTTTGCTCCTGCTGCCATCTTGGACCATCCATCACTCTGTCTTGCTTTTTTCTTTCCCTGTCCACTGTCCATGCCACTAGGATTCCTCCACTTGCCTTGCTGTTGCCCAGCCGTCGTTCCACTCCTTCCTGTTGTCGCCCCTATGGCTCCTGCTGACCTCCTCCCAGTCCTCTGGTGATGAAGGGGTTAACCTGCTCGCACGGCCCTCCCTGTGCTCTCTGTAGCTGGCAATGGGGTGAGAGGGTACAGCCCAAGTCCGTGCTCTCGCAGTGGTGACAAGCCATGCTCTCTGGTGCCGGCAATGGGGGGAGCAGCCCACACTTGTGCGCTCCTGTGCTGGTGATCTCTCAGCATGTCAGTTCTCCCGCGCTTGCAGATCCCATGCTTTTTTGCTCCCTCATGGCCTACTGCAACCCTCCAGTTGCCCCGGCTGCAGCTCTTCCTCTTCTGAGGTGGGCAGGAGCTCTCCTGGAAGCGCTTGCCAACCACCCCATGCTGACGGCAAGGGAAAAACTCGCAGCATTTGAAATCCTCTCCACTGCTGCTCAGTCTGGCCAGCAAGATGCAGTGGGTACACGGTTCCAAGCATGTTCCTGCAGGCCTCTTTCGGTGCACCAGTGGGCAGGGCAAGGGCTGAGGGGGTGCAATTGCACCACTAGCTGTGGAAAATCCTGCAAGTCCTCTTTACTGCTCCTCCGACATGTGACGAGCCAAGCCAGCGAGTAAAGTCACGCTGCCAAAGCCGTTGAGTAAAGTCACACCACTGGCTCAAAAGGAAGGGGTGGCTCTTTGTCCCTTCCTTTATCGCTGCACAGCTTCCATTTGCCCCCCACCTATCAGGTGCTATCCCCTAGGGAGGCCCTCCACCCTCCATCAGCTTGGTTATGGGGCCTGCACCCTTATGGTGCTGGCCCTCCATAAGAGCAGGAGTTCTCAAAGTAGTCCTCAGGACACACCTAGGCAGCCGGGTTGTCCACATAACCACAATGGATATGGGAGATCTGCGTACAATAGTGCATGCTGCATATCAGGGTTCAAATTCCGTTTTTCCTCTGATGTTACTTGGGACTTAGGGCAAATCATTACACCCTGTATCATCTTGGACATAAGCTGGTAGGTCAGTATTCGAAAGCACTTATCTGGAGAGTAGCGGCAGCTATCTGGAGAAGTGCCCTGTCTGCCAATTTTGATCAGCGCTAATTTTTATTTTATTTAATTTAGATTTAGCTCACACCTTTTTTGCAGTATATCAAGGCAAGTTACATTCAGGTATGCTAGGCATTTCCCTGTGCCCATGTAGATAGTGCTGCTGAAAATGACTATCGACTGCCCTTGTACCATCCGGATAGTGCCAGGGAGGAGGATGGACATTTTGCTTAACCTTATGGATAGCAGTGATATTCAGCAAAGAGACTGGCCCAAGTTTATATGGATAGTGAGCTGAATATCACCACTATCCACATGCGAGGATACCTGCAATAGTAGTAAAGGAGAAAAACACCAGAATGGCATTGATAACAGAGGTATTGATTCCAAATAATTATTCTAAGAATTGCGTAGAGAGGCAGAAGATCTTGGAATACCAAAAAACAGTAATCAAACAAAAATGGCAGAGAGATACAAAGATAGTTCCCATTGTATTGGGAGCCATGGGCCTGATTTAGAGGAATTTACAATCATATTTTGACAGGCTGCACCTTGTTCCAATCACACCTTGTTACATCTTATGAACTCTAGAAGGAGGCTCTCTTTGGCATGATGCAAGTATTATCATGACCGTTAACAGTAAATTCAAGATATTGAGATCATACTCCACATACCCTGGCTTCTGAGTGAGGTTATGGTATGTGCGAAACTAACTCATTTGGAGAAATGGCCCCCAGTGGTGCTGACCATTCTCTATGCATATACAGCACTGCTGCGCCTATGGATGGTTGAGATGAATATGCATATTACATTTAGATACCACAACCAGCATTTAAACAGAAATACCAACTGCAGTGTTTAAATATTGACCTGCTACATTAGAAGCCTTCTGGGAACAGGGAAATACCGATTGTATCTGAATGTAATTTGCTTTGAGCTACCACTGACAGAGGCATGGCGTCAGTCCACCTCTTCCATGCACATCATTGTTGTGTAAGTGTCACTGTACTGTGGGAAACTACTCCATTGTCAGCTAACGTTTACAGCAGATTGTTTGCAGTGATATGCGGGTTCTATTTTGCAAATATGACCAGCTCTCAGGCAGTTCTAACAGTGGTTTCTTCTGGTCTTCCTTTGCTTAACTTGGTAACATACATTTTTTAACAATGTTTCCGATACTTACAATTGCCAGCTGGAAGTGGCACTTTATGCACATGTGAGGTGGCATTTCAGCATGGTGTCCTTTTGCCTTGAGTTTTGCGTAATGTCACTTCTTTGTTTGGTGACTCAATGAGGGGAATTTTTGAAAGGATATCCAAGAGCAATCTAGGACGTATAAGCCAGAACATCAGAAAAAATGCATTACACCAGATGTCCATGTTGTTTCTGAAATCAGGTGGGGACATCCAGGTTCCTGGGAAAGCCTTGGCCACCCCTCCACCACGCCCCCTGTCAGACATGGGTATCCTCACGCTGGGGATGTTCCCAAAGCCAGCTTCTAAAGTGGTTCTGGAGATGTCTCTGTGCTTGCAATATCTCTATTCCCATTTTCGTAAATCCAAAGCATGAATAGAGCTTCTAAAATGACCCCAATGTTAATACGAGTATCTATTTAAGAATGTTTGTGTTATAAAAGTTACCTTTCAATTTGGAATTTTCAGCTTTTAATGTATAACTACATCAATTGCGATATGTCACCAAATGACAGAAAGCATTTATAGCTATATTTGAAAGTCAATACTACACTGGTCCAGCAGCAAACCTTCTGTACACTTTAATTAAGTTGCAAAGCTTCTAATATATTTGACTTCTGTAGCTTTTTTTTCTGTTCTGGTAATCAGGCAGATACTAAGCACAACCCAGAACTTCCATGTTACTTGATTTGCCCATGCTTGTGTTTTTATGAAACTAATTTAAAAAGATTAATTGTCAGATAATTGCATAAATTAACTCAACCAACAAAGTCACAGACTAATGGTCTCCTAAATAGTCATTAAAGATAAAAAACACATCTGTCTTTCCACCTCCATGTTCACAATTCCCTGCTAAGTGGCAAAGTGCATTATATGTTAATGCCAAATGCTCGTTAACTTTTTAAAGAAAGAAAACCATTATAAAAAACATTCATTTTTACCAACTTCAGTCTCATGTGGGTTTCAAGACAATTTGACCATTTGAAAGGTGTCCACAAAGGCAAACCTCACAGCCTCAGTTGAGCTGGCAAATTATTGTGTTGGCTAAAGTACTTTTCCCAGGAACATTTTGCTCAAAAACTTAACAAAAAGAATTAACATAGATGATTCTTCTAGATTGAAATTAACATGTAGAAGGGGAATGATGCCACTAAGCATGGGCATCGTGAACAAGTGTCCCATAAATAAATGGACGAATGATTAGAAAAGTTTACTTAAATATATACAATACAGCCTTGTTTTAAGAGCTGCCTAAAAGTAAAGGAGCTAGTTACTACAAGTGCTAAAAATGTGCTTGAATGGACACATGAAGGCACATTTTAGAAATGACGTCCAGGTAAAAACATTTAAAAAAAAACGGGCATGTCAACGTTAGGGCACAATTTCAGAAACGTTGATGTAGCCAATACGAATATTGTTGGGGACAGCTACATAGAGATTCCCACAATGGTATTCCAGACTGGGGACACATCCCAGTCTGTCATTCTGCTAGTGAAGATGTTCAGTAGTGTAATTGTCTTTACAGTTGTGCCAGTATTGAGGATATCAAAGGACTATCTCCTCTGGACCCTCCAGATGTTGTAGTGGCAAAATGAGCATTTTTGAGATGCCTATTCATGACCTGGAGCAGGTATACACTTGGACGAGGGTGGAAACCTGAAAGATGTTTCTGAAATTGGGTGTACATATCTAAGGTCTGGAATGCCCCCACTGTGCCCCTGTCCTAGATGGACATCCCTGCACTGGGGACATCTCTATTACCATTTTGGAAAATGGCTCTGGGAACATCTCCATGATTTAGATGTCTACGGACCCGTTTTCAGATGTGAAAACCATGAATAGGGCGTCTAAAATGACCCCATAGTGAACTTATCGTCTTTTATTTTAGCTGCCCTTATGTTTTCGCTTCTGTCCTTGTTTGCCCTGCTTTTTAAGCAAGCTTTCTTCATTTACAGTGAACAATACTTTGACCGCTTCAATGAAAGGCATTTTATCCAATCAATAAATCTTAAACACTGGATTGACTAAAGGCTAAAGGACATCATCCATGCGAAGAGCAAAGAGAGCTTTGAGCTGCCTGGTGCCATTTTGAATTTCAGCTCCAATGAAACACAAATGATTAGGAATTGTTCCTAGTCATGGATTTTTCTCTGGAGAAGATCTAGGGATCTGTGCATTTGAACATCTCTTGAAGCTCAAGGGAGATGTCAGGGTTCAAAGCTCCTTTAAACCTTGGGAAGGAGGGCTGACTGAAAGAGACTTTTGATAAAATAAAATGTACTTGGTTATATATGATCAGTGTTTTGCAGAGAAATTTTGCAGTTTCCAAGATGGATGTTTATATATGGCTGAAAGCAAAAGCAACTGTATAGCAGAAATTTTCCAGTGAAAAGATTACACTGAAGCAGCTCTAGCAGAGATTGATATTCAAACTGCTGTGAAATAGGAGTTTTCAATCACATAGGGACCCTGTGATATTTTTCTGCTGGTCTTTATACTACAACTAATTTAAATACTGTTTGGTAGGAACATTGCACATAGAAGAAAAGCTAGAATATCTGACAGTTCTAAGAAAAATGTAGCTTTTAAGTATGTAAAGTGACTTCTTCCTGACACAAAGCTTAGAAAAATTGTGTTAACAGACTGATAAAATGGAGCCGATTTATCCTATGTTGACAGCAGTGAAACTTGAACACATTTCATCACCATCATCAACAAAGCTGTGAGGTTTGGTCTTGTTACTGTAGTTGAAAAGCCCAGGCTTTGATGTTAGTCACACCCCTTCCTTCCTGCTAAAATTATTCAGTCATAACTAATAGGAAAGAAGAATAAAGAAATGTTAATAAGGTATTAGCACCTTGATAAGTAGATAATTAGACTTTTAGTTATTGCTGCAAAGGTTGTATGAAAGTCAATCAACCTATTCAAAACTATTAGCAAGTATTAGATTGGATATCTCATCAATATGATTCAAATGATAATATAGTGTATTTCCAAGCTGAAGGCCTGGATCTAGCCCAATGCATGTGACTTGCCCTGAAAGTTTCATTTAATTTAATTTAATTTACATACCTATATTCATTGGTGTATACATAAGAGATTCAGTTCTGTGCTTAGAAGCTTAGAATTTCTATATTTCAGCATGCTTAGCTATTGTTGAATGATATGTAGATTGTTTCAGGATTTTCCTTCTACCAATCCATCCCACACCACTCTGCTTATTCTGTCTTCTTATTCTCATTGCTAAACTTGCTTTTGGGAACAGCTGTGCAGTGGAACTGGGCAAGGGGGGAGGTGAGAAAGAAAGTGAGAGCCAGCAATCGATAATAAGAATGTGTATAGCTGAGGGGCACAAATAAGCTCAAGAAAGCTTCAGAAATGTAGAGCACGTCTGAGACAGGCAGGAAGTGGGAGCTGGGAGAGCACAGCGAGTGATGTTTTTCTGGCATGTATCCTATAACCTTCGGGTAAGAAACTGAGTAGGGAGGCGACAGAGGGTAGAAGTAAGTGGAGTTCACGCTGAAGAGTTCCACAGTGACTTGTCCTTGGTCCTGTTCTTTCTGACATTTTTGTAAGAAATATTGTGGAAGGTCTGACAAGAAAGGCATACAGCCCCATAATGGGTCAGATCAAGGATCCATCATGCCCAGTATCTTGTTTCCAGCAGTGGTCAATCCAGGTCACAAGTACCTGTATCAGATTCTCAAAAAGTTACACAGATTCTATGCTGCTTATCCCAGTAGTAAGCAGTGGATTTTCCTAACCCTCTCTAAGAATATTTTTGGACTTTTCCTCCAAGAACTTGTCTGAATCTCTGTTAAAATCAGCTACACTAAGAGCTTTTATCACTTCCAGAGTTTAATTACGTGATCAGTGAAAAAATATTTTCTACGATTATGACGGGGCCGTGGGGCAGGGTCCCTGGCAGCCGAAGGTAACCAGGCGCTCGGCACCAGTGCGGGGACCCCACTCGCGGCTTCGCAAAGGATGGTCACTTGGGCGCATCATTTGAATTCATTGGCTCGCCAGGGATGGACGGCGTGGCGAGCCAATGAGAAGAGCCGAGCCTTAGGGGATTATGGGGGAGACGCGCGGTGGCGGCAGTCTACGGCAGTGAAGGATAGCGGAGGGGTGCGAGGGATCTTGCTTCTCTCCGAAGTCGGTGGCCACGGCACGTGGAGAAGCGCATTATTGTCGGCGGGTGCTGCAGAGCTCAGGAGCGATGCAAGTTTGTCTGGTCGGGTGTGCAGAGCGGAGCCGGCGGCTGCAGAACTTCAGCAGTGAGGACGTTGCTGCGGCGGCTGTTTGACGGCGAGGCAAGTGAGGTGTTTTTGTTGTGGCCCTCATTTGTGTTTAAACACAAATAGAAATAAAAATAAAAGAAGCGTTTGGGCACCGCCAGGGGTGAGTATTTTGCTCAGTATAATTGTTTGCAGTGCTTTGGATTTCGGCGGGGGGGGGGGGGGTGGGGGGGGAGAATGCCATTGCGGAGGGGACAGCAGGGGAGAGTTGAGGGGCCTGGTAGGGGGGAGCGGGCGGCAAGGGGCAGGCGGGGGGGGGGCGGGCAGTGCCAAGGAGGCGCTCAAGGAGATCATCTACTAGGGGGCTCGGGGGGGGAGATTTTGATTCACGGCAGCGGGGAGGGGTAAGTGGGCTGCAGGAGCAGGCGGTTAGAATGGCTGAAGCTGGGGTCGTCAGTGCGGTGGGTACTGGTGACGGCGAGGGTGGTAGTACTGCTCAGAGGAGTCTGGGGACTTGGTGGGGTTGGGGTGCATGGCTGGGGTGGGCAGGAGTTAGTGGGGTGGGGTGGGGAGCATGGGGTGGAGGGTTGGGCCACGCCGTGGCGCGGGGCTCATAGCTTCTCTCAGGGACTTCCGGTCCAGTTGGGCTGGGAAGGTGGTGTAGGGGGTGGGGGGGCACTGGGTGGGGCGGCGTCTTGGGATCATTGGCGGGGAGGTGGGCAAGGCTCGTCCAGGGCCGAGTGGTTGGCGGCTTGGCAGCCGGTAGGTTCCCCGTTTGTCTCCCCCCCTTCTTTTCCTTTTTTGTCTCCGCAGGCTACAACAATGGCTCAGGCTGTGGGCCATGGTCCGGAAATGCAACAGGTTGCAGCGGAAAGGGGGGCTGGAGCAACAGTGGGCGGATCGCGGAGACTTGAGGCCGGCTCTATGGATGGAGGTGGAACGCAGGCGTCGGGCTCGAGGATGCAGGATCCGGAGGTTCGGCCTGGGGAGATTCAGGCTGGTGACGGAGCAAGGGATGGTGAGTTGCAGGTGGGTGGTGGGGACGGGTTGGAGCAGGCGGGCGTACAAGGCAGGGGTGGGCACAAGGCGAAAGGAAGAGTAGGTGTTCCTGTAGGCGTCGCCATAGTTCGGAGTCTTCGTCCTCGTCCACGTCTTCCACTTCGTCCTCTTTGTCTGGAGTGGCACGTCCAGGGTATGGGGTCGGCCAGGCACAAGGTGGGTCTGTCGGTGGGAAGGACATGCCTACACTGGTATCATTTGCGGAGCTATGGGAGGGGGTGCCCAGAAGTTTACGTCGTAAGATTTGGAAGAGGCGGTACATAGATATATTTAGATTACTGGAGGGCAGGAAGCGGTCGGGTGAGAGTGAAAAGAAGAGAAAGGAGGATGAGAAGGCTGGACGGATATGGAAAGTCTCCCATAATGTGGTAAATTGGGTCAGAGCTTTTTTACGGTTGGCGAGCGTTTGGGGGCATCAGTCTCCTGGGAATTATGGAATGCTGTTGGCTTACGCGGATTCCATTTTGGAAGCAGTGCAGAAGCATGAAGGGTTTGCCTGGTTGAATTATGATGAAGAGTTTAGGGACAAGATGGAGGAGAGCAAGTGGTTGACTTGGGGTACGCAGGATATCAATTTGTGGCTTACCCAAATGTCGGTCAGGGCGGGTACTGGTGGGGGGGGGGCGGGGCGAGAGTCATAACGGGTAATGCGGCGGGATTGGGCCGGTCCTTTCGTGCAGTGGGGGTGGGTACGGGGGACATCTGTTGGCGTTTCAATAAGTCCTCGTGCCCATTCCCCGATTGTAAGTTCCGGCATGCTTGCTTGTCCTGCGGGGGGGGGGGGCATTCAGCAACTAAATGTTTCAAAAAAGGTGGCGTGGGCAACCCACCCCCGGTTCCCAAGTAATACGGATGGCAGTATGGCATATCTTATGTTCTTATGTATCGGGGTTAGCCCCCACTCCGATCTCTGGGGAGATTGTAGCGGAGTGGTTGAAATGTTATCCACGGGGGCGGGATAGAGAGGTGTTGGAGCGGGGGTTTCGAGTTGGTTTCAGCATTCCGGTGCAGGGGACTGTATTGGGTAGGTCAGCGCGCAACTCACCTTCTGTGCGGCGTTTGGCGGCTGTTGTCCGAGATAAGTTGGCGGTTGAACTGAGCTTGGGCAGAATTGCAGGTCCTTTTGTGGAGTGGCCCTTCGTGAATTTGGTGGTTTCCCCACTGGGGGTAGTGCCAAAGAAGGAAGTTGGGAAGTTTCGCTTGATCCATAATCTTTCCTTTCCGGTAGGGGGCTCGGTGAATGATCATATACCGAAGGAGTTGTGCGCGGTTCGTTACGCTTCTTTTGATGAGGCAGTTTGTTTGGTGAAACTGTGCGGCCCGGGAGCTTGGTTGGCAAAGGTTGACATTGAATCGGCGTTTCGGCTGCTGCCATTTCATCTGTCTTCTTTTCCTTTGTTAGGTTTTTGTTTTGATAATGAGTTTTACATAGACAAATGCATGCCTATGGGGTGTTCGGTGTCTTGTGCCTATTTTGAGATATTTCGTTTCTTTTTGCACTGGAATTAAGTCTGGAGGGTGGGCTGTGGGAATGTGGTCCATTATCTCAATGATTTTCTGTTTGTTGGGGCGCCGAAGTCGGAGGAGTGCCAGCTGTTGTTGGAAGGTTTTGTGGAGATGGCTAGCGCTTGCGGTCTCCCTTTGGCTGCTGGTAAAACGGAAGGCCCGGCCACGTGTATTACTTTTTTGGGGGTTGAGCTCGATTCGGTGGCAATGGTGGCGCGTCTCCCAATGGATAAGGTGGTGAGGTTGCGGGTCCTGATGGCTAATGGTTTGGCGTCCACTAAGCTGTCTTTGCGGGAGTTGCAAGTATTGATTGGTTCCTTAAATTTTGCTTGCAGGGTCATACCGATGGGCCGTGTTTTTCTGCGACAATTAGCGGCGGCCATGGCGGGGATACGGAAGCCGCATCATCGCATCAGAATATCCAGGGTCATGAAGGCAGATTTAAGAGTTTGGGACGTGTTTCTGGAAGGTTTTAACGGGGTATCAGTCTTAATGGAGGCGGAGATGTCAAGCGCTGATTTACAATTGTACAAAGATGCGGCTGGTAGCGCTGGGCTGGGTATTTATTTCGGGGGGGGGAATGGTGTGCGGCCAGTTGGCCTTCAGCATGGTATGCAGCTGGTTTGACTAGTAACATTACGTTCTTGGAGCTGTTTCCATTGTTGGTAGTTTTTCAGTTGTGGCCTGCACGGCTTCGGAATCATAGAGTGGTTTGGTGGGGCGACAATGAGGCCATGGTAGCTGTGATTAACCGGTATATGCCGCGCTGTGCGCAGGTGGCGGGGTTGATGAGGGATATAGTTTTGGCATGTTTGCGTTTGAATGTGTTTGTGAAAGCCAGGCATATTCCGGGATGTACTAATAAAATCGCTGATGCTCTTTCTCGTTCCAAGTGGGAGCTGTTCCGGACCTTGGCAGCAGAAGCGAAAGACGAGGGGTTGGCGGTTCCAGAGCACTTATGGCGGATAGGCCAGCGGAGATGGTGCTGTTGAGGAATTCTGTGTCGGCAGCGACATGGTCGGCGTATCGGAGAGGTTTTGACACAGTGGTGGAGTACCTTGAGTCTCGAGGATGGCGGCCGGGTGTGGTTGCTGACAGTTTGCTGGGACAGTATATAGTGCTTGCGAAAAGCGATGGGGTGTCCAGGGCATTGGTGCGGAGTCGGTTAGCTGGCTTTACCTTCTTTGCTAGAGCTGCTGGTTGGGAATGCTCAGTTCCTGGGTTTTTGGCGCGGAGGTTGTTGCGGGGCTGGGAGCGAGCTTGTCCGTCTCCGGGGGACGCAAGGTTGCCAATTACGCACAAGTTGCTGGTCAGGCTGTGTACAGCATTGCCGAGTGTGGCGTCGTCTCGCTTTGAGGCTACACTTTTTAAGGTAGTGTTTTGTCTAGCCTTTTTCGGAGCTTTTCGGATTGGGGAGTTGGTGGCTAGCTCGGGTAGGGCCACGGGTGGTGGTGGCTTGTTGAGTAGTCATGTACAGGTCATTGGGGGGCAGCTGAGGGTAAGGCTGGCTAGGTCAAAAGGGGGGAAGCTGGGTAAGGGGTTATGGGTGGTTTTGAATGAAGTGGTTTCCATTCCGACTTGCCCGGTGGCGGCATTGCATGACTATTTGTTGGAGCGCCCGGTTGCAGGTCGGCTCTTCTTCCTGCATGAGGACTCGCACTGGGTGACTCGTTTTCAAGTGGGGGTGGTGCTAAGGATGGTCAAGGTGTATATGGGCTTGGATCCTAAGCGCTTTGCGCCACATTCATTTCGGATTGGAGCGGCAACCAGTGCTGCGGCGGCTGGGCTCTCAGGGGCGGAGATACAGAGCATTGGCAGGTGGAGATCGCAGGCCTTTAAGGGTTATGTGCGGTTATGATTGGTGATATTTGTCTATGTGGCTAACCTCTGCTTTCTCTTTCAGATGCTGTGCGGTGCCCGCATGTATGCTGGATGATCGGACATTCATTTGTGCATTGGGTGGGACTGCAGGCAGCTGATCGGCCGTTGGGGTGTAATTTAGGTCTCAATCCGACTGTGGTGTCTGTCTTATGGCTGGGTGAGTGTGGTCTTCGTTGGCCGCAGCTGTTACCTTTGCTTCGGCACTATTGTCGGGTGAGGAAAGAGCCCTCAGTGATCCTACTGCATGTGGGCGGCAATGATTTAGTCGGATGGACTTGTAAACAGTTGATTCGAGCAGTAAAGAGGGACCTGGCAGAGGTTCTTCGGATGTTTCCTGAAGTTATTTTGTTGTGGTCGGACATCATTCCAAGACCGGCCTGCCGGCGGCAGCAGCGGCGTTGGTCTCGTGGGTTGGCAAAAATCAATTGGCAGATTGGGCGGTGGGTTGGTGATCACGGGGGATATCAAATTTTGCACTCCTGTGTTGAAGTGAATTGTTCAGGATTGTATCACCAGGATGGAGTGCATTTATCCCCAGTGGGGACGGATCTGCTGCTTAATGACTGGCAGGAGGCTTTGGAATGTATCGTTCAGTGGGAGTCTCGATGGTTGCAGCTTGGGGGGGCGGCGTAGAGGCGTAAACACCTTTTACGCTTGGTGGCGGGATCCCGGAGGTTTTCGGGGTCCGGAGCCTTAATCTGGAATTGGGGTGGGGCGGTTGCCCCCAACCCGGATGACCCCTGGCCGGTCTTTGCTAGGCCGAGGCCGGGTAAAAGGGGGGGTTGACGTTTGCCGCTGGCTCGGCCACGGCGGGAGTGGAATGAGGTCACCTTGCTAGTGGTATGGCGGGTGAGGGCTCATTCCGCTCGGGGGTTATTATTATTATTAAGGAGTTTAAGTTTCAAGGAAAAGTTTTGGAATGTTATGATTGTTGATAAAGCTGCGACCATACAAGCCCAAAAGAATTGTCTTGGTGTTGGTTTATTTGGAGGTTTTGAGGGGGGAGGAGGGATGGAGGGGTTGTGGGGGGGGGGGTAGGGGTTGGTGACATTGCGGGGGGGTGGAACAGGGTACCACCGGGTCCGACCTGCCTTGGTTATGATGAGGCGGCAGGGCAGGGTCCCTGGTGGCCGAAGGTAACCAGGCACTCGGCACCGGTGCGGGGAGCTCGCGGCTTCGCGAGGGGCGGTCACATGGGCACATCATTTGAATTCATTGGCTTGCCAGGGATGGACAGCGTGGCGAGCCAATGAGAAGAGCCGAGCCTTAGGGGATTATGGGGGAGACGCGCAGTGGTGGCAGTCTACGGCGGTGAAGGATAGCGGAGGGGTGCGAGGGATCTTGCTTCTTACCCTCCCGCCCCTTTTTTCGGGGTGTTGGGTTGGATTCGGAATGGGTTGTCGCAGCTGGGGGGGGGGGCGGGATCCCGGAAGTTTCCTGTGTCAGAAGCCTTAATCTGGAATTGTCTTGGTGTTGGTTTATTTGGAGGTTTTGAGGGGGGAGGAGGGATGGTGGGGTTTTGGGGGGGGGGGTAGGGGTTGGTGACATTGCGGGGGGGGGGGGAAGAGGGTACCACCGGGTCCGACCTGCCTTGGTTAGTCTTAAATATGCTACACTGCAGCTTCATCGCGTGTCCCCTAATCTTTCTACTTCTTGAAGGAGTAAACAATCAATCTACCTTTATCTGTTCCATTCCATTCATTATGTTATAGACCTCTATAACATATCTCCCTTCAGCCATCTCTTTTCCAAGCTGAAGATCACTAAGCTTTTAAGCCTTTCCTCATAGGGGTATCCTTCCATCCCCTTTACCATTTTGGTGATTCTTCTCTGTACCTTTTCTAATTCCGCTATATCCTTTTTTAAATATAGCGACCAGAACTGCACGCAATATTCAAGGCGCAAATGCAACAAGGAGCGACACAGAGGCATTACAACATCCTTGGTTTTATTCTCTATTCCTTTCCTTATGACTTTTAGCATTCTATTTGCTTTTTTGGCTGCCGCTGCACTCTGGACAGAGGGTTTCAACGTATATTCATGATGACACCTAGATCCTTTTCTACAAAGACATTCAACTGTTACTGTAGTTGATCTTTTGGCCATTTTCAACACTGTTCATGACCTTCTTTTGAGCCGCACTGAATCTGTTTTAACTTGTTGTCTTATTCTTAGTGCTAATTCAAAATGTCTCTGTCTACTAGTATCCTGCTTTCATTTTGACCTTTCTATTTTACAGAAAATGCACTTCTTTTATTATAGCTGTCACTTTACTACCTTAATCTGAAAAAGTATCACGCTTTATTTTTTTCTTATCTCTTTCACTATTCCTTTCTCTTCATCCTGATTTTTTTCTCTGCTTTCTCTTTATTCACATAATCAGTGAAGATAAGCAGGAATGCCTCGTTAGGTTAAGCAGACATAATGTGTCTGCTGCCTAGGCAAGGGGGTCATCAGTTACCCATTTGACTTTCCCTTTAGGGGGGAAAGTACACTGAGACTGGCAGTTTCCTATGAGGTAGCTCTAAACACAGGAAGGACAAGATAGGGAAAAATCAGCTCAAAAGCTAAAATCCTGCGCAACCCACCCCAAGGGAAGAGCTAGTGAAATCAGCAAAATATCAGAGCAATGGTATCTCACCAGCAATACAGTGGGGTACAAATGCCTTTTGAGATTCCAGGCAATGAACGATGATGCACATAGGCTTGAAAGAGAAGGTTCAGGCACTGTTTACAGGTCATCTGGTCCTGGTTGGGGCCTAGAGTCTCTAAAAGAGGCTGTACTAAGGTGAAACACCCAGCCTAGCTAGATGAGTAGGAGGGGGTGATATAAAAGGGGGGAAGCTGATCATGCAGAGTGGTTGGAAGCTTAAGGACTTTGATGCAGTCTCCACCATAGAGGTGGTAGCCAATGCCCCATACACAATTGACAAAGTAGTACAGAAAGTAAATATTCATAGGAGTGGAGGAGTGGCCTAGTGGTTGGGGCAAGGTACTTCAGGCCAGAAGGTCGGGGGTTCAAATCCCACTAGAGGACAGCAACCTTGGGCCGGAAGGACTGGGGTTTCTAGTCCCACAGGTGCTCCTTGTGGTCTTGGGCAAGCCACTTAACCCTCCATAGCCCATGTTCCCTGTAAAATAGTTATCTCCAAGTTATAATGCCCTGTTCAATGTAATTTCAATTTGTTCAATGTAAACCGCACTGATGAAGAATAGCGCGGTATATAAGAGAATATAAATAAATATTGGTATCCCTTCAAGCTGATGAGGTCAACATTTTTAAGCTGGTTTATTAAAACATGATTAAGTGATTGACTGATTATTATCTATTTTCATATTGTTATTTCATTAATAGCTATGGCTATTTATTCCCACTACATTATTATTATGTTTTTGTTTTGTTTTTTTAAGTGCCATCAAGTCAGTGCTGACTCTTGGCAACCCTGCAGCCCCTGTGTTTTCTCAACAAGGTATGACTGGAAGTAGATTACCAGACAATTCCAAGGTAATAGGGGATAAATTGATTTGCCAAAGGTCACAAGGAGTGTTAGTAGGAATTGAAAGCTTTCCTTTAGGTACTAGGCGGTTACTCAAACCACTAGGCTACTCCTCCACTCCATTTTTAATTATATAGCTCATAATTATAATGGAATATTGGTGGTTGAAGGGGTCAGGCCAGATATCAAAGGGCAATGGAGTTAGATGCAGCACGTCTTGTTTAAACCAATTCGCTTGGATTTTCTCCACAACACACATTTCTGTTCAGTAGCTGCAAATCTCCTCATTTATTAGTCCAGGTCTTAATAATTTTGCAAATTTGACAGGTAAATTTCACTGATGCATTTTGTCAAGATTCTACTCTCAGAATGCTTAAATCCTTAAAATCTTTGCCTGTATGGTAACCTAGTGGTTAGAGCAACAACCTATTATCCAGGAGATCTGGGGTTGATTCCCACTGGTACTCCTTATGGCCTTGGGCAAGTCACTTTACCCTCACTTGCCTTGGAAGAAAAGGCCTGGCAATCTACTTCTGGTCATATCTTGCCAAGAAAACCCAGGAGTTGGTAGGTTGCCAAGAGTCCAAATGCAAACGTCTACTAGGACTCCTGATATTGACCAAAAAGCAAAGATTTCTGATATATTTTCATACTATATTAACAAAAACTATTTTTCCATCCCCTTTATCAATTTTGCTGCCCTTATCTGTACCTTTTCTAATTCTGCTTTATACAGTTGTGGTCAACATTACTGGCATCCTTGCATTTTAAGTATGCTGTGTACAATATCTTGAGTAATAACTGGAAATATTTCAACTGTATGTCATCATAATATTTTAATAGTATGTACAAAAGTATACAACAACAAAAAAAAAGATGTCTGTGCAACTTAGACACAGTAATTTCTGAGAAAAAAAACATGACCTGGAGAGGATTAATGGCGCCCTTCACTAAAATTTGGTTGCACAACCCTTGGCAGTGATGACAGCCTCCAAATGTATCTTGTAGCCATCTATAAGTTTCATCTGTCTGCTGGTAGTTTCTCCCACTCTTTAAATGCAATTTGTTTTGGCTCATGAATGTTTCTAGGATTCCATTTACCAATGGCAGATTTCAACTCTTTCCAAAGGCTCTCGATTAGATTGAGATCAGGACTCATTCCTGGCCACCTTTAAAACTTCCATTTTTTCCTTTTTGACTATTCTTTTGTACTTTTGGATGTATGTTTTGGGTCATTGTCCTGCTGGAGGACTGATGACCTTTGACCCAGACCTAGCTTTCTAACACTAGGTAGCACATTTCACCCCACAACATTATGGAACCATATTTAACTGTAGGAAGAGTGTTTTTCCTTATAAGCTTTATTTTTTTCACCTGTAAATGTATCGCTGGTCTGCATTGCCAAAGAGCTCAAGTTTGGTTTCATCTGTCCACAGAATATTTTCCCAGAAGGACTGTAATTTCCAAGGTGGGTTTGGGCAAAGATCAAGTGTGCCTTTTTATGTCTGTCTTTGAGCAGTGAGGTCCTCCTTGGCCTTCGTCCATGAAGTGATTCTTTGTTTAATGTGTGGTGTATGGTGTGGGTTGAAACCACCACTTCAGATTGCTCCAGATTAGCCTTAAACTCTTTGGATATTGTATGTGGTGTTTTTCCATCAGTTCGCACTAACCTTCAAAGACATCTTGGATTAATTTTCCTCTTCCTACTATGTCCTGGAAGATTCTTGACAGCTCTATGAGCAGAAAACATCTTAACAACATTGTGAACTGGAGATACAGGACTCTCAAGATCTTTGGAGATGACCCTGTACCCCTTTGAAGCTTAATGTTTGGTGATAATGGCTTTTCTGATGGTCTCAGGCAGCTCTCTTGTCTTCACCATTGTGAAAGTGAAACAGGGAATAAATGTGGCCATTTTAAGCATGAGAATCATCATTCACTGGTTGATTCAAGTCATGTGAGTACTGACAATTGATCACAGATGCGTCCAATTCTACTGCAATGGGAATGTGGTTCTTCTGTTCAAACTGATTTTAATTCTTTATAAAAGGTGCCAATAATCATGTCCTAATCATTACCAGAACTTCATCCCACCCAATATCATACTGTCAGAAACATTACACTCAAACATCATTAACTGGGGACAAAAGGATCTCCCCTAGTTAATGCTGTTTGAGTGTAATGTTTCTGACAGTGGGATATTGGGTGGGATGAAGTTCTGGAAATGATTTAAGACTTTTTCATCCTGATATTACTGGACTGCTCTGGGTGAATAATCATGTCCTGGCAATGTCTCCATTTTTATAATATTTCCTTTTTTAATTGGTTTTGTTTTATTTGATTCTTTTATGTGTCAAATATGTGTGCATATATAGACCTCAGCCATTTCACTGGCCAATATTTTTTAGGAAATATTGGACATTAAGGGGTGGAAGTGCAAGGGTGCCAGTAATGTTGACCACTACTGAATCTGTTTTGAGACAGGGTGACATTTTAGAAGTATATTTCCTTTGACCCAGAAGGCATTTCTTATGTTCTTATGAAAAGAAACTGGAAATGGATTTCTTTTGAAACTTTTCCAAATTTCCCTCCATTTTGAGCTACCAGCCTCTTAATCTAGAGTTAGAATAATATCTTGTTTCTACAATGGAGATCTCTAGATAACATCGGCAGAAAAAGCAATTAGATATTGTATGAGGGATACAACTTAAACATGGAACCGATCTAACATTGGTACCAGACAGATTTTCCAACCAGGTGCAAAGTCCCCAGATGACAATTGCTCTCTTGCAGTGCAATAAATTAATCCAATGGTTTGTTCATTCTCACTCTTACTCACAATAAACTGTTCAGTGTTTTCCTTTTTCTTTGTTACTTAGTTCTTGATAAATGCATTAGCACTTTAATGTTTGCTATGACTATAATTACAATTCTTTAATTTGTTTCAATAAAATGTATAAACATTTAGGGCTTTATGAATAAACATTGAAACGAAGCTTCTTATGGAGGTTTCATGTTTGAAACCATTTCCTGGCTTTAGCAGAGTCTCTCACTGCACTTAATGAGAGTCATTTCCATAATCTGTGCATTATTGCTTAAGCTTCCCTTTAGGAATATTTTGCAAGCAAAATTCCTCTGAAACTGTATCAGGCAAAAAATAAAATGTTAAGGGGATTATCAAATTGTCCTGTTAAAGGGACAGTATAAGCTTTCATGTCCCTTAAGAGAAACCGACGCGGTAATTAGTGAGAAGGTGTTCTCTAATTATCTCACTAGTCTAGTGCATTATCCTTTTGCCTCCCACTACAGAAGCCTAGCATGAATGTGAAGGATGAGAAGGCTGTAAAAGGTCAGACATAAAGAGCAATAAAATGCTAATCTAAGTTGCACTGCTAACAAGGTCTTTTTCACAAAATAGATGCAATGAAAAGGTTTTAAAAAGTATTGCACATGCTAAAAGACATAATGTTGAGACCAGAGAAACATGACAAACTTTCAGTTACAAGTGCATATTATTTCTGCTCTTTGATTTTGACTGATAAACACAGATAAAATATCTCAAATGCAAAAATAAAAACAGAGAAACATAAAGACCACATGGACTATTCATAAGAACTACTAAGTTCTACAACCCCTTCCTCTCTATCAGAGATCCTCTATATTTGTCCCATAACAAAGCAAAGTTACTCACCTGTTACAGATGATCTCATGGGACAGCAGGAATTTAGTCTTCACATATGGGTAATGTCGGTACCAAAGGAGCCTGTGCGGGAATGCTCCCCAGCGTCCAATAGGAAAGCTTTTGGAAGCATCCCACTGCACCTGTGTAGCTGCTTTCCCGCCTTTCCAGCTCTAACCTCCTCAGTTGAGTTTGTAGCTGAGATAAAAGGAGAGAAGGAGAAAAGAAGAAGAAGATGACCTACAACTCCTAGGGGAGGAGGGCGTGTTGTGAAGACTAAATTCCTGCTGTTCCCGGAGCACCAGTTACAGGTGAGTAACTATGCTATCTCCAGGAACAAGCAGGAATGTAGTCTTCATATATGGGACTCCCTAGCTCAAAGATGCCAGAGAGATGACCCTCGGGTGAGCTGTGGATCACAGGCCCAACTAAGGAGGTCATGTATCCTCCAAGGATGTCTGGTATCGAAATCCAGGACAGAGGGTAGGAGTTGATCTAAGTTTGAAAGAGATGCTGGAGAACAGCTTGGCCAAACAAGGCATCCCAGCAGGAGTCCTTGTCCAGGCAATAGTGAGCAGCAAAAGCGTGGACAGAAGAACAAGTTGCTGCTTTGCATATCTCATCAATCACTACAGGTGCGTAGATTTGCCATGGAGGCAACCATGGTTCAAACATTATGTGCAGTGACGTGACCCTCGATAGAGAGACCTGCACTTTCATAAGCAAAGGAGATGCAGTCTGCAATCCACCTGGAGAGAGTTCACAGGTGATACTGGCAAGCCTTTCTGTGCTCTCAGGTTCTTTGGAGATAGAAAGCTAAGGCACATTTGCAGTCTTCTCCCCACACTCACCCACTCTCACATCTCAATGCAGCACCTCAAACTCATGCACGTCACATTCCCAGACTGATCACTCGCAATCACACCTTCCCCTCCAACCACCATGAGAAACTTATGCAGTGCCGCATAACTCATTATATTGTTGCATAAAGTAGACTGTATTTATTCATCGTGTCTCCTTGTTAAGGGACTGGTTATTTATACCCTATTTTACCTGTTATACCTGCTTAATGCATACCCAAGTTTAATTTTCCTGTTTAATGTATACCCAAGTTATTATACCTGTTTCACTGTAAGCACAAATCACAAAATTGAGATGTGCAACTCTTATTTTCATTGTAAACCGCACTGATGTCGAATAGCGCGGTATAAAAGAGACTGCAAATAAATAAATAAATAAAATCTAGAGTGTGAAGGGCTGTCTCTGCCCTAGAGGAATGAGTTTTAGGGAAAAAGACAGGAAGGTAGACTGATTGGTTTAAATAGAACAGCGAGACCACCTTTGGCATAAAGTGAGGATGAGTCCTAAGGATTACCTTATCATGGTGGAATCATGAATAAGGAGGGTCAGCCACCAAGGCTTGGAGTTCACTAATGCATCTCACTGAAGTGAGAGCAATAAGGAAGGTGACCTTCCACATGAGAAACTTCAGAGAGGTGGTGGCTAGAGGTTCAAAGTGTGACTTGAGAAGCTGTCCTAGAAAAACATTGAGATCCCATGCCACTGGAGGGGGCTTAATGGGAGGTTTGGTTAATAGAAGACCCCTCATGAAGCGTGCTACAAAAAGCTGAGAAGAGATGGGTTGACCATCGAAGGGCATGTGAGGCCGCAATTGCACTGAGGTATACTCTTACCGAGTTGGTTTTGACAGGTGGAGAAGATACTCAACTAATGCATCCACCAGAGCTGAGAAGGGGTTAAGTGTCCTCTGCGAACACCATAGAGAGAATCTACCCCATTTGAAGGCATAGGAATACCTAGTGGAAGGCTTCCTGGAAGCTAAAAGGATATCTTTAACCTGCTGAGAGAGGTTAATGTCCTGGAAGGCTATGCCTTCAGCAGCCATGCTGTAAGATGGAGGGACTGTGGATTGGGATGGAGCAGTGCCCCCTCCTCCTGAGAGAAAAGATCTGGAGCAGATCCCAGATCTATGGGTTGAGCTCGAGACAGACGTAGAAGGAGAGGATACCACAGTTGTCATGGCCAGCATGGGACTATGAGTATCATGTAGCCCTTGTGTCTCTGGAGTTTGAAAAGTGTCTAGGGAATGAGGGGAATGGGAGGGAAGGCATCCAGGAAGCCTTGACCCCAGTGGAGGTGAAAAGCATCCACCTGTTCGCTGTCCAGTGCAGGAGTTCTGGAGCAGAAGCAAGGAAGCTTGGCATTCTGAGGACTTGTGAACAGGTCTATCTCTGGGGCTCCCCAGATCTGAAAGATGTGAGCATCCTTGTCTGCATGGAGAGACCACTTGTGGGGGAGAAGGACTCGACTGAGTTTGTCCGCCAAGACATTGTGTTTGCCAGGAAGATACACCGTGAGTAGGTGAATGTGATGCTGTATGGCAAAAGACCACAGATGCAGGGCCTTGCTGCAGAGGGTCCAAGAGCCTGTTCCACCCTGCTTTTTCAAGGAGAACATGGCTTCTTGATTGTCCATCTGGACTAGAACTGAGTGGAATTGAAGATGGTCCTGAAAGACTTTGAGAGCATTGTGAATGGCTCTGAGCTCCAGCAGAGTTATGTGGAGTTGTGACTCCTAAGGAGACCAAAGCCCCTGAGTGGAGAGATTGTCCAGATGAGCTCCCCAGCCCAATTTTTATGCATCCATCGTCAGAGTACATTGTTGTGTTGGTATCTGAAAAGGTGACCCTACCAGGAGGTTTTATGGAGATTTCCACCACTGGAGCAATGATATTAGGTGGGTAGAGACCATTATCTTGTCTCCCAGGCAACCAGATGCCTGAGACCACTGGGAAGCCAGTGCCCATTGAGCTGCACGCATATGTAGACGTTGATGCCATATGACCCAGAAGTCATAGCAGATCTCGAGCAGTGAGAAACCTCTTGAGGCTTGCTTGAGATGCTAACTGACTGAGTCGTGTGCAGAGAAGTTGAGGCAGAATGCCTTTGATTACTGAGTGTCTAAATGAGCCCCTATGAACTTTAGAGTTTGGGAGAGAATGAGTTGGGACTTTGGAAGATTTATTACAAATCCCAAGTGTTGCAGCACCTGCATGGTGCGCCTTTAGATAGGTGTTTGCTCGAATGAGACAGTCGTCTAAGTAAGGGAAGACAAATATCCTGAGAGTTCTTAAGAATGTGGCAACTACCGCCATGCACTTTGTGAAAACTCTTGGGGCAGAGGTGAGGCCGAAAGCCAGGCCTCTGTATTGATAATGTCTCCCCTGAAACATGAAGCGCAAGAACCTTCTTGTGCTGTGAGTGAATCAGTATGCGAATATATGCCTCTTTGAGGTCCAGAGAACAGATCCAGTCCTGACTCTGGAGATAGGGAAGAAGAGTGCCTAGGGAGATCATTTTGAATTTCTCATGTGTCAGGTGCTTGGTTCAGTTCTCGGAGGTCCAGAATGGGCCTATATGTCCCTGTTTTCTTTGGAATGAGGAAGTACGGGGAATAAAAGCCCATTCCCTGCTGGGATGGTGGAAACTCCTCTATTGCTCCCTGAAGAAGAACGGAGGTGATCTTTTGTAACAACAGAGCAGAAGGAGGGGCCTGAGAGTGGAACTCTCTTGGAGGAGTCTGGGGAGGGGGGGGGGCAGACTTTGTAGATGAAGCTTGTACCCCTCCCGTACTATGGACAGTGTCCACTGCTCTGATGTGATAAGATACCACCTGTGGGCAAAGTGACAGAGTCTGCCAGGGATGTGGACAGGATCTAGAATCTCCAAAGGCAGAGCTGCTATGTTCTCTAGAAAGGAGTCAAAGACCCTGAGGAGACTGGGTTTGTTGAGGTGGCTGTGACCTAGGAGTCTAAGCCTTCCTTTGCTGTTTTGGTGGCTGCTGCCCTGCACAGCAGGGGTGTAAGAAGGATAGTACGTCTTATTATTGAAAAAAAGCTTTCTTTGCTGCTTTTTTCTTAGCTGGGTTGGCCATAGACCTAGATAGTCTATTAAGAGTAGTGTTCTCAAATTCTGAGAGGCCTTGTCTTGCCAATCCTTGCCAAAAAGGTTTTCACCAGTACAAGGGATGTTACCCAGTTTGTCTTGAACCCATTGTTCAAGAATCGATGCTTGAAGCCAAGCAATTCTGTGTGCCCTGATGCAGATAGATGAAGTTCTGCTGATGCACTCAAAACAATCAAAAGTTGCCCTGTTAAAAAACTTTGAAACATTTTGGAGTATGTTTTATAAGGGTGAGATAATCTGCTCTCTTGTCATCGGAGAGAAAAGGAGACATTAACTCCAAATCCCTAGCCACCTCTCTGAGGAACATACCCATAAAGAGTATGTAGGAACTGATTCTAGCCAATAACATGGAGGCCTGAAAGCAAAGTCAACCAAAAGTATCAAGGGTTTTTGATTCCCTACCTGAAGGGTTCGAGGAACGTGTCTTAGCGCTCTTTATTAAATGCGTTGCCAATTCCAACACCATGGAATGGTGTGGTAAATCTGTCTTTTGGAAACCAGGACACTCCGGTACCCGATACATGGTTTTGAGTCGTCGGGTATGTGGAGAAACGGTAAGGGGTGTTTCCCACATATGAAGCATAAGATTGTGAAGTATGCAATGAATGGGGAGAGTTGCAGCTTCCTTCAGGGCTGCAGAGTACTGAAGAATTTCAAGTTCTTCAGCCCCAGGCTCTTTCTCCAATGTCACTGTTATGGACAGACCCCGAGCAACATCGCAAATAAAGTCTTGGAAAGATATGTACTCCGGAGGGGACATGCAATATTGTGGGGATGGAGATGGGTCTTCTGGGAGAATTCTCATATCCAGGTTATCGGCCGATTCATTGTCTGACAAAGTACCGACGGGCAGGATGTTCGACTGTACCCATACCCGATACCGATCAAAATCGGTAGTTGAGGCTGGCGGTGCCGGAACCTCAGTACCGGAAACGGATTCAAGGGCCCGCATGGGTGGTAGCGTGGTAAGTGGCAAAAACGTTGATGCAGTCTCTGTCGGTACCGGAGCCAGTACCGGTGCCTGAGAAATCGCCTGTAAAGGCTTTACCAGTATGAAGGCTGTGAGTAAGGCCACTAAACTATGCTCAATAGTCAGTATATGTTGATCCATGGAACTTGCCGATGCTTGGGTATCAGTACCGGAATTGTGGGCCACGATCCCTGAGCATGGCACCAGGAGCTCTCTGGAGGTGGAGGCCTCGGGAGCATCCTAGACCCCACTAAGGCTTTGGAGGCAAGGTCCTCCCGCCGGGGTTGTTTGGCCGGAGTGTCCCCCTCCAGGGCAACGCCCGAAGCATTTTGATTCTTAGAAGGAAATCTACCATTGGAGGGCTGGCCAGTCTTTGAAGAAGACCTAGTTTTCAATACCTGAGATCCTTGGGAGGAAGATGAAACTCTCAATGACATCGATGCTAAAGATACTGCTTTTGAGGCAAAGAGGGTGCCTAGTTTTTCAGCTCAGTTTTGTAGGCCTCTCTTTGTCATCTTCCTGCAAAGAAAACACTCTGACAGTAGATAATCTGGACCTAAGCATTTTAGGCACCACTTGTGGGTGTCTGTGGCCGAAATGGTACTGCCACATTTTGAACACTTTCTAAAACCACTGGATGGTTTTTCCATTTTGTCTATGACAAAAGGGGAGGTCTAGACCTAAGATGGCATCGATGCACCTGAAGGAAGAAAAAAATTCCTTCCCTCACAGATTTTTTTTAAAGAAAGACAGAAGAAAAGAAAGTACCAACGGGGGTCGGTACCAGCGTCAACAGTAAGGCAGACGCGATCACAAAAAAATAAATAAACACATTTTCTACGGTGAAAGGAATTGCTTCTTGTCGGCTCCGCAGAAAACGAAGAACTGAGGAGGGAGAGCTGGGAAGGCAGCTACGCAGGCACAGTGGGATGCTCCCAAAAGCTTTCTTATTGGACCCTGGGGAGCGTTCCCACTTGGGCTCCATCGGTACCGACATTACCCATATGTGAAGACTACATTCCTGCTTGTTCCTGGAGATCATATTTTTTCATGTTACTCCTGAGTTTATCCTCTTTCATCTTCATCCTATTCCAGAGCTTCCTTGCAACTAGAAGGGGCCACCTCCTGTGCTTTTCGATTATGGAAGTATTTATCTCTTTCATATCACTCCTCTCCTGCTTTCCCTCCAAAGTATACATACTGAGATCTTTAAGTCTATCTCTATATGCCCTATGACAAAGACCCTGATTGTTTTCGTAGCTACCCTCTGGCCTGACTCTGTCCTATTAATATCCCTTTGAAGATGTGGTCTCCAGAACTGTACACAGTACTCCAAGTGAGGTCTCACACTATCGCATCCTTTTTCCTGCTGGCCTTTCCTCTCCCTAGGCACCCAAGTATTGTTCTGGCTTTTTCTGTTACTTTTTCTCCTTTTTTGGCCACTTTAATCATCAGATATGTACACTGTATTGCTCCATTGGGTTTTTGCAGCCCAAAGGCATGATCTTGCATTTTTTAACATTAAATATTAGTTGCTAAATTCTCACAAGAGAATAGATCCCTCCTCATATTATACACACCTGCCAGGGTATCTATCCTATTGCAGACTTTAATAGCAAAAACTCATAATAAATACTTTTTCATGTATATTCATAGCAAAAAAAAAAAAGCCTGTGGGAGTCAGTTATATGATGCAAGGCCCATTCACATGCATAAATCACTGAGGTGATTTTCATACATTGATGCTGCATATCTTTACACAACTGGGAAGTTCACTGGTTAGACAGTTCCCCTGACAAGAGTTTCCCTGTAAAAAGGCCTCTGCTGCACACATTGCATTTTTGGGGCTATTCTCCTCCTCCTACTATTAATCATTTATAAAGTGCTATAAGGAGTACGCAACGCTGTACAGACATATATAAAAGATGGTCTCTTCTCTATAGAGCTTACAGTCTTATAAATACAGACAATACAATAGCTGAGAACAAGGGGTACAAATAGGGAAAGGTAAGGAGACACCAGAGATTTCGGTATATGTTGTCTATTATATGCAGATGATGTGCTAATATTCACACCGATCAACATATCAAATCCTGACTACTCTCCACTAATCAACTGTTTCAATGCAATAACCGACTGGCTTCTCAATCAGAACATGAGAATAAACTTCAAGAAAACCGAAGTACTCATAGCCACAAGAAACAAGCAATTTTCTCCGCCTACCACCCTCACAGTAAGAGATGCAGAACTCCCAATTAAGGCCTCCATAAAGTACCTCGGTGTGATACTCGATCAACAACTCAATCTTAAAGAGCATATAAAGAACACAGTAAGGTCAATTTACTACAAACTAAAAACACTGCGCCACCTGAAACCAATGATGGAGACCAAGGACTTCCGTACAGTTTTCCAAGCAATAGTCACACCGCATTTTGACTATGCGAATATCATCCTTCATGGCCTCCCCAAGAATACACTAAATCCACTGCAACTGGCGATGAACGCGGCAGCCCGCATCTTATCTGGAGCTTCTATAAGAGATCATATAACACCAATACTGATCGATCTGCACTGGCTCCCGATAAACTGCAGAATAATATACAAAACCCTCCTCATCACATTCAAGGCTATTAACAAATTATCTCCTGCATCGAGCTCAAATCTCTTCACCCACACCAAACAACAGACCCAGGAGACTAGTAGCTGAAAACACACTAGTTACTCCTAGTATCTCCACAAAATGGACACAACAAACTACTAACAGAGCTTTTGTGTCCTATGCTCCCAAGTGCTGGAACAAGCTACATCCAAACATCAGATCAATCAGGGATATCACACAATTTAGAAAGTCCATCAAGCACTATTTATTCACTTTGCACTTCAGGCTACCATATACACAATAGAACCGACTCCCGCCTCACCCAGATAACTCCTACACATAACAACAATCCAGAACAAAGGATCAAAATGTGAAAACACTGTATTCTTGTCAAATATCAAATCTTACTGTAACCTATTCAATGCATATTTAATTTGTATAATTATGTAGATAGTTATCCCCAGTTCACACCCAGTTTATCTTCCCTGTTATCTGTAAACCTAGATCAGTCATGTATTGACAGGTATATTGTTGTTCAATGTAAACCGCACTTATGACGAATAGTGCGGTATATAAAAAATGTTAAATAAATATAAATAAATAAGATAAAAAACGTGGATCAGGGGGGGGCGGAGCCCGATGTCCAGCGGGATGGTCGCATAATGCTGAGGCTCCCGAGAGGCCTACTCAGAATCCTGAATTAACACCGGACAAACTTGAATTTCTGCTCTGATCTTGCCGGGGCACATTGGTGAGATGGCGGGGACCAAACCCACGCGCCTGGAATTTGGCTCTTCAGCGGCTTCTCATGGTAAACGCTCCAAAACTGAACCCCCGTCCCCGCAGAAGGGGCTGGCTATGCGCGAGGGCCCCGAAATGCAGCAGGAAATCCTCGCAGAAATTAGAGGGGTTAAGGACCTCGTGCAGTCAAACGGTGAAGCACTTCGAGCGCTGAGGGAAGATCTTGGTGTCCTGCAAGGCAGGCTAGAGGGGCTCTCTTCGCGTCAGGACAAAATGGAGAATATATTAGACTCCCATGCGGTCCGGCTGTCCAAACTCGACGGAGTTGAACGCCAGGTGCGGGCTTTGCAGTAAGAAGTGGAAGATGGCAACAATAGAGCGCGCCGCAACAACCTGCGCCTCGTAGGCATACCGGAGGGAGCGGAATTGGGTGACATGAAGGAGTTTTTAAGTAAAATCCTCCCTTCCTTGCTCCAAATCACCTTCACCAAAGAATTGGAGATCGATCGTGCTCATCGTGTACCCACAAACATAACGCTCAACAGGAAGACCCCGCGGCCTATCATCTTTCGACTTTTGAGATATCAACATGTGGAACAAATTCTCAGTGCCTCCCGGGCAAAGGGCCATATGGAGTTTGAGAGCCACAAGGTCTCCTTCTATCCTGACTTGGCTAAACCCACGGTCGACCGCCGAAAGCGCTTTCTGGAATTTCGGCCGAGGCTTCAACAATTACAAGCACGCTATGGTCTGCTGTACCCGGCCAAGCTCCGAGTCACGCTTCACAATCAGACAAGAACATTTGAGGACCCTGAGCTACTAGCGGAGTTTTTGGACTCTAAAGAAGCCGACTTGATGCGCTGATTTCCAGAATATTCCTGCCAGTACTCTCATATCCGCTGTGCCTGCCATATTGGATTTACCGCGGCTCAGCTCGAAGGAGGTCTGTCGCCTTATTTTGAAGATATCTGGGACCCGGCTCCATCTACCCATTGTAGCCTCGACGAATATCAGAGACAGTGTTTCTTATGGACTCTGGTGTTTCTTTTCTTTTATTATGTCTTATCTCCTCTCTAGGGCCTCCTCCCGCAGACATCTGGTCGCCATATTCATTGGGGGTTTGCTTCTTCTCTAAGTTACTTTGGTACATACTCTTCAATATGGTGCATTGGCCAGTCTATTTGGTGTTTATGTCATTAGTGTACAGATGCTGATTATGTTGTAAGTTTTCAAGCGCTTTTACCTAAAATGTCTAGTATCGACTGATGGCACCATGTAAGATTTTTTCATTGAACGTATAAGGCATCAATAATCCGATAAAACGGAGGAAACTCCTAAGCTATCTGAATCATGAGGCTGCGGACCTGATTTTCCTCCAGAAACACATTTCAATTCGAAGGAAACTTTCCACCTCAATACTAAACCTTACATGGTGGCCGCCTACTCCCCAGCTGCTTCTAAGAAATGTGGGGTTGCTATATTGGATAGGAAATCTCTGCATGCTACTATTGTGGCGATTTGCTTAGACACAGCGGGTAGATAGCCCAGCGTTCACCTCAGCTATTCCTTTTCACTACCATACTACTGCACTTCAAGGGAATCCGGGGGCCTGGCTCTTTGATAGAGCCCTATTAACTCAGCCAGAGTTTTGGTTTGAAATTTGAGCAGCCATGTATGACTATTTCCAGACCCTGGTCCTCCAGGGGGATCAGGACACCCCAACAGCTCTTTCTGCAGCTCGTTGGAAAACCTTTTCTGATCTATACAGGGGATTTGCGTTCCTAGCGAAACATTATTTTCAATTGATGCAGCTTACATGCTGCCTCAAAAGTGCTCCAATCATGCCGCCCTCTGTCCCTACTAAGGATGGGCTCTTAGAACTACTTCACTCTATTAGTAGTACACATGGAGCAGCCTTTCCCTTTTATAACCTATTATGTCAGGGTACAGATACTGTCACTTGTAGAATCCAACTAGCCTGGGCTTGCCAACCGCAAACCACTTTAACCCCTGTGCATTGGAGCGTTTCTGGAGCAACATGATGCGGGTTTCCCGATCTGCTTCAGCTTTCCAAACCAAACTCAACTCTTGTCCTTTTGCACAAAGATGTTCTCATATTCCAGAAAATAGTCAAATGGAACACAATTGCCAGGGGCCCGTGCAGGTCTCGCTATACTGATGTGGGAACCTTCGTTCATGTTCTTGTAAATGTCCTTAACTACAGATTTACTAGGGGCGGGTCTGGGGTCGTATTTCCTTTATCTTGCACCTTCACGAGCCTCTTTCTCGGACGACGGTGGGACTCCGCTCAGTGGCGGGGGTCCCCTCTCTTCCTAGGAAGGGTCGATTTCTCCTGATTTTATGCTGGGTATAGCCATGTGTTTGATCACGGGGACTTGGAGGGATAGCTCTCGACTTGCTGTCAATGAATAGTGGAACCTTGTCTGCTTATATAGTAACTATGAGCAGATATCTTGGAGGGCTATTTTCCATACCCAATTTCATTCTGGCTTGTCTAAATGGCAGATGCTCAATGATCATGTACCACCTGCTTATTGCTTCGACATGTCTGTTTAATGTACACTTATCATGTCTCAGATCGCTGTAAAGTTTTGTAACATAATAATGTTTCAGACCGCTGGAAGGTTTTGTAACACAATAATGTCAGTACACGTCCGCTTCGAGAATGTGTTAGTTTCTAGAGAAGAAGCAGGGGGGAGGGGGGTGGTGGGGGTTGCTTTGGTGTATGTATCACATTACATGTATGTATTTGTCTCTTAGTTGTATGTCTTCCTTTCCTTTGTTGTTGCAAAACGAAAATAAAGAATTAAAAAAAAAAAAAAAACGTGGATCAGGATCCAAAAGCACTCTCAAAGAGGTGAGTTTTTAGCATAGATTTGAAAAGGGGGAGAGATGAAGCCTGGCATACAGACTCAGGAAATTTGCTCTAGGCATAACAGCAGCAAGGTGAAAGTATTGAAGCCTGGAATTGGTAGTGGAAGAAAAGGGCACAGAGAGAAGAATGACCGTGGAAGAGCGGAGTTCACGAGGAGGGGTGAAGGGGGAGAAGAAAGGTAGTGAGGAGCAGTGGAATGAATGCATTTGTAGGTCAAAAGGAGAAGTTTGTTCACGTTCAAAAATATGCCTACAGTGATTGATGGTCAGACTAACCATAGCAATGATCTTCATAACCATGGCAATATCTTAGAAGCTGCATTTTTAAACACTAGTCAGAGGGTTGTGTTGTGTTTATTGTTATATAATATTTGTTATTATTTTATACATTATACGAGTTGCTCAGAAAGTAATGCCCCACATGTTTTTTCTCAGTCCAGAATGAAGATAGAGTCGTGAAATTGAAAGGGTAGTAACTTGGAACTTCAAAGGACACGTGCAAAATTTTACAGTCCGACAAATAGCGAGGCGGTAGTGATCCTTCAAATGGCGTCTGTGAGTGACACACGGTACAAACAACGAGCTGTAATTGAATTCTTGGTGGAGGAGAAAGAAAGTCCTGCCTCAGCCACCAGTCCAGATCGGCGCATCACGAGTCCGGAATTGTCCGTACAGCTTTCCGTCAGTAGAGGTAGTGCAATGACAATTATTGACTCTTTGGGATATTCAAAGGTGTGTGCAAGATGGATTCCGCAAAGTCTCACAACCGAACACAAACGCCAAAGGAAAGACATCTGCTCCGAAAGATGTGAAACAATGCTTGAAGAGTCTCTGTGATGAGTAACTGTTTTGTCTTAGAGGACATATTTATGATATGCCTGCTGAAGCAATTACTGTGTTTGACGTGTTTTTACCATTTTTATTTTTAGATTTTAAATCCTTTTATTAAGGGAAAACAGAAGAAATACAAAGTAATGTTCAAACATAGAAAGCATACATCCTAATATGAATAAACCCAGCCCACAAAATGGAGTGTGATATACAAAAGTAGAGTTACACCTGAGTCGGAGAAGAGCCAAAATTCTAGACAAACCCCTAATACTAAGCAGAAGCCAGGAAACTAGACTAAAGTAAATACTACTTCATCCCGATCTTTGTAAAAAACCCTCCAACTGAGAGGAAACAAAAAAAATATACGACAGACTCTGAAATACAATAACACATTTGGAAGGATATTTAAGTAGAAAGGAAGCCACAATTGCTATGACACGAGGACGAAGCGCAAGGAAAGTCTTCCTCTTCATTTGTGTAGTACGACAAACATCGGGGAAAATCTGTATCGTTTGACCAAAAACCTTTGCATGTCTATACTTATAAGTCTATACAAGTAAAATTGAAAAATCATATCCTTATATCTTTCCAATAAAAAAGAAACTAACAATGTAGCACGAGCAGAAATCTCCTCTGTAGAAGTCTCTAAAAAAGCAGGTAAGTCTAAACTCTGCCCAGAAAGATGGTCCATTTCCCCCACAACACCACCACCTGTCTCTGAATCTAAAACTGGACTCTCTCTGATACTAATTGGTAGATAATACATTTTGGATAAAACAATAGAGTCTGGGTCAGAGATTTTAAAAATATCTTTCAAATATTTAGTAAATAATATGTTCGGAGAGAGGTAGTGAGTACAGGGAAAGTTTAACAAACGAAGATTTTTCGTGCGCAAAGCATTTTCAAAAATCTCATCATGACGATGTAACAATAAAGAGTCCTGAACAGAAGACGCCAGAACTCCTTGCATTGTTGAAATTTGACCCTCCATTTTAGATTTGTGAGTCTCAAGGGTAACTAGTCTGTCTTGATGTTCAGCCAGCATGCCCACAGGCTCTTTTGTAAACTTGGAGAGCTTCACTAGAGAGGATTTCAATGATAACTCAGTTCTAGAAACAATCTGCCACATGTCCTGAAGCAACACATCCGTCAGAGGCTTAGGGTCCTTGGGAATTAAAGAAAAATCAAAAGGAAGAGGTAATGCAGCTATTGAAGAATTTAACCTCATAAAAGAATCTGGAAGCTTAACCGAATCAGGGATGGCTCAATCCACAAAACTATGGGGGGAGTCCTTACCCTCTACATGTGGCCCCTTGCTGGGTGGGGAAACAACCCTACGTGGTTCAGGAGACAAACCAGGAAGTCCAGGACTTACGGAAATAGAAGAGTCCGACATATTGGCGGTAGGGGGAGAGGCCATGGACTTGAAATGACTGTCCATGGGACTAATCACCTTTACCGACTTACCAGTAGACGTAGAAGGCAAAAGAGATTTCTTCTTGCGTTTCCCCATTGACAATAATAAATCAGCCTGGACCAAGATGCTCCTCTGTGCTCCGAAGGGGCTCTAAAAGGGCAAGATTTCCCCTTTGGACATGCCCCTTCGGAGCACGCACCCTCGGGGACGCGCCCGCGGTGCACATCTGCCGGTGGGGGCTGGATCTTATTGCCCGCTCTGGTCACGTGGTCCCCAGTGCTCACTGGCACAGATCAAGCGGCTGCACTCACGGCTCAGGTAGGAATGTAGAGGAAAAGCACACACTCCGTGTTTTTACCATGTTTAACACAGAATTTGATTCCCACATGTTGCTCGAGTTTCTCATTCATTTTTGGCAGTGAGAAAGTTTGAAACAAGTGGTAAACAAAGAAGCACAGCATGGTCTCATGTTCACTCAGCACCGCACTGCTTAGCACACTGAGTCACAAGGCTGCCGGTTGTCCCACATGGCAGCGCACTGCTATACTGTTTTCCGTTTCCATGCAGTGGCGCAAGTTTGGAAACTTTTTGACAGCATCTTGTACGTAAGAATTCATGAAAAAGTGTGAGTTGCCTCTATTGTGGTTTGGAAAAGAAAAAGTACAATCAAATACAATCATCTTCAAGGATCTATAGATAATGTTTTACAGTATTATCTCAATTTTTTGGGTGCTCAGTTGAGCCCTCTCACTAGTAGAGATGTGCTTTCATTTGAAATGATATTTCCCATGTAGTTTCAAGTTATTTTTAACCTGAAAATTCAGGGGATGGGAGAGAGGGTTCTATGTCATTAATAGTGAACACTACTGCACAATATTTGTGATTTTCACGTGGAAAATCTGGTATTTACAAGTGGAAATGGACTCAATGTGGAAATGGTGATTGTAGAAACACCTACATTTACACTAATACTAATATGTAGAAATTGCAAGGGAACATGTTGAGGGCAGTAATTTTGGGCATAGCCTAGGAGGTCAAAAATCTACATTCCCCATTTCCTAAAGGGATTGGAGGGGTATGAGCAAAACTGAACACAGGATTTACAGCTACTCCCTGCACATATTTAAAATGTGTTCATTTCAGCCAGTTCTTTAGAGGAAGGATTAAAGGGGTTATCATCCTTAATCACCCATTGCTTATTTTCCTCTCCAAAATGAAATCAAATAAAGATAGTAGCTTCTGTAGCTAATTGGTGACATGTAAACATATAGGTTTGTAACATGCCAACTTATACATGTAACTTGCATGTGCAAATTGTAAAATACAAACTTGCTATGCAAGTGTTATATGTTGCAAAGTTTTCTCCACTGACTTTTCTAAAATCTAGAACTCTAAAATAGCTTCTCCCACTGTACATGAATGCATATCCATTGACACTCTTGCATATCTTTATATGTATTTTACAAAAGGCTCCATGATTTGCACATCCTTCTTTTAAATACTGCCAGCATTATGTATATCCTAACAGAGACAATTCCATTGCTATTGCCACGTATGACTTACAGTCTGCCTTTATAACTCAAAATAAATTGACGCATTTTGAAAAATGATTTTTGACACCATATTGTTCAATAGTGTGTATTATTGCTCAATAGGCACACTATTGAAGAATAGGGTGCACAATTGAATAACATGCATATTATGAGTGATAGTACATACTATTGAACAATAGGGCATACTATTTAAGCAACAGAATGCACACTATTGTGTGACAGTGCATATTACTGAGCAATTGGGCACACTTAAATAGTAGTTCACACTCTTAGCAATAATATGCACTATTAGGCAATAGTGAGCACTATTGATGACATTGCCCCAAAACAAAAACAATTGCGAGGGGGTACCCAAAAAAACCAGGAATAACATTGCCATGGGCGGAGCTTGTGTAGTACGCACTTCTGCCGCTAGGCGTGTATAGTGCAACTCATTGTCAATTCAGTGCCACCTGTGTTGTTGACCTGGCTTGTTCTGTTCATCTGCAGTGATTGTTTTTGCTAGCGCTGTTTTGTTCGTTTCTTTTTTTATGATGACAAGTTTAAGTGAACAACGTGCAGCTGTGAAATTTTGTTTTCTACTCGGTAAAAATGCTGCTGAAACTGTTTTAATGTTGAAAACAGCTTATCAAGATGACGCTATGGGAAAAAGTCAAGTGTACCAGTGGTTTGCTCGGTTTAAAAATGGTGACATGTCGATTGATGACAAACCTCGTTCTGGGCGTCCATCAACTGCCCGAATCGACGAAAATATTGAAAAAATTAGAGAGCTTGTGCTCACAGACCGTCGACAGACAATTGATCAACTGTCAGAGATTAGTGGGTTATCTTGGAGCTCGGTTCAGCGAATTTTAATGGAAGATTTGGGAATGAAAAGGGTTGCTGCCAAGTTTGTTCCTCGGGTTCTGACTGACAATCAAAAGGAACATCGAGTTGAAACATGTCGTGTTTTGAAACAACAGCTTGAAACTGATCCAGATTTTCTGTCAAAGGTCATTACAGGTGATGAGTCATGGTGCTATGGTTACGACCCAGAAACAAAGCAACAGTCAAGCCAATGGAAGACATCATCGTCACCCCGTCCAAAAAAATGTCGAAAAGTCAAGTCAAACATCAAAACAATGCTGATTTGATTTTTGGATGCCAAGGGGGTAGTTCATTCAGAGTTTGTTCCCCCAGGTCAGACCGTCAATCAAACCTTTTATTTGGAAGTTTTAAGAAGATTGTGCAACAGTGTTCGTCAAAAAAGACCCGATTTGTGGCAGACAGGAGACTGGTTCTTCCACCACGACAACGCACCTACACACACAGCCATCTCTGTTAGACAGTTTTTGGCTAAAAATGGCATGGTTCCGCTGCCCCACGCACCTTACTCGCCTGACCTGGCTCCGTGCGACTTTTTCTTATTTCCACGCATGAAAGGACACCGATTTGACAACATTGAAGAAGTCAAGAAAAAAACAAGGGAGGAGCTGTCAGCCGTTTCTAAAGATGACTACAAAAAATGTTTCGAACAGTGGAAGCACCGGTGGGACAAATGTATCAGTTGTAATCGAGAGTATTTTGAAGGGGATAAGGTTGTTTTGTAAAGAATTTGAAATAAATAGCTTTTAAAAAATAATTCCTGTTTTTTTTGGGTTCCCCCTCGTATTTTAAAAAAGCCTGAGCAAAATTTAAAATTCTGCAAAAACACAGGAAACTAAACAAAACAAAAATCTTTGGTCTGCACATCCCTCCTCAATAGTGTTCACGACAGTAAATTAATACTTAATCCAGAGAGGCATTAAATTTTGGGTTGTTAATGAATGTTTGGTGAATGGCATACAGGCAGAGCATACCATGTTGTTTACTATGTGCTTGGTAAATAACAATTTGCATATTTTGCTCCTTCATTTGCACAGTTGCTAATTTTGCCATGTTTATGCTAATTTCTCTCCAGCCAGCTTGGAAAGACCCTCTTGCGCAGCATTTTTTGCATGCAAAAAAAGGGCCTTAGCACGCTTCTCAATTTTTATTGCATTGATCTCTAAGTCAATAAAACTGGCCAGACAAAGAGAATTGAAAGTATGTTTGGCTCACTCTCAAAATCATCACACTTTCTCTTCAACTTGTAATGTCCATTACAGAGCAGTGCTCAAGTCAACACACACAGTATCTCAAATTCTGTTCACAAATTTCAGATTGAAATAACTGTCCATGAATAAAACCCCCCGCGTATTCTAAAGAATCTATTCTCAGTGATCCTGCGTATCTCTGCTTTATATCTCATTCTTCCTCTGTGAAGTCCTTCATTGTATTTTCAAAGAATAATTGCTTTTGAGACTTCATCAAATTTGTTTTCAAATATTTATCTCTGTGTGAGTGGAGGGGTGGAGTAGCCTAGTGGTTAGAGAAACAGCCTAGCACCCAAGAGATCTGGGTTTGATTCCTACTGGTACTCCTTGGGCAAGTCTCCTTACCAGCCATTGCCTCAGAAGAAAGGCCTGGCAATCAACCTCTAATCATCCCTTACCAAGAAAACCCAGGGGCTGCTGGGTCACCAAGAGTCAGTATTGATGGCACTTAAAAAAATAATTCTCTCTGTTAACTGATAAAAGAGATTTCACATATAGCAGCCTACATTTGATGGCATTTTCCTCTAAAATAAAAAGAATGCAAGATAAATGGATTTATTTATTCATTCTGCATATTAGGGAAATACTAATTATCCTTAAAATGTAGAACAAGCTTCCATTCTAACTATGGACAAATTATGATTTTTACTTGAAAAGTATTCAAGTAGAAAGCATAACATTTAAAACTCTGTGTTCCCAAAAAGCTTCTTTAGGTTAGTCTCATGTATTTCAGCAATGCATCATCAGAACAATGGTGCTCAGATGATGTATTACACCAATACATTATAAGAGCATTATCGCCTCTGTGATATATTGGTATTATATACTATCAGAACACCATCATTGATGTATTACTCAAAAGCAGAGCAGTTAGCCTAGAGAAATCATCTGTGAAGCCATGGCTATAAATTGTTCATTGTGAAAATGGTAGATTAAGAATATATTCCTTCTTTTTTTTTTTGTAAAGCAGAGAAGCCTTTCATCAAATTCCAAGCCTCCCATGGACTATTCAAGTATTGGTTCAAAACACAGTGACCTAGTTTCATGGCAAACATTGGGCCATTTTGGTTAATTAATTTTTAGTACACTATCAACTGTTGAATCTCTCTGCAGGTACAATGAAGCAATAATACAATTTCAATATTAATTTCCTTTATCTTATAGATAGGCCATATTATCAATATCAGCAATGTTTATGAGATTCTGTTTGCTGATCACAATGTAGAGAGAAAATGACAAAGCTATCTCTATACATCAAACATAGCTTTATGTGCAGCAATGAGGCTTTTGAAGGTTTCCAAAAATACATGCGCAGATACGAATGTCCATATCGCCAAGTGTGGATGTTTATATAGAAAGATGTTCCCAGGGAGAGGGTATCCATACTTGCACACTTTAGGATTTCTAAGAATACAGTATATCTATGAGTTGTGATATAAAATTATCCTTTGTGAGGCTACTTTTCTAACAGGTCACCTACATGTGAAGGCCAAGTAGGTACTTATTTTTAGCCTATTTTATAAAGATACAAAGACGCCTATGTACTTTTATAAAATACTAGGGGTAAACTGGCAGTAATCATGGATAGATTGAAGGTGTGGACATTTACATGTGCATGGGAGCAGATTTAAATGTTAGCACATAAAGTATATTCGTATGTGGGTATTTTATAAAATATGTGCATAAATTACATCTCTGCTTCCACTCCACCCAAACTCATGCCCACACCTACACCTTCTTGTTACCACTGTATTTTTAAACGCATAACCCCTAGAGTAATTTTATAAATTTTATTGTTGTTGTTAAGTGCCGTCAAGTCGGAGTCGACTCATGGCGACCCTCTGGATAGCTATCCTAAATTGTGTTCGGTCTTCAGTCAGGCGGCTTATTGTTGACAGACTGGTACCCGTAGCTGCTGTTATTGTATCGATCCATCTCATTACTGGCCTTCCTCTTTTGCGTTGACCTTCTATCTTGCCAAGCATGATGTCTTTCTCTAATGATCTCTCTCTCCGCATGATGTGTCCAAAGTATGAAAGTCGAAGTCTTGTCATCTGAGCTTCTAAAGAAAGCTTAGGTTTGATCTCCTCTAGTACAGACTGGTTTGTTCTTCGGGCAGTCCATGGTATACACAGTAAATAAAGGCCTTTATACGCAAAATAATCCTTTGTAAAATTACCTCCATGAGGATCCCTGCTGGACAGCTTCGCAAATGGGCATGATAATGCAACAAAGGAATGATCTGACCTCAGCATTACCCGCTCGCTGAGCCAAACCAAGGAAACCCCAGCAGGGGCCAGTCCCAGATGAGGCCCAAGTGGGCATGATGCAGAACACTGACCAGCCCAGTAAACAAAGGAGTGGCTGACCAGCCATCATTGCTGAAACCGCCGCTGGGCATCTTCAAAATAAAACACTGTTATACCATCCAACACAATCCCCCCCCCCCCCCCTTTACAAGTGGATATACCTCGCAAAGACCCTGGACTGCCACCTGATGATCTGCTGGATCACGGGGTCATCCAAACCTGACGCAGCCACACTAGTAGCCGCTCCAATATGGAATGAATACGGGACAGACCTAGGGCATCGTACCCCACCTGCCTCAAGACCTTCCGATGTACCTTACTGAACTGGAATCGGGTCAAAGGCAAGGAGCTCACTTAAAGAAACAACCAACCAGCTGCCATTGGCCGGACATCCAAGTAGGTTGATGGGCATGCCACGGGGCAAGTGATGGAACCCTCAACCTTGTTCAAAACAACCCATAACCCCTTACCACATTGATCCATCTTATATTTGGGAATCAAGATATGCAACTGGCCACCTACCACCCAAACATGTCCCAGCAACATGCCCATCCCACTCTAGGCTCAGGTAGATGAAGCCACCAGCTCACCAATCCTGAAGACACATAAGAATACTACCTCAAAGGCAGAGACAGCTACAGCTAGGAGTCCTTCGCACAATCGTACCAAAATATCATGCGAGATAGTCAGCCACTCATCAGGTGGTGTTGGAGAAGAACATTCCCAACCCATCAACAATCTTCATACTAAAAATTCAATGGGCTCACCCACCAGCCACCTTCACAAAGAAGGAGAAGCCAGCCAAATGAGAACAAACTGCAGCCCTGGATAAGCCTCTGCCTTTGGCCCAGAAATGTAGAGACCAAGAAGATGCTCCGGGCAACAAAGAGCTCTTCCACTTTGTGGAAGCCCCTGATATAAGAAAATCATGTGGCCGGAGAGACTGACCTCCGCAGAAGATCCATCACTTCGGATGGCCAAGCTGCCACAGGTGTGCCAGAACCACAGCACCTGTCTCGTCCACTCCTGGTGCCACTTAAAATGGGAAAGAAATCAATTCAGTTAATACTACCCAGCACATGACACACCTGCGCACTAACATTCAGATGCAAACAGTACAGCATAAAAGCACACATCAATACTGCCACCCACAAACACCAGGGAGAATGCCTATTGATAACCTCAACCCCTGACACATTATCACACCAAAACAATACCCGACGATCCTGCAAATGCTCCGGTGAAATTGCCAGCGTCACACCACAATTGGGAACAGTTCCAGAAAGGTCACATTGTGCACCAAACCGGAGTCATTACAATCCGTCAGCCAATTCTCTGCGCACCATGCATCCTGAAAATAGACACCAAAACCCAGTCCGCCAGCCGCATTGGGAAACAGCTGCAAATCAACATTCAACACTTCTTCCAACTGCAGCACTGTGGTATCATGGAAGTCAGTAAAGCAAGAATCTCAGACCCAAATATCCTCTCTCCTCCCTCGAGTCACCCAGACACGATGAAAGACTGAAAAATGCCCGACATGGCATGAGTCAAGGGCCTCAAAAAAACCCTGCCCATAGGGATCACCCAACAAGCAAAATGTAAAGACCCCACCAAAGTCTGCAATTGCTGTAAGGTAACCTTACTAGCAGATCCCACAGTTGCCATTAACACACACAGCTTCATAACCTTCTCCATGGGGAGCCTCGCCACCATTGCCTCAGCATCAAGCTCAATCCACAAAAAGTTCAACCTCGTAATAGGAACCTCAGTCTTTTTGGAAGCCAAAGGAATCCTGAATTCCTATGACGATGCTAAAAAATCATCCAATACAGTAGAGCAGAACAAGACTCAGACTGACTAGGCCCCACAAATAAAAAGTCATCTAAATAATTACCTGATGCCTCTAGGGACCATGGCCCTGCAGTCTGGATCATCTATGAAGGCCCTAGACAAGATTTTCAGGTACAGAGCTGTATCTCTGCACGCAAAAATATAACTTATCCGAGCCATGGCATTTTCAGTAATGTCATATGGATGCAAAAGTTGAACAGTGAAGAAGAATAACAGGAAGAAGATTAATGTCTTTGAACCAGTTTGGACATGGATAGCTGCCATGATTCAAATTAAATTTGAAATATGCAAGCTTGTAACATTTTGGAAACTGCAGCTATTTGCATAAATCAGAACTACTCTAAGCAAATTCTGATTTCAAAACATCAAATTCAAACCTCTTAAAGAGGACTGATTTAATAAGTAAATCTGAATCAGATATTCACAAATCAGAAGTGAGTAGAAATTTTACAAGCCCTATTCAAAATCCCTATTCATACTGTGGACTTAAATTTTCAAAGGTTTGTCCATTAGTTGGCTCTAAAACTGGAATAAAGGCTCTGAAATGGCACAAAGGCCCAACCACAGTAAGAAGGCAAAATTTGAATGTCAAGAGTCTGCTTTTGAAATTATACACATTTTACTATTTTTCTAGAATGTCTTTATTGGAGGTCCTTTTATAAAATCATTAACGCACAGCTGTGGCGGTTTACATACCTCTGATAAAATGACAAATGGCATTTAAGTACGTGCTTTGGCAAGAATATGCAAACTTTGCTGGTAGACATAGCGAAGCATGGAAAAAGCATGGGCAGAGTTTGAAAATAAGCACATTGATGATAAAATACTTAAATTTATGTATGTACTTGAGAACCTTATGCATGTTCATTAACACCTGCTATAGAGCTGGTGTTAATGCCCATACATGAATTTAAGGTCTCTGCCACTTACATTACTATTGTATTCTATAAAATAGGTTTAAAATGGAAACATTTTGGCTGCCTTAACTTAGATTCCCTATTATAAAATTACCCTCATTATGCCAGTATTTAAATATTTTGCCAGATACTCCATTTAGGCATCCAATGTAATACTCAGATAAGTGCGAGAATTAATAGAAAATTAGTAGCAATGTCCACAGCCAAAAAAAATACATATATTGACTTGATTTCATATTTTCTGAATAGTTACCAATTTTTATGGTTTTCTTTTTCATCTTTTTCACACATTCATTTGTGCACATTGTATGCATGGAAAAATGCTTCCACATATTTAAATGAATTGTATATGCTCTGATTTATAGATAGATGCACAAAAAAATGTTTAGATGCCTTACAACAAACCTAGTGTGTGCTAACAAATGCACACCCCTAGAAATTAGCACACTTTTTTCGTTCCTGCAAATGTGTGCACTGAACATTCAGTTAAGTAACAAACTGCCTGTCTTTGAGAAATGACCTTGTGATTCATATCGGTTCTTTTCTGTTTGTGCCTTGACACGTTTTTAATTAATTTATCATGAGTTTACATCTTGTTTCCTGAAATCAATACTTGAGAGGGCAATAAAAATTAGGCTTTGCTTAACCATCACAGTCAACTCTGAAGTGATCAAAGAATCATGATCATTGTTACCCATCAATTTTCTTTTGAAGTCTTATTTTCTTTTAAGATTTAGATTTTTCTAATGATGTTACTCAAGGATGATCGAAGACTAAAGATGAAATGGCAATCAGTGAGGTCTGCACCCTAAGAACCTATTGCTTGATCTAAGAGCTTAAGACAAGAAAATCAATGTAGTGAGTCAACAGAAATTTTGGTTGGAATAAAAAAAAAAAGATGTGTTTTGAATTCAATCTTTATTTTTACTAAGGGGTATGTTAACTAAACCGCGCAATTGTGTGGGGCGCATGTTAATAGTGCGTTTTTGGGCCCCGCACACGTGCGCGCTGCACTAACGGGCCCGCACAAGTGCGCGGCGCGCTGATGTGCGATAGAGGCGTGGAAAGGCAGTCCGAGGGCGGAGGAAGGCTCCCAAGGGGCGGAGGGACGGGGTCAATGGGCGGAGAGTGGGAGGGGAGAGGCTCCCCGCACAGGAGCGGGGCTGAAATTCCAGCTTAAAAATACCGTGAGTGAAAACCTCGCGTTAGAGCCGATTTAAAGGGAAGAGAAACCATTTCCGTCAGCAATGTACAGCAAAACCGAGGAAACCTACAAAACGTGAGCAGTGTGATACATGTGCACAGAGCAAAATAGCAAATAAAAATTGAAAATGACCACAACAAAATTCAAAAAAAGTATAATCCAGCTGGACAATAGTGATATCAATGGGCAACATTAAAAAAACACTCCCAGGAAAGCTCCAAAAAAAAGAAATGATTTTTGGAAGAGTCTACGCTCCGTAGACCCTTGCAAAAATCATTTCATTTTTTGTGGAGCTTTCCTGGGAGTGTTTTTTAATGTTGCCCATTGATATCACTATTGGCCAGCTGGATTATGGTTTTTTCCCCTTTTTGCGAGGTCATTTTTGAGGTTTATTTGCCCTTTTGTCTCCATACAAGGTGAATGAGCCCACAGTAAAATTGTGCCGAGCAGGGTTTCTGACTCGTTCGGCCAGGTTTCCTATCTCCAGGGACTGCACTGTCTCTGTGGCCACAGTGTGGTGCAGCGGACACAACCAGTGCCTGTAGGACCAGAGGGTCACAGGTTCAAATTCAAGCTGGGGCTCCTGCCAACCCAGTCCCCATATTTTACCCACCACTAAACAGAGATAGTAAAGACACTCCTTCATTGCAGAGAACATAAGCATGGTTCAAACACCTATATTTTACCCTACACCGCATACACACCATAACAATGGGCATTACCTACAGCCGAGTCCCCCAAATGCAGTCCTGGAGTGCCACAACTCAATCAGGTCATATGCTTTTTCCAAGATGAGGACATGTCAGCATGTTGGCGGAAGGGTACAGGTGGTGAAGGGGGCAGTGGCTGCCAGCCACAGCAGACAGTGGCCTAGCCGTGTGCAGGCTGGCACCGTCCACTGCAACAGACAGGCTCTGTCAGATGTACAGTCATGGACTCCCCAGGGAATGCAGCCTATTGGTGGCAACACGGTGGTGCAGTGCACACAGACAGTGTGTGCAAGAACAGAAGGTCACAGGTTAAAAGCCCAGCTGGGGCTAATGCCAATCCAGTCCACATATTTTTCCCACAACTAAACCGTGATAGTAAGGACAAACCTTTATTGCTGAGAACATACGCATGGTTAATACGCCTATATTTTACTCCACCGAGCACAGACACCATAAACAGGCACATTACCTAGAGCAGAGTCTCCCAAATGCAGTCCTGGAGGGCCACACACCATTCAGGTTCCATGCTGCCTCTAATAAAGATGCCTGTGCTGCATATCTATGCACCACCCCCATGGTATGCAGATGTAGCTCATGCATATTTATGAGGGACAGCATGAAAACCCGAACAGTGTTTGGCACACCAGGACTGGAGTTGGGAACCTCTTCCGTAAAGCAGCAGCCAACAGGGGCAGACACACCCACACCCACACCCACAGGCCCCATTGGCCAATGCCTCCTGGAGAGGCAGGACATTGGGCCCTGCGTGCATCTCCTAATACTAGCACTTGCATACCTTAGCAATGCAACCCTACACCTGGGTATACGGTACGCAGCTCTCAAACGTTTGCTATGAGTCCTGGCAGATAGAAATTCCTACGTTAAGCACAGTTTGCTGATTGAGCTCCATCATAACAATCATTCTGATGTCTGCGGTGTGTGCTTCAGGTCTGGTCTCTGACAGTGTTTACCAACCTGGGGCGTGACCCCCAACAGTATTGCGTACCATATCCATGCCTGTACTGTGCCCAGGACTGGTGTGGTGGGTATGGCTGCTGAACTCCTCTATAGTAGCACAATGCTGGCATAGGTGTCGGAGTGTGTGTCTGTCTAGACAGTGTGTGGTGACTGCAAACACCTTCCACAGCCCACACTGCCAGCACTGTTGCCAATATTGGCCTGCCAATGTGCATAATGAGGAGCAAGGTACCATGGGTATAGCCCGGACAGGGTGGCCTGGCCAGGATGCATCTGCACAGGGCATAGGGCACTGACTGGGACATTTTAGTGCCCGGTCACCACCTACACAGACAGGGTGACCTCAGTATGTCCTGCTGGGAGATCACTCTCACCCTGACTGTGCAATGACCACAGCATGGCTAGGCACCCCCAGAGTGCTATATAGTATTCCTCTCATGTGATATTTATGGGTTTCCTTTTGGGGCCCAGTCACTGATTTATCTGCTTGTTGTGTATGCTGACATCCCAGTTCTGGGTGCATGCATTTCCACCAGGAACATGCACTATGGACTAGCTAGCAGACTGTTTGCAGCTGGTATGCGTCTTGATGGAGCGGCTTGCAGGGTGCAGCGGCTGAAGGCTTGCTGCAGGGCAATATCAGATAGTGGTGGGGTGCAGCTTAGCATATCCAGGCCTAAAGTCTGTCTGCTATTGTGTTATGGATGTGTACAGAGCTGCATTGACTGCCCTGTAGGGTGTCTGTTCCCCAGCAGGACCGGGGTTGATGGTCCCCTCTACTGCCACCATTGCAGGGAGGATGTGGATCTGTTGATAGGAGACCCTGTTTGCTGCCCTCAGGGGGGGGTGGTGGTAGTACATAGCCCACCTAGGAGTCCATGGGGGCTACACCTGACTGAGACAGACAGAGCTATCCAAGGTGTTTCTGCAGAAACTACCTATCTCACAGTTTAACACTGCTTTGGACCTCTGGCATGGCCTCATTCAGCCATGGAAGGTGCTGTGGACCTGGTGCTGGGCGCCTCACCGCACCCTCAGGGTGAGCACAGTACCCGCACAATGTGACGGTGTGTAGCTACTCTGTGCCAGTAAAACACACGGTCAGTACCCCCTACCAGGCAGAGGTGCTGTGGGGGTTGTGATCCTCCCCCCTTGCTGATACCCATAGGTATGTAGGGTTTAAGGAGGTTAAGTTCCTTCCTGAACCAAAGTTTCACTATTTCCTGAAGCAGTGCTTGTAGGGAAATGTAGTTTCTTTAAGAGTTCAATGAAGGGTAGTGTGACTCAAGTGTTTCAAGCAAAAGGATTTATTTCCCCTCCCGGGGTGGATTTCACAAGGAATAAAGGTAACACAAATATCTTGCACTTTGGCAGAAAAAGGACAAAATAAGATATCCAACTTAAATAGCTTCAGTCAGCGTTAAACATTTTTCTTCCAGCAGATTAAACACCACAGTACTGTTTCCTACAGCTCTGTTCCCTTCTCACAGTAAGTCTGTATTTTCTTCACAGCACAATTTTAACATAGAGATATTATCTCCTCAGCCAGTGAAATCGTACAGTCCATTTCTTCTGTAGGAGTATTTACACAGGATGGCTCTGTTTCCATAAATTCTACCTCTGGGGTAGGAATTGTTTGCCACGCTCCCTCTGGAGCCGCGCCCTTTTCTCCAACCCTAGGCTTTATGGTAAATTCGGGGTTTAAGTACTGTTTGAAACAAGCACTCCCATTATAGTCCTTTCCACCATAGTCCCAACCTTCCAGGTCAATAAACTCACAATTATTGTTATGATTCCAGCCCTTAGACTTACCTTGGAACCTGGCTGTGGAAGGTTTTCTCCGTGGCTTATAGATAGCTGTTGGTTCCCAACCTGACTTGTGCAAAACAGAGTTCAACTGCCTTCCTGGCTTTTCCTTCTGTTTATAATCCAGAGAGTGTTTCAGCTGCCCGGGTCTGCTCCTGTTGTATCTTTGACTCAGAGCCTCTGACCTTTCTTCAGCTTGAGACTCAGTCCACCTCCTTACTGGAAGCTGGCTTTTCTTCCTCCAAGGGGACTCTGCTCGGCTCTCCTCTTGTTCACTCTCTCTTTCACTCTGGCTTTCCTCCTCTCTCTCTTCTCTCTCCTCTCTACCTACTGGGACCTCTTTATGAGTCAGCTTTCTCGGGTAGGGCCTGACTCAGCCTCCTAGCAGGTGTTCTGAATTACTTTGTAACTCTCTGTTAAACTGGTAGCAGGGGCGTGTTTCTTTCTCTCGGGCTTGGTTTCCCTGACAACCAGAAGCCATGTGCTTTTGTTTATATTGCAGCCCTGCACTTTTTACCTGGTTTTTGGGAGCTTCTACAGGGCTAGAAGGACTCACTATGTCACAGGGTGCACATGGTCACTTCCACCTACCAGGCCGAGGTGCTGTGGGGGTGCATTCCCCATCTTGTGTTTATCTGTGGACAGCTTATTTGCATGTGCAGTGCATCATGGGTACGGGTGTGCTAACCCTATCCTGGTGACCACAACAGACTGTCTGTGTGGTGACGTGCAGGCTCTCTGCAGCCAGCCTGGGGCTTGCTAGTAGCTATAGAGCTGTAGCCCAATGGTTACTTCACTGTCTGTGAAGCCAGAGGTCATGGGTTCAAACCCACAGTGGGGTTATTTGATAGGGCTGCCCAAAGCATTATCTCTTTTTAATGTACATTTTTGCTGCCAGCAAAAACACCCTCAGCGTACTGTACCCATAAGGTGCCTCTGAGGGCACTTTATAGGGCGCCCTATAGGGCACCTTATGGTTCCCATCCATGTAAGGTGCACTATACATTATCCTGTGACGCAACTTATAGGGTGCCCTTTAGGGGACATTTTAGGGTGCCGTCGTGGACAGTGCACTTTATAATGTGCCCTATGGAGTGCCTTATAGGGTGCCTTATACGACACCTTCAATTACGGCACGTGAGGGCGTGTTTGCTGGCAGCAATTAATAAAATAAAAATAAAGTGCTGCAGGAAACAAAACATACATTGCAAAGCTGATGCCTCAGCCAGCCTTACGTATTAGGCACACTGGGGAGCAAACTCATGACCCCTGTAGCAGCAGTCAGTGCCTTGACCATTGTGCTCCACTGCTGCTCCTCCTTGCATCTCAGTGCACCTACTTATGCTTTCATTCCCTAAACTGCACAGTGCTGCCATCAAAAACAGTACTCTGACCTTGCGGTACCTCATACGGCACCCTATAAAGCGCCCTATAAGCAACATTCTAGGGTGCCTTGGCGGACAGTGCACTTTAAAATTTGTCTTATGGGGCGCCTTATGTTAACACGCTTTGAGAGTGCGTTCGCTAGTAGTGAGAATTAAAATAAAAATAATATGCCTCCTAAGGCAATCTTCCCCATAATATGTAATGCCTCAGCCAGCTTTGTTCATTGGGCACTGTGGGGGATTGAACCCCTGATCCCTGCACTATTGGTCAGTGTCTTAACCATTGTGCTGTGGCTCTGCTCTTCTGCTTGCACATCAGCGTGCCACTTATGCCTCCCGCGCAGCTTTCTCATGCGCTAATGTGCGGGGCGCACATGGGCGCCGTGCACCTTAGCGCATATTTAAATCCCGGTTTTTCTTTTTCAGAGAGAAACGCCCACTCCTTATATGGCACCCGCACACTAGCGCGGCCCGCACATTAGCTGGGTTTTAGTAAACATGCCCCTAAGTGTAACAACGAGTATTGAGAATAGTGGTAACTTCTGTAGTGGTAGCACACATGAAAGATTGTAAAAACCAAGTAAATCCATAAAACCGATCCACTTTATTAATTCGTCATAGGCTAAAAGTGCTCCTAGGAGAATATTGCTTTCATATCAAAACATATATCCAGCACTGGCCTGGTGCTCCTGATGGAAAAGGAATTATTTTCTATTTGCAATTTCTTCCTGTGATGGATTAATAAAGGACATTGCTTTAAAGGATTTCATTGGTTGCACAATCTATCTTGGGCACAATGCCTTGAAACAAGTTATGAAACCAAACGTTTTTTAGCAAGGTAATTTATTTATATGGAAGCTTAAAAAGTGCTTTTTTTACCCCCTCAAAGAGATTAACTCGATTTTGAGCACAGTATTTGCCCCCCCACCCCCACCCCAGCTGTGAGACAATTGGCATAAATACATTTACCACAAAAGACCTAATACCTTAAGTAGGGACAACACAATAAGATGAGGTTAGGCAAACAACATCCCTTGTGCCCCTTCGCCCTCTCTGGTACCCATTGCTGTTGCTGCTGCCCCTCTCCAGGACCTACAGCAGTGGCAATGGCCACAAACAGTGCCACTGTGCTTACCCTAAAGCTTTGGCACTACTGGGCTTTTTGTGTCTTCCCCTCCGAAGCTCAATGCCGACTTCCTGTTTGTAAACACATGCTGGGCCTAAGGCAGAGGCAGCATGGCAAACAAATTAAAGTAAGTTTGTCCTGCGGGGAGGGGGGAAGCGACAATGGGGAATGCTGCATGTGGGGGGGGGGGTGCAACAATGGAGATCACCATGTGAGGGGGCACGACAATGGGGATCATCACAAGGGGGCAACAATGTGGGGCCCTCAACAAACCTTTGCTTGGGGGGGGCCTCAGTAGAACTTTCACTGCTGAGCAGTGATAAAAAAAGACTACAGCATCAAAATTCTCATAGGCAAATACCCCTACCTAACATATAACATGATTAAAAAAACCACTGTATTAAAAAGGGTTGAAGCAGTAGGCTTGCGCATGCTGAAAAGAGAACTGCGTATGCTCAGTTTAATGCATATATGCTATTTTTGGCACAGCCTTGAACCATTTAGGAAGTAATTCTAGATTTGTGTGCATATTTATGTGAGCTAATGTTGTCTATTCTATGAAGTCGAAGAAATGTGGATTTAATTTTATAGAACACTAGGTTAAGTGGTTGTGAACACATGTAAATGAAGCTGCAATCACTTACACCAACTCTTGGATAGGTGTAAATGATTGCATGTCTCTTACATGTGCATTGGACAATATTCTATACAGAACATGCGTAAATTTGTGATTCCAGCCACGTTTTCATCCAAACAACACTCCTGTTAACGCCTATAGTGAAACTACAGGGACTTGATCAGTAGCACGTACTTTCAAAATAATGATTGACAAATCCATTCACAAGTGGCCATCATAAATACCATGATTTATGCACATAAACACACAAAGAAATCTAGCAGTGCGTTATACATAGACTTACCCTCTTCATTTATATGCATATTTTTATAGATTAGCATGCCTCTAAGAGTGTTCTTACTGCACATACCATGGACTGCCCGAAGAACAAACCAGTCAGTACTAGAAGAGATCATACCTAAGCTTTCTTTAGAAGCTCAGATGAAAAGACTTCGACTTTCATACTTTGGACACATCATGTGAAGAGTGATATCATTAGAAAAAGACATCATACTTGGCAAGGTAGAAGGTCAATGCAAAAGAAGAAGGCCATCAATGAGATGGATCAATACAATAACAGTAGTTACGGGTGGCAGTCTGTCAACAATGAGCCGCCTGACTGAAGGCCGAACACAATTTAGGACAGCTATACAAGGTGGAATTGTTCCAGAACTTGTCTCAGGGAACGCTACAGTGCAGAAGGGCACTCAAAGAAGTTACGGCCTATCTGCGGAGGGCCGATCTAAGATACAAATGGCTATATCCATTTGGCCTACTGCTCACAGTACAAGGGAGATCGCAGAGAGTGATGTCCTGTGAAGAAGCTTGGAGGGCGTTGAGAGACTTAGGGGCAGTGAACCTCCCAGAAGAGGCTGGGAGTCCAGCTAAAAGACCGGACAATGCTGCAGTCACCGCTACGGCGGTCAGCAGGAGGTGGCAGAGAGCAGGAGAAGGGAGCAGGAGATTGGCGAGACTGGCCAAGGATCGACTGCGAGAGACCGAGATGGACAGCACAGCGGGATGAAGCCGAGGATAATATATGGACTGGTACCAGATGAAATGTATTAAGGAAAGTGTTATTGTTGAAAGGTCAATGTGTTAGTCAGGGATGTTGGGGGAAGAGGAGGCTTGGAGGGGGTAGAGAAGGGGAGGGGGAAGACGGATGCGGAGTAAGGGCGGTGTAAGGAAGGAGGGGGGACGAGAGGTTGGGGAGGGGAAGAAGAGGGTCTCGATTAGGGGAGGGGAGAGGGCTAGTGGGGGAGGGGAGAAAGGAGAGAGGATGGGGGGTGAGGAGGGTGGGGACGGACTCTGGAGGGGGAGTGGGAGCTAGGGGGGAGGGGGGGAGGTGGGGGAGTGGAAGATACTGAGGCCGGGGCAGATGGCAGCCCAATACTCGGTCACTGTTATGGAAGTCATTTCTCCTAGTCGGAGAAGAGGGAGAACATGGGAAGGGGGGTGGAGGGATGGTTGGGGAGGAGGGGGTATGGGGGTGAGAGGGGTAGGGATGCAAGCGAGGAGGAGAGGGGGGTTGGAGAAAGTGACTTGAAGCTGGTTACGTTGAATGTTAAGGGGGTTGAACTCACCAGGCAAGAGACAAAAACTGTATAAAGAATTGACAAGGCATAAAGAGGCGATTGTACTTCTGCAGGAGACACATTTATTTATTAAAAAGATATGAATACGTAGTGAAACCGAAAGGGTATGGTGAGTGCATCTTTGCCTCAAACTTAAGGGAAAGAAAGAAAGGAGGGGTGGCTGTGTTTCTCAGTGGGGAGCATAGAACCGAAGTGCACTCGGTAATTAGGGATAAGGGAGGAAGATACCTGTTGGTGCGAGTGAAACTAGGAGAAGAATGGTTCTGTGTGATAAATGTTTATGCGCCCACAGGGTCCCAGAAAGAATTTTGGGACGACTTAACTATGAAGGTAAATTTATTGGGGGATGGTGCGATGGTATGTGGTGGGGATTTCAATATGCCCTGGGAGGGGGGGAGAGATACAACGGGTAAGGCGGATGGGAGAGGAGCAGATAGACGACAATATCACATGTTTGTGAAAGAAAATGATTTGTTAGATGCTTGGCGACTGATGAATCCAGGTCGGTGTCAATTCTCATTCTTTTCTGCAGCGCATGGCACATACTCCAGGCTAGACGCCATATGGCAAGGGAAAGATAAAGGGAGGAGAGATTGAACCTATCACGTGGTCAGATCACGCCCCAGTGGTAGTAACAGTGAGGGTGCGGAGTGAAAACAAGGGGGTACAATATTGGAAGCTGAATGAGGGCCTATTGGAGGATAGAAGGGTGGTGAGTGAGTTGGAAAGATTCATTCCAGAGTATTTTGAAGGAATGGTAATGGAGAGGTGAAAGAGGGAATAGTGTGGGATGCTTTCAAAGCAGCGGTGAGAGGGGTGCTGATCAAATGGGGGGCGCGGAAAAAAAGGGAAAGGGAGGAGGAGGAATTGGAGTTTAGGCGCCAGTTAGTGTGGAGGAGAGAGATGCTCAGGGGGTCAGTGGACAATATAGGGGTGATGTACTGGAGACAAGGGCTAAATTGAATGCGTTAGAGGCAGATAGGATAAGGTTCCATATGCAATTGCTAAGGCAGTCTTTTTTTGAAGGGGGTAATAAAGCGGGGAGGTATATGGCTCGGAGATTGAAAAAGTGGAAGGAATGGAACAGGATAATACAGCTTCGGAGTGGCACAAGGGCACTATCCAGATATCTGTGGTCTGTGGATGGATCTGGAGTAGAGCTGGCACTTATCTGGATAGCAGTGATTTTCAGTGCTGCTGTCTCGATAGCAATCTACATAATTTAAGATAGCAAAAGAACTGTCCTAAGTGTTATGTGGATTGCCTATCTGGACAGTGGCTGAATATTCAGACAGTGCTGCTGTTGACCACTAAATCCACATATTCAATGCTTGTTTGTATCCAGATACTGGCATTGGATATCCAGATTTTTTTACCCATAGTGGTCAGTGTTTAAAAAATACACTGACCCCTGCGGGCTGCATATTACCTCCTAAGATCTTATTTCCAAAATGATTTCTTACATTTTCTCCTCCTTTTAAAATGAAAAACTACAACATTTCAGGCATGGGTAACTTCCTCATATCTTCTTCAGTATAGACCGAAGTAAAGAATTCATTTAAACTCTCTGCTGTGGCCTTGTCCTCCCTTAGTGCCCCTTTTACCCCTCTATCATCTAATAGTCCAACTGACTCTCACAGGTTGTTTGCTATGAATGCATTTGAAAAAGTTTTTATTATATGTTTTTGCTTCCACAGTAAGCTTTTTATTCAAATTCTCTCTTTGCCTGCCTTATCAATGCCTGGCATCTAACTTGCTAGTGCTTATGTTGTTTCCCATTTTCATCATTTGGCTCCTTTTCCCATTACCTGAAAAATAATTTTTTGGCTACAACAGCCTCTCTGACCTCACCTTTAAACAATGCTGGCAGTTCTAAATGTTAGGTCAGAGAGGATGTTGTAGCCAAAAAAGCATCTTTCAGGAAATGGTAAAAGGAGTCAAATGACGAAAATGGGAAACAACATAAGCCCTATCCTGGTTCTCTTCTTATCTCTCCATCGCTCTTTCAGTTTTTTTTCTGGTGGTTCCTCCTCTACTGCTATCCCACTCTTAGTTGGTGCACCCCAGGGATCTGTTCTTAGCTCTCTTCTTTTCTCTCTCTACACCCAGTCCCTTGGTGCTCTCATCTCCTCCCATGGATTTCAGTATGATTTTTATGCTGATGATTCTAAGATCTATCTTTCTACACTTGATATCTTTTTGACACTCCAGTCTTATATCTCTGCCTCTCTGTCTGACATCTCTAAACATGACTAAAACTGAACTTCTTATTTTTCCCCCTAAACCTTCCTCCTTTCTCTATCTCTGTTGATAACATTCTTTTATGTCCTGTTTCCTCAGCTCGCAACCTTGGGGTCATCTTTGACTCCTCTCTTTCCTTCTCCTAACATATATTACATATAGCTAAAACATGTCATTTCTTTCTCTATAACATTAACAAAATTTGTCCTTTCCTTTCTGAATCCACTACTAAAACACTTGTCAACTCTCTAATTACTTCCCGTCTCGATTATTGCAACCTCCTTTTTGCTGGTCTCCCTCTTAGCCACCTTTCTCCCCTTCAATCTGTTCAGAAATCTGCTGCACAACTACTCTTTCACCAGCCTTGATTTAGTCATATAACTCCTCTTCTCAAATCACGTCATTGGCTTCCCTTCCATTTCCATATCCAATTCAAGCTTCTCCTTCTGACATATAAGTGCATTCTCCTCTGCTCCTTTCTAACTTTCCTCTCTTCTCTCTCCCTACACCCCTCCTTATGAACTCCGCTCTTCTTCTGGCTTGCTTCTCTCTTTGCCCTTTTCTTCCACTGCCAACTCCAGACCTCAGTCCTTTCACCTTGCTGCTCCTTATGCCTGGAACAAACTCCCTCAGTCTATACATCAGGCTTCATCTCTGACCCTTTTCAAGTCTATGTTGAAGGTTCACCTTTTTGAATCTGCTTTTGGATCCTGACCCTCCTTTTTCCTTGTGTCTCCTTAACTCCTTTTTCTCTTATTATTATCCTTTGTCTTGTCTGTCTTGATTAGATTGTAAGCTCTCAGGAGCAGGGGCCATCTCTATGTTTGTACAGCGCTGTGTATGCCTCATAGCGCTTTATAAATGATTATTAGTAGTAGTACTGGTGGATGTAGTAAGAGCTGTTAGTGCAGCTGAGTTTTAAAAAAGATTTGGACAAGTTCCTGGAGGAAAGGTCCATAAACCATTATTAAACAGTACTTGAGAAATCCACTGCTTGCTCTGGGACAAGCATTGTGGAACCTATGTACCTTTTTGGGAACCTGCCAGGTACTTATGACTTGTACTGGCCACTGTTGGAAATAGAATATTGGGCTTGATGGTCTGACCCAGTATGGCATTTCTTATGTACATTATCACATGCTGTCAGGACTTCAAATAGCAAGAGTGTACTCAACACCACCTCAAGAGGTGGCATTAGGTTCAGCTACGCTACGCAGCCACTACCCATACAGAGATTGTGGCCAGTGAGCCCATGAAAATCAACTCCAACTCTCTCCAATCTGGAAGTCGAGCTCCAATCCAAGCCCTCACCCTTATGATCTGATTCCCCCAAGATAAGAAGTCTATGACTTCTCTGATCAACCCCTCCAACGCTGAAGACCCAACCTGACCCTACCCCTGCCATTCTTCCCCTACGAACTTACCCAAGCTATCCCAAGTAGTCTAGTGGAGAGGCAGGAACATTCTTCTTCTGCTCCTGCCCCTTTGTCACGCTGGTTCAAAATGGCAGATCTGACCACTGATGATAATCTTCAGTATTACTGCATGGAGTCTACAGACTGAGTCTCACCATCTGTAGTTACCAGTGCCACATAGTATAGCACCAGGGGCAAACAGCCTCCAATTTATTCTAAATAAATATTGTTTGATGTTCCATCCTGGCTAGAGAAACACTGAAAGTATTTTTAAAATATTTTTTAGCTCATGTATTTTTCAGTGACACACAGGTACAATAATCTTCCAAGCACTGTAGCACTTTCTGACAGCTGACGTTTAATATTATAATACTGTACTGTGCAGAGTTAATAGCATATAAATCTCAAGAAGATATTTACTTTGTTTATTTTTTGTTACACTTTGTTTTTGCAAGTGCTGGCCAGTTTGTTTCAGAAATTAAAGCATGTAGAATTTGATTAAGTTGCATAAACGATTTTAATGCACATACATCAACTTTATGTGTATCACTTCAAAGGTTTTATGCACATAAAGTCAATTTAGTATCTGTTCTTTACGCGCATACAATTTTCCAAACCAAAACTGCAAACTAAATGCACATCCTTGCTGTAAATGTAACAATGAAAACTCTTTCTGACTGATCTAAAGAGCGATAAATTCTATTACTTGAAAAACAGATAAGCAACCTTCTTCACTTAATTTTAAATACCTTGTATTGGCCTATCATAGCCATGTTACTGAATGCCCAATCCTTTGATTATCTTGCATTTGGGGGTCCTAGTCACAACTCATACTATATTTAGTTTTACCTCTGAGTCTTATTTTATTTGTTAAATGCCATTGTGGAAAGCACTTGATGCCTTCTGTTATCGTGCAAGCTATTTTTCCGGTGTGATGTGAAAATAAGATTCAATGAATGTGATGTGTGATTTAGGCGCCGCTCAGGCAGATGGAATAAAACAACATCACCACAGCTGCAACAAAGATCCTGCATTAATGCATCTAGTATTGCTTTTAATTCTAAAGGCACAACACTATCGTTCGTTTGTCTGCCCATGTTTTTTGATTTCACTGTAAGAGACACTTAGCACTCTTAAGCACAGAGCTAAGTACAACTAAGGAGAATTACAAAAATTATAGGCAGTAATTGTAGTAGTAACCAAAACTGCATCTCTTTCCTCTGTATGCAATAAGGGGGGCAGGAGGGTAGCTACTAAGCTGCAGTAACTCAGGGGGATAAAGTCAGCAGAAGCAATCCCCTTTCACTATTACCATGCCAGCCCCAGGTGCCTACACCTAGGCTCCCAGTTATAAAATTAACTTACACAGACCTTATTCACTAACCTGCAATTACACGTTAACCTGCATTTATGTAATTTAATGCACATTATTTAATGCATAAATAAGAATAGTGCCAATGTAAGACAAGATTTTCCTTTTCTAAAGCCATGTTGGCTGACTCCCATTAAGCCATGACTATCTACGTGTTCAGTAATTTTGTTCTTTATGATGGTTTCCACCATTTTTCCCGGTACTGACGTCAGGCTCACCGGTCTGTAGTTTTCAGGATCACCCCTGGAACCCTTTTTAAAAATTGGAGTTACATTGGCCATCCTCCAATCTTCCGGTATTAAAGATGATTTTAATGATGGTTCACAGATTACTAATAGCAGGTATGCAATCTCATATTTCAATTCTTTCACCCTTGGATGTATACCATCTGGTCCAGGTGATTTGCTACTCTTCAGTATATCAAATAGTTGCAATATATCTTCCTGGTGTATCGATATTTTTTTCAATTCTTCTGCAGTATCATCTTTAAATACCACTTCAGTCATGGGTAACATCCCTACATCTTCCTCAGTAAAGACCGAAGCAAAAATATATTCAGTCTCTCTGCTATGGCCTTGTCCCCTCTTAGTGTCCCTTTTACCCCTCTATCATCTAATGGTCCAACTGACTCTCTCACAGGTTTTTTGATATGAATGTACTTTAAAAAGTCTTTACTACACATTTTTGCTTCCACGGCAAGCTTCTTTTCATCATAGAGGTCAGACTAGCCAGTCTGTATTTCCCAAATTCATCCTTAGATCCACTTTTGTGTAGAGTGACCACATGCACCTTTCTCCAGTCTTCTGGGACCATGCCAGACTCTAAAGAAGCACTGAAAAGGTCAGACAGTGGAGCCACTAGAACTTCCCTTCCTTCAGCACTCTCAGATGTATCCTATTTGGCCCCATTGCTTTGTCTACTTTTAGTTTAGCTAGCTCCTCAAGGACACAGCCTTCTGAAAATCATTCAAGATCCAGTTCACTTCTGTTCCTACTTTGTCAGTGTTTTCCGAGGTCCTACTCCTGGCTTTTCATCAAACCATGTAAATACCTTTGAATACTGGGCCCAGAGTCTTTAGTTCCTTACAGAATATTAGGAAGTCTGAAATGGCTCTTACCTTCTCAGGGAGAGCATTCTAAAGATCTGGCGAGAAGGCACATGCCCATGCTGTTTTGGTGCACTAGGTTTTCTCAAGCTGTATGGTAAATGTATTTTGCATACAGGGTCTTCTGGTTTTATTGTTTGGAGTTCTGTGCAAGATAGACTGTAGGTAGGGTGAAGATAAGTTGTGAGTTAATTAGAAGATGCTATCAGTACCTTATACTTAATAAAATTTATTAAGGGTAGCTATTGCAGTTGTTTTAGGATGAGTGTGACCTGGATAACTTTTATAAGAACATAAGATATGCCTTAATGGATCAGACCAAGGTCCATCAAGCCCAGTATCCTGTTTCCAACAGTGGCCAATCTAGGTCATAAATATCTAGCAGTCTCCCCAAAAGACACAGGTTCCTCAATGCTTGTACTGGCTCAAGCAGTGATATCCTGGGTCCCTTTTAATAATGGTGTATGGACCTTTCCTCCAGGAACTTGTCCAGACATTTTTTAAACCCAGCTACACTAACAGCTTTTACTACATCCTCTAACAACAAATTCCAGAGTTTGATTACACGTTGAGTGAAAAAATATTTTCTCTTATTAGTCTTATATAGGCTACCCTGTAGCTTCATTGCATGTCCCATAGTCTTTTTATATTCTGATGATGTAAACAATCGATCTATGTTTACCCGTTCCACTCCATTCATTAATTTATAGACCTCTGTCATATCTCCCCTCAGCCATATTTTTTCCAGGTTGAAGAGCCCTAACCTTTCTAGCCTCTCATCATAGGAGTATCCTTCCATCCCCTTTACCATTTTGGTGGCTATTGTATGTACCTTTTCTAATAACGCTATACCCTTTTTAAGATACGATGACCAGAATTGCACACAATATTCAAGGTGTGGTCGCACCATGGAACGATACAGAGGCATTATAATATCCTTTGCTTTATTTTCCATTCCTTTCCTTATGATACCTAGCATTCTATTTGCTCTCTTGGCCGCCGCTGCACACTGGGCCAAGGGTTTTAACATGTTATCCATGATGACGTCTAAATCTTTTTCCTGGGTGGTGATTCCCAATGTGGAACCTTGCATCATGTAACCTTAGTTTGGGTTTTTCTTTTCTAGGTGCATAACTTTGCACTTGTCCATATTAAATTTCATCTGCCATTTGGATGCCCATTCTTCCAATTTATCAAGATCCTCTTGCAATTTTCCACAATCCTCTTGAGTTTTAACCACTTTAAATAGTTTTGTGTCATCTGCAGATTTGATAATCTCACTCGTTATTCCTTTTTCAGGTCATTTCTGAATATGTCAAAAAGCAGCGGACCCAGAACAGATCCCTGTGGTACTCCACTATTCACCTTTTTCCATTGGGAAAATTGGCCATTTATCCCTACCCTCTGCTTTTAGTACACTGCCTCCTATCCCATGAGTCTTGACTTTTGCCAAAGGTCTCTGATGAGGGACCTTGTCAAAGGCTTTCTGAAAGTCCAAATACACTATATCAACTGACTCACCTTTGTCCACCTGTTTATTCACACCTTCAAAAAAACATAACAAGATCTTCCTTGTCTAAAGCCATGTTGGCTGTCTCCCATTAAGCCATGCCTATCTACATGTTCAGTAATTTTGTTCTTTATGATAGTTTCTATCATTTTTCCCAGTACTAACGTCAAGCTTACTGGTCTGTAGTTTTCTGGATCACCCCTGGAACCCTTTTTCAAAATTTGCATTACATTGGCCATCCTCCAAACTTCAGGTATTGTATTCAGGTACTCCACTGCATTTAAGGGATCATTCGGCGACATTTTGCGCCGCTGTGGCACGCGCCCAAGGAGCAGGACGTGCTCCTTGAGCGAGCTCCTTGGGGCGACAACGGGGGTGCACAGCCCTGTCGGTCAGTCAGCCCTTTGAGCTGCATCTGGATGTTTTCGTTTCCTATTGTGCTTTTATTAGCTCACTCGCCCTCGTCTTCGTTGGTTTGCTCAGCCTCTTATCTCAAGGAATAATCCCCTTCAGCGTCTCATAGTGCCTGCCCACTATATCTCAATAGCATGGCTGCTATCCCTGTATTTTGGGGCCACCGTCCCCCCTCTGCTCTTTCTCCACTAATCGGGGCTGCTGCTCGCAATATGCACAACCTCCTTCTATGCCAGTCCAGCCAGCCACCTCTTTCACCATCCTTGTCTTCCCCTCCAGTTACTTCACCTTTGTCCTTTTCATTTGCCCTCCTGAACTGTCGGTATCTTCACAATAAGACTCATTTGATACACGATCTTCTGACCCAGTATTCACTCGACGCCCTCTTTCTCACGGAATCCTGGCTCCGTGAGGGAGAGGACGGCCTCCTCCACCGATGTCTCCCCCCTGGGTACTCTGCTTTTCATGCCCCCTGTCTATACCAGACAGGTGGGGGAGTGGCGGTTATCCACTGGACGTCCCTTCCCTTTTCCCTTATCTCGCCTTCTCCCCATTATCCAGAATCCCTTCTGTTCCGTTTCATGTCCTCCACTCCCATTTACTTTTTCCTTCTTTATGTTCCCCACTCTTTACACCCTGATCTTTGGGACTCTCTCCTTCTCTCCCTCCCTGAAGCAGCTCTTCTATCCCACCGCCTTGTAGTTTTGGGCGATTTTAATGTCCACCTCGGCACTCACACAAGATCACATGATAGAGTTCTTCTCTCCCTTTTCGACGATTTAAGCCTAATCCAACACGTGACCTGCCCAACTCATGCCTCAGGACGCATTCTTGACCTTATCCTCACTCCCACCTCCTCCACATTCACTCCGTCTAAAGTTCTATCGCTTCCTCTCCCATGGTCCGATCATTGCTGTGTTTTCTTCTCCTTCCCCCTCCCGCCTTTGGAGGTCCCCAATCTTCCCAACACAGGTGCTCTATCGCAGATACTTAGACGTCACATCACTCCTTCTACCCTAGAATGCTTCCCCTCGGTCGATTCCCTCTTTCCCTCTGAGTTCTCCTCCCTGTCCGTGAACCAGCAGGTCGACACCTGGACCTCCACCCTTTCATCCGCACTTGATTCCATTGCTCTCCTCCGCCCTATCTCCTCTCGTCCCTCCTCACACCATCCCTGGTATCACCCAGGCTTATGTCTGCAATGTACTGTTTTTCTATAGTTTATTGCTAAATGATGTTCTGAGAGCCAGAATGATATTGAATTGAAGCAATTTATTATTGTTTAGGTAACCACCATTAAATGCTGCTAGCACTGGTAGACTCATTTCCTGGAACTTCTCACACTTACTCAGCATAATAAAGGACTGCCAAAGGGAAAGGTTTTCATAAACCGCTCCAATGTAGAAAAGCCAAGGAACTTCTGTTGAATATTCCTAGTAGTTTTGGTAACTTTCTTTTTTGCATCTATACCTAGACAACATTTAAGAAGCTAATGAACAAACTGATGTGCCGACATTTATCAGACCTTCGCTGTCTGCTAGTTAATAATATGTAAATGCTTTTGCTTGTTTGTTATAGACTGGAGTTCGTATGCCTTGTAGCGTTATACAAATGATTATAAGTAGTAGTGGTTAGAGCAGCAGCCAGGAGACCAAGATTCATTTTCCCACTGGCACTCTTTGTGACCTTGGAAAAGTCACTTTACCCTCCATTGCCTCAGAAGAAAAACCCGGCAATCTATTTTTGGTCATACCTTGCCAAGGAAACCCAGGGTCTGCTGGACCGCCAGGAGTCAACACTGACTCAATGGTACACATGGCATTACTATAGATGTACTTTGTCTGGAATCAAAATACTCTAGAAATATGCATGAAACTTTTTCAAGTTCTACAACTTGCCTCTTCTCACTGACTCATGCTTGCTTTCAGTGCAGCCTTTTCTCAACTGAGCCCTGGACAGACCTAAATGAAAATATCAATGCATAAACTGTTCTACTGTTTATGGATTTTGAGATAAAAACATAGATCAAAAAACACTTTGTTCTTTCCAGACTAAAACGAGACTATGGCCAAACTACAGCTGATGACCTCAGCCATGTATTTTCTTAGCATTTTTGTATTGATTTCTGTTATGTTTATCAAGAAAATACAGGATAAAGTTTGCAAGTTAGAAACAGCTGTGACTGCTACAGCCGATTGAACTGGTGTTCCGAATATGGTTCTTTTTATTCTTACAATTCATTTACCAATGTGTTATATATACAAGAAAGGTAAATGATGATAAAAGCACGATTCAACGATTTCTTAGCAACCTATGAAATTTGTTTTGCATTTCATTAGCATACAGCAAAAAGACAGACACTTAAACTTAGGTGTTTAAACTATTAAAATTAAAGGAATGATTCTTAAACTCTCTGAAAGCTATTTAATGCACCAATAATACCTTCAGGCCTGTGGTTTTCTCTTGTACTTACTTTGCTCAGGCAGGTTAATTGACTTCCACTCTGAATACTCTACTGGAGGGTTGTAATTACTTTTTCGTCTCTTTTTATACCTAGAATAATGCATAATACTATTATAACGGACCAACATGAATGCACAGCTAATAACATTACAGTTTGCTGTCCGGCATTATTTTTTTCATGGCGTATAATTAGATTTTTTAAAACTAGGACTAGGGTGTGGCAGTACTTTATTATTTCCAAAATCAGTTAGGGTTTCACATTTGTAAGGGCATCAGATCATGCCGTTCCCTGCTTACTGCCTTGGAGAAAAAGCATTTGAAAAGAAAATATGTATTTCCTTTCTGGTAACGTTGCCAAGTTGGGAGAAGGTTCACCAGACCAATTTCCTGAGGTCCCAGAAAATAGCTGGGAAGACCTGCTGTGGAAAAAGGAGCTTGGTCGCTATACCACTGGCCAAGACTGTCATTCCCTTTACAATAAAGAGCAGCATGCAATGCCTGTGCTTTTATAGTCCGATGGCTAATACATCCTGCTAGAGCTCACAGCCAGGACCAGTGCAACCCATTGTGCAAACCAGTGCTCGCATGGGAGGGCAGCGCAGTTGGCACTGTGAGCCTGCTAGCGGATAGTGGTGGGTGGCAGGCAGTAGGCAGCGAGCAGGGGACAGAAGAAAATAAAAAGATCAGTGCAGCCCGTGCAGGATTTGGAGCTCATGCGCATCCGTGCACTGCATGTCTTGCATGTCCTCGCCCCCTCTGATGCAACTTTCTGTTACTGAGAAAATAGCATTGGAGGGGATGCATCAGACACACTCTATGAGCATGGGCTCCAAAGCCCTGCGCGGGCTACACTGTTCTTTTTATTTTGAATTGATGATGGTAAGAGGAAGCCAGAGCCGCGGGAAAGAACAGTTCTGGCCTGGGAGAGGGAGGACCACAAAAGAGGGACAGAAGGACATATATATATATAGAGAGAGAGAGGGATGAGGCAGACACTGAGCTCTTAGGAGTGGACAGAAAGAGAGAGAGAGAGAGAGAGAGAGAGAGAAGACACTGGGCTCCGAGGCAGGACCATACCAAGCTAGAAATGCACCCTGTGCGACTAACGAATCTGGTGCCCCCTCCACCCAGCCACGCTCAGTAACTCACTTGTTCGGAGCTTCTTGGAAGCCCAGTAATGATATCAGCTCCCCCTTCTATGCTTGTGCCCTTTGCAGCCACATCGCTTACATGGCCCTTGGTATGGCTCTGCTCTGAGGGATGGATAGGGAGAGAGAGGGAAAGAGAGAGAAGGCAGATGGACAGTGAGTGAAAGAGAGGGGCAAACACAGGGTTCTGAGAGGTAAAGAGAGGGAGAGGACAGTTGCTGGATTCTAAATATGCTCAGAAAGAGAGGGGCAAATGCTGGGTTTTGAGGGGTGGATAGAGAGGGTAGATGCTAGACTCCTGGGGGGGACAAAAAGAAGGGGGATGGGGTAGGAAGCTGCTGTGTTTTTTGGGAGGGAGAAAAGATGTAGACAGTGGAAAAGAGAGGAGATACTTGAACCCAGGGGTGGAGGGGAAGGGTGAGGGGATGGAGAGATGCTGGACTGTGGGGAGTATGGGGTTGTGGGATAGAGAGGCAAAATGCTGGGCATGGTGGAACCATGTGGGAGAAGCCATGGAGGGTTGCAAAGAGCTGAGTGAGAGGAGGGTGGTGAGTACAAGGTGTGGAAATGTTGTAATGGAGTGTGGGTGGAAGAGAATAAGAGGCTAGGGAAGGAGTGAGACAGGGGGAATGAAACAGCTAGGGGAGATGAGATGGAGTTGACAGAAATAGAAAATTGATAGGTGAAAAGGTGATTGAGGTATAGAGGGAGGGAGACATTTGAGTGACATGGAGGAAAGAGCTAAGAGGGAAAAATCAATATGTCAGAGAGATATAGAGAGGGAATAGAAGAAGATAGAAGGAGTGAAAAGAAATAGCAGCCTTCCATGTTGTCCTGTCCACCCTCCTTATTATTGCAGAATTCCCTGCCCCCTTTTTTTTTAACTGTTGTCCCCCTATCTTCTTCTCTGTCCTTATCTTTTTCTGTCCTGTTTCTAAGTTTTAATGGCTTTCCTTTCCTTTTCTTGCAGCTTTTTCATTTTTATTGTAAACCGCCCAGATACTTCTGTTATGGGCGGTATATTAAGTTTTTAATAAACATAATAAACATAGCAAATGGACAGCAGAGTTAGGTGAAGACAAAGGACAGCAGAAGAGAGATTGTGGCCATTATGATTGAAAAAATAAAATGCCAGAAATAAAAGTAGAAAGAAAGTATTTTATGTTGAATGTATTAGATGGAATTTATTAGCTTTGAGAAATGCGCGTTGTTGATGTATTTGTGTTTATGCAGTACTAGAAGAAATGCATTTCTGTTCTTATTTCTCCAGTGTTGCAATAAATGTGAAGTTTGACTTTTTGGGGTTCGTAGGTCAATTATCATATTTCTATTTCTATCTTGTCATTCCTTGTTCTGCGTTGGCTAATGGTCTCTCTGTGATTTACCTGTTCGACTGAGGTGTGATATTCTTAGCATGTAGTTTCTGTAAGGTTTATAACCGTCCCACTTGTTTTGTTTTCCCAGTAAGATAGGTATTGGTTTTCTGTAAGAGGTATTGGTTTAATATTTGTAGTGCTGCTTTTTCATTGATAGGCTTGGTGCTCTGTGAGTCCAAAAGTAAAGACAACCATCTTGAATCTCATCCAGTAGAGAATTCTAATAAGTTGGAGATTTTATTGGAAAGGAGCGCACTCGTCTGAAAACCAGCCCAGCTTAAAATCTATCTGGTATTACCCACAATCCCTTAGCTACAGACTTTAGGGGTCTGGTGGGATCACAGGGGAGAAGCTTCTTAAGAGGATGATCTATGGTCCTTCTATGAGCTGCATATATGAGAGAAGACCTCCCTATATGAGTTCATGACTGCAGGACAGAAGCAGCAGAGATGTAGTCTCACATGCCTCACACAAGACTTCCATTTCCTATTGCCCCTACATTTCTTTTCCTGTCTTTCTCTGCGTAATACCGTTGTGATATGTGGAACACTTAAGTGTTGATTGTTCTGTGAAAGAGAAAGCTAGCATTCCCATTCAGAGGTAACCATGCTATATCTTTATAGGCAGGAGAGCTGTCAATCAATAACAGAGATGAAGAAGGGCAGAGATAGGTAAAGGCTCTTTGATAGATTTTTAATGTTCCATGATGGCATGAGATTTTCTTTTTATTTAAGGATAGGAAAGAAAAGATATTTGATGTGTGTTTTGATGTAATTTGCTCTCCCTCTTCCTGCGTCGTCACTGTACAAGTGCTTAAGTAGGGAATAAAGTGGGGCAGGTTATTTTAGTTTCCTGTCTTTTTAGATCATGCTGACATCATTCTATTACTCTGGGAGCTTCCTCTGGGCACATCCTGATTTGGGTTCAGCAGAGTGGACTTAGAGCTTTAAAAAAAATTCAGACAGCCTATCACCAGAGGGCGCAATATTTTTTTAAAAACAGCACTCTAAAGTGAGGCACCTAACTTAGGCGCCTTACATGGTGATGCCTTGTGGGGTATTTCTATATGCAAATAATTTGTTGTCATGGGCGGGGCCAGGAACAGGGCACAGAACTATATGGAGAGGTTATTATTCTATCTTTTGCCCTGCACTGAAGCTAAAGGGATGTTTGTTGGGCCACTAGCCCACTAGAGATTTCACGTCTCTCTTAAAAGTGGTCTTTTAACATTACAAAAGTGTTAAGCAAATTTGTAAATGTGCACTTTGTGTGAAAAATGGCACAAAATGTCAGAAATTTATCATTTTTGCACATTTATAAGCATTTTGTGCTATTTTCCATGTGCCGTGCACTTTTGTGAAGCCTCTTTGCACTTTAGTTTTAAGGTGCTAAATAAGTACATAGGACACTAAGTAAGAGTAGCGCATGCTAATAACAAAGAATATACTCATTACACCCTTTCTGGAATTGCCAAAACCCTATCACTCAGATCTCCATTCAGCACTGAGCCCTCATGCTCCTAAAAAGGAAATCTGGCAAGAGGCATCACCTGTGACTTCTGGGACCCAATGCTGAGGCCCTGCATTAAAGAGCACACCTCAGCTGAGTGTCAGACACAGTTTTCCTCATTCCCCCTCCCCTACTGCATTCAGGTGGGCATCAGGTGCTGCCTTTTCTGGGCTCTTCTGCCAAAGGCTGTCACCAGCATCTCCTTCATGGTGTGTGCTGATCTGAATGGCTCCAATGCGGAGGCCGTACTATGCCTTGCGCCAGTTCCTCTCTGCCCCAAATCTCCAAAGCACTGCACACAGATATTCAAACTGCAGCTGGCAACCACCCTCTGCACCGTGCCCAAAAGTGGGGCAGTCAGGTGCCTTGGTGCAGAGATCCTGCACCAGCAGTTCTTTGCAGCCCTCCTTTTCTAACTGCAGGTTGTTGCACAGACGGAGTCTGCTCAGCCCCTTTCGCTGCCTCTGACCCTTCCTGTAATGCACAGTGACGCTGATGACAGTGGAGGAGGGAAACCTGATTCCCGCATGGTCACCAGGTGTCTGTCAGTGCCGGCGTCAGGATCCTTTCTCCTGTGCCTCACTCCCCCTCTGTGCTGGCAGCACCTGCAGCTGCTGTGCCGACTCTAGTCTAGAGCCTGGGGACAGCGAGATCTTTTGATACTGACAACTTGAGGAGCTCTCCATACGGCCCTACAAGCAACCTGACTCCTTCATCATGCTAGTCAACACTGAGCATTTGCTCCTGAAGCAGTGACGCCAGCTCATCGAGGACGGCCAGCACCAATATTTCTCTGGTATCAATCTCCTCCTGTGCTCCAAGTAAACATCACCACGTCCCCTTGCGCCCTTTCCTCTTCCATGGCATGCTGCCATCAGCTCTGAATCCTGACAGTATGGCAAGATAAGTACACAACGCTATCTCACGCGATCGCTCCTTATTATGAACTTTCTCATTAAGGATCACTGGTCCCTGGGTGCTATATGAGATGAACCCCAGATTACCAGGAGTTGCTGAGCAACACCTCTCAATGGGCCAATGAGCCATTCACTTCACTCAACAACACAATCAAGGAGTCCGTTATCACCACCGCTCCTCTTTTGTCTCCCGGCACAGATGGTTAACCATCTACACTAGCTCCCTTTATGCAGAAGCCCAGTTGCGCAACAATACAGTACTACTAACATGGCCCTGCCGACACTACCATTGCCCCATGGCTCCTACACCAGATTGTGTCAAAGTAAGAGAAACCTTTTCTACTACCACTGCTACTACTCATTTCTATAATGCTACAAGGATACTCAGTGTCCTACACAAACATGTAGGAGATCGTCTCCGTTCCACAGAACTCACCCTCTATTCAAGACAGACCAACAGAACGGGGCCTAGGGTAGCTCAAGAGGGAAATGATTAAAACGTATATGGGTGATTAGCAGGAGAATAAGGAGGTCAGCATCCAAAATCAGTCCCAAAAGGAAGGTACTGCCTTCATAAATGCGACCTGGGCTTTAGCCTGACCCACCATAACCACAAGTGCTACCACCTAAGACTGTATCCATCTCCCCTCCATTCAAAAAGAAATAATAAACCTTGTTCCATCCAGGATAAGGACTTAGACTTTGGAATTTCAAAGATTTATATGGTATTAGTTTTCCACAAACTGTTGCACCAACCAACCTCCACTTCCAGCAAATGCAGTAAGGCCATATCTTTGGTTGGCTGGCCTGTCAAGGTGTTGGTTACCATAACCAACCTTAAGCATCAGTCTCCAAGTCCCTGCTTTGTTGATGCATTTAATCATATACAAACATCACTTAGTCCAGAGCCTGCAAACATTTTATTTCTGCTCCACTGTGGTAGAATCACCACTTCTAGTGCCAAACACTCCATGACAGGGAAGACATCCTCGTCCCACTGCAAAATTACAACGGACATTGCCACTCAGACTTTATTCCACTTCTTGGAGCTGGCCTGTAACTTCTAAGAGGCATCTCCTAGCCTTACCTTCTTACTAATGGCTTGGTGTCAACCCTTCTGTATGAAAGTATGGGTGCCTCAAGAAAAAAAACAGCTGTCTACTAACTAGTTTACTAGTCCATTAGAGTTGCCTCTCTGGGGGCATCAGGCTACTAATTGGTCCAGTTTCCATCCAGTGAAAGACAGGGCCTGAGTTAAGATTCCGGCACTCATAGGCAGGGCTGGAGGAAGTAGAGATGAAGAAGGGTAAATCATCACATTAGCATCTTTCCAACTTCATGGTCCTAAAGAATATAGTATCAGGGCAAGAGTTTTTTAAGGCAGAATTGGGGGAGATAATGAGATTAAGTGATGAGAAAATGATGGAGAACATTTAGTTATAGATTACATATCCTGAGATATCGGGTCCCCAACATCATCAGCAATTATAAATTAGGAGTGGAGGAGTGGCCTAGTGGTTGGGGCAATGTACTTCAGGCCGGAAGGTCAGGGGTTCAAATCCCACTAGAGGACAGCAACCTTGGGCCGGAAGGACTGGGGTTTCTAGTCCCACAGGTGCTCCTTGTGGTCTTGGACAAGCCACTTAACCCTCCACAGCCCATGTTCCCTGTAAAAAATAGTTATCTCCAAGTTATAATGCCCTGTTCAATGTAATTTCAGTTTGTTCAATGTAAACCACACTAATGCAGAATAGCGCAGTATATAAGAGAATATAAATAGTCTCCTATTGCATTATCTTTATACCAAGCACAACTATTAACCGAGGGCTATTGTTTTTGCCAGCAACCTGGGTTTTTTGGGGGGATACTATATGTAAAACTATATTCTTCCACAAAGGTAAATGGCAGATGAAATTACCCTCTAAATGGATCCCTTCGGTCCTTCGGATCCTATAATTACTATTTATGAAAATTTGGTATGGGGATACATGGAAGAACTGAAAGCACAAAAAATGAAAAAGTATAACAACATCAAGAATCAGAAAATAGCTTTGAAAAATTGCACAGAATAAAGACATGTTATATAATGAGCTGATAAGGTTGGATGCCATAGTAATACAATCTGTAGACCAATACCAGAGAGAGAGAGCCTCTGGCAACTGGAACCCCAAATATTATAAATTAATAACAGAAGATCCAACTCATCAAATAAAAAGAGTAATACAAAAATTAGTAGAGGAAACGTGGAAAATGAAATATATTACAGGCAAAGAAAAAGACTGCCTAATTAATAAACATCCAAAGATTCCAGTATTGTCTACAGTTCCAAAAAATCCATAAAAATGCAATCAATCTACTGGGGAGACCTATAGGTTTGAGCAGAGGATCTGTTTTAAAACTATTTTTTAAGATAATATATTGAGTCCCATAGCAGAACAAGCTAAATTTGACGTTAAGGGCACTACTCATATGTTAAAGAAATTGCAAAATTATAATGGAATAATAGAGTCTACGTGGCTGGGCACTCTAGATGTAGTGGCTCTATACACGAATACGCACAAGAGGAAGCACAGCAAATTAGTCAGGGAATATCGATGGGACAATTTAAAGCTGACAGAATTTAAATCCCGAATCATTTATTATGCAGGAAAATGTTATGTGCAAGTATATGACATAGCTATGGGAGGAGTAGCCTAGTGGTTAGAGCACCTGCCTAGTACCCAGAGGATCAAGGGTTTGATTCTCACTGGCATTCCTTGTGACCTTGGGCAAGTCACTTTACCCTCCATTGCCTCAGAAGAAAAGGCTGGCAATCTACTTCTGGTGATACATTGCCAAGAAAAGCCAGAGGTAGCTGGGTCGCTATGAGTCAACACTGACTTGATGGCACTAAAAAAAAAAAAATGGGAGAGACAGTAGCCACTTCTATAACCACAATCTATGGGGCCTTTTTATTAAAGCATTTAATGCACTTAGTACAGATTTTGGCATATGGAGTGGAGGAGTGGCCTCGTGGTTGGGGCAAGGTACTTCAGGCCAGAAGGTCGGGGGCTCAAATCCCACTACAGGACAACAACCTTGGGCCGGAAGGACTGGGGTTTCTAGTCCCACAGGTGCTCCTTGTGGTCATGGGCAAGCCACTTAACCCTCCATAGCCCATGTTCCCTGTAAAATAGTTATCTCCAAGTTATAATGCCCTGTTCAATGTAATTTCAGTTTGTTCAATGTAAACTGCACTGATGCAGAATAGCGCGGTATATAAGAGAATGTAAATAAATAAATAAATATGCTAGCTACATGGAACACAACCAGCACAGTTACTGCAGGCCAATTCCCATACTAAATGTGAATCACACAGTGGAGGTTGAAATGGGTGGGTTAGAGACAGAGACTGGGTGAGGTAGGAGCCATACCTCCAGCACATGGGTATACACTGTGTACTAATGATGCATCTTACAATTAGTGTGGGTGCAATAACCTCCACTTCAATAGATGAAGCTATCTGCACCCATGGTAACTATGCACCACATTACAGGCCATGCCATGTGTCACCTATCGGAGAAATGCTGTCCACACCCCCAATAGGTAATGTGTTGGTTTGCACTTACCACACCATGATTTTGCGTATATTGGCACATTAGGTGCAAAACCATAGCACATTTCTGTAAAAGGACCCCTCATTTGAGGAGGAAATTATATACCCCGTTTAGTTTAAAGAAGTATAAAATAGAGCAGATTCCTAAATGAAGTTTTTTTCATATGAAACAGGAGAAAGTGAGCACTGGGTTAATTTATAGTGTGCTTAAATGCACAGAAACCTAACATACAATTTAAAATTAAAAAAATAAAACATCAGAAATGCACATAATTTTAGGACAATAAGATAATTAAAGTGACAGGACAGATAAAGACTACATTATACCAAAAACCAAGAGAATGGAATAATTTATTAAGGTATCATAGCCATCATCAGGGGAAATTAAAAGCAGAACTTCCAATAGGTCAATTTTTAAGATTACAGAGAATCTGTATGTTATTGCCTGAATTTAAAATTCAGTCTTTGGACTTAAAGAGACAATAGAAAAATAAGCTATCTTAAATCAGTAAGGGCCTGATTCTGTGCCACAAATAGCTATTTGTGCCTTCCCCTGCCACATCTAACTTCCCCGCCGGAAGTTAGATGGGGCGGGGAAGGGGCAGCTCGGGGGCAGAGTCTGGGCGGGGGGTGGGTGGTCCCTGGCCCTGGATGTACAGGGCCGATTCTAATGTCGGTTCTGTACGTCCAGGGCCGGTGACATGTGCGGGGAAGTTAATCCACATCCGAGGTGGAATAACTTCCTGCATGCCTCTTTTTCGGTGGCCCGGGACGCGGATGGGGCAGGGGGTCGGGCTGCAGGGAATGAAGCCCTGAAGTCCGGCGACCGGTATCGTGGCTCTTCAATGGAGCTGCGGTGCCAAGGCAACATGACACCACAGCATCGCAGCTATATTGAAGAGCCTTCATGAGTTAGTTGGGTACAATCCTGTATGAGCAGACTGGGCTGAACGTACAGGACTGTTCGTGATTCTGATCCTGCAGGGCTAGACCCGCCCCACAGGATCAGAATCGTGATCCCCTCTGAAAATCTGGTTTAGACTGGACATACAGAGGGGATCTACGTCCGGGACTGAATAAGCCTGTAACTGATAAAGGATACAAGAAAGCCCTTTATGCACAAAAATCTTTATTTTTTTTCCAACAAAGGCAAAATTTCGAACAAATCATTTGTATTACACCATATTCTACCAAGGCCAATCAAGTTAAAAGAATTATACAAAAAACATTGGAACATATTATTAACACATTGCGTTTGTAAAACTTACCCAACTGTAACATACACCAGAGGCAGAAATATTGCATATGGGTAACTAAATCTGCACTTATATTTGAGGAGGGTGATACAAATCATGACAAAAAGATCATTTTAAATGTCAGTCTTGCTCGTACTGTGCACAAATGTTAGAAGGCTTGTCAGACGGCTGCCTGGGTGAGAATCTTCACACTCTTGGCAAGTGCATATTTCTATATGATTTGCAAGGTATTTTGGGCAATATAGTTCATTCACACTAGACACAGCTGCTGACAATAATTTAGTTGTGCTCTTGGGTAAAGCCAATAAGATATTTATTTATGGGGTTATTTCTCCCAACACAGATATGCTTGGTAGCACATAAATTAGGTTACTTGCTTTCAGTGTGTGAAAAGGAAGCTTATCATAGCCCAGGAAGGAGCTATAGAAAAGGTGAAGTGCCTCTGAACAAGCAACCTGTCAGTTCTGGTAGAAATAAGAAAACAGAATTTTGCCATAAAAGACTACCAGTCCCAGAATGCACCAGGTTTCCAACAGCCATTAGAGGAGCTGAAGTGGGGAAACGTGTGTTCAATCAGGAGGGCTATGAGGTAATCCCTAAGCACTCATCTCAAAGGGCAGGGCCTGATTCAGCACAGCTGCGCTGTGTTAGGGAGGAGCATTCATCTAAGCAGAATAAGAGTAGAGTTTATTCTACAGATGATCATCTTCATGATCACCTTGGATATCCAGAGAATTATCCTCAGTTTCATCTGAAGGATCATCAGAAGCAGAAGCCAAACCGGACGGACAGAGAGGGAAAGAGACCCTTTGGAAGAAAGAGGAGAAAAGCCTTTGAGAGGTCTAGAAGAGTCCAAAGCAGTACTTATACTGGGAGGTATTCCAAGGGCCAGCATACACCATTGGACTGGGGAAAACCAGAGGAATGGTGCTGCAGAGCTAGGAATCACCAGAGGCTACCTGTGAGGGAGACGGCTGCATGTGGAAGGGACCCTAAGACCTGTGCCAGAAGGTATGTGAAGAGAGATCCAGTGTCCAGGGATCTGGATTGGAAGGCTGGACATAAGAACTGGACTACATACTGGCCAGGCTATATAGAGAGGAACTCTAGCAGCAATGGAAGCTCAGGTATGAACACTGATCTATGCCCTAGCTATAACCTTGAAAGACAGCAGGGAAACAAGTATTCTCCTGAAAATGCTCCATTGAGAGATTCATCTGTGCCAATCCATGATATTGAACCCATGCTTGTTGAACAAGGGGGAATAATAGCAGATGAGGATCCTGTTTATATGGACTGCTCTCTATCTAAACTCCGTTGGTAACTTTCTGTTATAAAGTACAGCAACCATCACAAAGAAATACAAATTTGTTCTTTAATCTACTCAGAAAAGCTCCTGAAGCAGGATTTGACCCACACAGTGGAAGGCAAGCCAGCTAAGGGGTTTCAGCTGGTAACTGCTAGCAATTAAGCCTTGCCTAATTGCTTGTGAGCTAGGAGAGAATCACTTCTGTATCTATGTGGGAAGTAATCAGAAGTTAACCTGAAAAGAACAGTTTGTTTCTTGCTTTGTGGCTTTTCATTTGTTGTTTTCCTGATTTTGACTTTGTTTTTCCAAGTTAACACTGAAAGCAAGTAACCTAATTTATGTGCTACCAAGCATATCTGTGTTGGGAGAAATAACCCCATAAATAAATATCTTATTGGCTTTACCCAAGAGCACAACTAAATTATTGTCAGCAGCTGTGTCTGGTGTGAATGAACTACATTGCCCACAATACCTTGCAAATCATATAGAAATATGCACTTGCCAAGAGTGTGAAGATTCTCACCCAGGCAGCCGTCTGACAAATGGCGTAGTTTTTCGGATTGCTTTTGCACAAAAGGGGATTTACTTGCTGAGGATTACAACTAAGGTTCAAGTTTAAAGCTGGAAAAAAAGATTTTCCCTCAACTACACTTTGGAGGAAAGGGGTTGTTCCAGGAAGCTGTCCCAGGAGGAAAAGACCCTGTGCAGAGCTGGATTCATCACTGAGACAAGGTAATAAGTACTTGGGCATGTCTAGTGGTGGATGGGAGTAAGCACAGGGTAATTGAAAAAAAAAAAGAATGTAGAAAAAAAACACCTGTTTGGAAGGTGGTGCACTGTGTTTTTTTCTTTGTATTTTCTTACAGTGTTCAAGATGGATTCAAAGGAACTAGCTCAGTGGATGGCAGCCCAGTTCAGCAGGCAGCAGGAGCTAGCACAGCAGGCTCAGGACACTGCTATGAAAGCCATAATGGACCAGCAGAGGCCAGTGCTTGATCTGGTGCAAGCTCTAGTTGAGCTGAAGAACCAAAGTGGAACAGATGCAAGACCAGCAGTAAATACTGGTACACCACATGTGGACAGTGTGGGACTCAATCAAGGGATTGGGGCATTTAGTTTTGGGAAGCTAACTCCAGATGATAATGTTGATGATTTTCTAGAGAGTCTTTTGAAAGAGTGGCACAAGCATTAGCATGGCCAGAGACCCAGTGGGCAGTAAGGCTGGCAGCCTCATTAACTGGAGAGGCGCTTGCAGCTTACAGAGCAATGCCAGCAGCCCAGGCTTTGAATTATAAGGATGTAAAGGCTGCTATTAGAGATCGCCTAGGGTTGTCTATTTCAGAGTATAGGCGAATGTTTAGAGCTACTACATTGAGAGTGGGTGAGACACCCAGGGCTCTGAGTCAGAGAATCAGAGGTTTAGCTGTAAAATGGTTGGAGCCTGAGCAAAAGACGGTAGAAATGTTATTAGATATTATAATGCTTGAACAATTTATGTCTGGGGTGCCTAAAGATTTGCACACTTTCCTTATACAGCAAAATTGCCAAAATCTTGGAGAGGCAACCATGCTAGCAGAGAGATTCTTGGAAGCCACGCAGGCTTGCCATAGAATGGGTGGCCCTCTGAAGATAGGTGCTGAGGCAAGATGTGCTGTATCAGAAAAGAAAATAGTTAAAAGTATTTCTGAAAATAAATGTACTGTGCCAAATCAGATGACACAGGGGAGTGAAAAGAAATGTTTCAAGTGTGTAAAATGGGGACACTTAGAAAAAGGATGCCAGTCACACACTAGCTTAATGGGTGTGGAGTTAGAACAGCCCAAGGAAGGATTTCTTTTGATGGTTGATGTGCAAGGAATTACCATAAATGCTTTGTTAGACTCTGGGGCAGACCAGAGTATGATGTCAGAAAGGCTTTGGCAGAGAATAGAGGCCCAAGAAGGATTTGTGCCTAGAACCCCTGAAAGCCAAGTTCACATCAGATGCATTCATGGTGCTGCAACATCATATCCCACCTATAGGCTAAAGGTTAAGTGCCTGGGGGAACAAGAGGAAGTCCTGTTAGCAGTGGTGCCTAGGCTACCCTTTGATTTGGTTCTAGGAAAGGACTGGCCAAGATTTGAGCAGGGGCTAGTGAAAGGGCTAGGAAAGAAGGAGGGAGAAGGTTTAATAATGGAAATAGCTCCCGGGCCTTTCTTTGGAAGTCCTCAGTCCCTAGCTAAAAAGATGGTTAAGCTTCCAGAAGGCCAAAATATGGGTAATAAGAGGGGCCTTGTATCCACCCGCTCACAGGCTAAGATAGAGAGCCAGCAGAAGGAGGAGGGGGAGCAGGCAGAGTTATTAGGAGACTTACCCTCTCATGATGATTTAATAACCCCATCATCTGGTAAAGTAAGAAAGTTGAAACCACAAAAGCGGCGTGAGAGACTTTGCAGAGCACAGGGTAGGGCTGAGATGTTAGCTGGTCAAAGTTTACCCTGGGTGCCAGCTGAGTTAGTGGCAAAGTTTCCTAACTTTCCACAAGAGCAGCGAGCTGATCAAGCTCTCACCCGAGCTTTTAAGTATGCTCAGGAGGTCAGGGAGGAATTGCCCAGATTCAGACTAGATAATGAAATATTATATATAGAGAGTCAGGACCCCAGAAATGGGACCATACGTAAACAATTGGTGGTACCCACAACTTTCAAAGGGCTAGTACTTAGATTAGCACAAGATCATCCAGTGGGAGGTCATAAAGGGATGCAAGGAACGCTGGATCAAATACTTATGCGTTTTTACTGGCCAGGTATCTTCAAAGAAACTGCCCAGTTTTGTGCTGCGTGTCCAGCGTGTCAGCGAGTTACAGCGGCTCACCCACCGGTGGTGCCATTGATTCCCATGCCAATTATTACAGACCCAATTGGTCGCATTGCCATGGATATTGTAGGCCCATTAGTCAAAACGCCCCGAGGTTTCCAATACATCCTAGTTATTGTAGATCAGGCAACAAGGTTTCCCTGGGCCATACCATTGAGGAATGTTTCTGCAAAAACAATAGCTTTAGAGCTAGTAAAATTGTTTTGTGAAGTGGGATTCCCAAGAGAGGTGTTGACTGACCGAGGGTCCAATTTTGTATCCAAATATTTGGCCCAGGTCCGGATGCCTTTGGCATTCATCACGTGAAAACCTCAGCCTACCATCCACAATCAAACAGTTTGGTGGAGAGATTCAACCAAACTCTCAAACAAATGTTGAGAAGGGGGTTAGCAGGAGAGGTAAAAGAATGGGATATGTTATTGCCCTTTGCCTTATATGCCTGCAGGGAAAGAATTCAGGTGTCCCTAGGTGTAACCCCATATGAATTGATGTATGGTAGGGCTCCACGGGGTTTGTTAGACATTTTGAGGGAACAATGGATTGATCCTGAACCAGGAAGTCAGGAGGTGCCACTGTTTCTACGTGACTTGAGAGCACGTTTGAAAAGGACGTCGCAGGTTGCTGAGAGGAACCTGCAGGACAGTCAAGTGCGCCAGAAAGGGTGGTATGATAGGAAGGCCAAAAGCCGCCAATTAAGCATTGGTGAAAAGGTTTTGGTTCAAGTAGCAGGTACAGCTCCAAAATTTGAAGTACAGTGGAAAGGGCCATGGAAGGTTGTTAAACAAGTGAGCCCAGTATCTTATGTGGTAGAAAATGCAAGAGGGCGTAGGCAGACCTACCATATTAATGTACTTAAGTCTTGGAAGGAGAGGCCTGTAAATAATAATGTCCCTGAAGCCAGTCAGGAAGTAAGTGAGCTTCAAAATGATAACACTCTCGTAGGTATTACGGACTGTAGGAAAGAAGTTTCACCAGTTAAACCAGTCCGTAATAACTTAAGCAGGGGGGTATGTGATAAGGAAGCTTATCATAGCTCAGGAAGGAGCTATAGAAAAGGTGAAGTGCCTCTGAACAAGCAACCTGTCAGTTCTGGTAGAAATAAGAAAACAGAATTTTGCCATAAAAGACTACCAGTCCCAGAATGCACCAGGTTTCCAACAGCCATTAGAGGAGCTGAAGTGGGGAAACGTGTGTTCAATCAGGAGGGCTATGAGGTAATCCCTAAGCACTCATCTCAAAGGGCAGGGCCTGATTCAGCACAGCTGCGCTGTGTTAGGGAGGAGCACTCATCTAAGCAGAATAAGAGTAGAGTTTATTCTACAGATGATCATCTTCATGATCACCTTGGATATCCAGAGAATTATCCTCAGTTTCATCTGAAGGATCATCAGAAGCAGAAGCCAAACCGGACGGACAGAGAGGGAAAGAGACCCTTTGGAAGAAAGAGGAGAAAAGCCTTTGAGAGGTCTAGAAGAGTCCAAAGCAGTACTTATACTGGGAGGAATTCCAAGGGCCAGCATACACCATTGGACTGGGGAAAACCAGAGGAATGGTGCTGCAGAGCTAGGAATCACCAGAGGCTACCTGTGAGGGAGACGGCTGCACGTGGAAGGGACCCTAAGACCTGTGCCAGAAAGTATGTGAAGAGAGATCCAGTGTCCAGGGATCTGGATTGGAAGGCTGGACATAAGAACTGGACTACATACTGGCCAGGCTATATAGAGAGGAACTCTAGCAGCAATGGAAGCTCAGGTATGAACACTGATCTATGCCCTAGCTATAACCTTGAAAGACAGCAGGGAAACAAGTATTCTCCTGAAAATGCTCCATTGAGAGATTCATCTGTGCCAATCCATGATATTGAACCCATGCTTGTTGAACAAGGGGGAATAATAGCAGATGAGGATCCTGTTTATATGGACTGCTCTCTATCTAAACTCCGTTGGTAACTTTCTGTTATAAAGTACAGCAACCATCACAAAGAAATACAAATTTGTTCTTTAATCTACTCAGAAAAGCTCCTGAAGCAGGATTTGACCCACACAGTGGAAGGCAAGCCAGCTAAGGGGTTTCAGCTGGTAACTGCTAGCAATTAAGCCTTGCCTAATTGCTTGTGAGCTAGGAGAGAATCACTTCTGTATCTATGTGGGAAGTAATCAGAAGTTAACCTGAAAAGAACAGTTTGTTTCTTGCTTTGTGGCTTTTCATTTGTTGTTTTCCTGATTTTGACTTTGTTTTTCCAAGTTAACACTGAAAGCAAGTAACCTAATTTATGTGCTACCAAGCATATCTGTGTTGGGAGAAATAACCCCATAAATAAATATCTTATTGGCTTTACCCAAGAGCACAACTAAATTATTGTCAGCAGCTGTGTCTGGTGTGAATGAACTACATTGCCCACAATACCTTGCAAATCATATAGAAATATGCACTTGCCAAGAGTGTGAAGATTCTCACCCAGGCAGCCGTCTGACAAGTGTTAACTTGGAAAAACAAAGTCAAAAATCAGGAAAACAACAAATGAAAAGCCACAAAGCAAGAAACAAACTGTTCTTTTCAGGTTAACTTCTGATTACTTCCCACATAGATACAGAAGTGATTCTCTCCTAGCTCACAAGCAATTAGGTAAGGCTTAATTGCTAGCAGTTACCAGCTGAAACCCCTTAGCTGGCTTGCCTTCCACTGTGTGGGTCAAATCCTGCTTCAGGAGCTTTTCTGAGTAGATTAAAGAACAAATTTGTATTTCTTTGTGATGGTTGCTGTACTTTATAACAGAAAGTTACCAACGGAGTTTAGATAGAGAACAGTCCATATAAACAGGATCCTCATCTGCTATTATTCCCCCTTGTTCAACAAGCATGGGTTCAATATCATGGATTGGCACAGATGAATCTTTCAATGGAGCATTTTCAGGAGAATACTTGTTTCCCTGCTGTCTTTCAAGGTTATAGCTAGGGCATAGATCAGTGTTCATACCTGAGCTTCCATTGCTGCTAGAGTTCCTCTCTATATAGCCTGGCCAGTATGTAGTCCAGTTCTTATGTCCAGCCTTCCAATCCAGATCCCTGGACACTGGATCTCTCTTCACATACCTTCTGGCACGGGTCTTAGGGTCCCTTCCACGTGCAGCCGTCTCCCTCACAGTTAGCCTCTGGTGATTCCTAGCTCTGCAGCACCATTCCTCTGGCTTTCCCCAGTCCAATGGTGTATGCTGGCCCTTGGAATACCTCCCAGTATACGTACTGCTTTGGACTCTTCTAGACCTCTCAAAGGCTTTTCTCTTCCTTCTTCCAAAGGGTCTCTTTCCCTCTCTGTCCGTCCGGTTTGGCTTCTGCTTCTGATGATCCTTCAGATGAAACTGATGATCAAACTCAAGCTGATTCTCAGGATACTGAGGACAATTCTCTGGATATCCAAGGTGATCATGAAGATGGTCATCTGTAGAATAAACTCTACTCTTATTCTGCTTAGATGAGTGATCCTCCCTAACACAGCGCAGCTGTGCTGAATCAGGCCCTGCCCTTTGAGATGAGTGCTTAGGGATTACCTCATAGCCCTCCTGATTGAACACACGTTTCCTCACTTCAGCTCCTCTAATGGCTGTTGGAAACCTGGTGCATTCTGGGACTGGTAGTCTTTTATGGCAAAATTCTGTTTTCATATTTCTACCAGAACTGACAGGTTGCTTGTTCAGAGTCACTTCACCTTTTCTATAGCTCCTTCCTGAGCTATGATAAGCTTCTTCATCACAGGCTCTACTTGGCAGGATTCCCTTTCGAAAATGACATATGAAACCTATTATCATACCACGGGGTCCTTTTATTAAGCGTTACTTAGTAAACATGCAAAATCTTAGCAGGCTTTAGTAAAAGGGGCCCCTATGTCCACATGCATAGTATACATGATGACATGCACCTGTCCTAACTTGTATATAGGACTGACTAGCACACCATTAAAAAGCTCGTTTAGCCGACCATATATCAAGTCTTAAGTTCCATGACATTTCAGCCTTATTGGTTCCCCATTGTGAGGAGGTGTATCACACATTTCAATCTTTACCCTGGTGATTTATTGATCACATTCCAGTACATTGGCGAGAAGGTAACAGAATTATAGGGAACAATAATGGATATATCAGCGAGTACAGTAGTTCCTCATGCAATGAATGCTGAAATAGAATGAGGCCCTTTACTTTAAAGAAGATGTAATCTACTTCCTGTCATACCTTGCCAAGGAAACCCATGGGCTGCTGGGTTGCCAGGAGTCAGCATTGACTTAATACACACACACACACACACACACACAGTAGTTCCTTATGGAATGAACACTGAAATAGAATAGAGCCCTTTAATTTAAAGAAGATGCAATTTATATAAGCATCCCCCTTTAATATATAAAATCACAGTGGTAATAACTACATTGAGTAGCACTTTTGGGAAAAAAGGTATTGAACTGGATATTGTGAATTGAAAACACTTGACTGTGAAATGAGAATTCTTGAGCGCATAACAGGAGCCGGAACAGGAACTGGAAATACATCAGAATCAGGCAGCCAGCAAAAAGCATTACAATGCTGAATGAGGAGGATACTGAAGTAATTATGCAACAGAGATTCCAGCATTAAAATCAAAACAATGCCCTTAGAAGATGGTGGGACACTTGCAAACAAAAGTAAATTACGTTTAAGATTCCTTGATGTAGGATAGATAAAAGAGAATTACCATCAGAAATATGGTGCTATGTTGAACTGGACCATGAAAGATGTTTGAGGTTTGAAAGATGCTATATGTTGATAGACAAAGTACCACAGGGAAGGCATATGAACTAGAACAGTAGTTTTGAAGACACAGCCAGTGATAAGTTATTAAATGAAATACTGTGGCAAAAATAGCGAATGGGGATTTTAATAGTGCACGGAAGGAATGGAGTAATTATACAATACAAAGGACTTGCTAGAAGACCATAGCTAAAGATATACTACTACGGGCAAAACGGCTCTCTGACAAAAATAGGATTATATTTAAATATAAGTTTGGATTTGACAGGCAATACAGCTATCTTTAGGCTCAACCAGCAAGACTTATTTAGGATCACAGACCTTCTAATTTTTAGTGGGAGCACAGTAATAATGGGTAATTTCAATTACCGCAGTATCGACTGGATGAATGTCACATCATCTTTCTTAGGAAGTCTGCTCATCAGGCAAATCACTCTCATCTCTGCCTTTTTCTTCTACTGTCAACTCCAGACTCCATTTGTTCTACCTTGCTGCAGGATATGCCTGGATTAGGTGACCTGAGTCTGTTTTTCAGCCTCCATCTCTGGCCCTATTCAGACCCAGACTCAAAATCCCGCAATGCTGCTTTTGGATCCTGACCCCCTTATTCCCGTTTAACACCATTATGTGTTTTATCAATTCCCATAACCTACCCTAGCCCCCAGTTGGTTCTGCTGTCTGTCTTGATTAGATTGTAAGCTCTGTTGAGTAGGAACTGTGTGTACAGTGCTTCACATGCCTTGAAGCACTATATATATGATTAACAGTGATAGTTGTAGTAGGACATGCTAAGGAGATAGTTTCTAGATGAAATAAATGACTGCTTCAGCTTGTTCACAAACTGAAATGAGAGGCAGCTATTTTGGACCTAATCCTTAGTTGAATAGAGTATCTGGTACAAGAAGTAATGATGTTGGAACCACTTGGCAATAGTGATCATATTATTATTAAATTGTATTTAATAAATTGAGGGAGAAAAGGAAATCTACTGTACTAACATTACAATTTTAAAGGGGAGACTATAAAACAATGAGGAAAATGGTTAAGATAAAACTACAATGAGTAGCTGAAAAGGTTGAATTTACATCTGGTCTGGACAATGTTTAAAAAAGCCATCTTAGAAGCTCAGACAAGATGCATCCCATGCTTTAAATAATGTCAGAAGAGAGACCAAACAACTGCCAGCATGGTTTAAAGGTGAGGTGAGATGGGCTGTTATAGTCAATAAAAAATATCTCAAGAAATGGAAAAAGGATTCAAATGAAGATAACAAGAAACAGTATAAATACTAGTAAGTTAGATGCAACTCATTGATAAGGCAGGCAAAGCTTGAATTTGGAAAGAAGCTTTCAGTGGAAGCAAAAATTCATAATTAAAATATTTTCAGGCACATTTGAAGCAAAAAGCCTGTGAGAGAATCAGTTGGACCATTAGATGATAGATGAATAAAATGGGCACTAAGGGAAGACCAGGCCATAGTAGAGAGGCTAATTGAGTTCTTTGCATTGGCTTTTACTGAAGACGATAAAGGGGATAAAAGTAATGAATTGGAGGGAATGAAATAAATGTCAGTGAACCTGGACCAGTAGCAAATCACCTGTACCAGATGGTATATATATCCTAGGGCACTGAAAGAACTAAAAAATGAAATTTCAGATTGGCTATTAGTAATTTTAAACAATCATTAAAGTCATCATTAGTACCTGAAGACTGGAGAGTGACCAACATAACACAAATTTTTAAAAAAGGTTTCATATGTGAAGCAGGAAACTACAGACTGATGTTAGTACCAGGCAAAATGATAGAAACCATTAAAATGAACAACATTTGTGAATATATAGTTAGTCATGGTTTAATGGGACAAAGCCAACATGGATTTAGCCAAGAGCAGTGTTGCCTCACCAATCAGCTATATTTTTTAAAGGTGTGAATAAACAGGTAGATAAAGATGAGAGATGAACATAGCACATCTGGATTTTCAAAAAATCTTTGAAAACATCCCTCATGAAAAATTCTTTAAGAAATTAAATAATCATGTGATAGTAAGTAGCATACCATTGTGGATTAAGGACGGTTTAAAAGATAGAAAACAGAGAGTAGGGCTAAATGGTCAATTTTCTCAATGGAAAAAAGTAAATAGTGGAGTAACCTGGGGATCCATGCTGGGTCCACTATGTTTTAACATATTTATAAATGACCTGGAAATGGGAATAAGTGAAGTGATCAAATGTGGTGTTGACACAAAATTATTCAAAGTTGTTAAATCAAAGAGGACTGTGAAAAATTGCAAGAGGATCTTGAGAAAGTCATTCACACAAACCCTTTCATCTCCCCTATAGGATGAACCCATCTACAGGTGGGAGAGGGTGAGCATTGTAGTGGGAGAAGGCTAGCACATGCTCAGAAGAGTCTTCTCAAGTTCTCTAAGTTACAGGACAGCAATTCCATGCATGGCGCTGTTGGATTATATCACTAGTGTAAAGCTGACTTATCCTGCTATCCATGGAGAACTCCTGTTACAGCTAAGTAACCTCACCTTACTCCTTCAATCTAATTCCACCCCCTTTTGTTCACATGGATAAAGGTATGCCTGCTGTAAAACAGTGCATATATAGTACTATTACCGCATGCGGGGGGGCATGACTTCCCAAACATATTCTGGTGACTCTGTAGTAACTTAGGCTTTCAGGATATCCACAATGCAAACACTGGAGACCTAGGATATGCAAATTGACCTCATGCATATTCACTTTGGGTATCCTGAAATTCTGACTGGCTGTGTGATCACAAGGACAGGATTGGGAAGCCCTGTGTCAGGTGTTAAATGTTATGGGAAGTCTTTTTTCACCTCCAAATTGAATCTCTTTCAATATTTATGGTAGTTTTAATAAGAACAGTTCAAGGAAAGCTCTATCCATCATGCACCACACTGTGCTTTAAAGATTCATATGGTGAAATCGAATACTTTACTTTTAAATTTCTGTGGATATTGCTACTGAATATTGGTAAAACTGTCACATGGAATAGGCTATAATTGGTCCTTGTGGAGTCTTGACATATCATTTGCAGTATTCCTGTCAGACTGATGCAAGAGAAGAAAAGAATCTCTAAGTGGATCATTTAAAGAAATTCAGAAGAAATTATTTTAACATAAAAGGAAAATATTAAGCATTATACCACATAATATTCTTGAATCTTTATGTTTGTAGAACGGTAATGGGTTTTATGAACACTTTTTCAGGAGTATTATTTTTTTCAGTACTCCATTCCAGTACTTTATCTACCATAGCTGTCAACTACCAAATCTTTAGGTTGGATAATATTCTTAAGATTCATCTAAAATGTCAGGATGATTCTGTTACTATTCAATATGCTGTTCATGTAGTATTTATCCCTATTTTCTAAAGAAAGGAAAAGAAATAATATCAAACACTATTCTGAAACAGAACTCTTATGTTCTCCTTACTCTCTCTCATAATATTCTATAATGGCTAATTTTGTTCTACTGATCTAATATTTGGAAGTGACTTGTTTGCCTGGTGAACAATTCTGTGCTAACCTCTGGGCATTATTTACTCATTCAGTTTACCAGGCATGGTAATGGGAATTATTAATGGACTGGTCAATAGGATCATAAAAGTCGAATGGAGGTCATATACGTCAAAGGTTAAATAATGGTATTTTACTTAGCTTCATCAAAATAAAAGGTATATATAGATAGATAGATACACACACACACACACACAGAAACACACTTAGGACATCAATATCTCCCCATGTCCAGCGGAAACAGCAATTTTAAAAGCTGCATATGGGCAAAAACCCCAAAACACGCAATTTTACCTAATATGTGTGTGAGAGTCAGGGCCGACCCATCCAGTAGGTGAGCTAGGCGGTCACCTAGAGCGGCCAGCCCAGGTGGGCGGCAGCAGCGGCACACATGGGCAGCCGTACCATTCCCCCCCCCCCACCAACCATTGCCTGCCTCCCCCTTCCGAGACAGAATTTGCAGCAGCTTGGGGGGGAGGTGGCAGCAACAGTGGCAGCAGCAGAAATCCTTGGGCCAGCCCTGGTGGGAGTAGCTTTTTATAATTGCTGCTCTAGATATCAATGCACACCCTGATCCCCTCTAACCAGCAGAACAAGTCCCCTCCCTCCCATTCCTATCCATGGCTCTTACCAGGGTCCTTGACAGGATCATTCCTGCTCCCAATAGACTACCGTCCTGGTCATGGCAGCCCTAAATTGCAAAATAGCACCTGTGACCCCTAGTGGTAGTCTCACAGTACTACAAATAGGAGTCCAGCTCTTATTCCTACTGCTCCTTAACACTCAGACTTATTCGATTAGTGTTTCAACAATGTAAAGAGAACATAAATTGCATAGCAGTTCAGGAATGTCTGTATTTTGATAAATGGTTATGGAGTGCACAGAGGAAACCAAGGGAAAAAGGTCTTAAAGCAGGCATTTATGTTATCCTTGGGAGACGTCTAAATGCTGATGCTACAAGAGGAATATTTTCTTAACATGTATTCCTCTTGTAAAATTGGGAATATATGTTGATATTTTAGGTCGGCCCAAATCCCTCCTTTTTCACACCCCAACCATGCTTCCTTGCTGTTAACATGGAGTGTGCATCCACACATGTAAATAGCTACTTTCTAAAATGAATTTAAGGAATATAAGTGCCCATGGCATCCTCAACAGTACTAACAGAAATAGCTGTGATTTTGCGGTATTTCCCCCTAGCAAGAGGCTAGGGGGCAGGACCACGTAATCCTGGCCATTTTAAGAGACACGATGAAGGGGGCAAGAACAGAGAGGCCTACATTAACCACAAAGGACACCGGTTATGAATGTACAAACCTGGGGGGGTCAGACCGACTGACTAGCCACGATGTAACTTTTCAGGTGGGGAGGGAGGAGGTGACTCAGGGTCCCGATTGGCTAGCCAGGATTCCTACTTGTAGATCCAGGGGTGGGAGGAAAGGAGGGTTGGCTAACTGGCTAGCTGGGCTTGGATCATGGTGGGGGGGGGGGTGGGTGCACCAATCCCACCCAGACAGTTCCCAGTGGGAATCAGGAGCTGTCGGGGGGGAATAATGACGAAGGGGGGAAGACACTATGTTACATCAAGAGTTCCTGATTGCAGCATGGGGGGGGGGGGGACATAGAGCTAGTGAGACCTCTGCACTCTATGGCTACTTGTCCTCCGCTTGGATTTACCGTGATGACCAGTGATACCTACATCGGCAGGCACTGCAGGACTTCCCGTGTCACCTGCCAATGCAGGTATCGCACATTTCCATGGTAAATCCAAAATCTCCACAGTATCTGAAGGGAGAAGGTTGGGAAAAACCCCTGGAGATATCACAAGGGTTTAAGACTTTCCACGGGCCTTTTGCAGCTATCACATCATAATAGTTGGAAAAGGCTACCGTAGTTTAGTAAACTTGCCACTTAGTTTGGGTCTACACCACCTCCCGTATTAAATTTCGGGACTTGCATGTGCTAACAAAGCACATTATAGTACACATGCTCCTAAGTAAGCAAGGGACTCTTGCATGTCTTAAATTTAATTTAATTTCAGTATTTCTATTCTGCTTTACAAAGGAGTTTTAGGTGGATTACAAATCATAAGAAGAACAGCCGATTAGAGTTTCATTAAAAAACAGTCTAGGCTAGTACAATAATACATTAAAACTAAATTAATCAAATAATTAAGCAGAAGATAAAAAAATGCAGAATAAAAAGCATTCAATTGTTTTCTAAAAGACGTATAACTTTTCTCCTATTTTAGAATACTAGGAGTTCATTCCAGTAAATGCTCGCCTAGTAGTGAATAACGTGTCCAGTGTGCCTTTTAAATTGTAATCTTCATGGAAAGACAACTTAGATTACTGCAGTTGGAAGATCGCAATGATCTATGAAAACAAGCTAATAACAACAGCATGTCTGTCATAAATAGAGGAAATGCCATTCATAATTTGGAACACATAAATGCTTGAATACAATTCTTAAACAAATGGGCAGCAAGTGCAGTTTTATTAAAAGGATATTCCATTATCTCTCTTAATGCCCTTTAAGATGACTTTACCTGCTGCATTTTGTACATCCTAAAGTTTTGATATTTTTTTATGATAAGCCAAGATAAAGAAAGTTATAATAATGTGATATACAATAATTGTTTCAACTAACAGCTTCAACCGAGTCTCGCTCACTTATGGTCTGTCTTTTCTTAATAAATGTAGTTTATAATATTATCTTTCAATAATATTCTACCTGACTTTTCATGAGAGTTTCAAATAAAAAGTAAGGGGAACAGAATTTCCTTTCAACAGAGGATTAAGACTAAGAAATAAATCCAAAGAAACGACCAACTCATAAAATGTTAGTTTTCTCTGGATTCAGTCAGTCATCTATCCTTCCACCAAATCAAAACAATGAGTTAATAACACAGGTACACTACCAAAAAACTGCCTCCAGTTTTGCAACTGATTCCTATAGATTTTGGGGTGCTGAATCCAGGAAAAATAGCCAAAATGTTCCATCACGTCACGTTTTCTTGCAAAATTAGATTTCTTACCCATATAAGGAATGTTCACATAATTTCTTTTTAGCCGACTGCAGTTTATTTTCTTGGCCCAAAATAGAGGTTGTAATGGTTAACTAACTAGAAACACTCCCTCATGATATTTTAGAGTGTTTTGTATTCATTTTATACATTAACAGGACAATTGGGAGGCGGGGGGCTAAATCCAGTACTCGCGCTGGCGCATGTTCTTTCCTGTTCGCCTCGCCTCGTTCGCTCGCTCAAACACGGTGGTTGCGACATGAACGTTCCTGTCAAATTTCAGTTTCTTGCAAGTTCATTATTACCTTTTGTTTGCTCAGTCGTAATCCAGCTTTATTCCGAAGTGGTTCACTACAGTTGTAGTTTGCAGTGCTGTGTATTTGTGATGGCTCACAGAGCCAGAGGTTGCGTCAACTCTCCGGACAGTTTTTGTTTTATTTGTGGGGAATATACCGTGAAAAAGCGGCAGAGGAACATTTCTGCATTTATTAAAAAAGTATATTTCGCCTATTTCGGTTTGAAGTTAGGCGATCAAGACAAACCGTGGGCTCCTCACAAAGTGTGCAAGACATGTGAGGAAGATCTACGCTTATGGATGAAAGGTAAAAAACAAGCATTTCGTTTCGGAATACCTATGATGTGGCGTGAACAAAGAGACCACAGCAGTGACTGCTATTTTTGCTCTTGCATTGTGAAGGGATACAACTTAAAAAATAAGAACGTAATAAGTTACCCCAACCTTCCCTCAGCAATTAGGCCTATGCCTCATAGTAACGAAGTACCTGTGCCTGAACCACCAAAATCTTTGGATCATATTTGTGTGGACGGTTCTGATCATGATGAGACTCATCAGATGGCTTTTCCCGATGAGTCCAGTACTTCCGAGTTTGAAACTGAACCAGATCCGAAACCTGAACTTTTCTCTCAAGCTGAATTGAATGATTTAGTCCGGGATTTAGGACTCCCAAAAGATGCTGCCCAACTGCTAGGTTCTCGGCTTAAACAGAAAAATCTATTGTCACCAGGAACAACTTTTTATTGGTACCGCAACCGCGAGACACAATTTTTGAAGTATTTCAGCAAAGAGGAAGATTTGGTATTTTGCAACGATATATACGGAGTGATGGAAAAGTTTAAACTCAAGTATGATCCTGCTGAATGGCGGCTGTTCATTGATTCGTCAAAAGACAGCATAAAAGGTGTTCTTCTTCATAATGGCAACACATTCGCTTCAGTTCCTATTGCTCACTCTGTTATTCTCCAAGAAAAATACGAGAATTTGGCCCTGATTCTTCAGAAGATTCGTTATGATGAGCATAAGTGGATGATTTGTGGAGACTTTAAAATTCTATCCATGCTATTAGGGCAGCAATCCTGTTTCACCAAATATCCCTGCTTCCTTTGCATGTGGGATAGCCGGGCCCGCGACCTACACTGGGGGAAAAAAGACTGGCCAATTCGGGAGTATTTGAGACCCGGTGAGAAAAATGTTCTTCATGAGAGCTTGGTACCTCGTGATAAAATTCTATTACCACCTCTCCACATTAAGTTGGGTCTCATTAAGCAATTCATCAAGTCCCTTCCAAAAGATGGTGAGTGCTTTCGGTACCTTTGCTCAAAGTTCCCCCGACTTTCTGAAGCAAAGCTAAAGGAAGGAGTGTTTGTTAGCCCTGATATAAGGAAACTCATTTCAGATGCAGCATTCGCTGAAACGATGTCTGAGAAGGAAAAAGAAGCCTGGGATTCCTTCAAGGATGTTGCTCTCAAATTCTTGGGGAACAGGCGGGATGAGAACTATAAGGATATTGTTGCCAGGATGCTCAATGCCTTCAAAGAACAAGGCTGTAACACGAGCCTGAAAGTCCATTTCTTGCACTCCCATGTGAACTACTTTCCCGAAAACTTGGGGGCGTACAGTGAAGAACAAGGTGAAAGGTTTCACCAGGACATCAAGGACGCAGAGAGAAGGTACCAAGGAAGATGGAACACCACTATGATGGCTGATTTCTGCTGGTTGCTGCTGCGGGAAACCCCAGATGAAAAATACGCCAAGCAGCGCACCAAGAGAAGCATTCGGGGGAAGAAGAAACGGGCCCACCAGGAGATTGATTGACCCAAGAATGACTTTAAAATCTAAACTGTGTTGTCAAATATCGTGTTTTTACTAAACTTTGAAAGAAAAATTTGCTAGTTATTACCACAGTGTCGGATCTCATTTATTAGAATTTTATTTTCACACCATCGGGTGTTTGTCTTCATGTATTGCAATGGTGCGGTTTGCGTTTTCTATTCTTACATACATAACTGTACAACATTTTTTGCACATTTCTTTGCTTTGCTTTGTGTCTAACCTCGCTCTTATATGCTCAATGTTTGTGCACATGTATGTGGCTGTTTTAAGTGCAGACAATTTTGCTACCATCACAGTGTGTTTTGTTGACATTACTCTATTCTTATGTGCTGCCTTGTTACAATTTTCTTTATTCTTATTTGAATAACTACTAAACAATTAGTATAAAGAATTCATCCAAGAAACTTTTATCTCGATCGCATTCAATCTGAAACGTTCACCTCAAACTGCTAACCCAATGTAGCAAAAGATCTGTACGTAATGGAGCAAATTGGTTACCAGATTTGGATTCAGCGCACCAAAAAACGTAAAAATCAATCGAAACATTAGAGGCAGTTTAAAAAAAAAAATTTTTAGTGTACCTGTGTAATTAATAAACAGCCTGAGTATGATCTTGAAATGAGATTATTAGGAAAATGTCATCAGCATATGAAAAATACTGTATTAAATTCCCAAATTGCTTTAAATATAGGCAATATAGGTGACCAAAGAGAACCCTCAGGAACTCTATATAAACTGGCCCAGGAATCTAAGACCTCCTTTTGCCGTTTAATCATATAATGGATAAACAAACCACTTCTAAAGACGGGGAAGCTGTAAAACTAGAGGGCATAACATGAAGCTGCAAGGGGGTAAACTGAAAGGCAATGTCAGGAAATACTTTTTCACTGAAAGGGTGGAGGATGCTTCGAATGCCCTCCCGATGGAAGTGGTAGGGGCAAACACAGTGACAGAATTCAAAATGGCATGGGACAGACATATTGGATCCCTTTATAGCAACAGGATAAAATCAAAATAAGCATAACTATCTCTTATATCTGAACAAATAGGGGTGACCTACATGGAGCAGTGGGTACACCCCTAAACAAACGCATGGGGAAGGTGACCTGCACGGAGCGGCAAGTGCACCTACTCTTATCGCCTTGCTGGGCAGACTAGATGGACCATACTGGTCTTTATCTGCCGTCATATACTATGTTACTATGTTAAGAGCAATTACATGCAAAATGCAATGTGAGCCTTCGAGTCATTGCATAAGAATTCATTAAACCATTTTAAACCAGGGTCAAATATTCCTAGTTCACTCAATTGAAAAAGTAAAAACATTTCTGATCTAAAGTTTCAAAAACAGCCAATAGACTGAAATGTACAATCAAAGCCTGATAACCTTTATCCAAAAATAATCGGTCACAAGCTCATCTAGCCAAGTGTTTTCAGTACCAAAAGTACAATGAAAGCCAGATTGAGATGCATGTAATAGATTAAAAGAATCTAAATATTGTGACAATGGCTTCCATTATCTTAGCTAAGAAAGCATCCTGACTAGCAGCCATCTTGCACAAATGGGCAGCAGGGCCGACCAGAAGGGGGGTTAACAGGGAGGAAACATTGAGTGAGTCCTGTGGCTTGAATGATCCTTGTGGCCCTTGCCTCTTCATTAGGGAAATGCTTAAAATGGAGCTGTAGCATGCGCAGGGGAGACGAGGCAGCCCGGAGTAATGCTGAGCATTGGCTGATTGGCAACATGGCTCTTGTGCACACCAGTGTCACATGCCCCCCCCTTCCGCTGGTGTCTCCATTGGCTGCCTCATTTTTCTTCACTAGTGTGTCCAGGGCATGTTGGGCAAAAAGATAAAAAAGTTGATACTGAGAGAAAGGCCCAGAGCACCGATGAGCATGGTCTCCACCTTCCGAGCCAATCACATTCACAGCAAGGCAAGCATACCCTGTATACCCGCCCACTTGGACGGTGGTGGGAAAGGGCTATGTTCTATCATTTTAAGCAGGGTTGTACAGGGATCCTGACCTTTTATGGCCAGAATCGCAGGCGGTATTTATGGAAGTAGGAGTGCTGTGGACTTCGGATGGAAAAAGGAAGGGGGAAGGGAAGGGGTGCTTCTACGGCAGTTTCCCCCTACTTCCACCCATCTTGAATATATGCTTATATGTTGCTATACATGATCCAGGGTCAGGAAAGGGAGCTTCTATGCCCATCTTCACTGGTGCATGCTGTGTGACTCATGGGGACAGTTAAGCGAGGTTAATCAAGTAAAGTTCAATTTTTGATTATGTTGTTGAGGTTGTTTAAGTTATGACAGTTCATTTATTGGTTCTGTATGTTATGCTGCGGCCATATAATAAACTCCACTATTCTTTAGCGAAATTTGAGTGAGATGCCTTTTGTCTACTCATCATGAGAACACAGTCGGTAAGTGGGGGGGGGGGGGATGACATAAAGGGGAAGGCTACCACTTGCTCAGTTTGTGATAAACCTATTATGGTCGATGGTTGGACATCAATTCCAAGACTCCAGAAGGATGTTTCAGTATGGACTTATTAGATTTAAAGTACTAGTTATTGTCGTGCCAATATTCTAACATTTGCAAATTATTCTTGAAATCATATACGACCATCGACCAGAGTACATCAGTAACAATTTTATCTTAAGAGAGGTATTTATTTTTCACTTGGAAAGTTAATCATGTTTTTGGCTTATTCCGTAATCGGATAAAGTCCAGGATATAATGATCTAACCAAGAGGGAGTAAGAGATAAACAGGTATAAACAATTGGGGGCATGTTTACTAAAGAATTTAATATGCATTAATGAAATTAACACGTTTAGTGCTCAGAGCCCTTTATTTCTATGGCTGTAGCAGTACTTAATGTGTGTTAACCTTTAGCAAACATGCCCTTTGGAGTCCCTACGTCTTTACTAAAAGAAATGACAAAATCTAACCGATAGCCCTTGTTATGAATTTGACCAAATGTATGAAAATTTAAATTTCATTGTCAACTAAAAGATTAAAATTATCTATCCAAAGAATCGTTATCATCTTCCAAATGCAGATTCAAATCTTGCATTAAATTCGTGCAAAGAGACTTATGACAAGTTACAGCAAGTGTATGGCGATGAATGCATGAGTCGTGCTTGAGTTTATGACTGGTACAAACGTTTCCAAGAGGGCTGCCAAAGTGCTGATAGTGGCACACATTCTGGAAGACCATCCACGAGCAGGAATGAAGACAAAGTTGAAGCAGTGCGTGCCGTAAGATGCTCAAATCATCAATTGACTATCAGGGAGCTTGCTGAGAACATGGCCATGAGTTTCGGGTCAGTATAGTCCATTCTTTCTTTCAATTTGGGGATGAGACGTGTGTCTGCAAAATTCATGCTGAAACTCCTGTCTCCTGATCAAAAAGAAGATTGACTGTCTGCAGCCAGGGATTTATTGAAATATGTTGAAAATGACTCTGATTTCATCCAAAAGATTATTACTGGTGATGAATCATGGGTTTATGTTTATGACCCGGAAACTAAGGCACAGTCCTAACAATGGAAGACTCCAGACTCTCCCAGACCCAAGAAAGCCTGTCAGGTGAGGAGCAATGTCAAGGTCATGCTCACAGTTTTCTTTGATTACCAGAGTAATGCACTGATTGGGCTTTTATATAACCATAAGAAATTGGTAAATCTAAAGACTCTATCAACTGACTTACTAGTATATATCTTATTTATTTAAAAAATTTTATTCCGCGCTAACTCCTAGGCAGATTACAACAAAAAACATGCATAAAATATACAAATATCTTAATAAGACAAGGATTTCTAAAAGATTAAACTCTTCCTTTATTCTTTCCTATAGAGTGGTGACCATGACTGGAGATTGGACTCATTTGATGACATTTTATTTATTAAACTAGTTTTCTATACTGCCTTATTTTTCAATCAAAGTGGTTTACATTATCACTACAAACAGGTACTGGATACATTCCCTTGTCCCCAAAGGGCTCACAATCTATGTGTACCTGAGGCAATGGAGGCCACAAGGATTGCTTATAGGGATAGAAACCCCAGTCCCTCTGGCCTGAGATTGCTGTCCCTAGGTGGGATTTGAACCCCTGGCCTTCTGGCCTGAGGTACCATGTCCTAACCACTAGGCTACTCCTCCCTCAGTTAGTGACTGGATATTACCGTTAATCTGATAGCTGTCGGGACTGCCCCAGCTCCACCCACAGACTAGTCTGGAATTAATTTGGTGTCTTTCTTGTGGTCTATGGGAATATTCAGCATAACTACCCAGACAGTGTTGCTAACTATCGAGATTGCCAGGGCTGCAAACTGCATATACATTTCCGAATATCGACACCTACTTATCTATGGAGAAAGTTCTCTGACTAAAAGCGACAAAAAAAAAAATAATATAAATCTAGTAATCAGATAAATCAATCTTTTTTTCAGTTGTTACATTTACAATATCACAATGAAAACTGGCTCCAATATTACTTCCCTAGAATAATGAAAATGCCTGCTATATAGCTGAATTAACAGCTTTAATGCTAGAGAAAGCAATCCTAAAATAAACTTCATACTACTAGGTCAACACGGCCATGCCTAAGGTCTTACTTTTATCTTGCGGAGGACGGCCCCCCCAATGATGGCACCACTCTGGCACAGTGAGGCTCACCTCTGTTGATGGCAGGCAGACAAGTTGTTCTGGACCATAGGAAACAGAGAGAGAAAGCTGGCTAGCTGTGCCTTAAAATCTACTCTAGCACATCACTGGATAGAGTTGGGGTTACTTGCTCATCATACACCAGGCATTGAATGTTTGTGGGGAGGGGCATGGATACCCCACATGTGGGCATGGGGGATCCAGTGTGCAGATTTGCTGGTCCAATACAGAAACCACACAGATACGGGATGCATTTGGTAGGCGTTCTCTGCCATCCACCCCTCCCACTAAATGGGGTCTGGGAATATTTTAGCTTGGCAAAAACAATATAAAAGCACATTGGTACTACCATGTCCAAATTACACTTATTCTGTCAATCCAATACCTTATGTATGCACAAAAGTCTTCAGAAATATTTAAATCAAATATTCAAAACTTTGTTGACGTTCTTGCTATGAGTGATTTATACACTGTTCTTTTTTGCTTGGTTTGATAAACGTTGATCAATGAAAACAATATTCTACTGGTATTTCTTGACAAAAATACATGAGAGAGGAGATATGTGCATTGCTCCTACTAGGGCCTAACTTAGGGGTATGTTTACTAAACAGCGGTAGTGGTTTCTGTGTGATATCGGGGCTGCAGCTCCGATATCGCACAAAAGCCGCTACCGCTGTTTAGTAACATACCCCTTAAAGTATTAAATTATCTGATTATATTACTGATTGACAGGATTTTCTACAAAGATTTGTGTTCGATGTGTTAGCCCACTTGTTTCTGTGGACTTGAGTGTCAACAAAAAAGTTGTAGTTGATGTGTGGACTAACTTATTATATATCTGACAAGCTTTTGACAGCTAGCTCATGACCTCAATGACTCTGTGCTGTTTATATCCAGTGCCACTGACCTGATAAAGAGAGGATAACTCTCAAAAGCGTGGAACAGATATATTGTTAGTCCAATGAAAAGGTATCACCTACAATTTGTTTGTAGACCTTTAGTTTCACAGGATTTTTCTATAAATGTTTAATAGGTAAAACAAATAGGTGTAAGCATGGAAAAGACACAGATAATTAGGACAAGAAAAATAACCTGTTACTAAAAGAATAAGGGGAAACAGAGAAAAATGAATGCACTGATTTAGTGTAGATATTTTTTCCCATTCATGTAAGCAAAAAACAAGGCAGAGAGAGATAAAAAAAAACATATAGCATTATATAGGTAATAAGCACTAGTTTTAATTACTGAAATCATATACTATTCTTTCCTAGATGTATGTAGCATATGAGTTTCTGTAGAGAAACCATGTATTTATTAAAGAATATTTGAAATGAAGAATTAGACAAAATAAAACTATGGTACAGTATAGTTGATTTTTATTCTAGAAATAGAACTATAAAGACACTCTCTCGCCTTTTATTTTTCTTTAAACATGAACTTATAGTTTTATCCTAAACTGCCTTAACCTGTTTAACCCACAACCATACAAAAAAGTGTAATTTAGCCCATACAGTTGGTAGATTGTTAATGAACAGAAGAATCCATCAATCTTTTGCCGACCAGAACTATATAAAAAAACCAAAGCTAATTACTAAACCATTTTGTTAATGGTTATTTTAATCATACTGACGGCCTTTCTTGGCAGCCAGAACCATTAGGTTACAGAGGCAGGAGGCGAACCATCACCATAAAATAATCCTGATGCTGGGAAATGGACCCCAAGGAACAATATAACTTGTCAGTTTATATAGACATAAAGCTTTGTTGTTGTGCATAGGCACAACTGGCTTTTTAAACATCTATTTCCATCGTGATGATGCGAAAATCTGCTATCTCCGCATTCCCAATGTTCCTTAACCCTCGGAATAATAAATTAGTATTTTAGCTAATGTAAAGAGAACATAAATTGCATAGCAGTTCAGGAATGTCTGTACTTTGATAAATGGTCCCGAAGTTTACAGAGGAAACCAGGCGAAATAGGATGTTCCGTAGCAAACACTGACACACAGAAATACTAGTTAAGCTGTAATGAAAAAGTGATATAACATTTTTTTGCAGTTCTGATTTTTGTTTTTTTTTGGGGGGGGGGATTTGCAAAAAGATTTGTGAAAAAAAAATCTGGAAGAGGAGGGGCCTTGAAAACAAGAATGGGGGTGGCACAATACCCATGCTAAAAAACAGAGGCATGGCTGGCATGTCCCAATGTTGCATGCTCCTTCCCTATGGAATGATCAATACAGGGGCACTTAAAGCCACTCGTTGAGAAGGTGGGAAATGCACCCAAAAAATACTCCATTGCACCAACAATGCTCACACTACCAGCACTGTGGATGCTCTGCCCCAGAACAGCTCAGTCTCTGCCCCAATCTGTTCTACCTGGGTAGCGTGGGATTTTTATTGCAGCCACATTTTCAGCACATGGTATTTTTTTATACCAGGGTCTTGAACCCTGCACTGCTCAGTAGCGTGCTTTAGTAAACATGCCTGTTTATTTGGACTTCCAGGATGGTATCTTTAAACCGATTGCACATTTAATGCAAAGTTTTAATCCTTCCAGTCTAAAGGTTGAAGCAGTGAGCTAGAAGCAGAGAAGCCAAGGTTCAAAACCTACAGTTGCTCCTTGTGATCTTGGCAAGTCACTTCCCTGCCATTACCTCAGGTACAAGCTTAGATTGTGAGCCTCTGGGGACAAGAAAAATACTAACTGTACCTGAATATAACATGCCTCAAACTCCTGAGAAAAGGATTGTGCTAAATCCAATTCCAATTCCCTTTCTCTATCACAGTGCTCCTTTTTAAAGTTAAATACTATTGCAGTATTGCCCAGTACCTCCACCATTGTTAGCCCCTTGCACCAGGTTCTCTACTCCACTGAGAAATAGATTGGACGTCTATCGATGTTTAAAAACTGGAAGGGATTTTCAAACAATTAACATTAAGGGGCTTGTCTACTAAAGGATTTTTCCCATGTTATGCCTATGGAGAAAATGCTTGGTATGTAACCAAAAAGACAAAAAAAGTGGCAGGTTCACACACAACACCTTTATTAACCAATCATTAGGTGGCCAAAAACCCAACACAGGACCGTGTTTCGTATTGTACTTCGTCAGGGGTTATGAGGGCACACTAAAAAAACATTTAAAATCATAAATAAATAAAAATTATGTATAAAACATTATATATAAAACAAACTACAGCATCATGAACATATTATAAAAATAAAGTACACTGAAAATACATCAATACACTATACCATAGAACAAGATTAATCAGAAGGAGGACACATAAAAGAATAAATATGCATATATTAAAATACACTGAAATACATTTAAAAGGAACGCAAAAGCATAAAATCAACCTATTGAACTCAACAGGAACCAAAGAAAAGAAAATGAAGGAATGAGGAGGACAAATAGTCAGCATATGCAACATAAAAAGATACATGTGGACACATTAAATTTCATTTTATATATAATGTCTTATACATAATTTTTATTTATGATTTTACATGTTTTTTAGTCTGCCCTCATAACTCCTGACGAAGTACAATACGAAACACGGTCCTGTGTTGGGTTTTTGGCCACCTAATGATTGGTTAATAAAGGTGTTGTGTGTGAACCTGCCACTCTTTTTGTCTTTTTGGTTACATCTTTGCTGAGTGTGGCTGCTGCTGTTTTTTTGTTGGTCCTGGAAAATGCTTAGTAGACAGGCCCCTAAGAGGCCAATTTCATAGGTGCACATCCGGGCCATCCAGACATCCAGAAATCTGGACAGCCTGGGGATGTACCCGATTCTGCTCCCGCTAGATGTCCCTGTGGGAGTAGAATCGCAACATAGGGCGTGGACGTCCAGGCCGTGCCCCGATTCAGGCACCCTGGATGTCCAGAGCCCTGCCTAGCTAACTCAACCTGACTCCTACATGGAGCCACAGTGCCATGGCATCCCATTGCCTTAGCACTGCTGCTCCATGCAGGAGCTTTGATTGCCCACACTGCACAAAATGCCACAGGGGGTTCCCCACTGCCCAACCCCCAATCAGGCCCTCAGATGCCGGGCTTGGGCAGTGGAGAACCCCCTGCAGCCACCTACCTCATTGTGAGGGTCTGCTGGTGCAATACTCTGATGCTGGAGGGGGGGGGACTTATTCCGCCTCTGAGGTGGAATAAGTCCCCCATTTATCCTGGTGAACCTGGACGTATAGGGCCATGACTGGAAATGGCCCTGTACATCCGGGTTGTGCAAACCGCCTGGCCCGCCCACTCTCCTCCCCGTCACTGCCCCTGCTCGCCCCTGTCCAAAGCTCCTCGCACATCTCCTATGTACGTGTGGGGAGCTTTGGGCAGGGAATAGGGGCCTAGGCAAATAGCAGGGATGTATATCCAAATTGGATGTACATCCCCGCTATTCGTCATTCGGAATGACTCCATAAGTGTATTATTATAAACTCCCACAGACTTTACACACATTAGTACATTTATGTATGTACCTCTCCTTTCTAAAACAGGGGGTGTAAGTGGTTTAGGAGTAGCCTAGTGGTTGGAGCATCAGTCTGGTGACCAAGGCTTGATTCCCAGTGGCATTCCTTAGGCAAATCACTTTACTCTCCATTCCTTGGAAGGAAAGGCCTGGCAATCTACTTCCAATCATATCTTGCCAAGAAACCTCAGGGGCTGCCAAGAGTCAGCATTATTATTATTATTATAAGTGGTTTAAAAATGCACACAAACTAGTAGCAAGCACCAACGCCTGCCCTATGACAGGTGCAAATGCATGTACCCATATTTTGCAGGAGTGCATTTAAGTTGTATTTTCTAACTTACCTGCGTAACTTCGTGCTCCACCCAAACTCCGCCTATGTGCACAACCACACTGAAAGTACATGACAACAGTCTGAAGTGCAAAGTTACAGAATAGCAACCTCCCAGAGTGCAAACATAAGTGTCCGTTCAGGTGCAAACATCCTTGAAAATACTGACTTATGCACATCGATGGCACGTCTTTACTCAGCCCCCTTATAAAATTACCCCCATTACTTCAAACTCAGACATACAACTGCATACCTTTCCAAAAATTATCCCTCTCAGTTCTCCCCTTTATTTATTTATTTATTTTAGGTTTTTCTATACCGCGCTCTTTAAAATCAGCTCGGTTTACAATTACAACAAATTTGTACAGTGCAGGCGGCGTCTGCACTGTACTTACAAGGAACAGGGTTTACAACTTGTCTAACTAGGGTAACTATGTACAGGCTACTTTGTAGCGGCTACTCAGTTATATAACTATATACAGGCAAAACAGTCGGGTCAGCGATGGAGGGTGGGGACATGACTGCTTGGTGGCTATTTACAAGCTTGTGTGCTATATACAGGATTGTGTGCTCTATAGGAGTTGTGTACTATATAAAATTGCATATCAGGTATCTGGCAGCGTTACTGGGCAGGAGTGTGCCTGTGTGTTGTTGTTGGGTCTGGGGTGCTGTGTTGGTGGTTGTGTGAGGCTGGATGTTGTGAATCTCCATTGTGGGAGTAGTACTGGAGAAACAGGTGGTGTTTCAGAGTCTTTCTGAATTGGGCGAGGTCAGTTATGGATCGAACGTTGGGTGGGAGGGCATTCCAGCATGTTGTTGCTTGTTGCTTGGGATGTTCAGTGTGTTGCTTGGGATGTTCAGTGTGTTGACAGCAGCTGACCTTCTGACTCTGTTTGAGGGAGTGGGGAGGACGAGGTCCATGATGGAGATGGAAGTAATGCCGTGGATGGCCTTGAATGTCATCAATAAAATTTTGAAGGCAAGTCTGCAGTGGACCGGCAGCCAATGTAGATGTTTCAGGATTGGAGTTATATGGTCACTCCTGGCAGCTCCGTGTAATATTCTGGCGGCTGCATTCATTGCAAGCTGCAGCGGGTTCAGTGTGCTTTTTGGGAGACCTTGTAGGATTGAGTTGGCGTAGTCAAAGTGGGGAGTTACTAAGGCTTGGTAGACTGTCTGGAAATCTTCCTGCGCCAATAGGGATCTAAGATGCCAGACAGTCCTTATTTTATGGCATATTGCTTTGACGGTATTATTTACGTGGGCTTTCATGTCCAACTGTTGGTCAAGGATGACCCCTAGGTAGCGGATCAAGGTTTTGCTTTGAAATTCCGCGCCTCTCACCTTTAGAGATGTGGGGGGCGGGGGGGGGGGTGAACACTTGGTTCCTGGTGATGAATAGTGCCTCAGTTTTCTTAAAGTTTATTCTGAGGTTTTGTGTGTGTAGCCATTTGGTTACAGCGTCGAAACAGGTGGTTAGGAGTGAAAAGTCCGGATGGTCAGTTGAAAATGGCATGTAGAGTAGCATGTTGTCCGCGTACATGAGGCAGGAGATATTGAAGGAGCGGGTGAGTGCACAGATGGGTTGCATATGCCTTTTCTGTATATTTATTACCACTCAGCCTCACGGAACCAGTTTGTCCTACAAAAAAAATGCACTCATTAGGTTGATGTAATTAAAGGAAAAGTGGACATCAAGTTAAAATTGATGGTCTTCACCATAAACCACCTTAGAGATGGCTTAAAACTCAATTACTGGTTGCTGTGCTATTTTTTAAGAACAATGTGCTTTAATGATCCTACTTCTATTAACATTGTTTCTACTCTTAAATCTCAATAATATTTTTCTTCATCCACTTAACTACAGATACGACAAACTGTGTGAAAAAATGGTACAATTTAAATAAAGGAAAAGGGGAAAAGAACAAACAGAAGATGTAGACAGCCTTACTAAGCTAATGATCATAAAAATGTAAATGAAATTAGATTAAGCCAGATAATCACACATTTCATTGATATTTTTTTCCTAAATAATAAGAATAATTGGGCAAGCTTGGGGATAGAAAACATGAAGGGGGTCTTTTACTACAGGCACTACCTGGCAGCATGTGTTCTGGCGTGTACTGTAGGCATGCTGGGACACGCATTGCCAGGTAGCACAGGACCATGACACGTGGGATGATTCCCATGCTAACTGTGCAATCCATGTTAGAAGTGGAAGTGGGAGGGGTAGGGGTGTAGAGTGGATGTAGTGAGCTCGATGCAGGTAGCGCTCTGTTCTTGCGTACACTGACTGCGTTAGTGCAGGTTCACCTACTGCCACCTCAATAGGTAGTGTTAGGTGCACCCACACTAATGCAGCATGCACTATAGGACAGGGTTTGGCGTTAACTTCCAGGGAAATGCTTTCCATGCCCCCGACATTAAACACGGTGGTGTTGCACATAACGTGACATGGTTTCAATGCTATTCGGGTATTAGGTGCAACAACTTAGCGCATGTGGCTAAAAGACCAACCCCCCCCCCCAAATGACAAGCTCAACAACAAACTGTCGGCATATCACATGAAGCATTTTTGTAGTTGAACAGATACTATCCCTTGCCCTACAAGCATGAGTTATAATGGTATAACCAGTCTCCGACTTGTAGACTCATATTCTTCTCTCCCTATAAATTGAATCATGCTTAGACAGCTCATCTTTCAAATGGTTGCAATTTTGTTATTGAAGATGTTGAAATGTACATTTCTTATGATTTTCCTAATAATCCTATACTTCTTCGGAGTTGAATGTTGCTGAGTCATTCAGCTTCCTGAAATTGAATGTCAAACCATCAGTCTTGAGCATAATCTTTGGCCTTGTATTATCTCCCTTCTGTATGTATATTTTGCTTTCAACCTTGACTAACAAATCATTTTATGATCAATCCACTAATATTAACAAAGCAAGATTTTCTGTTCCAATATATTTTAGATGTAATGTAATATAATGTATCTTAGATTGCAATGTTTTTATTTTTACTTGTACTTTGTCTAATACGCTCCACAGGACCAAGATGATAAATTCTGAAATAAAATTGTATTAGTTACTCAAAATAACCAAGTTTTTCTGCGCTTTTCTTATTTTTCTACAGGTTTTTTTTTGCCCCCATTCAATAAATTAAGCTCTTTTTTCTACCTAGATTGCCCATTTTTCTACCTTTTCTTGCTGGGCTACATTACTTCATCCCACTGGTACCTCTTTTAACTTTGACTTTCAAAGTGTATTTTGATTTTTATTCCTTCTTTACCAAAAGACACTACCCATCTGGTTTTATTTTTATGTACTCTTCCCTTCAGTGACATATCTCTCTCTCTCTCCCATGTCAGTTAGTCACGCTTAGGGGCCCATTTATTTTAGTGTGGTAACGTTTTACTGTTACCATGTGTTATGTCATAAAAATTTAACCATGGTAATTGCAAAGTCTTTGTGGTAACTATTGGGGGTATGTTTAGCATCGCTCGTGAAGTTAGTGCACAGTGAAGACAGTTACTGTACCTTAAGAGGCCACTCCAGCTAAATAAACACCCCCACCCCAATACTTCAAATACAGCTACTCTAACCCCAATACCCTCCAGTGTGACCACATGCGCCCATCTCATGACATCTCTGGCTCTTATTAGTGCCTAGTTGGAAGGCAAAGTGATCCCCAGATGCTCCTGGCTCATTGGTGGCCCATGATCACAATGGTGCCTCTGATCCCTGACAGTAATCTCACTGTACTATCATTAGGGGTCAAGCTGCCAAATAAGGGGTTCATACCCTTATTTGGCAGCTTGACCCCTAGTGGTAGTACAGCAAGACAACTGCCAGAGCTCAGAGATGCCATATTTTTTTCTCAGGCTGCTGATGGGGCAGGAGCACTGTGCTCCCACTAGCCACCAAGGACCTCAAGAACCAAGAGGGTGCCAGTAGAGTGAGGGATCTTCTTTGGTCAAAATCTGGGGAGGTCTGAAAAGTTCCTTTTAGCTGCAAACTGTGGTGAGTGTATTGCAAAAATCACAGATGCACTTACAACCTCCTAAAGCAAGCATAGATTGCTCTATCAGACATTCAGGCCAGGCATGTCCCAATGGTCTGCTTGGACTGGTTGCAGGGCTGCAGCCGGGAATTGGTTGTGGACTGCAGGAGCATTGCCAGCACATGCAGCAGCTATATTTTAAAGGCTGACCTTGCACTGAGGCCAAAGAAGCCTAGATTGAAAAGACAGCACCAATGGATGGGGATAGGGCCCAACAAGTCTTTGAGCAATGTATTGCCCATAGTGGCAGCCTTCAAGCTCTTGACACCACTGCTGCTTCCAATGCTCCCATGGCAGACTGTTTGTTGGCTGCAATCACAGTAGTGATTGGGGCTGCCTCTCTTTGGCTGCCACTGTCATCAGCAGTGGTATGTGCAGCTTCTCTTCAGCATTGCAGCTGTTTTCTGGGCTCCCAAGACTCAGCGCCATGTCTGGTTATCCTGGAGCTCTTCTCTCACAGGGAACATGCTAATAAAGTTGCACAGGAAGCCTGTGCTAAAGGAGAGAGGCCAACTGAACTTTAAATGAGTGCCTATGGATAGCTATTCTATGTATGCATGTAAGCACATAATTTCACCGTGGTTGAGCACATGAGTGGAGCACATAATTAAAGTATTTTACAATTTAACGCATTTTCTTGAGCAATAAAGGTGCAGACATTCATACCAGCCATAGGGCTATAAGTGATTGTGCCTAGACTTTAAACGTTTGACCAGGTAACGCCCCTATTTTATAATGCAAAATATGCATGCACTTTAATTTATAAAATAGGTGTGAAATACCTAGAGAAAAATGTGTACCAACTACATGGGACTTTATAAAATTGCCCTCTATGGCCCTCATTCACGATCTTGGTTTGCAGGGCTGTACGTCCCACCAGGATGTGCAGTCCCGCAATCCACCTAATCCCAATTCCCTCCATTGGCTCTCCCTATATGTCCTGTGCTTCAAGACGGGGAGAGCCGGCAGGGGGTTGGAGGGACGAGATCGAGGGCGGGCCACCCAGCAGCACATACAGGGTCAATTCAGGTCACAGCCCTCTATGTGCTGCCAAGCTTGCTGGGTCATACTGCTCATGCCACTTCAGAGGTGGTATAAACAGTATTTACCACAGGATCGGGGCACAGCAGCCACCCATGGGGCCAGAGCCGGGTGCAGGGGGGTCCCCACTGCCCGATCCAGGCTGCGGGAGGCCAGCCGTGGGTCAGGCAGTGGGGATATTGAGGGCTGAAGCCACAGTTGTGTGGTACACCTGTGGCAAGGATGTCCCCATAGGAAGAGAGGGCACGCTGGGCTGTCCTCAGGCCCTATCCTGGCTCCTGTGGGAATGTTTTGTTCCCATGGACTAGAATCGTATCCTAGTGTCCTGTCTTCAGAGGGACATCCAGATGGTCCATACGTCCCGCTTCAGGAATCGGGCTCCACATATATAATTAGGGTGGTCATTTTAAAAGCCTTAGTCGCTATTTGGATGTCCAAAAACATGCATGCGGATGTCCAAATCACAGAGACATCCCCAGAACCAATTTGCAAATGGCTTTTAAAGACGTCTCTAGTGTGGGGATGGCCAAGTAGGCAAGGGGTGTAGTGAAGGCATCTCATGGGCAGTGCAATAGACTTTAACGTCTCTGCTCCATTTCAGAAATATCAGGGACATTTGCAACACCGTCCAAGTTTAGACCTTCCTCGGGCATGAATAGCCATCAGGAAAGTGCTCCGGGCACAATTAGGTATCAGAAAAGTGCTCGCTTTGGCTATAATATATCCAGAGGGTATAGAGAAGAGTGCGTACAATCTAAGTTTGAACCTGAGGCTATGGAGCGTTAAGTGCCTCGCTGAAGATCACAAAGAGCAGCAGTGGGATTTAAACTCTGGCTTCCCTGGTTTTAGCCCACTATTCTAGCCATTAGGCTATTCTTAGGTGTCCCCAGGGAAGTCCATATAGACGGCCCTGCAGATGTCCATACTGGGCATGTCCATGTTTGTGAAATTGTGCCTGAACTTACATGTGCCTGCTTTTTTTTTTGGAAGTTCTGAATTGGACATCCCAGATTGCACTTGAACATCATATGCAAAATGTGCCTTTAAGTGGTTCATTTAGAACTGCTTTGTGCAGGCCTAAACTAAACCACTAATGGCTGAATATTGCCGATATATGTAAACTCATTACTACTACTACTACTGAGTATTTGTATAGCGCTACAAGTCTTATGCAGCACTGCACAGACATGTAAGAGACAGTCCCTGCTCATCAGAGCTTACAATCTAGTCAAGACAGACAACACAGAAGGTGTAGACAGGGATAAAACAAGGGGAAAAGGTAAAGAAACAAGGAGATCAGGTGAGTCAAGATCCAAAAGCAGCAGCGAAGAGGTGAGTTTTCAGCCTGGATTTGAAGAGGGTCAGAGAAGGTGCCTGGCGTACAGATAAAGGTAGTTTGTTCCAGGCGTAAAGTGCAGCAAGGTGAAAGAAGCGACGTCTGTAGTTAGAAATAGAAGAGAAGGGCACAGATAGAAGCAATTTGCCATAAGAGCGGAGTTCCTGGGGGGGGGGGGAGTGTAAGGAGAGATAAGAGAAGAAAGGTAGTGAGGAGCTGCAGCGTGAATGTACTTATAGGTCAGCAGGAGAAGTTTGAACTGTATGCGGAAATGGATAGGGAGCCAGTGAGGTGACTTGAGAAGAGGGGTAATATGGTCATGATGAGGCTGGCAGAAGATTAGCCGTGCAGCAGAGTGTTGAACAGATTGAAGGGGAGAGAGATGATTCAAAGGGAGACCAGCAAGGAGTAGGTTACAGTACTCAAGACAGTAGGTGATTAAGGAGTGGATAAGCATCTTAGTAGTGTGTTCAGAAAGGAATGGGCGGATTTTGTTAATGTTAAAGAGAAAGAAATGGCAGGTCTTAGCTATCAGATGGATGCGTGTGGAGAAGGAGAGAGAGGAGTCAAAGACAACCCCAAGGTTGTGAGCCGAGGAAACAGGGAGGAGTAGAGAGTTATCCACAGAGACTGAGAAAGGAGGAAGAGAAGAGGAGGTTTTAGGGGGGAAAATAAGAAGCTCAGTCTTGTCCATGTTCAATTTCAAGCGGTGGTGAGACATCCAAACAGCAATGTCAGAAAGGCAGGCAGAGATCTGGGTCTGGATGCTGCAGAGATTTCAGGTGTAGAGAGGTAGATCTGGGAGTCATCGGCATAAAGATGGTACTGAAAGCCATGGGAAGAGATGAGCACACCAAAGGATTGGGTATAGAGAGAGAAAAGGAGCAGACCCAAGACAGATCCTTGGGGTACACCAACTGAGAGCGGGATAGCAGCAGTAGAGGAGCAACCAGAACTAGCACTGAAAGAGCGATGGGAGAGATAGGAGGAAAACCAGGATTCTACAGAGCCCTTAAAACCAAGTGAGGACAGGGTATTGAGGAGAAGGTTGTGGTCAACAGGGTCAAAATCAGCAGAGAGGTCAAGAAGGATGAGGACAGAGAAAAGACCCTTGGATTTTGCCAGGAACAAGTCACTGGAGACTTTGGCAAGAGCCGTTTCAGTAGAGTGTAAAGGACGAAAGCCAGATTATAAAGGATCCAGGAGGGCATGAGAGGAGAGGAAGTCAAAGTAACGGCAGTGAACCGTGTGTTCAAGTAGTTTAGAGACCAAGGGGAGGAGGGAGATGGGTTAATAATTAGAAGGACAGATAGGATTAAGTGAGGGTTTCTTGAGGAGAGATGTAACTACGGCATGCGTGAAGGCTGCAGGGACAGTTGCAATGGAGCGTGATAGGTTGAGAATATGAGAGATGGGGCTTAGGAGATGGGTGATGATAAGATCAGAGGAGCTGGTGGTGAGTTTGGAGGAAGGTTTCCTCTTCAGAGATCACAGAAAAGGAAGAAAGGGTAACAGAGGTAGAGGGGGAAAGTTGGGAGTGAAGTGGGAAGGAGGGGAAGTAGCTGACTTTGTGGGGAAATGGAGGGTGATTTTGTGGATTTTGTCATGGAAATAGTAAGCCAGGGTTTGGGCAGAGAGGGAGGGAGGAGTGGAAGGCAGAGGCACTTTGAGGAGAGAGCTGAGAGTAGTAAAGAGACGGCGTGGGTCAGAGGCAAGAGAGTTAGTCAGATGGGCATAATAGTCTTATTTGACAAGAGCTATGGCTGACTGGAAGGAGATAAGCATGAATTTGAAGTGTAGAAAGTCCACAAGGGAGCAGGATTTAAGCAAGCACACTCAGCTGAATGGGCATAGATAGTGGGTAGTGGATGAAAGCCAGGGATGGGGTGCAGTACGTCTCACAGGACGTGGATGGGCGGAGCGAGAGCATCCAGAGCAGGGGAAAGTGCAGAGTTATAGGAAGCTACTGCCTCATCAACAGACCCAGATGGCATAGCGGAGGAAAGAGATGAAGAAATAGCGGAAGAGAGAACCAAAGGATCAATAGCATGAAGATTTCTAAATAGTTTGGAGGAGACAGGGTGAGGTTGAGGTGGCGGGTGATGAAGAGTGAAGCTTTAAAGATGATGGTCAGATAAGGGAAGAAATGATCTACAGAGGTTTGAGGGTAAGCAACTAGAGAAAAATACCAGTTCAAGGCAGTGGCCATGCTGGTGAGTGGGGGCAGTAGAGCTAAGTAGGAGGTCAAACAAGGAGGTAAGGGAGAGGAGCTTTAAAGCATAGGGATCAGAGGGGTTATCAACATGAATGTTAAAATCCCAGAGAATAAGAGTGGGGGAAGAGGAATCTAGAAAGAAGGAAAGCCAGTGAGAAAGGTAGAAGTAGATTTGTCAGGAGGTAGAAGTAGACTTGTCAGGAGGTCGATAAATAACAGTTACCTGGAGAGGTAGTGGCGTGAAAAGGCAGATGGAGGTGACTTCAAAGGAGGGAAAGGAGTGAGACTGAGGTAGCAAGAGGGGTTGGAATTGGCAGGAGGGAGAAAGTAGAAGCCCAACACCACCACCATGGCCAATGGGATGATACATGTGGGAAAACTGATAGCCCAGATGACAGAGAGCAGTGAAAGCTGTTCTGTTCCTCATTCCACCCAGCACTATCCAGACAGTACCACAACAGTTGGAGTAATTTTCACTGGCACTATCCAGAGAATGCCAAGGAAGATCCATAGATAGACGGATAGTTACTAAAGCAAGCTAACGTTAATGTGTGTTAATTCACTGTTAACACATGTTATTAATAATTAGGTCTAATTAAGTAGCATGGAAGCTTTGCTAAAATAATATCCAGTATAGTACATTATTGTGCATTAGTGTTAGCGTATCTTAATAACTAGCCCCCTTATGCATTTAGCAGCAGCCAATCATACTAGCCCGTTTGAATATCAAGTCCAGAGATTGTAATGGTTTTAAAGTTCAGTCTCAAGGCAGCAGAGAACTAGTCTTTAATCATATTAACTCTATTCACCAGCTTTTGATATGACAAAAAAAGGTTGATAGGTAAAAACAACACGTTGGACTTGAATTTCTAAAGGACGCTTACGTGAGAAGTTCAAAATGATTATAAAAGCAATATAGATGCCCGTGTGCCTTTAAAAAACAGGTAGCAGAACTAGACCTTGTAGTATGCAAATGCCAACACCCCTAACCCGAAACCCAGATGTACACCTGTTCCAAAACTGGTGTGCATGTCCCTTACCCAAATACTTGTCTAGTTTATAAAACACACACATACATCACAGCTCTATTCACATTCCAACCCAAGAACACCTACACCTTCGTTATGCATAAGTACGTACCATTCTTACATACATTCATTCCACTGCACAGTTTTATAAAGGGCCTTTTCTGCATGCAACTCTGGCTTTAGATATAGAAAAACCTTTGTAAAATTGCCCCCATATGTGCATAAATAACTGCTCATAAATTTGGCTTCAGGTATATCCATGTAAATGTATGCACATTCACCCTTACTCCAACCAGAGGCAACCCCAGGAGCAGGTTTACACAACATTTGTACATATATACATATTTTAGAAAATATATGCATAAACATAAAATAAAATTAGAAAATAGTGTGTGCCTCAGAGCAGGTATGACTTTGTATGGGAGCTGTATGGAGGGAGGGTAATTTACGGTACAAATTATATTTATGAAATTTTAACAGTTTACATAATATAATGAAACAGTTACAATCAAAGAAACAAAAAATATCAAGGAGAGCAAAAGACATAATATTTAAACTAAGTTCTAGCCCACATCTCGAGGAGACTAATCAAAGCTAAGAAAATAAAGAAAGGAAAACAAGGCAAAGGCTCCCCCTAAAATGGCAACAAAATAGGGGGAAAAACCACAGCCAACTAAGCAGCCGGTAGAGATCTCCCACCGCCTACCAATAGCTATCACAAAGATTTACACGCTTTTTCCTGTTCCACGAGCCATTTTTCCAGTTCCGATGAGGAGAGAAAAACATATTTATCATAATGCATAGTAATACAACATTTACAAGGATACTTTAAAAAGTATGTAGCCCCTAAGGCAATCACTCTAGGTTTCAAAAGCAAGAAATCTTTCTACGTAATTGTGTAGAACGAGAAACATCCGGAAAGATAGCTACCTTATCCCCACAAAACTGAAACTCCTTCCTACGAAAGTAACTTTTTAAAATAGCTACCCTATCTTCCTCGGAAGCTAGAGTCACCAGTAACGTGGCCACGTTACTGGAGGGAGGGTAATTTAATAACAGCACTTACCTGCAGATCTGGATTTATTATTCCGCTTTCTTCCAAACTCTTATAAAAAGGGATTCAAACAAAGAGCAATACAGTTCAAGTTAGAATTTGTGTATGGGGGGACAGTAATGAACACAAAATGCCTAACGGACTGCAGGATAATTTTGTAAATCTTACTGGCTCATGAAATGTGGGTACAAAATGCCCACGTACCTAACATTGGCATTCACACCTTCCAACCACTAGTCAACCTTCCCATTCCAAACCAGCCCTTTCAACAAATAATATTCACCAGACCCAAGAGTCATGGCAAAACTTGACCACATTTTATATTTTTTTATTAACCCTTAACAACAACTTGTGGAGGCAGGGCCAGCCTGTCCATTGCGCAAGAATGTTGTTTGCACAGGGCCCCGCGTTTCAGGGGGCCCCGCGCAAACAACATTCTGCATCTGCCGGTAAATTTAAAGAAAAAAAAACTTGCTGCTGCTGCCCCTGCTGGCTTTCAGAGCCGCGAAGGGAGAGAGCTTCTCCCTCACGGCTCTGTTAAGCTGCTGGCGCTGATGGGAAACAGGATTTCCTGTTTCCCATCAGCCCCATGAGCTTAAACAGAGCCACAAGAAAGGGAAACTCTCTTTTTGCGGCTCTGAAAAGCCCACGCTGAGGGAGCTGAGGCCGCATGGAGGACTCTGCTGGGCAGGGGGAAGCCCCACGGGACGTTCGATTCTGCCGCTGCCAGGGCAGTAGCAGCAGCAAGTTTTTTTTTTTTTTTAAATCTACCTGGGCTATGGGGAGGGGGGTGGCTAAGACTGAAAGTGGGCTGATGGAGGGTCAGGACAGGTAATGGGCTGTGGGGGGGCTAGGACTGGAAATGGGCTGATGGGGGGCTAGGACTGGTAATGGGCTATGGGGGGGGGCTAGAACTGAAAATGGGCTGATGGGGGGCTAGTAATGGGCTATGGAGGGGCTAGGACTGGTAATGGGCTGATGTGGGGCTAGGACTGGTAATGGGCTATGGAGGGGCTAGGACTGGTAATGGGCTAGGGGGGACTAGGAGTGGAAGTGGGCTGATGGAGGGGCTAGGACTGGTAATGGGCTCAGGGGGGCTAGGACTGGAAATGGGCTGATGGGGGGCTAGGACTGGAAATGGGCTGATGGGGGGGGCTCGGACTGGTAATGGGCTATGGCGGGGGCTAGGACTGGAAATGGGCTGGGGGGGGAGCTAGGACTGGTAATGGGCTATGGGGGGGCGAGGACTGGAAATGGGCTGATGGGGGGGATAGAACTGGAAAGCGGCGGATGTGGGGCTAGGACTGGTAATGTGCTATGGGGGGCTAGGACTGGTAATGGGTTATGGGGGGCTAGGACTGGTAATGGGTTATGGGGGGGCTAGGACTGGAAGTGGGCTTATGGGGGGTTTAGGACTGGTAATGGGCTAAGGGGGGATTAAGACTGAAAATGGGGTGATGGGGGGGTTAGGACTGGTAATGGGGTATGTGGGTGGGGCTAGGACTGGTAATGGGCTGGGGGTTTGCTAGGACTGGAAATGGGCCAAGTGGAAGGGGGGCTTGAACTGCAAATAGCTGATGGGGAGGGGGGCTTGGAATGGAAATGTGCTGTGAGGGGAGGGAGCTAGCACTGGAAATGGGCTGAGTGGGGGGAGCTAGGACAGGAAATGGGCTGATGGAGGGGCTAGGATAGGACTGGAAATGGGCTGTTGGGGGGTGCTAAGATTGGAAATGGGCTTGGATTGAAATGGACTCATGGAGGGGCTAGAACTGGAAGTAGGCTCATAGGGGGCTTGGATTGGAAATGGGCTGAGTGGAGGGGAGCTAGGATTTGACATCGGCTGATGGTGGGGCTAGGAAAGGACTAGAAATGGGCTGATGGGGGCTGGGATTAGAAATGCTGATGGAGGGACTCGGATAGGACTGGAAATGAATGGGGGAGCTAGGACTGGAAATGGGCTGATTGTGTGTCTAGGATAGGATTGGAAATGGGCTGATGGGGGGCTAAGACTGGAAATGGGCTGATGTGGGGACCAGAAGGGAGCGGATGCTGGGTGGTGCTGGAACTAGAAGGGAGCTGATGTTGGGGGAGGATTAGAATAGGATTTTGCTGGGAGAGTGAAATGGAGAGGGGAAAATATTTTGTGTGGGAGGGAAGACAAATCTACAATTGGCCGGGTATTGGGAGAGTAAGTGGGGATTGAGGATTGAGGGGTAAAATTTGAGTGGATGAAATAGGAATGAGGAAAGAGCAAAAGGAGAAAGATTAGTATGTTAAAGCAGATGTAGAGAGAGAATTTAAAAAAAAAACTAGAAGAGAGAAGAAAGGATAAATGGACAGCAGACGATGGAGAGTTAGCAGAAGACACGAAGAAACCAGAAGAAAGTGGCTGGAGCAATTGCAATTGAAAAAAATGCACAAAAGGTAGAAAAATATCTCTTTATTTTGAATTTATTAACTGGAATATGTCAGCTCTGGGAAATATGTATCTTTATCTTTAATGTCTGTGTTTTGTTTAGTACAAGAGGAAATTAATTTATAGTTTTATTTCTACAGTGTTGTTGTACATTCCAAGTTTGGCTTTTGTGGTTCCCAGTTTAATTATTGTCTTCCTGTTTCTAAATTGTGATTCCTTGTTTGGTGATGGTCTATGTTCTGTTCATGTGTAACTGAGCTGAGGTATTCTGTTTATGTAATTCCTATTTGACATTGCCACTTGTTCTCTTTCCCCAGTAGGTCATGTATTGTTATTCTCTGAAATGTATTGGTTTAATATTTGCAGTGTTGCCTTTTGATAGGTAGGGTATGGTGCTTTGTGAGTCCAGGTAGTGCTGTCAGGATACGGTGGGTTTGCTATGGGTTCTAAATGTGCAGTGTTTGTAGTAGTTCCTAATGTGCCTGGCCGTTGGCACTGGATTATAGTAATGTAGAAGTCTTTTAGTCTTTCTTTATCCATACACTCATTAAGAGGCATGTTTACTAAAAGTTAGCATATGGTAACATTATGCAAATATTTATGCAAATAAGGCCCCTTATGCAAATAAGGCCCCACACCCAGTCTCCACACATGGCCCCGCACCCCCCTTGGGCCACCCCTGTGTGGAGGAGTAGCCTAGTGGTTAGAGCAATAGTCTAACACCCAGGAGATTGGAGCTCAGTTCCCACTGGCACTCCTTGTGTTCTTGGGCAAGTCACTTTACCCTCCCTTGCCTTGAAAGAAAATGCCTAGCGATCTACTTCTAGTCATATCTTGAAAAAAAAACCCCAGGGGCTGCTGAGTCACCAGATGTCAGCATTGACTTGACAGCACTTAAAAAAAAAACAGCAACAACCTTACCTTACAAGATTTAAGCATCAGATTGATCCTCCCATATGGGCTCATACACAACCAGATGACAACAAACTAATCATATATGTACAGGTCATTTGTTTCCTAGCCTGTTGTGACAGCAGGCTAGGGGCAGCATTACAAGGTTAACAGAGCCTTCTACACCCCCATCTGCACATGGCTATGATGCCTGTATTGCTGGAGTCTATGCTCTATCCCATCCCTCCCCCAAGACATTCTGGGAGCCAAAAGGTAACGAGCGATGTCACTTATCCTCTAAACATTGCTCAAATCCCATCCTCCCCATTTCCATTATATACCAAACCTTCATATCCATTTCCACCGTGTAGAGAAAGGTGGGGGTCAACACCAATTGCACCACCTCTGCCCATTAGAAAATGGGTTAGGAGTCTGCCAAACCTCTTAGGTAGGCCTCTTGAGCCCACCCCTTTTAACCCTTATTCCTGCTCACTGCAAAACCCGCCTTCTCCCTCAAGAACATGGCTATCAACAGAGCTAGTGGAGCTAAACTATGTTCTGTACCCCCCTCCCTATATTTCAGGGAAGGTGGGCATTACTTGTACTTGCATTATAGCAAACTCAGAATAGGTTCCAAAAATGATGTGCAGATGTTCAATTATGCAATCTCCATGTGTAGTTTCTCTTCTGGTGACTTAATACCACCCTTTTTTCTCCATACATGAAAGTACATACGTGAAGACACATTTCAGAAAGAATGTCTAGGTGCAATATGTGACGTACAGGTAAAAATGTATGAAAAAGGTCACTCATGTGCAAGTTGTGGCCCAATTTCGGAAATCTGCACATACGTGAAATGGATGGTGGTGTCCAAGGCCACGTAGATATCCCTGTGACAAAACTTGAGGATGGGGATGTCTATCCCTTGCTGTACATATGTCCCTGCCTGCTATTTTGCAAATAGAGATGTACATCGGCGGGCTGACTAGAAAACACATTTCCTCATTTCCCTTCGGTTTTCTCTATGGTCATGAAAAGTATTGCAGATATCAGAATACCTGCTTCTCTACTCCCTCCAGGTGTTTTGGTGGAAGAACAAGAGCTTTTCTGGTGCCTATTCATGCCCATAGCATGACATGGAGATTACTGCTGGTGGGTTTAGATGTGTTTGCCATTTCTGAAATTAGGCAACGCCCCAGACATTCATTCACCATGCCCCTGTGAGACATCTATATACCCAGCTTTCTAAAATGACTCCAGGGATGTCTTCGTGATTCATTGCAAACCGCTCTGATGCCTGCGAAAGGCAGTCTAGTAAGTTTGCAATAAACTTAAACATTTACATGTCTAAGTGCTCATTTTAAGACATTCAACTTATGAATAGGGCTTCTAAAATGACCCCCACTGTGAATGCACATGCACTTTTGCCCTCAAGACCTTTTTTATGCAGGTAAAATTGTTTTATTTATTTACAAAAGTTTATTCACTTTTCTGACCATAGTCAATCAAAAGGGTGTACAAACAACATTAAAATGTATATGATAAAACAGTACAAAAAACTAGCCCCCCCACCAACCCATTCCCTCACTCCCCCAAAAGTAAAAGTGTCTTCAAAACCTTACAAAAGCTCAAAAATTGGACAATACCTGCAACTTCTGCATAAAAACGTAGGACTATTTATTTCAGTGGTATTACCATTCATGTTTTCTCTTCTGCAAAGCTACTTTTTTAAAAATAGAAATATTTATTAGGCTGAGGCAGTCTACTGCTGCTGTTTTAAGGGAGCAGTGTATAAATCTAAACTTAAAATTCATAGAAAAGAAATTGCATGACCTAAGAAGAACTCTCTAGTAAGTCTTTCTCGCCTTCTGACTAAAGAACCAGACACATAAATAAGGTTGTGACATCACTTGCACTGTAGCCTCTTAAATTGCATCCCATGACTTAATATATCACACAAGATGAGAAAAAAATTCTACCCTACCGCTATTTCTTGGGTGTTGCATTCATAAGCCTTGAAACATATATATTTTAAAAAATGTAAGCCTTCATGACCATTCTTCAAAATGAAATTGGCAATATTTTTGTTATGAAGTATTTCATACTAAAAATGTCTCTGGCCTTAGATTTTCTTATCGTGTTAAAAAATGAGAATTTCTTCCCATCGTTTCTGAATGCCAACTGCTAGATACTCTACGTGTTTTCTTTCTTAATGTCTACCTTAGAAACATATATCCTTTCCAACCATTCTTTTCAGGATAATATTTCCTCAGAATGCAAGGAAAGTTCGCCTGAGTCTTCTTTGGGGGTTTTCAGTCTTTTATTGCATAAGACCATTCATGTCCAGACGGCATAATGAGAAAAATGTTAGAAGGAAGGCAGCCCCTGTGGCAAATTCTACCTGCTGTAAGTTTCAAGGAGAAAATCCCCCCGAAGCACCATGTACAATGTTCTGCCATGCATTCTATTTTGGCATCAGGACTAAATTAATAACTGCGTATCTTTTCGGGAAGTAGCCTACAACTGACAGGAACTATGGGGTCAATCTTTAAATCATATTATTTGCAGTTTAACCGGATTTACCATATAGCACCTACCAAAGACAACTTTTTGTTTTGCCTACCACAGAGTTTGCAATATAGGTGTGCTAGTTTCCTAAAATGAGTGTTGGTCTAATCAGTGGCTTTATTTTCTTTAACCCTTGAATTGACAGGGACTGGTAGAAATAATGGGACCAAGAGAATCTCACTGCTGAAGATTAATGGTAAAAGACATTTAATGCACATGAGACACGAGGTCCATTAAAATAAATTGATGATGACCTCAGCTAAAAGCCTCTTGCAGTATTAGGGAACAATTTAGTCTCTGATTATTTACCACTACAGGTATGGCTGTGTTATTGTTCCTGGTCTAGCTCAGTATTAGAAAATGTAACGATTGGATTTGATTTTATGTGATTAATTCTCTTTTCTAGATATCTGGCCCTTTGTCTGACTTATTCATATCTCTGCACTGCTCTTTGTTAAAGTCCAGTTGCATAGGGAAGGCACATGCAGATTTAATATCTCTAGCTTTATCCAACACATTATAGCAAACAATACTTGATAAGCTCTTTCTATAGATCATTATCAATTGTTTTCTACCTTGCAGATAGAGCTATTAGAACAAATCTATCATACCCTACTCCTTCCATAGAGCTTGTTATTTCTATGTGATTTATTACACTCACAGTAGAAATGTTGTTAGTGAACGTTGGGGAAGCAGTGAATATAATGAGAAATATCAATGTGTCCTCATGTTCTTGCTTGCAGTGACAGTCAGTGATCCATCTCACTGACAGTTACCTTGTTAACATTTTGATCAGATGGCAAATTTGTCATTTTTCATAGCAGCGACTATAAGTTTGCCCAAGAACTGTGGCTAGATGAAAAAGATAAAAGGCCCATTGCGCAGCTTTTCCATGTGATGTAATCAGTAATCTTTCAAGAAACTAAAATAATTACTTTGTGAAGAGCTCGTGAGCTGGATAATATGTCAGTAGGAGAAAGTTTCAAGTTTTCTACATTTTATGTTTAACAGTTTCCCTTGCTTTTGTTGTTACTAACATTTATGATTAACTTACCAAAATAAGGCTAATCTGCAAGATGACGGGACAAGATTTTCGTCAGATGTATCTGTTGCCATAGTGGAGGAATAGCCTAGCAGTTAGAGCGCTGGTACCGGTAACTTGGTAACTAAGAGACTAGTGTTTGGTTCCCACAAGCATTCTTTGTAAGCTTGGGCAAGTCACTGAATCCTCCATTGCCTCAGAAGAAAAACCTGGCAATCTACTTCTGGTCACAGTGCCAACAAAACCCAGTAGCTACTGGGTCATCAAGAGTCAGCATTGGCTCAAAAGGCACACTTTGCATTTGCATTGTATCTGTTACTATATTTTAGCAAAGAATATTACTTCAAGAGAAGACAAGTGTCAGCACAATGCATAATGCCTCTGAAAGATAAGGGCCCCATCAGAGAGGTAGGGTCCCCAACCAAGCCCATAGCAAGTAACTAACTCCATGAAGGAAACACGCTTCAGTAAAGGCAGCATGGTGAATGACTCCAGCAGATAATGTATGGGATACAGAATTAAGCTTTTCATTCTATAAGGAAGTTGCAGACGAATTCCGACAACCTTAGATGCAGAGGCCCCAGTGCTGCTTCACTACTCCATTTGAAAATTTGGAGTGCTACCAGCTACCAGGTGGATATAGGTGATCAGACATGTGATGAGGATGCTCAATATTTTGGTGACATGTTGATTTAAGAACCGCATATCTTTCCACAGATGACTGATTTGCTTTTCCATTCTTCCAAACCCACTCTTGCTGCTACTCCCCAACTATGTCTGTCTCATGATGACAGCCTGGAGACCCCAGAAACAGCTCCCTGGAGTACAGAAGGGCTTGCAAAGAAAGGGTGGGCAGAACTGGCTGATTAATTAGTGCACAGACTGAAGGGTTTCTTCCTCAGTGTTATAAAGTAGTGTGGTTGCTGTGTTAGTCCACTTTAAAACTGAATAAATAAAAATAGAGCAAAAAAAGAAATTTAAAAAAAGGAAACAAAATAATATAAGGTGATACCTCTTTATTGGATTAACTGGACACATTTAAATGCAATGTAAATATAATTTAAATATAATGTATTAAGTAGTCCAATGAAAAAGTACCACCTTATATTCTTGATTCACTGGAGCCTAAACCTTTTTCTCCTTCTGGGTTTCAATCAGTAGTAGATGCTGCTGTTAAGGTCTGACAGATTTAAGTACCATGAATTAAATAATTATTGCATTTTACTACATAGCAACTATGATACTGGCAGCAACGTGATAGAAATGCCACATAGTATTCTTGTGCTTCATTACTTTCAGAAAGTATGACATCCAATATTTTTGTGTTATAATTTTGATAAGCAAAATTACTTCTAGTGCTTGATGGTACCATTTTGAACCAAAAAACCAAGGGGGTAGCAGTGACTGGGAATTGCTTCCGCCTATAACTAGTAGATGCCAGGGATTGCAGCAGTAGTCCCAGGAGGTGTCTTCAGGGAAGTGGGAGGGAACTCATCCAAGAGAGCGCGGGTTCCAAAGAGATCTGTTTCCAGGGTGAGAGATCTGTTTTGAAGGGAGACTTTGATCATAGGGAACTTTTGCTGGGGGGAACAGGTTTAGACACAGGAAGTAAAATACCTCCTGCCAAGTTAAGATGGCACCCGAGAGCATTGGGTCATTTGTTAGCAAACCAATCCACCTGAGGAGAAAAAAATTACACCAGCTCAAGCTGGTATTATTTTTCCATAAGTAATGTTGCTTGCTGTGTTGTAGTAAACTAACATAGGCTATGATAAAATAATGCATGATTTTGCCTTTTAGCATCTGAAAAGCAGCAAATATTATGCATTATTCCCTAAACATATGTTAGTAACTACCCTTCTTAAAATAAGAGGAGATACATAGTTTGATGTCTTTTAAAAATGTATTAATTTTTTTTTAAGTGCAGTCAAGTCAATGCCGGTAACCCAGGAGCTGTTAGGTTTTATTGGCAAGGTTTGAATGGAAGTAGATTGCCAGGCCTTTTCTTCCGAGGCAATGGAGGGTAAAGTGACTTGCCCAAGGCCACAAGGAGTGCCAGTGGGAATCAAACCAAGATCTCTTGAGTGGTAGGCTGTTGCTCTAACCACTAGCTCACCAACTGAAGAGATGGCATTAATATAATACCATAACACCTAAAATACATCATACTTTGCATATAGCATGGTATTATTAAATGGGAGATGTTATGGGGGTAGTTTGTGGTTAACAAAACTTAAGTGTTGAAGCTGAACATTGTCTTTCTTCTTCACCCTTCCTGAGGTATGCTGTGGCTCAGGGAAGACATGGATCACTAAGGAGTAAATTCATGGGGTCCCAGGGCTTGAAAGAAGAGCTCCAGAGTTACTACTATTGAGTTTGAATAATGTAATTGCTTCACAATAGTGCTACCTAGGAGGAGAAGAAGAAGATGAAGAAAGACCAGAAGAGAAGCTTTGGAGGTGCAAACCTAAACATGAGTAGAAAGGAAGATGGAGTCTGTCAGGTAGCGGAATTGGAGTCCAGTAAAGTCATCATTTCTTTGGGTGTTTTTTTATTCTTCCATTCTTTCTCTTGCTAGTGGCCACAGCCTCATATCCTCTTCCTCTGGTGAGGGATGAGGTCCCCACCAGCAGGAGGTACTGGTTTTGGTCTCAGTCACAGTCTTTGTGCATTTCTCTTGACAGCCTCACACACAACTACGATAGCTACCTTACTGAGCAGACTAAATGGACCATACTAGTCTGTATCTGTCATCATATACTATGTTACTATGTATGTTACTTCACCTGGAAGGGTATGCCAGCACACTGCCCAAGTTTAGACTGTAGCCAGAACCCTTCTGCATTTCTCTGCTAGTAGGGGATGGGATTCCCACCAGCAGGTACCACTGCATCCTTCTCTTTACTGACATGCATTGGTTTGCCAGTACAAACAAGGCTATTCATACATAAAGATAAACAGAAGCTTGGAGACTCCACAATAAGAGCTTTTGCTAGGGTGAAACATGCCTAAAAAGGATACAAAACTCATGAAGTGACGCATAAGCAATGATATCCCAAAGAAATAAACAATTATATCCTCTACTGGAACTATAAAAAGGGAAGGCGCAACAGTCCCCTTTTTTCCTTTAGAGATCCTCTGTGTTTGTCCAATGCTTCTTTGTATTGGATGGATTCACCAGAGGCAGGTCTTGTCAGACAAATCTGATTGATTTCTTTGACTGGGTGACCAGGGAGTTGGACCGAGGGAGATCCCTAGATGTAGTGTATTTAGATTTCAGTAAAGCCTTTGACACTGTTCCTCACAGGCGACTTATAAACAAACTGACCACCTAGGGATGGACCCTAAAGTTACAGCTTGGGTTAGAAATTGGTTGGGTGGGAGGCGACAAAGAGTACAAGTAAATGGAGCTCACTCTGAGGAGAAGGATGTTGTCTTGAAGGACTAGAAAAAGGGACTGTTACTTCTGAAGAGAGATCTGCAACTGTGAGCATATACTTCTGGTAATTTTCTAAAATGAATTCTTTGTATTAAAGCTAATTAATCTGTGAACCCACTATTTTTTGTTAAATCAGTCAGGACCTAGTAGCAGCAGTTTAAGTTTAAATATAAAACACAGAGGAGAACTTTCTGGTTACATTTCATACCCAACAGAGAGCTTGTAGTTTAAATTTAATAGTCACACAGGGCCTAGTAACAGCAAAGTACTTTTAGTTTAAATTTAAAACACAGAAGAGAGCTTTCTGGTTACATTTGGAACCCAGCAGAGAGCTTGTAGTCTAAATTTAATAGTCACTCAGGGCTTGGCATCAGCAAAGTACTTTTAGCTTAAATTTAAAACACAGAAGAGAGCTTTCTGGTTAAATTTAGAACCCAGAAGAGAGCTTGTAGTTTAAATTTCATAAGAAGATAGAGCCTAGCAGCAGCTAAGAGCTATAATTTAAATCAAATCAGAATTTAGCTTACCTCAGCAGCACAAGACAGGGTACTGTGTAGCAGCCCTCTTTTAATAAGTGTTATTTCCCTCCCTCCCCTGGGATAATCGTAGCTTTATAGGTACTTACACATTTAAAAGACAGGAGGAGCTCTCAGGTGAAGCTCATTACCCAAATCAGTCATACACTAAGGACCTGAGATTAGTTAAGCTTCAGGTGAACAAGGTATATTACACGTATTAGGTACAGTTTTATTAGTATAAATATCCATAGCAACCCTTAGTAAGTAAAGAACTTAGATCTAAACACAAAACTTAAAACTAAGATGCAGACAGCAGTCCAGCAGCGGGATGGGGGCTTTCCAGTCTTTTGCATTGAGTGTCACATGTATGATTTTCTCCCAGTTGGTGAGAGGTCTTACGTGTGCACTAGGTGCAAGGAGCTCTTTGCTCTCAGGGAACGAGTCCATTCTCTAGAGGCTAAAGTAGCAGACTTGGAAAGCATAAGACAGACAGAGAGGTACATAGACGAGACCTACAGGGATATAGTCCTGAAGTCTCACCTCCAGTCTGGCAGCATCCCTGTTGCCATGGAGGAGAGAGGTCACGTGACAGGAGAGCATCACCCTGGTGTGGCAGGAAGTGATCCTGTAACTAGGACCTGTCCTCCAGGTGATGTAAAACCCTCTCGCACCGAGGAAGTTTCTCCAGGGCCATGTGCCCATGAGGGAAGGGTTAGGACAGCCGTTATAGTTGGTGATTCGATCATTAGGCATGTAGATAGCTGGGTGGCTGGTGGACGTGAGGATCGCCTGGTAACATGCCTGCCTGGTGCGAAGGTAGCGGACCTCACGCGCCACCTAGGTAAGGTCTTAGATAGTGCTGGGGAGGAGTCTGCTGTCTTGGTACATGTTGGTACCAATGACATAGGAAAATGTGGTAGGGAGGTTCTGGAGGCTAAATTTAGGCTTTTAGGTAGGAAGTTGAAATCCAGAACTTCCAGGGTAGCATTCTCTGAAATGCTTCCTGTTCCATGAACAGGACCCAAAAGGCAGGCAGAGCTCCGGAGTCTCAATGCGTGGATGAGACAATGGTGCAGAGATGAGGGTTTTGGATTTGTTAGGAACTGGGGAACATTCTGGGGAAAGGAGGAGCTCTTCCGAAGGGATGGGCTTCACCTTAACCAGGATGGAACCAGGCTTCTGGCATTAACCTTTAAAAAGGAGATAGAGCAGCTTTTAAACTAGATATTAGGGGAAAGCCGACAGTCGCCCAAGAGCAGATGGTTCGGAAGAATGTATCTTTGAAGGATACTACCTAAAGCAGAGAGGTTCCACAAAAGAGTAAAGTAGCCCAAATGCCCTCAAGTATGGAGCAGACTGAGCTTAAAGATCCCAAATTACCCATGTCTAACAATAGCCAAATTAATATGAGTAAAATACATTCTCTAAAATGCTTGTATGCAAATGCTAGAAGTCTAAAAAATAAGATGGGAGAGTTAGAATATATAGCACTAAATTAAAGGTTAGATATGATTGGAATATCAGAGACATGGTGGAAGGAGGACAACCAGTGGGACACTGTGATACCTGGGTACAAACTATATCGTAATAATAGAGCTGATCAAATTGGTGGAGGGGTTGCTCTCTATGTTAGAGAGGGCATTGAGTCAGAAAGGATTAAAGTTTTGCAGGAAACAAAATCTGCCGTAGAATCTATATGGATTGAAATTCCATGTAAAAGGGGGAAGGCAATGGCAGTGGGGGTGTACTATCGAGCGCCTTGCCAGAATGACCAAATGGATGATGAAATGCTCAAAGAAATCAAGGAAGCTAACAAAAGTTACAGTGCAGTAATAATAATGAGTGATTTCAACTACCCCGGTATCGACTGGGTCAGTGTTACGTCAGGACATGCTAGGGAGATAAAGTTCCTAGATGAAATAAATGACTGCTTCTTGGAGCAGCTGGTTCATGAACCGACCAGAGGGGAAGCCATATTAGACCTAGTCATTAGTGGAACACCAGATCTAGTGCAAGAGATAAGGTTGTTGGGGCCACTTGGCAATAGTGATCATAGCATAATCGCCTTTGATTTAATTAGTGGAGGAGGGATAGTAAGGAAATCCACAGTACTACCTTTTAACTTTCGAAAGGGAAACTATGATAAAATGAGGAAAACAGTTAAGAAAAAACTAAAAGGAGTAGTTGCAAAGGTTAAAGACGTACATCAGGCTTGGCTGTTGTTGAAAAATACTATCTTGGAAGCCCAGACCAGCTGTATTCCACGCTTTAAGAAAAGTGGAAGGAAGTCCAAAAAACTGCCAGCATGGTTTAAAGGTGAGGTCAGAGAGGCTGTTGTTGCCAAAAAAGCATCTTTCAGGAAATGGAAAAAAGAGCCATACGACGAAACCTGGAAACAGCACAAGCACTGGCAAGTCAAATGCAAGGCATTGATAAGGCAGGCAAAGGGAGAATTTGAGAAGAAGCTTGCTGCGGAAGCAAAAACGCGAAGTAAAGACCTTTTCAAGTACATTCATAGCAAAAAACCTGTGAGAGAGTCAGTTGGTCCATTAGATGATAAAGGGGTTAAAGGAGCACTAAGAGGCGACAAGGCGATAGCGGAGAGATTGAATGAATTCTTTGCTTCAGTCTTTACTGAGGAAGATGTAGGGATGTTACCCATGACTGAAGTGGTATTTAAAGGTGTGGAAGAATTGAAGGAAATATCAATACATCGGGAAGATGTATTACAACTATTAGATAAGCTGAAGAGTAGCATATCACCTGGGCCAGATGGTATACATCCAAGGGTGTTGAAAGAACCTGAAATATGAGATTGCAGACCTGCTATTAGTAATCTGTGAACTATCATTAAAATCATCTCTAATACCTGAAGATTGGAGGATCGCCAATGTAACACCAATTTTTAAAAAGGGTTCCAGGGGTGATCCGGGAAACTACAGACCGGTGAGCCTGACATCAGTACCGGGAAAAATGGTAGAAACCATCATAAAGAATAAAATTACTCAGCATGTAGATAGTCATGACCTAATGGGAGACAGCCAACATGGCTTTAGACAAGGAAGATCTTGTCTTACTAATCTGTTATGTTTTTTTGAAGGAGTGAATAATCAGGTGGACAAAGGTGAGTCGGTTGATATTGTGTATCTGGACTTTCAGAAAGCCTTTGACAAGGTCCCTCATCACAGACCTTTGGCAAAACTAAAGAGTCATGGGATAGGAGGCATTGTACTATTGTGGATCAGGAACTGGTTAAAAGATAGAAAGCAGAGGGTAGGGCTAAATGGCCAATTTTCCCAATGGAGAAAGGTGAATAGTGGTGTACCCCAGGGATCTGTGCTGGGTCCGCTGCTTTTTGACATATTCATATGACCTGGAAAGTGGAATAACGAGTGAGGTTATCAAATTTGCAGATGACACAAAACTATTTAAAGTTGTTAAAACCCAAGAGGATTGTGGACAATTGCAAGAGGATCTTGATAAATTGGAAGACTGGGCATTAAAATGTCAGATGAAATTTAATGAGGACAAGTGCAAGGTTATGCACCTAGGGAAGAACAACCCAAACTATGGTTACACGATGCAAGGTTCCACATTAGGAACCACCACCCAGGAAAAAGATTTAGGCGTCATTGTGGATACCATGTTAAAACCCTCGGCCCAGTGTGCAGCGGCGGCCAAGAGAGCAAATAGAATGCTAGGTATGATAAGGAAAGGAATGGAAAATAAAACAAAAGATATTATAATGCCTCTATATCGTTCCATGGTGAGACCGCACCTTGAATATTGTGTGCAATTCTGGTCGCCGTATCTTAAAAAGGATATAGCGATTTTAGAAAAGGTTCAGAGAAGAGCCACCAAAATGGTAAAGGGGATGGAAGGATACTCCTATGAAGAAAGGCTAAAAAGGTTGGGGCTCTTTAACCTGGAAAAGAGACGGCTGAGGGGAGATATGATAGAAGTCTATAAATTAATGAACGGGTAAACGTAGATCGATTGTTTACCTTATCAGAATATAGAAAGACTAGGGGACATGCAATGAAGCTACAGGGTAAACTATTTAAGACTAATAAAAGAAAATATTTTTTCACTCAACGTGTAATCAAACTCTGGAATTTGTTACCGGAGGATGTAGTAAAGGCTGTTAGTGTAGCTGGGTTTAAAAAAGATTTGGACAAGTTCCTGGAGGAAAGGTCCATAAACCATTATTAAGAAGGGACCCAGGATATCAATGCTTGGACCAATACAAGCATTGTGGAACCTGTGTCCCTTGGGGAAACCGCTAGGTACGTATGACCTAGATTGGCCACTGTTGGAAACAGAATACTGGGCTTGATGGACCTTGGTCTGACCCAGTATGGCATATCTTATGTTCTTATCAGTGGTGTGCCCCAGGGATCTGTCCTTGGTCCGATTCTTTTTATAGCGGAAGGGCTTTCAGGTAAGGTTTGCCTCTTTGCAGATGATACCAAAATCTGCAATAGAGTAGACACCCAGGAAGGTGAAGATAATATGAGGAGGGATCTAGCTAAGCTTGAAGAATGGGCTAGAATTAAGCAGCTGAGATTGAATGTTAAAAAATGCAAGGTCATGCATTTGGGCTGCAGCAATCAAAGGGAGCAATATAGTATAGGGGGTGAAGTACTTTTGTCCACTAAAGAAGAGCGGGACTTGGGCATGATTGTATCTGATCATCTTAAAGTAGCTAAACAGGTAGAAAAGGCAATGGCATAAGCTAGAAGGATGCTTGGGTGCATAGGGAGAGGAATGGCCAGCAGAAGAAAGGAGGTGATAATGCCTCTATATAAGTCTCCAGTGCGACCTCATTTGGAGTATTGTGTGCAATTCTGGAGACCGCACCTTCAAAAGGATATAAACAGGATGGAGTTGGTGCAGAGGGTGGCTACTAAAATGGTTAGTGGTCTTCATTATAAAGCATATGAGGACAGACTTAAGGATCTTAATATGTAAACTTTACAGGAAAGGTGGAATAGAGGAGATATAATTGAGACATTTAAATACCTCCATGACATAAATGCACAGGAGGAGCGCCTCTTTCGATTGAAAGCAAGCTCTGTTACAAGGGGACATGGGATGAGAGTGAAAGGGGATAGACTCAGGAGCAATATGCAGAAATATTTCTTTACGGAAAGAGTGGAATAGTCTCCCAGTGGAGGTGGTAGAGATGAGGACAGTATCTGAATTCAAAGAAGCTTGGGACAAGAGCACAGGATCTCTAAAGGAAAAAAGGGTAATGTTGTAGTGGTTGATATGGAAGGGCAGACTAGATAGGCCATGTGGTCTTTTTCTACCATCATGTTTCTATGTTTAATAAAAAATATAGCAAGGCAAAGAATATCATAAGGAAAAGAATAAAACACCTAAAAGCAAAAAGATGTTACATGTTGCATATCTTGCTGTCCCACGGCAGCACTAGTGGGTGGGTACAGTCCTGCCTTCTGCCACTGTCCCATAAGGTCCAGGCAAACACTGCACTCAGTCCTGTTGCATCACCTCCAGTTCCCGGGCTCACTTTTGCTTCAGGGCCAAGCATGGCCTTTCCTCTCCCCGACTCCGGCCAGGGTAGAAAGGCATACAAAGTCACAGGTACTGCAAACCTATCAGCAGAACAAACGCTCAGAGTCCTTCTCAAAGCACAATAAGGCAATTCCACTGTGCAGTCCAGGGCTGAGCAGCTGCCTTTTTTCAATCAGGTTCCAAGCCAAAGACTTTCTGAGAACCAACTCTGTAGCTCAGCTGCACAGTCAGACGCTGAGTAGCTGCATCCTGTTACTTTTGTTCAAACACAAAGTCTTTAGGAGAACTAAACCCCATAGCTCGAGGCACATCCACAAGCTGTACGACTGCATCAGATCAGTCCACTTTAAACATAGAGTCTTTCAAGGAACACAACAATGTAGCTCTGCTGCAGAGCCTAAAAGCTGTGTAGCTGCCCCACTCTTCCACCCTTCAGGTTCACAACTTGCTCACTGAAACTGTCCCAAGGGCCAGAGCTTTCATTGTCCCATCCCCTGTACCTCCATCAGTTCTGGGTCTCCGTTGTCCTCCGATGCTTGTGTGTCCTTGGCCTCCTCCTCTTCCCAGGGGTCACTGCTCTCTCTCTCTGGAAACATCAGGAGCTTTTCCAGCCTCAGCAACAGGCTCCTGAAGGCTGCACTTCCTTCCTTCCTCAGTCTCACCCTCCCCCAAGTGTTTCCCAATAACACCTGGGTTTTAGCTGTGGCAGGGGCTGTCCCATCCCAAGGGGACTTGCAGTGAGCTCATATACCTGACTTGCCACATACACTACAGGGAGTAACAGCCACCTAAAAATAAACAGTAAGATCAACACGCAGAAACGTCTACACACTCATCCACTTGCACTACTAGACCCACCCACTCCCAGCTTCTTGGAATCCAAAAAAACATAAGGCACATTCCCCAAGATAAGCAACCATTCCCATAGGAACATACTAACGTTTGCTCCAAGCAGCAGTGTCTGGTCACATTCACATAACTAGAAATGTCTTCCTTTACTTTTGAGTAGGTCAACCTAGGTCTGCTAATGCCCACATTTGCCACCTAAAGAAAAAAGCCTCATGCTTCGTAAAAGACAGGCCTTCCATCCTGTAGAAACCAAAACAAGAGCAATAAGATCAACCTCCGTGTCACCTGCAGAGATGCTCCTTCTAAGGATGTGCACAGAACAAAAATGTGTTCATTTTCAGAAAAAAATAGGCTTTTCCCCGAATTCTCAGAGATTTTGTTTTCATTTCACACATTCATGTTAATAATCATTTTTAATCTGCATTAGGACTTTTTAATGCACCAAAACTTAACAAATTAAATGCATGCATGCTGATGGGCACTCGTCAGATCTCAACCACCCTGCAATAACGTTTCTTCTTCCTTGTCTCTTTCCTTATTACTTAATTCTCCTTCTTGGGGAGGAGTGGGAGAAGAGTATCCTTATAGATGTCAGGACCCCTACCAAATATTGTTTGAATACCTGCAAAGGAGATGACAGAGGAATCGCTTGGAAATTAAAGAAATGCAGGTTCAGAGTCCTGGACTGGATCTCTACATTCTCCAGTTTCCAATGAACTTTGGGCTTATCTTGAATCAGGGCCACGAGTACACCATGTACTCTCCTGAAGTTTCACAGCCTAATCTACCATTCTCTCCTCATGTAGAGACAATAGTCTTATAAATGGTTGCCATAGGAGAAAAACTCCAGTATATTTCAGCCATCCCAAATCTGCAAGCTCAGCTGAACAAAATTACCCCTTGGTATGTTCCTCTGCTTGCACCCTCACAGTGAGTCTACCCCTATTCGCAGCATACCATTCAGTCTTATGATCCTCAGTCTATTCAACTGAAGCAGGTTCATTACCTTACAGAAAACATCTGGGATGATGTAACAGGAACATGACATAAGATAGGTCATACTGGGTCAGACCAAGGGTCATCAAGCCCAATATCCTGTTTCCAATGGAGCCAATCCAGGTCACAAGTAACTGTCAGATTCCCAGAGGTATATAGATTCCATTCTACTCGTCCCAGTGGATTTCCCTGGTTCACTTAAAAACTGGTTTATGGACTTTTCCTCTAGGAACTCATTCAAACCTCTTTTAAACCCAGCTACACTAACAGCTTTTACTACATCCTATAGTAACGAATGCCAGAGTTTGATTACACATTGAGTGAAAAAATCTTTTCTCTGATTTGTCTTAAACATGTTACAGTGTCACTTCATTGCATGTCCTCTAGTCTTTCCACTTTTTGAATGAGTGAACAACCAACCTACATTTACCTGTTCCACTCCATTCGTTATTTTATGGATCTCTATCATATCTCCCGTCATCTGTCTCTTTTCTAAGTTGAAGAACCCTAACCTTTTAAAAGCCTTTCCTCATAGGGATCGCCTTCCAGCTCCTTTACCATTTTGGTCACACTCCTCTGTACCTTTTCCAATTCCGCAATATCCGTTTTAAGACATGGCAACCAGAACTGCTCACAATATTCAAGGGGTAGTCATACCATGGATTGATACAGAGGCATTATAATATATTTGATTTTATTCTTCATTCCTTTCCCTATGATTCATAGCATTCCATTTGCTTTCTTGGCCACAGCCACACACTTGATGCCCAGATTATTTTCCTGGATGGTGATTCCTAATATGGAACTTTGCATTGTGTAACTGTAGTTTGGGTTCTTCTTCTTCACTACATGCATAACTTTGCACTTATCCACATTACATTTCATCTGCCATTTGGACACCCAAAGGGTTCTATCATCTGGGGAGATGATACTCTTCTACCTTCTTTGACACTAGAGTCACCAGACAGCCTTTCTAGCAATGGTGATGCAAAGTCCATTATGGTGAGCTGACATTGGGCCATGTCTGTGGATGCTGAGGAAACACTATTAAGCTCCCCATTTCACTTCTCCATGCTAATAAAGACTCCGATCAATCAGAAGAAATACAAGGAAGGAGAAAACCTCCCTCTAAGCCTCTATATTAGATCTCTCCTCTTGCTGAACTTTAGAAAACGTAGCATACTGCCATTCGGTCCAATGGCCATCAAAGACACTTCATCTTCGACCCCTGTATCTCCCATCATAATAGCATTAGGGTTCCCTACTCACATATCGTATGGCTCAATAACAATCCACAGTATATGATAGAAATTTACTTGTATGATTCCCACTGGCACTCCTTGTGGCCTTAGGAAAGTCACTTTACCCTCCATTGTCTCGGAAGAAAAGACCTGGCAATCTACTTCCGGTCATACCTTGCCAAGAAAACCCAGAGGCTGCTGAGTTGCCAGGAGTCAGCATTGACTTGAAGGCACTTTAATTTAAAAAATACAAAGATTTATTGTCCATGATTAGGCACATTAGTGCATAAAATCCATGGGAACATTTGACCAAGAGTGGGTCTAAAAGTAGAAGGAGAAAGCTTCAGTATCATATGCCAGCCCAGAACTTCATTTGGTGCCCAGCAACAGCTTCCTGCCTTTTCCCTTTAGAGGTCGTTACTGCATCCTTTAATCCTGCTTAAAGGTTTTCCATTTTCAGTTATGCAGAGTAATAAAATTCACATCTAAGCATCTGGAATCAGGATTAGTGCTGACAAGGCTTAAGATTAAATGTTTTAGTACACATCACTCCAAAGAGAATAGAAGAGCCTGCAGTGCACAATTATATGGACTTCATGGGGTGGGGGTGGGAGGCAAGGGAAAAAATTTATGTTGAAATGTCATTGATATCTTGCAATAGAATCCATGTTATAAAACAACATCTTTAAATAAATTTTGTTCAACAAATTGTGCATTAATAATTTTTGCCTCTATCCTTTTGATAACCCACAGACATATTTAAAACACAATTCTAAACGTTATCTATTAAAAATGGGACATTATAACATTATTGTGAACATCTTTATCTTTATTCTTGCACTTGATTGACCACCCAGGCAAAAGCATCAGAGCAGTTTGCAATAAATGTGCTGCAGTATGTGGGAAAAATTATTTTATTTTAACTGCAACAGATGGCTGGATTAAACCTTAACATAAGATAAGGGAGCAGATGAGCACATATCTAAGCTTGTAAGACCATGAAGAGAATTAAAGCTGAATCATAAATTGTAAGGTCATCTTCTTTCATAACTTGTTTTATCTCTTCTTTAAAGAAAATTGTGGAACTTCACCTATTCATGCAAATTAGATAAAGAAATCAAGTGGGAAGTACATATTCCTTTAATAATCCAATTTTAAGGGGTATGTTTACTAAACGGTGCTAATGTTTTTCAGGTATTGCATGTTAGAGTAGAAATCAATGCACAGTGTGTGCAACAGTCATGTGCTACTTGTCACTAGTGCACTGATTCAAACCCTAATGCGCGCCAGTGCAATTCACACTTAATGCTACCTGCTGCGGTAGTGTTAAGTGCCCCCAAGCTACAGTAACTGACAATCGATGATGAGTGCTTGTTACCAACCCCTGTGCAAATCACAGTGTGCAGCCGAGCCCACTCTCCTCCCTTACACCACTCATTTCTCAACGCATCACATGCTAAACAGATAGAGCATGGTTAATTCCATGCTCTATCTGCTTTGCATCCATGCGGCTTAGTGAACGTGCCCATAAATGTTCATTAAAATAAAGAATATAAATACATTCATTAACACACACACACAAAGGACCCTTCTACTAAAGTGTGCAAAGCAGATAGCACATATTTTAGTGGGTGGTAGCCATTAGTATGGGCCAGCAGTAATGGCTACCATGGGTAAATATTCCTTGCGGTGTGAAAGTAATTCACACAAACAAGTAGTGGTGAGGCTTCCTGAAGCAAAGTGGATTATGTCTTGAAACATGGATTCATGTCGGAGCAGACTCTGTACTAAGATAAGTACTCTTGCCATTATATGATCATAGCAGTTTTATTGCAAGTAATATAAAAACATGGAATGTGGAGACCAATGATGAACTGGAGGGAGCAGTATGTGATCACTGAACTTGTGGTATGATCTGAATTCCTGTTGATGGTCCTCATTTCTCAAAAACATTTTTTGAGTATGGCTGGAGATATATTTGCCTAGGATACTCAAGAACTTTTCCTTTAATTGTGCTTGCTCATTTTCGAGTCATGATACTTTTATTGCTGATTACTGTGTACTAGAAGCAGCCAGCATGGTAAAAATCCTACACTGACTGCCTAGTGCACGATGTGGTGGGGACTGGGTGGGTTATAGATGGACAATGGGCATGAACTGCACATTGTGATTAGCACACAGTAACTACGGAGACTTCCTCAAAAGATGGGCATTATCTTGAAATCTAGTTTATAACCTTCTGCAACTTATGATCTAAAGGGAAATCAAAAGCAGCCTTGGACATAAGCTTAATGTCAAGAGTTTTCAAAGAAGATGATTTGAAAGAATAATCATTGTTTTCATTGTATTCTTTTTTATATGCATACCACTAGAAGATAAAAAAAATCTTACTTTATGAGATATTTCTCGTAAGATCTTTGTTCTGCAGGTTCACCTTAAATGAACTCACATTTATAAGATGCCTAATTAGAAGAAATATAACTACATGAATCATACTGTTTGCATCTGCAGTCAAGAAAAGAACAACTAAACCTCGTATATTAATAGATCACTATGGCCACACTATCCTGTATGTGCATGATCTCAGAAGCTAAGCAGGGTTGGGTTTGGTTAATTATTTAGATGGAAGACCACTTTAGAATAGCTTGTATTGTAGGCACACTGTGTAGAAGAAAGGCCTGGAAATCTACTTCCATTCACACACTAGGTATAGTTATGGCATGGATAATTATCCAAGGGTTGGCAACAGGTAAATATGTGGGATGGCATTTTTGAAGGCATTTACATGGGTAACTGCCCTAGTTACCCATGTAAATGCCTTATCCAGGATTTTCCAAAGGCACCAGATGCTATGTGGTTAGTATTGGGGCATGTTGGGGGCATTCTGGGGTGGAGCGGGGGAAGAGGAAAGGGCTAAATGGGTAGCAGCAATTTTCAATGCTACCCGCTTAGCCTTCTGCGCCTTAAAGATAGGCAAAGATTTTCCTCATCTAACTTTAAGGTGCAGGGGCTAAGCAGGAAGCATCAAAAATCACTGGTGGCTCCGGCACGTCCAGCGAAATCCGGATTTTCACTTCCGTCGCTGTGGAAGTGAAAATCCAGTTTAAGGGAGTTGGCAGGCAGGCTATCTGCCGATGCGGTGTATAGCCCACCTAGATGAAAATCGAGCCCGTAAAATGTTGATACTGCAGCCGTAAAATGTCAAAGGACAAACTGCAAGTTTTTCACTATGACTGAATTAGTTGATTCAAATTAAAAAGTGATGAAATATGAAAATAAATGTCCACAATCTGTCTCCATCGTCAAAGCTGGACAAGCATTCTGAAGATTAGAAGGAATGAGTGAGAATCCACAAGCACACAGAGGAAAGAAAGCAACAAAATTAGCAAAACGAGAGAAAAAAAAACTCTTCTAAGAATTAGATCAGCAAACGAGGAAAAACAAGTGGCAAATGCACAAATACAGTGGGAAATAAAAACTGTTACTCCAGGAACCCTTCGTCGATCAAGAATGGTCACATAAATGGTTAAGGAGACATGAAATGAAACCAAAAGATGACAGATTGATAGTTGCAGCACAAGATGGCAGATTACGGATGAGATGGTTTACAACGAGCATTGAAAAAACTTAATTCTGTAAGAAAGACCTGGAAACAATGACTTACCTCACAGGCTGCGAAGTTCTAATGGCCGAAAATTTCTATACAGAAAATCACAACAAAGTAGTACTCCTCATTCACTGGAAACTCTGAAAACACTACACCACTGTGCCTGAAAAGCACTAGGATCATGGATTTTCAGAAAGCTTTTGATGAGGTACCTGATAAGAGACTCTTGGCAAAATTAAAATGTCATGGGATAAGAGGCGGTGTACTACTGTGGGTCAGGAAATGGTTAAAAGATAGAATGCAGAGAGCAGGGCTAAAGGTCAATTTTCTCAATGGAGAAAGGTGAATAATGGAGTACCCCAGAGATCTTGCTGGGTCCGCTGCTTTTTATCATATTTATAAATGATCTGTGAATTGGAATAATGAGTGAGGTGCTTAAATTTTCAGATGACACAAAATTATTCAAAGTTATTAAAACACAAGAAGAATGTGAAAAATTGCAAGAGGACCTTTATAAACTGAAAAACTGGACATCCAAATGGCAGATGCAATTTAATGTGGGCAAGTGCAAAGTTATGCACATAGGAAAGACCAACCCAAACAATGGTTACACCGTGCAAGTTTCCACATTAGGAACCTCCGCCCAGGAAAAGGATTTAGATGTCATCGTGGAATACGTTGAAACCCTATGCCCATTGTTCAGTGGTGGCCAAAAAAGCAAATAGAATGCTAGGAATCATAAGGAAAGGAATGGAGAATAAAACCAAGGATATTACAATGTCTCTGTATCGTTCCAAGATGCAAATGCACCTCGAAAACTATGTGCAATTCTGGTCGCCACATCTTAAAAATGATGTAGTGGAATTAGAAAAGATATAGAGAAAAGCCACCAAAATGGTAAAGGGGATAGAAAGATACCCCTATGAGGAAAGGTTTAAAAGGTTAGGGCTCTTCAACTTGGAAAGGAGACGGATGAGGGGAGATTGATAGAGGTCTATAAATTAATGAATGGGTAGAATGGTTAAACATAGATAGGTTGTTTACTCCATCCAAAAACAGAAAGACTAGGGGACACGCAATAAAACTACAATGTAATCCATTCAAGAGTAACATAGTAGCATAGTATATGACTGCAGATAAAGACCAACATGGTCCATGTAGTCTGCCTAACAAGGTGGCAAGAACAGATGCAGGTCACCCCTCCTAATGCCTTTGTTTAGGGGTGTACCCACTGCTCCGTGTAGGTCACCTCTACTTGTTGAGCTATCAGAGACAGTTTATTTTGATTTTATCCTGTTTCTATCGAGGGATCCACTGTGTCTGTCCCATGCCATTTTGAATTCTGTCACTGTATATGCCCCCACCACTTCCATCGAGAGGGCATTCCAAACATCTACTACCCTTTCAGTGAAAAAGTATTTCCTGATGTTGCCTTTCAATTTACCCACTTGCAGCTTCATGTTATGCCCTCTAGTACTACACTTCCCCATTTTTCAAAAAGGTTTGTTTGTTCATTAATACTCCTTAAGCATTTAAAGGTCTCTATCATATCTCCCCTGTCCCTCCTCTCCTCTAGAGTATATATATTTAGGTCTTGGAGTCTATTTTCATATGTTTTCTGGCACAGGCTCCAAATCATTTTGGTTGCCTTCCTCTGAACTGTTTCCAGTCTTTTTATATTGGAAGCCCGCGGGCAAGGTCCCGGCGGGGCGCCGGTAACCGGGTGAGCAGCCCGGTCCGACGTTCTGCTTCAGGGCTCTGGGAGGGGGGGGAGCCCGGGCAGAGGGTGACGAAAGCGGACGCGTTCCGCATGATTCAAAATCATTGGCTCCGCAAGGCAGGGAGCGGAGCCAATGAAACTCCCTGCCCGCCCGAGGCTTTAAAGGGAGGGAGTTTGGGCGGCCCCCTCCTTTCCAGCTTCGGGCGTGCAGCGGGACAGCTTAGCTGGGAGCAGCAGCTTACCTTTTTGGATGGTTAGGTGTGCGGCAGAGCGGGGAGTGTGAGCCGGTGCGGGGGAGCTGGTCCACGTGTGGGCGACATCGGCGGCTGCGGCGGTGTCGGTGCCAGGGGCCTTTCCGGCGATCCGGAGCACACTGGTCCACGTGTGGGGGTGAGTTCGGTCGGAGCCCTGTGCAGCAGTGTCGCAGAGTGTGGAGAGCTTCCACACCCCCCCCTTCCATCCGCTCCTCTTAAACGGCAAGTGCTCCTGTATTTTAATTTCTTTGGCTTTGTGACAGGGTTTAAGGGCTGGGTTGCGGTGGTGTAAGATGGCTCAAGGTGGGGATAGGCCTGGAGCACGTGGTAGAGGCAAAGTAAAAGGGAGGAGGGCGCTGGGGCATGCTGGGGTAAGGGGGCCAAGTTCGGGTAGGGGTACGGGCCATCAAGGGGGTGGGGGGCAAAGGGGGGCCGGAGGTGTGAGTCCCACGGGTGCCAGAGGCCTTAATAAGAGCAGAGGGAGCCTTCTGCAGCCCGGGGCAGGGGCTTTGCTGTCTCCCAGGTGCGGGGGCGCAGGGGGCGAGGACAGCGCCAGATGAGGGACAGGGGGGCTGAGTTACATGCGGGTTCTGGGGGCAGGGGGGTGCACAGTCTGGGAAGTGGGGGCGAAGTAGCTAGGGCCGGGGAAATGACTCAGGGTCAGGGGGAATTGACGCAGGGTGGTTGGAGCGTGGGGGGGCTGGCCGGGGGAGTTGGGTCGGGGTTAGTGGACACGCAGCGTGGGGCCTGTGGAACGGTGGCGTCTCCCATGGGCGGGCCGACAGGTCCAGGGAGCAGTGAGGTTTGGGCTGGACATCCAGCTTGGGCACATTGGTTGGGGGGAGGTCAGGGTTCCTCGAGAGCTGACTGGCTGGAGGCGTGGCGACCGGTGTGGCCCTCTGCTGTCCCCCCCCCCTTCTTCTCCTTTTATGTCTCCACAGGTTACGGCGATGGTGTCGCGAGCTGCGGCTGGCGATACGGGTGGCGGCGTAGGAGCGCGAGGGCAGCACTATACGGTGCACCCTGGGGATTCATATGAAGAACGGCTACGAACAGCGTCCGGTGTGCTTGCGTCCCGAGATGCAGAAGGCCAGCGGCAGGATGACGGACAGGGCCCGACGAATAGTACTCCTTCGGCTGAGGTGGTGTCGGCGACAACGGAGGCGGGTGAGTCACTGGAGGCACGGGCCGAAGGGGGCGAGAGGGGCAGGGGGCGGGGGAAGAGTCAGCGGAAAGGGAAGAAACGGCGAAGGCGTTCGGGTAGGAGGCGCAGGAGGTCTAGCTCGTCGGTATCGTCGACGTCGTCGTCTTCTGACATGTCGACTACGTCGTCATCAGATGAAGGGGGGCATGGGGTAAGGAGCGGAAAAGGAGTGTCAAAAGGGGGAGGGTCGCAAGGGGTCCCGGCAGCGGTAGCGGTATCGGAGTTGTGGGAGGGGGTTCCGAGGAAATTGCGGCAACGAATAAAGGAGCGTCGGTATATCGATATATTCCGTCTCTTAGAAGGCCGGAAGCATTCGGGAGAGAGCAGGAAGAAGCATAAGGAGGATGAGAAAGCAGGGCGTATCAAGAAAGTGGCTAGGAACGTGGTTAATTGGACGCGAGCCTTTTTGCGTTTGGCGAGCGTTTGGGGACAGTACTACCCGGGGCACTACGAGATGCTTTTATCGTATGTGGATTCGATTCTGGAGGCTTCACAGACGCATGAGGGTTGGTCATGGTTAAACTATGATGAGAAATTCCGGGACAAAATGGAAGGGAATCGGTCGGTGTCATGGGGTATGCAGGACATTAATTTGTGGTTGACCCAGATGTCGGCCAGACCAGGTGGGTTTGGTGGGGGCGGGGTGAAAAATGCAGCAGGGGTTCTCCCTGGGGTGGGTCGTTCCTTTCGAGGGGTTGGGGCAATGGGACTGCAGCGAGCTGGGAGCAGTGGAGCAGGCGATCTCTGCTGGAGGTTTAATAAGACCTCGTGCCCGTTCCCGGACTGCAAATTTCGACATGTGTGCTCCCTTTGTGGGGGGACACATCCCGCAGTCAAATGCCTTAAGAAAGGAGTTATGCAGCCCCCCGCGCCTAGCGCAAAACAGTGATTTTTTGGACCTGGCCCCTACGCCGATTCGAAGAGAGATTTTAAATGAGTGGCTGGCCCACTACCCTAGGCGGCGGGATAGAGAAATTTTGTATGAGGGCTTTAATAGGGGCTTTCTGATTCCAGTTTGTAGGCAATTGGAGGGGACGGTCGCGCGTAATTCCCTTTCAGTTTGGCGTTTTGCGCCGGTGGTGCGGAAGAAGTTAGAGAAGGAATTGCAGTTGGGCAGAATAGCGGGCCCGTTTGAGAACCAGCCATTCGAAAGGATGGTGGTATCACCGTTGGGGATAATACCTAAAAAAGAGCCTGGGAAATTCCGATTAATACATAATTTGTCTAGCCCGGTCGGCGAGTCGGTCAATGACTACATCCCATGGGAATTGTATACTGTGCGATACACATCTTTCGATAAAGAGGTGGAGTTGGTAAGGGCGGCGGGTTTACGGGCACAAATGGTGAAGGTGGATATTGAGTCGGCCTTCAGGCTGCTGCCAGTTCATCCGTCTTCCTTTTATCTATTGGGTTTTCGTTTTGAGGATGGGCTCTATTTTGATAAATGCTTGCCGATGGGCTGTTCGGTGTCCTGTGCATACTTCGAAAAATTCAGTACCTTCTTGCAGTGGGCCATTGAGCGCAGAGGGGGTAAGGCGAAGGTAGTCCATTATCTGGATGATTTTTTGTTCGTGGGGTCCGCACAGTCAGAGGAGTGCCGGGACATGCTGGAAGGTTTTGTGGAGTTGTCGATGGAGTTGGGTGTTCCGCTAGCGAAAGATAAGACCGAGGGCCCTGCCACGAGGATTACGTTTTTCGGGGTGGAGCTGGATTCCGATTCCATGGTGGCACGACTTCCTCCAGAGAAGGTGCAGCGATTGCGAGTTTTAGTGGCTACCGTAGTAGCAGCAGCCAAAGTGACACTGAAAGAAATGTAGGCATTAATAGGCTCCTTAAACTTTGCTTGTAGGGTGATTCCTATGGGCAGGGTTTTCCTGAGACGATTAGCTGCTTCTACAGCGGGGGTTCGCAAGCCGCATCATCACATCAGGGTTTCAAAGGCGATTCGGGCTGATTTGCAGGTGTGGCAGGTGTTTTTGGGGGATTATAACGGGACCTCAGTACTGCTGGAGGCTGAGTGCAGTAGCGAGGATCTGCAGTTGTACACGGATGCAGCGGGTGGCATTGGGCTAGGTATTTACTTTGGGGGGTTGTGGTGCGCAGAACGTTGGCCACGGGCTTGGCGCGAAGAAGGACTCACGAGTAATATAACATTTTTGGAATTGTTTCCGATATTGGTAGCGTTAGAGTTGTGGCCCGACCGGTTGCGTAATAGACGGGTGCTGTGGTGGTTTGACAATGCGGCGGTGGTCAGTGTGGTGAATAATTGCACGCCCCATTGTTTGCAAGTAGCGAATCTGCTGAGAACAGTGATATTGACATGCTTACGTTTGAATGTAGCACTGCGAGCTCGGCATATACCGGGGCTCTCTAATGAGATTGCTGATTCTCTTTCCCGTTTCAAGTGGGATCAATTTCGAAGATTGGCACCAGCAGCGGATGCGGAAGGAGTGGCGGTCCCTTGGCGGTTGTGGAGTCTTGGCCATTCGGAATGAAGGACTTGCTGCGGAGATCGGTGGCTGCTGGGACGTGGTCAGCCTATGTGCGCGGATGTGGGAAGGTGATGGCCTTTCTCTAAAGCTGCGGTTGGCAGTATGGGGCAGTTCCTGCTCCGTTGTTGGGTCAATATGTCGCTTGGGCGAAAGCGCAGGGGGTCGCACGTTCGTCAGTGCGCAGCCACATGGCGGGCTTCAAATTTTTTTATAAGGGCGGTTGGATGGGGCTTTCCTGTAGAGGGCTTCTTGGCATGTAAGCTTCTGTAGGGTTGGGGCCGCGCGGCACCGGCTCTGCCGGATGCTCGGAGGCCGATCACGCATGAGTTATTGGCCAAGTTATGTAATTCATTGACAGCGGTGGCTTCTTCCGGGTATGAAGCGGTGCTATTTAGAGCCACCTTTAGTCTGGCATTTTTTGGGGCCTTCAGGATGGGGGAACTGGTGTCGAACTCGAGCAAGAAGGGGGCAGACGGGATAGTGCAACGGCAGCATGTTGTCATGGAACGGGGTGGGTTGAGAGTCTTCTTGGCAAGATCTAAGACTGATCAGCGAGGAAAGGGGGTGTGGGTAAGGCTGTGTGTGATTGACGGCCTATTCACATGTCCTGTGTCCGCAATGAGGGATTATTTGAGAGTGAGGCCGGCTGTAGCCGGAGGGTTATTTCTGCACGAGGATGGGAGGCTGCTGACGCGTTTTCAAGTGGTGGCGGTGATGAGGTTGGCCTTAAGGTTTGTGGGCGAAAGCCCGGAGCAATTTGCGGCGCATTCCTTTCAGATCTGGGCGGCTACCAGTGCAGCAGCAGCAGGCCTTTCACAGCAGGACATACAGAATATTGGGAGATGGCATTCTCTGGCGTTTTGGGGTTATGTGCGCTTATGATGGGTGGGTCAGGTTTATTTCTTGAACTGATTATGTTTTCTCTTACAGATGATGAACGGAATGCGCCCATTTGCTGGATGATAGGGCATTCCTTCGTTTTCTGGGCTGGCCGGTGAGCAGCAGAGAGGCCATTTGGGCCTAACCTGGGACTTGCTCTAGCTGCAATGTCGATTCTATGGCTGGGTGAACGAGGACTGCGGTGGACGCAGCTCTTACCTTTGCTGCGGCATCATGAGCGTGTGCGCGGCCCGCCAAAATTCATTCTGTTACATCTGGGTGGGAATGACCTCGCTGCTTGGACTTGTAAGCAGCTCATACGAGCGGCAAAGCGGGATTTGGCGACAGTGTTGCGCTTGTTCCCTGGGGTGGTGTTATTATGGTCCAACATTGTTCCAAGGCCTGCTTGCCAAGCCCAGCGGCGCTGGTCGCGGGGTCTTACTAAAATAAATCGGCAAATTGGGCGATGGATATGTGAGCGAGGCGGGGTTCAAATTTTACACCCCTGGGTGGAAGTTACTTGTGCCGGTTTGTATCGGCAGGATGGGGTGCATTTATCCCCTGTGGGTGTTGATTTGCTTTTAAACGATTGGCAAGAGGCCTTGGAAAGATTGGGGGGCGGGAGGACAACTGGTCGCAGCTTAGGTTTGGGGGAGCGGCACACTGACATGGGTGTCACCATGCCGGTGGCGGGATCCCGGAGGTCTCCGGGGTCCGGAGCCTTTACGACATACTTGGGCGGGGGTGGGGTGCCCCCGACCCGGAAAAGCCCTGCTGGCCTTTGCTAGTCACATGGCGAGGTCGGGGAAAGGGCGGTAGCAAGTTGGCCGGTGCCAGGACACGGCCGAAGCGGAGGCAAGGTCACTTTGCTAGTTATATGGCTGGTGAGGCATTGCTCCGCTCTGGGGATTGTTAAGAAGTTTGTTAAGATTGGAATGTTAATTGTTTATAAATATAATAAAGCTGCGACCAGTTGGTTCTTCCACATTAAGAAGTCTATGTGTGATTTGTAAACGAGCTGGGAAAGAGGTGAGGGGGGGATGTGAAGGGGGTGGTGCAGGAGGGATAGGATGCCGGGTCCGAGCTACCACGGTTATGGAAGCCCGCGGGCAAGGTCCCGGCGGGGCGCCAGTAACCGGGTGAGCGGCCCGTCCGACGTCCTGCTTCGGGGCTCTGGGAGGGGGGGGCCCGGGCAGAGGGTGACGAAAGCGGACGCGTTCCGCATGATTCAAAATCATTGGCTCCGCAAGGCAGAGAGCGGAGCCAATGAAACTCCCTGCCCGCCCGAGGCTTTAAAGGGAGGGAGTTTGGGCGGCCCCCTCCTTTCCAGCTTCGGGCGTGCAGCGGGACAGCTTCCCTCCCCCCCTCCCCTGGTTTAGCTATGGGAGGTGAGGGGTTTTTGAGGGTGTCGCAGCTGGGGGGGGGGTAAGGCGGGATCCCGGAGGTCTCCGGGGTCCGGAGCCTTTACGACATACTTGGGCGGGGGTGGGGTGCCCCCGACCCGGAAAAGCCCTGCTGGCCTTTGCTAGTCACATGGCGAGGTCGGGGAAAGGGCGGTAGCAAGTTGGCCGGTGCCAGGACACGGCCGAAGCGGAGGCAAGGTCACTTTGCTAGTTATATGGCTGGTGAGGCATTGCTCCGCTCTGGGGATTGTTAAGAAGATTGTTAAGATTGGAATGTTAATTGTTTATAAATATAATAAAGCTGCGACCAGTTGGTTCTTCCACATTAAGAAGTCTATGTGTGATTTGTAAACAAGCTGGGAAAGAGGTGGGGGGGGGGGGATGTGAAGGGGGTGGTGCAGGAGGGATAGGATGCCGGGTCCGAGCTACCACGGTTACCTTTGTGTGATATGGTCTCCAAATCTGAACACAACATTCCAAGTGAGGCCTCACCAGTAACTTGTACAGTGGTATTGGTACCTCCTACTTTCTGCTGGTAATTCTTCTCTGCATGCAACCCAGCATCCTTCTGGTTTTTGCCACCACCTTGTCATACTGTTTCAGCACTTTGAGATCCTCAAAACAATCACTTTGAGGTCCTTCTCCTGGTCCATGCACACCAACCTATTGCCCCCTCTCTCATACAATTCCCTTGGATGTTTGCATCCCAAGTGCATGACACCACATTTCTTCACATTAAATATTAACTGCCAAGCATTAGACCATTCTTCCAGCTTTTGCAGATCTTTCCTCATATTATCCACTCCCTCAGGGGAGTCCACTCTTGCAAATTTTTGCATCATCTGCAAAAAGACAGACTTTTCCAATCAGTCTTTTAGCAATATCACTCACAAATACATTGAACAGTACCAGCCCCAGGACCAATCCCTGGGACATGTCAAAAATCACCTTCCTTTCATCCGAGTGAGTTCCAATTACCATCACCTTCTGTCATCTGTTGGTCAACCAATTTCTGATCCAGCTCACCACTTTGGGACCCATCCCCAGGCTGGTCAGTTTATTGATAAGCCTCCTATAAGGAACAGTATCAAAGGCTTTGCTGAAATCTGGGTAGATCACATCCATCACATGCCCTTGATCTAGTTCTCTGAGCACCCAGTCAAAGAACTCAATCAGATTTCTTTGGCATGATCATCCTTTGGTAAAACCAAGTTGCCTTGGATCATGCAACCTATTGGTTTCAAGAAAGTCCACTATGCTCTCTTTCAGGAGCACCTTCATTACTTTTCCCGCCACCAAGGTAAGGCTTACGAGCCTGTAGTTTGCCACTTCTTCCTTATTACCACTTTTGTGAAGAGGTACCACATTGGCCCTTTTTCAGTCATGCGGAACTTCTCCTGTCTCCAAGGATCTTTTAAAAACATCCTTTAAAGGCTCTGCAAGAATCTCTCTGAGCTCTTTCAGTATCCTGGGATGTATCCCATCTGGTCCCATGGCTTTGTCCACTTTCAGTTTTGCAAGCTGTTCAAACTCATCATCTTCTATGAATGGTATGGTATCTACTTCATTTCCATTTGTATATTTGTCAATCACAGCTGGTCCTTCTTCAGGCTTTTCTTTGGCAAAAACAGAACAGAAGTATTTGTTTACTATTTTTGCTTTTTCAATGTCACTTTCCATGAATCCATTCTCAGCACTTTTGAATCTTGCAATTTCACCTCTGATCTTCCTCTTCTCCCAAATAAACCTGAAAAAAGTTTTATCAGCATGCTTTAGATCTTTAGCCATCTTTTCTTCTGCCTTTGATTTTGCTATCCTTATTTCTCTTTTTGTCTCTTTTAGCTTTATCCTGCATTCTTTTCAGTGTTCTTCTGTTTGCAAACTTCTGAATTTTGTGAAAGCTGTGTTTTTTGCCTTTATTTATGCAGCCACTTCTTTGGAGAACCAAATAAGTTTCCTTTTCCTCTTGTTTTTATTTACTTCCCTTACATAATGTATCTGTTGCCCCTTTTGTTGCCTCCTTTAGTTTATCTCACCGCAGTTCCACTTCCCTTACCTCCTTCCACCCTACCAACTACTCCTTCAGTCACTTGGCCATCTTCCTGAAGTCAGCATTTTTGAAGTCTAGGGCTTTAAGCTTGCTGTGAGGGGACTCTGCCTTGGCTTTTATCTCAAACCACACCATGGGATGATCGCTGCGGCTCACATAAGAGAAAATATTTTTTTCACTCAAAGCATAAAAAGGTTTGGACAAGTTCCTGGAGGAATGGTCCATAAGCTATTATTAAAGAGGACCCAGGAAATCCACTACTTATCCCATGACAAGCATTGTAGAAACCGTGTACCTTTTCAGGAATCTGCCAGGTACTCATGACCTGTTTTGGCCACTGTTGGAAACAGGATATTAGGCTTGATGGAACTTGACCTGACCCAATACGGCATTTCTTATGTTCTTAGAAATACAGAAAATGAAGAGGTTATGATCACCTGGGACATTCCTATCCCGACAGATAAAAAAATGGAAGAGAGGAAACCTGACATAGTGGTAAAGGAGAAAAACACCAGAATGGCATTAATAATGAAGGTGTCAGTTCCAAGTGATTATTCTGTGAATCACTTGGACAGGCAGATGATCCTGACATATCCAGAAATGCAGTCAGAGACCAAGAAAATGTGGCAAAAAGATATTGAGTTATTTCCCATTGTATTGGGTGCCACCGGCTTAATTAAGAGGAATTTCCAAGCACACCTTGATAAATTACCCATGCATGTAATATCTTACGAACTTCAGAAGGAAGCTCTCTTTGGCACGATGCAAGTACTACGTCGAGCACTAGCAGTGAATTTGAGAGACTGTGATCATACTCCACATACCCTGGCTTAGATGTGAGGTTCATGACTGTCATGGTATGCGCAAAACTAACCCATTTGGAGAAACTGCCCCATGATAAATTCATTATCTTGATTTCTTCTGAACAGTTATTAAAGCTGAAGACTAATTTTTACTTCAACTGTTTTTTTAAACATTGCATGCTGTTTATAGAAGGTGATAGATCACTCGGAGTATAGATTGATTCTATAGCCACATTTGCATGTTCATCAGTTGGAGATGCATGGAAAAACCCAAAGCCTGAAACATATCCCTCTAAGAGCTTAATTCAAAAGCTTTCCACCTCCCTTTCACAATCATAACATCCCGTTCTTACAACACATATTTAGAACTACAGTTCATCGGAAGTGTTGGGGTTCAGATATCTTAGAGGAGAGGAATGCTGAAGAAAACTGCTGCTGGTGGAAGAGATCTCTGAAGGTGAGCAATGCAAAAAAGATGAAATGTTTCAGTTCCATCCATATCTTGAAATTCTCGGGCCAGTGTTCTGTGTTGACCCCACAACTACCGGAGGATATAATAAAGGCTGTTAGTGTAGCTGGGTTTAAAAAAGGTTTGGACAAGTTCCTGGAAGAAAGGTCCATAAACCATTATTAAGAAGGGACCCAGGATATCAATGCTTGACCCAGTACAAGCACTGTGGAACCTGTGTCTTTTGGGGAAACTGCTAGGTACATATGACCTTGATTGGCCACTGTTGGAAACAGGATACTGGGCTTGATGGACCTTGGTCTGACCCAGTATGGCATATCTTATGTTCTTATGGTTTTCCAGGATATCTACAATAACTATGCATGAGATTATCAGAACATAAGAACTGTCATACTGAGTCAGACCAAAGGTCCATCCTTTTTACCACAATGGCCAATCCAGGTCAAAAGTTTATGTTTATTAAAAAAAATGTGATATACCACTTTTATCTTGTGTGTCAATAACCTGGCAGGATCCAAAACAGTAGCAAGATTCCAAGCTACTTACCCCAGCAATACATAGTGGATTCCCCCAAGTCTGCTTTAATAACAGATTATGGCTTTTCCTCCAGGAACTTGTCCAAATCCTTTTTTAAACTGAGCTATGCTAACTGCTTTTACCCCATCCTCTGGGAATGAATTTCAGATCTTTGATTATGCATTGTGTGAAAATATGTTTTCTTGTGTTTGTTTTAAATGTACTACTTTGCAACTTTGGGGTATGTTTACTAAAACCCCGTTATGGTGCGTGGCGCGTTAGTGTGCGGATGCCATATAAGGAGTGGACGTTTCAGGCTGAAAAAAGCAAAACCGGGATTAATCATGCGCTAATGTGCGCTGCGCTCATGTGCACCCCGCACATTAGCGCATGAGAAAGTTGCACGGGAAGCAGAAGTGGCGCGCTGATGCACAAGCACAGGAACAGAGCCACAGTGCAATGGTTAAGACACAGACCAATGGTGCAGGGATCATGGGTTCAATCCCCCACTGTGCCCAATGAAGAAGGCTGGCTGAGGCATTACCTATTATGGGGAAGATTGCTTTAGGAGGCATTTTATTTTTATTTTAATTATCACTACTAGCAAACGCACTCTCAAAGCGTGTTAACATAAGGCACCCCATAAGGCACATTTTAAAGTGCACTGTCCGCCAAGGCACCCTAGAATGTCGCTTATAGGGTGCTTTATAGGGTGCCGTATGAGTTACCGCAAGGTCACAGCACTGTTTTTGATGGAAGCACTGTGCAGTTTAAGGAATGAAAATCATAAGTAGGTGCGCTGACATGCAAGGAGGAGCAGCAGTGGAGCACAATGGTTAAGACACTGACCAATGATGCAGGAGTCATGGGTTCAATCCCCCACTGTGCCTAATGAAGAAGGCTGACTGAGGCATTACCTGTTATAGGTAATATTGCTGTAGGGGGCATTTTATTTTTATTTTAATTAGTGCTGCCAGCAAACACACTCTCAAAGTATTGTAACATAAGGTGCCGCATAAGGCGCCTCATAGGGTACCCCAAAGGGCACATTTTAAAGTGCACTGTCTGCCACGGCACCCTACAATGTTTCTGAAAGGGCGGCCTATAGGGCGCCATATAGGGTGCCCTATGAGGCACAGCAAGGTCATAGCACTGTGTTTGATGGCAGCACTGTGCATTTAAACGCATGAAAATCTTAAGTAGGTGCGCTGACATGCAAGGAGGAGCAGCAGTATAGCACAATGGTTAAGGCACTGACAGCTGATCCAGGGGTCATGAGTTTGCTCCCCAGTGTGCCTAATACGTAAGGCTGGCTGAGGCATCAGCTTTGCAATGTACGTATTGTTTCCTGCAGCACTTTATTTGTATTTTATTAATTGCTGCCAGCAAACACGCCCTCACGTGCCGTAATTGAAGGTGCCGCATAAGGCACCCTATAAGGCACTCCATAGGGCACATTATAAAGTGCACTGTCCGCCACAGCACTCTAAAATGTCCCCTATAGGGCACCCTATAAGTTGCTCCACAGGATAACGTATAGTGCACCTTATATGGATGGTAACCATATGGTGACCTATAGGGCGCCCTATAAAGCGCCCTCTAAGGCACCTTATGGGTACAGTACGATGAGGGTGTTTTTGCTGGCAACAATAATGTACATTAAAAATAGATAATGCTTTGGGCAGCCCTATCAAATAACCCCACTGTGGGTTTGAACCCACAACCTCTGGCTCCACAGGCAGTGAAGTAACCATTGTGCTACAGCTCTATAGCTGGCTACAAAGGGAGTGCACGTCACCACACAGACAGTCTGCTGTGGTCACCAGGATAGGGTTAGCACACCCGTACCCATGATGCACTGCACATGCAAATCAGCTGTCCACAGATAAACACAAGATGGGGTATGTACCCCCACAGCACCTCGGCCTGGTAGGGGGAACTGACCATGTGCACCCCCACAGCACCTCGGCCTGGTAGGGGGTACTGACCGTGTGTTTTACTGGCACAGAGTAGCTACACACCGTCACATTGTGCGGGTACTGTGCTCACCCTGAGCGTGCGGTGAGGCGCCCAGCACCAGGTCCACAGCACCTTCCATGGCAGAAATAGGCCATGCTGGAGGTCCAAAGCAGTGTTAATGTGTGAGATAGGTAGAGCTGAGGGTGGTAAACAGGGTCTCCCATCAACAGATCCGCATTCTACCTCCCTGCAATAGTGGCAGTAGAGGGGACCATCAACCCCGGTCCTGCTGGTTAACAGACACCCTACAGGGCAGTCAATGCAGCTCTGTACACATCCATAACGCAATAGCAGACAGACATTAGGCCTGGATATGCTAAGCTGCATCCCACCACTATCTGATATTCTCCTGCAGCAAGCCTTCAGCCGCTGCAACCTGCAAGGCGCTCCATCAAGACACATACCAGCTGCAAACAGTCTGCTAGCTAGTCCATAGTGCATGTTCCTGGTGGAAATGCATGCACCCAGAACTGGGATGTCAGCATACACAACAAGCAGATAAATCAGTGACTGGGCCCCAAAAGGAAACCCATAAATATCACATGACAGAAATACTATATAGCACTATGGAGGTGCCTAGCCATGCTGTCGTCACTGCACAGTCAGGGTGAGAGTGATCTCCCAGCAGGACATACTGAGGTCACCCTGTCTGTGTAGGTGGTGGCCGGGCACTAAAATGTCCCAGCCAGTGCCCTATGCCCTGTGCAGATGCATCCTGGCCAGGCCACCCTGTCTGGGCTATACCCATGGTACCTTGCTCCTCATTATGCACATTGGCAGGTCAATACTGGCAACAGTGCTGGCAGTGTGGGCTGTGGAAGGTGTTTGCAGCCACCACACACTGTATAGACAGACACACACTCCCACACCTATGCCAGCATTGTGCTACTATAGAGGAGTTTAGCAGCCCTGCACCCCACACCAGTCCTGGGCACAGTACAGGCATGGATATGGTACGCAATACTGTTGGGGGTCACTCCCCAGGGTGGTAAACACTGTCAGAGACCAGACCTGAAGCACACACCGCAGACATCAGAAAGATGTAGGACTTATTAACGTAGGACTTGCTATCTGCCAGTAATCATAGGAAACGTTTGATAGCTGTGTACCATATACCCAGGTGTAGGGTGGCATTGCTAAGGTATGCAAGTGCTAGTATTGGGAGATGCACGCAGGGCCCAATGTCCTGCCTTTCCAGGAAACATTGGCCAATGGGGCCTGTGGGTGTGGGTATGGGTGTGGGTGTGTCTGCCCCTGTTGGCTGATGCTTTACGGCAGAGGTTCCCAACTCCAGTCCTGGTGTGCCAAACACTGTTCGGGTTTTCATGCTGTCCCTCATGAATATGCATGAATACATCTGCATACCATGGGGGTGGTGCATAGATATGCAGCACAGGCATCTTTATTAGAGGCAGCATGGAACCTGAATGGTGTGGAGCCCTCCAGGACTGCATTTGGGAGACTCTGCTGTAGGTAATGCGCCTATTTATGGTGTCTGTGCTCGGTGGGGTAAAATATAGGCGTATTAACCATGCGTATGTTCTCAGCAATAAAGGTTTGTCCTTACTATCACGGTTTAGTTGTGGGAAAAATATGTGGACTGGATTGGCAGTAGCCCCAGCTGGGCTTTGAACCTGTGACCTTCTGTTCTTGCACACACTGTCTGTGTGCACTGCATCACTGTGTTGCCACAGATATGCTGCATTCCCTGGGGAGTCCATGACTGTACATCCGACAGGGCCTGTTTGTTGCAGTGCACGGCACCCACCTGGACAGGGCTAGGCCATGGTCTGCTGTGGCCACCAGCTGCTGCCACCTCCACCACCAGTACCGCTCCATCCTTAGATTGGAGACAGCATAAACCCTGAAGGATTTGTGGCCCTCCAGGACTGCATTTGGGGTAATCTGCTCTAGGTAATGTGCATGTTTCTGGTGTCTGTGCTCTGTAGGGTAAAATAGAGGTGTTTGAGCCATGCTTATGTTCTCTGCAATAAAGGTTCGTCTTTACTATCACTAGTTAGTTGTGGGTAAAATATGGGGACTGGATTGGCAGGAGCCCCAGCTGGGTACGGGTGTGCTAACCCTATCCTGGTGACCACAGCAGACTGTCTGTGTGGTGACGTGCACTCCCTCTGCAGCTAGCTTGAACCTGTGATCTTCTGTCTCCAAACACACTGGTTGTGTACACTGCACCACCGTGTTGCCACAGAGACAGTGCATTCCCTGATGATACCATGACTGTTTGTCCGGCAGGGCCTGTCTGTTGCAGTGCATTGCACCCACCTACACAGAGCTAGGCCATGGTCTGCTCTGGGCAGCTGCCACTGCCCCCCTCCACCTCCACCTGTGCCACCATGCTGACATGCCCTTCTGCTGGTGGTGCTGGTGGTACGCAGTCTCAGGCCATCCTGTGTGCGGGTAGGCGGCTGCCTATGGTGCAGGTTCTGGGGTAGGGGTGCCTGCATATCTGTCTGCACGTCCCCCAATCACCGCCTGCCAATGTTCAGTGCCATTGGGGGTACCTGCTGGGTACTATCCCCTGTAACACTGTGATAAACACTCTCGTGCCCATGTTGGGCCCTCATCAGTTGCTGTCTGGCTGCTGTTCAGTTTCAGCATTCCTAGGTGCCATCTAGGCATCTGCCTAGTCCGCACTGTGCCCCAGCTGCACCACAGCATGTGCCGCCTACAGCCCTCTGTATCCCCTTTCCCAGCATCTGTGCAATTGCCCATTCCGACCTGCCCGCCCTGCTGTTGTGGAAATGTGCATGCCATAGGTAACCTGTCCAATGGAGAGGGAAACCCTGATCAGTGCTATTTCACTGTGGGATCATTCACCTTGTATGGGGACGGAGCGTAGACCCTTCTAAAATTCATATTTATTTTTTGGGGCTTTCTTGGGAGTGTTTTTTGATGTTTCCCATTACTATCACTATTGCCCAGCTTGCTTATAATTTTATTATATTTTGTTGGGGTCATTTTTAATGTTTATTTGCCCTTTTGTTCCGTGCACATGTATCACACTGCTCACTTTTTGTAGGTTTCCCTGGTTTTGCAGTACATTGCTGACATAAATGGTTTCTCTTCCCTTTAAATCGGCTCTACCGCGAGGTTTTCACTCGCGATATCTTTTTTACTCGAATTTCAGCCCCGCTCCTGTGCGGGGAGCCTTTCCCCTCCCACTCTCCACCCATTGACCCCATCTCTCCGCCCCTGGGGAGTCTTCCTTCGCCCTCCGGGAGCCTTTCCACGCCTCTATCGCACATCAGCGCGCCGAGCACATGAGCGGGCACTTTAGTGCGGCGTGCACGTGTGCGGGGCACAAAAACACATCATTAGCATGCGCTAAGATACCTTAGCGCACGCTATTGTGCGCCGTTTAATAAGCATACCCCTTTATGTTCATGTACTAGGTCTCCATTATAACTTATTTTTCTATCTGTAAAGAAGGATAGAAAACTGAACAGATAAAATGAAATAAAAATGAATCTCATGCATATTCATAATGAACATCCTGAAAAGCTGACTGGTTATAGAGTCATCAAGACAGGTTTGAGAAGCCCTGGCTTAGGCAATCAGCCTAAAAAAAATGGAAAGAAATGGGGGAAGGGTAAAGGACAAAATGAGAAGCCTGCCTTCAAAATCAGATTTCTCTGATCAGTCTCATAAAAATACAATTAAATCCTATATTGCTACATTAATGGAATGATTTATAATACTATTTATATAGAAGATAAAGCATTGCAAAGGATGCACATAGTAGATCTGAATTTTCAGTAAGTAGGACTGGTTCAAGGGTATCTCTCTACCAAATGAGTTAAGAGATTCGCAAGGCAAAAAGGTCTAGTTAGCATTTTCCACACAGCTCCAGACCAGACAAACTTTGGGCCAATCAGGAAGAATGATAACCAGCAATACAAGAGTTAAGAGTAGGCACATTAAAGCCAGCTCTCATGGAGATGTGATGCGTCTTCTGTAAGATGCTTGCCTTCAATCCCAAAGGTTACGAGTTGGAGACCAGACTGTAATTGAAACTGAATTTCATTGATATATCCCATGTTGTTTCAAATGAATGCATATGCCTACTATTTAAGCGAATATATGGTAGTACTATCATAGGTTCAAAAAGCCCCCTTTTTTAAATTGTGCATTTTCAGAAGATGACTTGAAACATTCCCCATAACCAATTACTCACTTCAATAAATACTTTTCAATAAATGAATTGAAGATTTATAATAGACAGTCACTCGGTCTAATGAATAACCTAACTATACTATATATGATGTATATTCCATGATAGAATGGGCTCAAATTAGACATCATAAATGTTGCACTTATCTATTGTGATATTTCACAGAAAACTGAGCTCCAAAAACTTGATGCAGGCCTCCGTTTTGCTAACTCTTCCTCAGGAATTGAGCTCTTACGTCCTAAATGTTTGTAGTGCAAAGTTGGGTGCTCCAAGGCTCGACACTGTGCTGAAAATAGTTTCCTTCTCTGTCCCTTTCTTGTCGGCTGTGCTGGTGTCACACTGATGGCCCCAACCCTAGGTAGAAGCTTAGTTCTTCTAGAGGATGGGCCAGCACCGTCAATAAGGTCAGATTACTTTTTAAATAATTGTAATGATTATAAGGAAATGTAACTGCTTGGTGCTTTTATGTTCCACATCTGTGGGGTTTTTTCTTCTTTGCCGCAACTACCGTTTAAGCAGGAATTGCTTCCTCTCTGCATGAGTCTGAGCTACACTATGCAGGAATTTTCAAAGTGGTCTCACAAGACATAGGAACCAGAAACCAACAGGAGAGTTCCTGCATGCTGTGTCTCAGATTCACGCAGAGCTGCACTGTGCAGCAAGGACGCAAGAAACAGGAAGCGCCTTGCTTCATGCTTCAAAAGTGCTGGCTGCCAAGGAAGAAAGGTGGGAGCTGGGGCTGGAGATTAGAAGAGGCTGCAGACTGTGAATGATGCTACGGTTTGGGAGAGGTGGGCTGGAGGCTGCTGGCTGATGCTAAGGTTTGGGAGAAGGGGACTGAAGGTTAATGCTAGGCATGGAGCGATAGGGGCTGTTTGGTGGTGGCTGACTGGTTTGCTAGGGCAGGGGGATGGCAGCTTGGCTTTCTGGGCGGTAAGAACTAGCTTGGGGGTAAGGGCTGGGTTATGGTTGACTATCCTACTGGGGTAGGGGTAAAGACTGGAGAATGGATAACTAACTTTATGGGTGGGGTATAGTGGACTGGCTTTCTGGGTGGTGAGAACTTTAGCTCAGAGGAGTAGAGATTGGAGTGTGGCTGACTGGATAATTTGGACAGGGGTAAGGACTGAGGGAGATGATGGGCTAACTTGGGGTGTAGGGGCTAGGGTTGGTGGACCAACTAGCTGGGGGATTGGAGTTAGAGTTTAGCTGAAGGTTTGAGGTTGGGATTATGGCTGACTGTATTGGTGGGAATTAGGGTGGGTGGATGGAGAGAAAAATACTGGGTGAGGAGGGGGGCTGCTGGCTCTATGCTTCTGCCAGTGATCTGTAGGGATCCCCATTTTACTAAGCTTGCTTTTTTTCCCCTTAGATATGGAATGAGAAAACAGCCTCGGTAAATCAGGCCCTAAAAGAGTGGCGATGGATCCCCCTCTTCTCCCTTCCTTGCCATTCTACAACTTCAGTGGAGACCATGAGCCCAATTCCAGAAGAGGCACATTCGGGTCGTCCAGACAGGCGTGCCCATTTGGACCCAATTGTGAACCAAGGGAGCAAAATGTTCCTGCAGCTGTCAGATTTGGGCCCTAGGAGGGCCCGGATGTCCTCCCCATGGCTCCAACTGCCCCCAGCCTCGGATCCTGACAAGGGCCACGGAAGCCTAGATCGGGCGGCAGGGACTCTCCCTCCATGTCCCAGTGCTCCTGTGAGGGGACTCTTAGGCTCAGGGAGGGGGGGTGCCCTGCTCTTATTCCACTTCTGAGGTGGAAAAAACAGGTCCCCCCCATTGACTCCTGGACGTTCAGGGCTGTGAGCGGATTCAGCACTGTATGTCTGGGGGTCAGTCCCGCCCATTCCCCTCCCACTCTCCACCCTGGCACGCCCGTCCCCCACTGCATGCACAGCAGCTCTGTGTATCCAGCAGGGGACAGAGGCAGAACACTGGCAAGACGGATAAGCGGAATAGCACATCCCGGTGGGACATGCTGTCCTGCTATCTGCCATATGGAATCGGGTCAATAGGGGAGTGGGGGGGAAGAAGATCCCAGTCATTGCATTCTAAGCTTTTGGTCTGGTTCATAAAATAAGAGAAAATGTTTTAAAGTCTAGTTCGGTCTTTGAGAAGTTACGCAAAAAAAGGATAGACAAGTTATCAATGTTTTAGTAGTTTGCCAATGTCATAAAAAAAATGCCAAAAAATGCATCAAGAAGATATGGGAACAAATAAAAGTTACTTTAATAAAATTAAAAGCTATGAAGATGTCAGCTTAGGTAAAGGTTGTTCTATGTATGCATATTTTAAAAATCAATATTTATAATCATTAGAGAAAGAGTTTCAAAATTAATGGAACATTTTCTGTGGTGTTAAACATGACACGTTCTTGACAAGATATAAACCAGCAATGATTAATGTCATCTTCATAGGATATAGATGTAAAGAGAGATAAAGTGCCCTCCAGGGTCATGTTTACACCCACGATAAGTGTTATTTCACATACTTCTCAAAGAATAATCTGACATATAGAGCGCTACATCTAATACCAAACACATCAATATGGGGATAGGAAGATATTAACAGTTGTGAAAGAGATTTACTTTAAATAGAGACCCAGCCAGAAATGGAACTTTGACGTAGGATTTGAAAGTTCCGTGAGATATAAGTTTGATACGTGAAATGAAATAACAAAAAATAAAATTTCCGATATTCACAGCAAATTGGAGCTCTAATGGGCTTTCCTTTAATATATGAGTTTTAATTTTCCACTATATGGATAAAGAAATCTACAAAGAGAGATTTGTAAAGAAGTTTGATTTGTGAGTTTTTTATAAATTGGGCAAATAAATTGAACAACATATTCTGTGGATTTCCTGGGTTCTCTTTAATAATGGTTTATGGATCTTTCCTCCAGGAACTTGTCCAAACATTTTTTAAACCCAGCTACACTAACAGCTTTTACTATATCCTCCAGTAACAAAGTCCAGAGCTTGATTACGCGTTGAGTGAAAAAATATTTTCTCTTATTAGTCTTAAATGGTTTACATTGTAACTTCATTGCATGTTCCCTAGTTTTTCTACTTTTTGATGCCATAAATAATCGATCTATGTTTATCCATTCCACTCCATTCATTAATTTATAGACCTGTATCACATATCTCCCCTCAGCCGTCTCTTTTCCAGATTGAACAGCACTAACCTTTTAACCAGACTTGCACACAATATTCAAGGTGCAGTCGAACCATGGAACAATACAGTTCTCTATTCTTTTCCTTATGATTCCTAGTATTCTATTTGCTTTCTTGGCCGCCACTACACACTGGGCAGAGGGTTTCAAAGTATTATCCACAATGACGCCTAAATACTTTTTCCAGGGTGGTGGTTCCTAATGTGGAAACTTGCATTGCATAACCATAGTTTGGGTTGTTCTTCCCTAAGTGCATAACTTTGAACTTGTCCACATTAAATTTCATGTGCCATTTGGACTCCAGTCTTCCAATTTATCAAGGTCCTCTAACAATTTTTCACAATTCTTTTGTGTTTTCATAACTTTGAATAATTTTGCGTCATCTGCAAATTTGATCACCTCATTCATTATTCCTATGTCCAGGTCATTTAAAAAGAGGTTTAAAAGTAGTGGGCTCGGCAGAGATCCCTGGGGTACTCCACCATTCACTTTATTCATTGGGAAAATTGGACTTTTATCCCTACTCTCTGCTTTCTATCTTTTAACCAGTTCCTGATCCACAATAGTGCAACGCCTCCTATCCCATGACATTTTCATTTTGCCAAGGGTCTCTCATGAGGGACCTTGTCAAAGGCTTTCTAAAAATCCAGATACACTATATTGACAGGCTCACTTTTCTCTACCTCTTTATTCACACCTTCAAAAAAATGTAACAGATTAGTAAATGTAACACATTGGCTTTCTCCAATTAAACCATGACTATCTACTTGTCCAGTATTTCTTTATAATGCTTTCTACTATTTTTTCTGGTACTGACATCAGGATCACCGGCCTGTAGTTTCTCAGATAACCCCTAGAATATTTTTTTAAAAATTAGCATTACATTGGCCATTTTCCATTCTTCAGGTACTACAGATGATTTTAGAGATAGTTCACAGATTACAAATAGTAGATCTGAAATCTCATAGTTTAATACTTTCAACACTCTCAGATGAATAACATCTGGTCCAGGTGATTTGCTATTCTTTAGTTTATCAAATAGTAGTAAAAGGGAGGAGTGACTCAGTGGTTGGGACAGGTTACCTCAGGCCAGAAGGCCAGGGGTTCAATTCCCACATGGAGACAAGCAACCTCAGGTCAGAGGGACTGTGGTCTCTAGTCCCATGGCCACTCCTTGTGGCCTTGGACAAGCCACTTTACCCTCCATTGCCTCAGATTGCCTCCATTGCCTTAGATTGTGAGCCCTTCAGGGACAAGGGAATAAAAAGTACCTGTTAGTATACATGTAAACCACACTGATTCTAAAGAGCATGCTATAAAAAAAAGAAATGAAATAAAAATACATCTTCCCAGTATATTGATATTTCTTTCAACTCTTCCGTAGCATAAAGGAGGAGATATTAATGCCCCTTCCAGTGTTTTTAGATCTTTCCTCATGTCGTCCACCCCTGAGAAGTGTCCATTCTGTTGCAAATTTTTCTGTCATCTGCAAAAAGGCAGACTTTTCCATTTAGTCCCTCCTCAATATCACTCACAAATACATTAAACAGTATCGGTCCCAGGACCGATCCCTGAAGCATGCAACTACTCACCTTCCTTTCTTCTGAGTGAGTTTCATTTCCCGTCACTTTCTATTATCTGACAGACAGACAATTTCTGATCTAGTTCACCACCTTGGGATCCATCCCCAGGCTGCTCAGTTTACTGATAAACCTCCTATGAGGAACAGTATCAACGGCTTTGCTGAAATCTAGGTATATCACACCATCACATGTCTTGATCTAGTTCTCTGGTTGCCCAGTCAAAGAACTTATTCAAATTTGTTTGGCATGATCTTCTCCCAGTAAAACCATGTTGCCTTGGATCACGCAATCCATTGGTTTCCAGAAAGTCCACTATTCTTTCTTTCAAGAGCGCCTCCATCACTTTCCCACCACAGAGGTAAGGTTTACTGGCCTATAGCTTGTCACCTTTTCCCTATTACCACTTTTGTGAAGAGGTACCACATCAGCCCTATTCCAGCTATGCGGAACCTTCCCCATCTCCAAGGATCTATTAAAACCATCTTTTAAAGGCTCTGCCAGAACCTCTCTGAGCTTCTTCAGTATCCTGGGATGTATCCCATCCAGTCCCACAGCCTTATCCACTTTCAGTTTTGCAATCTGTTCAAAAACATCATCTTCTGTAAATAGTGTGCTATCTACTCCATTCCCATTTGTATATTTGACAATCTTATGTGGCCCTTCTTCGGGATTTTCTTGAGTGAATATAGAAGTATTTGTTTAGCATTTTCACTTTTTCAATGTCACTTTCCACAAATCTGTCCTCAGTAGTAGATCTTCCTCTTCTCCTAAATATACCTGAAAAAGATCTTGTCTCAACGGTTAACATCTTTAGCTATGTTTTCTTCCACCTTTGCTTTTGCTATCCTTATTTCTCTCTGTCTCTTTTAGCTTTATCCTGCATTCTTTTCTGTGTTTCTCTTTTTGTGATATTCTGAATTGTGTGAAAGCTGTGTTTTTTGCTTTTATTTGTGCAGCCACTTCTTTGGTGAACTGTATAGGTTTCCCTTTCCTCGTTTGTATTTATTTTCCCTTAAATATATATCCACTGCCCTTTTATTGCCTCTTTTAGTTTAGCCCATTGCTATTCCACTTCCCTTAACTTTTCCCACCCTGCCAACTTCACCTTCAGATACTTTTTGAAGTTCAGGATTTTGAGTTTCCTGTGATTGGATTCTGCTGTGGCTTTTACTTCAAACCACATTGTGTGATGATCACTGCTGCTCAAATGGGCTCCCACCCGGACATCTGACATGCTATTGGAGAGTACTAAAACCAGCATCAAACTTTTCCTGGTCAGTTCCATCACCAGTTGTCTGAGCAATGCTTCTTGAAAGGCATCCACAATCGTTTAACTCCTTTCCAGATTTACAGAAGGAATACTCTAATCCACATCTGGTAGGTTAAAGTCACCCAATATGATCACCTTCATAGCAACCTTTGCAATATCAATGATCAAGTATCTGCCCATTTCCTCTGCTTGAGTTGGAGGCCTGTAGACTACACCAATGTGCATGATAGTGCCATCTTCTCTTTTTGATACAATCCACAGTGCTTCTTCTTTCCCCCATGTCCCCTGCATTTCAGCAGCTTTAATATTGCTTTTGACATATAGGGTTATTCCTCCTCCTCTTCCTCTTCTGACTTCTCTATCTCTTCTAAATAAATTATAGCCAGCTATGGCTATATCTGATTCATGTGACTTCTTAAAGCATATTTCTGTAAAGGCCACAATGTCCAAGTCCATTTCCACTATCAGGACTTCCAGTTCAAGAACTTTGTTGGCTATACTTTGAGCATTTGTGCTCATTTCCTTCCAGCAATTGTTGGTTGGCTTGCTTGTATTTTGAATGGATTTTGTTCCAGGCTCCTCCTCCCTCTTGTCTTTGATGTGTGAATTAATATGACTATACCAATGTTATATTCTTACTGGGAGTGACGCCCTGAGCTTGTTTTTTCCCATTCGTCACCCCCTTTCCCTAATTTAAATGCTTGTCCACATATTGCCTGAATTTTTCACTTAAGATCCTTTTTCCTGCCACAGAGTGATGCAGTTCATCAATACAGTATAGCCTCTTGTTGTTCCATCTATTACCCCAGCTGCCTATATATCTAAATCCTTCTCATTTACACCAGGTTTGGAGCCCCTATTAAAGTTGGTTATGTGATGCAGCCTCTCCTCTCCCTTATCACGAACAGGTAGAACTACTGAGAATGCTATAGCATTGACAATGGGTTTAAATTTCCCTCCCAAAGCTGAAGGTTCCTTTGAACTGTAGAGATACTGTTTCTAACCAGGTCATTTGTGGATAGCAAAACCAATTTTGGAATGCTTACTTTCCACACTGACTATGCTAACAATTTGGTTTGCGTTCCTGCTGGCTGAAGACCTTGGGAGGCATTTGACCATCTTCTGTCCCTTGGACTATGTTCCCAATTAATCCCTTTGATGATGGAGTCCACAAGTAATAGTTTCCTATTTTGTGAGTTTTTGTTCACATGTGGGGCATTACCAGTAGATTCGGTGTTAACCTTATCTGTTAAGGTCACTTCAGTTTCCACTAATTGGGCACTCTCATTTTCCAAGGCAGAGAAGGCATTGTGCAGGGATATCTCTTGATGGAGAGAGTCTCTCTGTGTTACAGGTCACAACCTATCAGAGCCCACTGTGATCCATTTATTCCTGGAATGCTTGATTCTTTGTGGGAGTGGAGGTGGGTAGTTTTCAATTTGTACCCCAATGGAGGTGTGTTTCATTGCAGCTAATTCTTCCCTTAATACAGTCAATTCTTTATTCATAGCAGAAAACGTGAGGCATATAAGGCAAGCTCTAAGTCTCCAAATTCCTCTTCTTAGAATGAAGGCATCACAATTATTGCATTGAATACATGGCCTGTTGACTGAGAGAATTATAAAGCAGTTGTAGCAAAAGGAGAAAGCTGGGTGCTCCACTTAATTGAAGGACAGATGACTATGATATGAAGACTATATAGGCAAGTGCAACTGTGGGGTGGGTGGGGTGAGTGGTAGTGTGGGTGGGAATTTAAGTGTCCCAGGACAATAGATCTTATATGAATTAAGGGTACACTAAAAGTTCTGATTAAAAAAGGCTAGGCAAGAAATACAGACTAGCTAGATTTTCCTACGGCTTCTAAACAAAATTTAGATTGTTTGCTACTAGACTGTAGGTCTAGAGAGCTGTGACCAGGTAGAAATTTGCAAGAAAAACCTTTTCCTTTGCACAAAGAAAAAAAAGCAAAGTAGTTTTTCTTTTCTTTTTTTTGTGTGCAACTACCCTAACACATCTCAGTGGCTAAATAGTATTATAAGAGACAGGCATCAGAAAGTCTATATAAAAAAACAGCCAAAAAGTAAAAAGTTAGAATATCTTAGCTGTGCAGATTCTCCTGAAGCAATGAGGATGAGTTCCATAAATGTGCTGGAAAATACTGATCAAACTGCTTTCTGCCTGCTCAGTCAACGGTTGTTCAGTGAATTAACCAGACCACTAGGGAGAGGCAGGTTTGTAATAGAACAAAGAAAACTTTATTTCTACTTGCAAGTTTAAGTTAGCCCAATATGGAAAAGACCCTGGAAATTTAAATTTTATACTTTTACTGCAAAATTGTGTAGTAAAAGGAAGGTCTGTGCAAATTGAAAAGCTAATGTTTACTTCAATTCCAGGCAGGTAAATATCTAGAATACAGTTCCCAGGCCAGCAGACCATTTATGGATGGAGGATACACTGAAAGTTCTGATTAAAAAAGGCTGGGCAAGGAATACAGACTAGTTAGATTTTCCTACGCTTCTAAACAAATTTTTGATTGTTTGCTACTAGACTTTAGGTCTAGAGGGCTGTGACCAGGTAGAAATTTGCAAGAAAAACCTTTTTTGCAGAAAGAGCAAAGTGGAAAAGCAAAGTATTTTTTTCTTTTTCTTTTTTTTTTTTGTGTGCAACTACCCAGTAGATCAAGGGTTCAATTCCCACTGGCACTCCTTGTGACCTTGGGCAAGTCATTTTACCCTCCATTGCCTCGGAAGAAAAGGCCTGGCAATCTACTTCCCGTGATACATTGCCAAGAAACTCCAGAGGTGGCCATGTCAACATGGACTCCTGACTAAAAAAAAAAAACCCTAACACACTTCAGTGGTTAAATAGTATTTAAGAGGCAGACAACAAAAAGTCTATATCAAAAACCAGCCAAAAAGTAAAAAGCTACAATATCTCAGCTGTGCAGATTCTCCTGAAACAGTGAAGATGCATTCCACAAAATTACAAAAAAAGAAAAATAGTCATCTAGCTGCTGGGTGAACTAAAAGTTAGTTTCTTACACTCAGAGTCATGTTTATTAATGCTTTCCACAGAGTGAGTTCATTATTCCACATTAAGTTCTGCCATAACCCACTGTATTCCTATGGCCCCATCAGTATACAGCGTGTGGTACTGTTTGTTAATGGCATGAAGCTTTAGTAAATATGCCCCTCAGCATTGCTTTCCAAGGCATTGGATCTGCAACTCAAATGTAGGGGAACAGGAGGGAACAGCTCCTTCCATCGGTTTGAATGAACCCGCCACTCAGCTTTCTATTTTCTGGTTCCCAGTCTCTGAAACAATCTTCCCTCTCACCTTTGTTTGGAATCATCTTACACTAAATTCAAAACCCAACTTATAACACTTTTATTTCACAAAGCTTTTGATTTACCTATCACCTGACACCTTCAGCTGCCTGTAGTGGGGAGACTTTCCCCTTTTCCTTTGACCTTCTCTGCTCTTTCTAGTATGATTGGACTTATTTATTTTATTTATTTAATATATTTAGTGTACACTTGTATCCCGCTACTTCCAGCGATCAGCAGCGGTTTGCTATACATAAGGTGCGGCTGTACAGGCCGGGAATTGAAACATACAACATGATTTAGTGGAAATGTACAGGTCAAATCACTTGAATTATATGATTTACACTTGATTGCAGGCTAGTAATTTCACATGTATATACATATTTACATGACCCTAGTGAATATTGTTGGCCAGAACACGGAGTTCTTTCTTTGTGCCTGTTGTGAGCCAGTGTGAGTACATGGTGATTAGGCAGGATAGAAATGCATCTGAAAAAGACTTAATCTCCTATCTTATTAATGGATTCCTTTTCCGCTTTTTCTTCCTCATTGTAGATGTTTTTATTCTAACCACCCTGCCATAACCATAGAGGGCGGTATATCAAATTTCAATAAACAAAGATTCTTCTACGTTGTTACCAATGCAGGCAAAATATACACTCTTTAAAGTTACCCTAAAGATGCTAGTATAGTAGCCGAGTCTCTTGGTATAATAGGAGTAGAGGAGTGGCCTAGTGGTTGGGGCAAGGTACTTCAGGCCGGAAGGTCAGGGGTTCAAATCCCACTAGAGGACAGCAACCTTGGGCTGGAAGGACTGGGGTTTCTAGTCCCACAGGTGCTCCTTGTGGTCTTGGGCAAGCCACCTAACCCTCCATAGCCCATGTTCCCTGTAAAATAGTTATCTCCAAGTTATAATGCCCTGTTCAATGTAATTTCAGTTTGCTCAATATAAACTGCACTGATGCAGAATAGCACGGTATATAAGAGAATGTAAATAAATAAAATATGTAACTACATTAACAGAGAGCACTGTTTGAAAAAGAAATCAAAACCTCATCTGAGCAATGATACTATGAGGATGGAATTTGGCCAAGTCAAGCATGAGAAAGCAATAAAAGCGGCAGTTCTGTCTACCCTCTAGACAGAGATGTATTATAATTGAAGACTTTTATAAACCAGGGTATCCTCGAGGATATATCATCCCTGGAGTGCCCTAATGGGGTGTGTGGTTACTGCTAAGGAGGACTGTGAAGATAAACTGAACCCTATCGGATCAATATTCAGCCACAGTGATCAGCGGTTTTTTAAAATGTCAGCCACTATGTCTAAATAAAATCCCAATATTAAGTGCTAGTATCCAGAATATTCAGGCAATTGTTCCAGTACCAGTATTATTTATATAACGGGGATATTTAGCTATCCACCTAGCCATCAGGGCAGCTTTTTTCAGCTATGCGGATAGCTATCCATACAGCGACACTTAAAACAAATCCTATATAGATAATTTGCCACCCTGCCCCTGTTCCGCCTACCAATAACCCTGGTACTACCCTGATAGTGCCGAGGAGTCAAACAGGATATTCAGCATCACTATCCCGATAATCCCAGTGAATATCGCGATCTGCAGCATGTATCCGGATAACAGCATAGTGCTGCTGTTTATCCACCCATGTGTTACTATGGGGCCCTTTTACTAAAGTGCACTAAGTAGGGAGGCGGAGCCAGCAGGGTTCAAGATGGCTGCTTAATTCTCAACCTCGCCCTTCCTTCGAGAGAAGATCCAGTTTTTCCCTGCTTAAGCTGCTAAGCTTCTTCTCTGGAGTTACGATAAGCCCTCCAGACAATGGCTACCGGCAAACCTACAAAATTAGACTATAATCCCAGCGTGAATACTGGGGTAAAAAGGGCTAAACCCGACCCACCCTCGCCGCAAAAGTCATCAGGTGCTCGGGAGGGCCCGGCGGCCATGCAAGAACTGCTCGAAGAGATTCGGGAAGTGCGGGAGATGGTGGCTACGAATGGCTTAACTTTGAGCGGGGTGCAAACAGACTTAAACGAACTGAAAGAGATAAAGGAGCTAGTTGTTGCACTTACGGAGAAGGTGTGTGGGCTGGAGATCAAAGTAAGCGTGCAGGAAGAACGCTTTAAGCAGATTAATGCTAACAGCAAAAAGATCGGGTACCTGGAGCGGAGCCTGGAAGACCTAAACAACCGTAGAAGACGAAATAATATTCATCTGATAGGTATTCCGGAGGGTGCCGAGGGAGCAGATCTTAAAGATTTCTTGGTGTCAACTACCGCAAAGCTGCTGAACATAAACTTTGAATCTCCCTTTGAAATTGAACGAGCACACTGCATTCCCACGCATTCAGGCCCAAATATCAAGCAACCGCGCCCAATCATCATGTGCGTACTCAGGCACTCTCAAGAGATGCAGATCCTGTCGGCAGCTAGGGCGTCGGGGCCTATTAAATTCGAGGGCAGGAATGTGGCTTTTTTCCCTGACTTCCATAAGGCCACGGTGGAGAGGAGGAAACTTCTACTAGCCTTTCGTCCAAGGTTGAGACTGCTACAGGCCCGGTATGGATTGTTCGCTCTGGCAAAGCTAAGAGTCACGCTGCACAATCAGACCCGTACTTTTGAGGATCCAGCTCAATTGCGGGCCTTCATTGAAGAGAAGGAAGCCTCCATTATGCAGTGAAGTTGGAGTAAGCAAAATTGTGGAAACGGCTCAGAGACACGTTCTGTATCCTTGCGGGACAGTATGGTGTGCCTCGGGCTGCGGCAGAGCATTAACTCTTGGGGAGCCATTGGGGGCACACATGGTTGGAGATAATAATAGTTACGATTGTAGGAGATGTTTTAGGATATTTCATTAGTTCAATTGTTATTAAAGCAGCAAAAGAGGGGAAAAGTTTGTATGTTTTGTATCTAGAATCATGGAAGGGGGTGGGGGGGGTTCTTGAGTGGGTATTCTTGATCTGCTGGTTCACCCGTGTAGTTGTCCCCCTAGGGGGGGGGGGGTTGTCTCCTTGTGGCCTTCTGTGTTGGGGGTGTATAATCATGTTGTAAATGTCCGTGGGAAGTTATGTATATTTGTTGCCAGTGTGATGGGGTTTGCTTGTAGCCTATTCCATGGGGCCACTTAAGTGTTTATCCCTGAATGTGAAGGGTATAAACAACCCAATTAAGAGGAAAAAGATCTTATTATACTGCGCAAAAGAGAAGGCGAATATTGTCCTGCTTCAGGAAACGCGCCTTCAGTCCCTGGAAGCTAGAAAATTGGGTACAGGGCAGTTTGTGTTGGTTTCTCACTCTGCAGCCTCGCAGAAGAAAAATGGGGTTGTAATTTGGTAAGGAAAAATCTAGCCCCTGTGGTGGAGCAGTCTCGTGCAGACTTAGAAGGACGATGGTCTTCGGTAATTTTGCAAGTAATGGGTCGGAAATTTGCTTTAATAAATCTCTATGCCCCCAATCGTGATGATGTAAGTTTTTTTCAGAAAATAGCAGAGGTAGCCCAATCTTTATCATCTTATGAAATTATAGTAGGGGGTGATTTTAACCTGGTATTAGATCCACTGCTTGATTGCAACCCCTACAAGTCACATAGACAGCAGCTGGCCACTTCGGTGGTTCTTTCCCTAATGGGCGACATAGGCCTTTCGGATATCTGGCGCTTAAAACACCCTACGGAAAGAGATTATTCATTCTTTTCCCTCCCTCATGGGTCTCATTCTCGCATAGACTTTTTCCTTATCTCCAAGACATTAATTTCCTCTGTAGACAGGGCGGACATATGCGCGATGCAAATATCTGATCATGCGGCAATCACTCTGAATTTGAGCTTGGGAGAGCAATGTGAGCGTAAACTTGGCTTTGTCCTTAGGAGATCTCTTCTGGGGGACAGGCAATTTCGAGAGTATATAAAATCCAGTATAGGTGAGTATTTTGACAAGAATATTGTGGGGGATACGGCGGGCTGGGCGTGGTGGGAGGCATTCAAAGCCTCAATTCATGCCAAAATAACAAGCTACACAATTAAGATCGACGGGAAAAAAAGGCCAAATTAAATGTTTTGGACGCCCAGATTAAGGCAGGCAAAAGACTGCTCATAAACAGGTCAGAGGCGGAGATATTGTTACGTTTGCAAAGGCTACGGTACCAATATAATCATATACTGAGTGAGGAAGCGGAGCAGTCATTAGGACAGCAGCAGGCTAAATATTATATAGAGGGAAATAAGGCTAGTAGAATGCTGGCGAACAAGTTAAATCCTCGGGCTGCAAAGAATAGAATTGAGGTTATTACAAACGATAATCAGGAAGACTTGATGAAAAGTTTGGATATAGTCTAGGCTTTTCGAGTATTTTACGAGAAGCTATATAGGTCGGAAAGGGAGTGTGACCTAGAGGGCTTTTGGAAATTGACTGCGCAGGTGCCCCATCCAAGTCTTACATCTCAGCAAATTATGGAGTTGGACAGAGAAATCTCTGCCAGGGAAGTTCAGGAGGCAGTAAACTGCATGGCCAAGGGGAAGGCTAGTGGTCCAGATGGACTTCCGTCTGAATTTTATCAATCTTTTGGTGTGGAGTTGATCCCTCAATTGTTGAAATATTTTGCGCTCCTCGATGTACAATTGCCAGCGGTAGGCACCTTTAATGAAGCGAATATCGTGGCTCTGGTAAAGCCGGGTAGGAATCCAAAAAAAGTAGAGAATTACCGTCCAAACTCTTTATTGAATGCTGATTATAAGATCTATGTGACGGTGTTGGCCCAGAGATTAGCAAAGCTTATATCACATCTGATCCACCCGGATCAATGTGGTTTTATTGCTGGTCATTCGACCTCAGATAATGCGCGACTGTTGTTAGATCTATTAGCTGTCGCAGAGAGTAGAGAGACGCCATTGGTGGGTCTGTCCCTGGATGCTGAAAAAGCCTTCGACCGGTTAGAATGGGCATTCTTGAATCAGACTCTGCATTGGTTTGGCTTTGGGGAAAAGTTTATTCGCTGGTTGAAAGTGCTGTATACCAACCCCTCGGCGCGCATTCTCGCCAATGGTATAGCCTCGTCCCCCCTACTTCTGCACAGGGGCACCAGGCAAGGGTGTCCCTTTTCCCCTCTCTTATTTAACATCGCGTTAGAGCCGTTAGCTCTGTTGATCCGTCATTCCGGAGAGATTCAGGGAGTTGAGATTGGAGACCGGCAGGTTAAAATATCCGCTTATGCTGATGATGTGCTATTATTTGCACATCCCGCTTCTCTACCAGAGTTAATGAAATTAATAGAGGATTACTCTCAACTATCCGGGTATAAGATAAATTGGTCGAAATCCATAGCGTTTCCGATGAATAAATGGACATATAGAGCAGGGATTGAATCTACCCCATTTGTGTGGGAGTCTGGGACTTTCAAATATTTGGGGGTGAGATATAATTGCTATTTGGATGAGACCATAAAGGCTAATGTAAGCTTTTTGCTGGAGGTTGTGAAGTCGTTCACGGTGCAATGGTCCCCTTTACACCTGTCGTGGTGGGGTAGACTTGAGTCAATAAAAATGGTCTTGGCCCCTAAGGTTAACTATGTTTTGGAGATGCTCCCTGTCTTGTTACCTTGTAAGTTTTATACCACCTTAGATAATATAATCATTAAGTTTCTGTGGCAGGGTAAGCCTCCAAGAATTGCAACTAGGAAATTAAAGGCGAGGAGAGGTTTAGGTGGGGTGCAATTGCCAGACTTTAAGAAGTATCATCAGGCTTTTAAATTGAAGGAGGGGGCGTTGTGGGCCACCGCGGATTTCATAAGGGAGAAGCCGACTTGGTTAAAAGTAGAGGAACAAATAATAGCTCCTATCCCTCTAGGCCTCCTAATAGGAATGAAGCTGCCAGACTCCTTTGTGGCAGGTCAAGTGATCCGTGCTATGCAGGATGCCTTTCGCAGCTTGGAGGAGGGGATGGCCAAGGATGAGCTATTCTCTCTGCAGACGCCAATATGGTATAATACTCAGTTTAAAGTCGGGCATAAAGTCATTGCCTGGACAGCATGGCAAACCAGAGGGATATAGACGTTAGACCAATTAGTTGATTCCCACACTTGGAAGTCTTTTGAGAAACTTCAGAATGAATTTAAGCTGCCTGCCTCATGTTACTTCCAGTGGTTGCAATTAAGGCACTGTATCTCTAAAGCGAAAGTGGTAGCTGAAAGTTTGTCCCCAGACTGGAAGCTCTTGCAAACAGTTGATGCTTGCCTTGGTGTTAAAGGGGTTAGCGCTCGTTTCTATGCTACGTTAAGGGAGGGAGCTTCAGTTCCTCTGGTGGGGTTAGAGAAAGCGTGGGAATCTGACCTGGAGACATCGATCCCGCAGAGAGCCTGGGAGGAGGTATGGGAGCTGACAAATAAAACCTCAAGGGGGAGTCGATAACGCAAACTCTGTTTTTTTTAACCCATCGTGCCTATATCACTCCTGCGAGGCTTGCAAAGTGGGATCCCAAAGCTGGCAGTAAATGTTGGACTTGTGGGGGTTCCCCTGGTACGCTGAGGCACATGCTGTATAGCTGCCCATATGTGCAAGAGTTCTGGGTGCAGGTGTGGGACAGGATTCAAAGGGTACTTTGTTTCAGAGGGCAACTGGTTTGGACCACCATTTTGCTGCGTTCCAAAGATAACATGGTGGTATTGTCAAAAGATAAATGTCATTCGTTTAACTTTATGATGGCTATAGCTATTAAAATGATTGTCAGCTGTTGGAAGGATTTTTCTAAGTTAGATGCTACGCATTGGTGGAACTCAGTATGCTTATATGTTAGGTATGAAAAAATTCAGGACCAACTACTGAAACAAAGAGGGGGTAAGCCAAGCCATAATTCTCTGGGAGGGCCAAGCGAATTGAATACCTCTGTAAAAAGAAATAAGTGGTTTTATCTGGATGAGTTCGCGGCACTGGCAAAGTTAAATGGCTAAATAGATGGTGAAATGATGGTTAACTTCCATGGTATTTGTGTTCCTTTTATATGTAAAGTTGGTTTATTGGGTGTATGCCACAAGGAGACAGGGGAGGGGGGTGGTAGGACAGTAGGAGGCGTAGTAGAAGGGTGGGGGGAGGGGAGGGGAGTAGTTTGTTAGGTATGGGTGGTTTTTGGTAGCATAAGATTGTCAAGATGTGGTACGTATGTTTGTGATGTTTGAAAATGTAAATATTAAATTTTTAAAAAGGTGCGCTAAGTAGGCAGTGCAAGGTTTGGCGTACTCTGAGGCCCACCGTGCCTGTTAACGTGGGGCTATCATAGCATCTGCCTGTCTCAGTGCTGTGAATCACAGGTTGGGATGGTAAGGGGGCGAGTTAGAGGCAGAGACTGAATGTGGCGAGCGCGGCGCAGCTAGCGTGGGGGTAAACACTGCATGCTATCTGTGATCCTTGCAGTTAGGGTGGACACCTCAATAGGCGGCATTAAGTTCACCTGTGGTAATCGTGCATGCTGCTGTGTGCATCAGGGTACGAATCAGTGTGGTACTAGCCAGCTACATGCTGAACACCCCACCCCCAGTAGTTAGTGCACAGCGGTTGCAGCTACTGCATATCAGTTTATGTGCTAAATGCATGTTAGTTGTAAAACCCCAGCATACTTTAGTAAAAGAGCCTATGTTTTTATGCTGTGTACAAACCGGGAAGTCTACTTTTCAGTTTGGATTTCATTTTTTGAAAATTATAATGAGTCTGTATAAGATCTCGTGAGTATACTGGCATCATCCAAGCATCCAAAATGTCCAGTGTTAAAAATCTACCTGTAAATTCTTTCAATAATAATATTTGAGTTTATTAAAAAAATTAGGTTAGGCCATGATTGTTAATATTTTGCATTTAATCCTTGACTTTTGTGTTTGTGTTTTGAGTTAGTCTACCGATTGCTTTTGTTTTTCGATTATTTCCTATGTTGTATGCTAACTGCCTGGAATGGAAGATGAACAGTCAACTTACATGTTAATCAAATAAACACACAAATATCTAGATCCAGCTCCAAAATCCACACAGACACTAAGGGTGTCACACACATACCCTGGCTTAGCAGTGAGGTTCATTAAGTCACGGTACGTGCAAAGCTAACCCATACCCCCCATGGGATCCTCAAGTACCAACAAATGAAATCCAAGACTAAGAAAATCTGGCAAAAAGATACAGAAGTTATCTCAATCATACTGAGCACCAGTCTGATTATAAAGAATTTCCAAGCGCATATTACGCCTTATGAACATTAGGAGAAGAGTCTTTGGAATGATGCATATGTTGAGATGAGCATTAGCAATGGAATTTGAGAGATTGAAATCATCTTTTGCCAGCCCTGGCATGAGTGTGAAATCCATTCCTATCATGATTCTGCATGCACAAAATTAACTCATTAAGAGACATTATCCCAGAAGAAAGCAGGAATACATCATTGCAGCAACCTCCCTTGGGATGCTGTCATAGAGATGGTGTGTTCCTTTAGCCGACACTGCATAGCTCGACTCTTCTACAAGGACACAGTACTTAGCAAGGTTCTCAGTGGGAGCTTACAAAGAGAAAAACAATAATGGAATTCGAGAAAGCATGGGATAAGCAGAGGATCTCTAGTTTATTGAAGTCTATGGCAATGCACCAGGAATGAAATCGAACAGACTCCTTATCCATCAACACACTGGGGTCATTTTACCAATGGGTGCTGTGGTGTTGCACCAAAGCACCTATGATGTGAATTCATGGTGCGTTAGGTTAACACCATAGTGTTAACTGCCAGGAACATGGAAAGCATGTTCCCAACAGTTACCCCAGTGTATACAGCCTTGCCGTGAGAGCAATCAATGGCACCTATGGAGGTGGCAATAAGTGCATCCACTCTACTAGTCCACCATGAAGGTAACGTGGGTGCACTGCTTGTGTGACACTCTCCTCACCCACCCTCTGCCCCTAACCCTCCCACTTGCAACTCTAACTTGCCATGGATATTTAGCACTAAAACCTGACAACACTTTCACAGCCGGCACTACCGATGCATATCCAAAGTGCACCTTTAGTGCATGCCAGATCCATGCTGATAGCTAGACCCCTATTGTATGTTTCATGGATGCAAAATGTAAAATTGCCCTCCCATATTTGAAGTTGCAAAGTTCATTTTAAATGTATATATATATAATTTGCTCTACTGATATTATGTAAATTTGCAGGGGGGGTTTTGAGTGGGTAAGCGGTGGTATGGAATTTGGGCACCTTTTTCATTGACTGCTAAAACTGGCCCATGGTCTTCTTGTATTAATGAAAGAGCCTTGCATATTAATACCAGCACCTTTTTTTCTAGGAAAAATGCACTGCAAATTGGTATAATATATTATATTGCATTTGAAAAGTGCTTATTTTTCAAATGATTTGCTATTATTACTATTGTATTAATTGTATTACTTTCAAGTACACATACTGAAAATATTTCTACTATAGAGCTAAATATAAAATCTATATATTAAATTGATGCATTGATAACTAAGCCAAGATCGATTCGTTAAAGGAATTTTCCAGTAGCTGTGACAACCTTGAACTGTGGTTATGTAACATCTCAATCAAGTGTTAGATATGCCAAAGTTCAGGAATTTATTTATTTATTTATTTTAGTTTCTTATATGCCGCACTGTTTAGTATCAGCGCGGTTTACATGGAACAACGAACCATAATGAACAAACGTTAGGTTTTACAGAGAACAGGGTAATACAACTTGGATAACTTAGGGAAACATGCACATCAACTATTTACATATGTAACAGAAAGCTTTGAATAATGGATTATGAACCTACGGAAAGATATTAAGAATAGGGACTAATATACAAAGGTTTCTAGAGGTGTGGCTATGGTGGAGTATGGTTGATCTGGTAATGTTGAATAAATAAGTAGTGTTTTAGTGCCTTCCTGAATTGTGTGTAACATACAGTATTTATCCTAAGCTGTGTGAAAATACACCATCCACATTCTAATTGCCCGGCATGCTGCAACCATCTGACAGCTGGAATTACATAGGGCGGGCAGGTCCGAGGGAAAATTTTAAGGGAAATGCCTGCCTGAGACTATGTCAGTGTGCCCGGTAGTTAGAATATGGACAGCAGATTCCCCAATGCAGTTTAGGGGAACACTGGTACCACATGATATCATGATAGAACTATAGCTATATTTTGGAAGCAGCTAGCTACCAAGGTCTTCAGATTTGACTCAGTTGGTGAATTTGCAAAACTTGATGTTATAGTATATTCATTGTATACCTTACAGAATATTTCTTATGTTATCTAAACTATAGAAGGATGATAATTTATTTACAATAAGAATGTAAGATGTGCCATACTGGGCCAAACTAGGGACCATTGAGCCCAGCACCATGATTCTAACAGTGGCTAATCCAGGTCACTCATCAATACAAATATGCACGAGATATATTTACACATCATAGAGGCAGTGCATGGGAACGTGGCTAATTCAAGTTATTTGGATGTACTCAGCAGACCCTAAAAGGTATAAAGAGCAATTGAACAATTTCTTTCAGGTAAGCCCATAGATAGAAATGATAATAATGGTGTACATATGGTATCCCAGCCTCTTGCATGCCCAAGATCTTTTCAGTGCCAAAAGTATTTCTGGCCATTTTGCAGATCTCTCAAATAGACCCTCCTTCCACAGCTGCTATTCAGGAAAGTCCAACTTTCTAGAAATACGAGGCCTCCGGGGTCTAATCTCAGCAGAAATCAATCAACTCTTTTATTTTTGTCTTCCTAGAACAATCCAGGCACAAACTTATAATTGATGTCATCTTTCACACTGTATTTTTCAGCATGCCAGCCATCATCAAGTGAGACTGATGTGTTGTCCTTCTGTGAAGGGTTATTGCTGGATATACTGCTTGCCAAGGAACTAGACCATGGCTTTCTCAGAGAACGAGCTTAGTGGGCTGAGAACCAGTGAAGCCAGTGTTCCAATTGTACTTTTCCCTACTGACACTCCTTGTTAGCTTAGGTAAATCATTTCACTTACATTCCCTCAGGTACGAACTTAGAGGCTGATGTACTAACCTACAAACTTATTTCACAAAAGGAATCAACTTTTGACATTTTGCTATTTTTTCACACAAAGACCTCTTTGCAAATATATCCCTCGTAAGTGCTATGCTTTTGTAGTGTCTATGTGAAAACTTGCTAAATGACTGCATTTATGAACTATTATTACTAGGCAGCATCATGAAAGCAGCTCTTTCATCGAGAATTCAGTGAAACTCAGCATGCAAAAATGTTTACCAGCTGGTTTTCACAGAAGATATAACTGTACTTCAATGAGTTATCTTTTATTGCTGGACCCTGTAGCAAAGTGTTCTGCACAAGTTTGCCGCAGCGCTCATTTGCATCCTTGGCAAACTTGAACTAGAAAGAGGCCACTCAGCTGTGGAAAATCCTGTAGATTCATGCATCAGCCTCTTACGTTTTGGGACCAATTTTATAGCAGAAATGCAGAAAGCTGCTTGCTATTTATGCACATAAGCCTCTATTTTGAAGGAATTATACATGCATTTTGAGCAGTCACTATTTTTCCTTTGGGATGTGTACAGAGAGGCATTTGGGCAGATCATGGGCAGTGGCCTCAATTTACACACATCGACTTTACAATACTATAACTTATGTGTGCATTGTGCAAATCTAGCCATGGGCACCAATGCCAGTTCTAGGGCAGGCCTTAGTGCCACAACTAGGTTAAGGCGCTATAAAGTAAAATAGGCACGTACTTTATAAAATAGGCCCTGAATACATGCAAGGTAACATACATTGACTGCACGGGGGTTTATATAATTGCCCTTTTTAAGTCCACTGGGGTAAAGAATTGCCTACCAGACTTGACTGTAAGTTGCCCTGGAGTTCCGATTTGGAAAGTTGAATAATTATATCAAAAATGCAAATAAAGATTCATATCATCATTCTGAAGGGCTAGATCCAAAAGCATTATTCTGGGGTAGTCTTTTGCTAGTTTTATTACAAAACATACCCCAAAATAATGTTGCAATTAGAAATGGAGGCTGTTTATACAACGCCAGGATAAGGTCATTAGTTAACTCAGGAATAGGTTGCTAAATATAGTAGACGTCTGCATCATAACATGTTACATTCATTCCAACTCTTTCCTTCTCTGCCCTCTTTTTCTTCCACTCTGGAAACAAGAATCGTCTACTTCAATTATACAAAAAATATTTTCACCTTGATTACAGACCAGGCTCAGATTGATGATCTAGTCTGGTGCTGGATTGCAGCATTCAATTATGACCCAACAAAGTTAGATTGCCTCATGTGTAATTACAATAATGGATTAGAATGCCAGATTTTATAGTACCGTTAATAGATTTTTCTCTCATTATTCCAACAGTGAAACGTTTGGAAATTTAAGTAATGGTAACCAAAAATACATACATTGGCAAACAGACCTAGTACGCACCAAACATTCTTTCATGAATTTGTACTGTACACTGATCTTAAAAAGAATAGAGAGATACTAGACAGCTGCCCTTTCCTCTTCAGGGCCAACCACACACCTTTGATCACATATAGGAGATTTTGAATAGTTTTAAATGACAGTCCACAGCGTTAAATTTGAGTGTATTGCTTTCAATTGACTGGCCATTGCTGTCCCATTGTGTCTAACTCATAGGCTATCAGTTAGTGGTCCAGTCAGGATAGCTGCTTCTAGCAGACTGTTCGTATCTTTTGCACTCTTCAGCTCCACAGAAGCCAAGAAATAGCATGTCATTATTATGGACAGCACTATAATTTTTCAAGATAACGTCTGTGCTTGATGGCGACCGTGATAGAATTACATTTTAGTTAACGCATTTTAAATCTACAGAAAAAGAGTTGGTGGAAGGGTGAACTAAGGAGATAAAATTCAGTTTTCTGCAGAAATATTTGTTTCATGCAATTTGAATGAACTAAATTTCAAATTACTACTACTAATAATCATTAGTATAGTGCTACAAAGTGTATGCAAAGCTGTACAATCTTCAATATAGATAAAGGTTAATAAATAGTATATTCACGAGACAGACATATGAATAAAGTAAGGGCCAGATATTGAGTTATGCTGGCTATGCACCGCTACAGCACATAGACGTGTACGCCAACACTTATTAACCCGGGATATTCAATGGTCATATGCAGCTCCGGTATTGAATATCCGGGTTTCCTGCACAGCCTCCCAAATGCAATAGATAACAAGGCAGCGCAATGTTGCATGTTGCCCGGTTAGCTATTACAGCTAAAAGATAGGCGAGATTTTGCCTCGCCTATCTTTGAGCTGCAGGTCGCTAACCGGGCAGCATGCAACATCACCGCTGCCCGATTATCGACGGTTGCCCCCTCCCCTTCTCCCCAGAATGTCCATGACATGCCCTGATGCTAAGTGATTAGCATCGGAGTGCGTAGGGGAGAAGATCGGGGATTTTCAGTAGCACTAACCATGTTAGTGCCATTGAATATCCCGGTTAGAGGCATTTACATGGTTTACAAGCCTTAAATATTTATCACATGTAAGCTTTTAAGCTACAGAAAATTTAAATCCTTACTATTAAGTTTAATAAGATAATTGTAAAATGCATTTCACAATGTAAGTTGAATAACGATTTGGATATTAATGTAATGCTCGTTACAGATGTGGCAACAGATTTTGTGATTTCTGTGAGATGAATGTATCTCAAAACAAAGCAGGGCATAAGACTTCATTCTGAAATGTAAATATAGACAGAAGCTTGTATTACAACCAAGTAAGTACTCAAAGCTACTTATAAACTTCTACTTGGATAACTTTGTCCTAGGACAATGTTTCTCTCTTGTATTGATAAATCATGATAGCTATTCTTATCACCTTAACTAATGAATTCCTCTTTTTTTTTTGGATACCTGCTGAAAAGTGATCTAACACAATCCTTTGAGGCAGTTGTTGTATGCCATTTCACCGATGTCGACTCATGACAACCCTGTGGATAATTGTCATATACCGTGTTTGTTCTTCATTCAGATGGCTAATTGTTGATAAAGTGGCATTCATAGCTGTCGATATTGTATCAATCCATCGCAATGGTGATTTTCCTCTTTTATGTTGATCTCAACCTTACCAAATATGATGTCTTTCTCTAATGATCTTTCTCTTGGCATAATGTATCCAAAGTATGAAGATTGAAATCTTGTCATTTGAGTTTCTACAGAAAGCTTAGGATTGAGCTCCTCTAGTACCAACTGATTTGTTCTTCGGGCAGTCCATAGTATACACAGAATTCTTTGCCAGCATCATAATTCAAACGCATCAATTTTCTTCCTGTCTTTCTTCTTCACTGTCATACTTTCACATCCATATGATGTTATTAAAAAAAACTGTGGCTTGGATAAGTCAAATATTTGTATACAGAGATACGTCTCTGCATTTGAGTATCTGGTCTAGGTCATTCATAGCTATTCTGCCAAGAGCAATACGTCTTCGGATTTTTTGACTGCTTGTTGTTTCTTTATTGATTATTGATCCATGCAGATTAAAATTTTATACTCTATCTCTTTTCCATCAAGGAAGAAATGATTGTTTTTGCCAACGGCCTTGATCATCAGGGCAGCAGGATTCTATGACAGTGACCAAGATGTGAAGATTGGTGGTAGATTCATCAACCTTCACTATGCTGATGATACCACATTACCAGCTGAAAGTGAAGACAATCTGAAACATCTGCTTATCAAGATTAAGGAACATAATCTTAAAATTGGCCTGCACTTTAACATGAAGAAGACAAAGATCCTGGCAACTGGCAAAATCAATCATTTCATCCTTGATGGAGAAGTAGTAGAAATAGTCTTTGGGACTCAATGCTGGCAGATGCAATAAAAGCAGGTAGTGTAGCTGGATTTAAAAAATGTTTGGAGGAAAATTTCGTAAACCATTATAAAGACAGTTGAAAAAAACACTGCTTATCCCTGAAGATAGGTATCATTGAACTGGCTACTTTTAGGATATAACCTAACAATCTAAAAGAAAGTCCCTAGAAAAACAATATCTTGGCTCTGATATTATCTTAAAGAAAAAATTACTAACAATGCTAATACCTGTCCCTGTACAAGACACAGGTTATTATCCTACCCACAGAAGATATGGTGTATTCACATACATCACCGATCTAAAAAAAACTCCTCAGTAATCTTAAACACTTTATTTGGTTTTCTTTATCTTTTTTTTAAACTTAGTTTTTTAACTTTTAATAATCCACTTTTCAGTGATTCTTCCTTAAATCGAATAAGGCAGATACACAGTGTTCTTCTACAAACTGAAACGATAGAGTGCAGAAACCTCGATGTTACAATGTTACGACATAACGAAAATATCATCACTTATTTGACCTTGTTAACAACAACATTTGGCCTTGTTGGGTCCCGTACCGTGCCATAACTTTCAAAATCAGCCCGACAAAGCTCATTGTTTCACCATCAACTGCATCAGGGGCTTCAATTGTAGCAAACGTCCAGCTTCAGTGTCTAACATAACTCTCCCATCCTTTAAACTTTGAGTGGCCCAATCACCTTCAAACAAGTAGAGCCTCAAAGACATCTACTACACTTCGTTCACCCTACCTGCCAAAAAGGGGAGTTAAATTGCAACCCCCCCCCCCCCCAACACTCAATCAAATTATTTAGTCCATGCAGTTTTAGGGTATGTCAGGTACTTGTGGCCTGGATCAGCCACTGTTGGAAACAGGACACTGGACTTGATTGAACTTTGCTCTGAGCCAGTATAGCTGTTCTTATGTATATTCTATATTTGAGAATATTACCTCTACCTCATAAAAATTCTCCATCAACATTATACCTTCTTCAAGTCACGAATGTCTTGTCAGAATTCTTGTTTGGATTTAGGATTTGAAAGAGAACTTGAAGGAGAAATTGTGCTTACCTCTTTTAGCATTCAAAACCATATCCAATTGTTAAAGGTTTGACTCCTTGGAGGAAGGCTCCTTAATCAGTTCACTTTGAACATGCAGATTTCGAAAATCCCCTATTTGAATGCTTCAGTGGTGCCAGTAGCACTTAGAAGTCCATATGACACTGTTCTTTTTTGAATGTATTGTGTAAAATGCATGCTTCATTTGTGCATAGCAGCAAACATACAGACTTCTTTAGCGGCACTATGCAGACTGTTTTATATCAGGTGCCTAGGTTCGGCAGTAGAGGAGGCATCTATTCTTAAACAATTTTGTAAAGACACATGGGGGATGCTTACTAAAGTGGAGCAAAAACTAATGAACAGTAAGCACAACAGCTCTGCACAAACTTTGGGGATGTTCCCAGCAGTTACCACACTGAAAGGTTCCCTAAGGTGCATCAGCTTTTTTCGAACACATGGACTTAGACATCTATTTTCTGACTTAGGTAACCTATACAAAGTTACTCTCAGAGGCATGTTTACTAAGGGACATTAGTCTTTTGAAGTTAATGCAGTGTGTTAATGCAAATAACGCTGCTTTAGCTGCAAAAGCTGCATGTTATCTGTTGGGAGACTGCACAGCATTTCCTTAGCAGGTAATGTTGAAAAAATGCAGAGATTGTGGCACGGCAGTACCGGGAATGCGGCTAACACCACCTATTCAATGGCGTTAGTTGCACCACGATGTATGCAAAACCAGTGGTTATCACATGTTGCTGACGCTTGTGGTAACCACTCGTTGCAGTATGCGGATAGTGCAGAAAATTCCCTGCGCTATCTGCATTTGGCTCACGCTAGCTGTTACCAGGGAGCACTTTACCCACTTTATTATCGCATTATCAGCTAACGCGGTTTAGCGAACATGCCCCTCAGAGTTATAATTCAAGAAATCATCAAATATTTCTATGTATTACCTGTCAGCAAACCAGGTCAAAATTTCCTGTTTCATAGAAGCCCTGATTTATGTTGCTATTGTGTGTTTCACCCTTTGATTCAGTATAAACATCTTCCTAAATTACTCAGAAGTCCATGTAGCAAAGATTTCATTTACTTGTCTGATTGAAAACTCACTAAGCAAAGATTCCTTTAATATTTGATGATGCCACCAGATTAAACCGACCATGAATCAACACATTAGAAACATCAATGTATTTAAGTTGAGAGAAGGTGTCAAAGGGTGAACAAAAGATCACTTCTTCTAAGCAAGTTAATCAAACCGAGAGACTGGATTGAATGACTTTTGCCCGCTCAGAAGGGAGATGCAGCTAATAAATAATAAAGATGACAGTATCAGAACTGAAAGAAGGTGAAAAGTATAGGGAATTTTTAGTCTACTTTGAAGTATAATCTTTTCCTTTCTAGTGTAGATCAAAGGATTTTGTTTTGGAGGGAAGAGGAAGAGGGAGAGGTTCGTATAAAAACCCTTAATATAGGTCCCCTTGAGAAAGAATCATATTGTTATTCATTTTAAGGGATTCAAAAAAAGAGAGAAACAACAGCTTTAAAAGAGTTTTCATTTACATTTTGGTAAAAACTAAAGAATAAGCTTTTGAATCTTCATAGTACACATTATATGGGTCTATATATTTGCATTATGCTTTTACTTTGTTTCCAAAATTCTTGAACGTGAAGTTCTCCACTGTTGCCTTGATTTTCTCTCCTCTCAAGCCCTCCTTGATCCATTTCAATTTAGCTTTCGTCCTTACACTCTACTGAAACGGACCTTGCTCTGAAGGCATATTCTAAAATGTGCATCCCAGATTTGCGCACAGAGGTAGACGGGATTCTGATCCCGCTGGGCATGTCTAGCCCCAGCAAGATCAGAATCCCACCTAAGCCTTTATGTGCAGCCTGGATCTGATTACAGTCGGCCTGCATGTACAGGCACCTGCCCGGCTAACTCAGTCAAGGCTCCTGAAGGGGGCTACAGCGCCATGGCGGCCGATTGCCATGGCACCATGGCTCCATTCAGGAGCCACGATCCCCAGCAGCCAACATCATTCTTTCCCTGCAGTCCAACCCCCGATCTGGCCTCCCTTGGCCAGGGTCAGGCTTCGGAGAATCCCCTGCATTTATCACTTTCAATAATACACTTCAACATAACAATTTAAGTGAGGAAATTAAGAAATACAATAAACCAAAATAATACCGCATAGCTTCCAAAACAAAAAGCAATGCACCTCATTAGACCACAAAATCAAGGAAATACTGATCCAAGAAAGGAAATATCATGAGATAATTACAAAACAAAGGTCTCCCTACCCCCCCCCCCTCAAGAGACCACTGCCAATGAATCACAGTGTGCCTCTGGGGTTCCATCTAAACATTAGCACCCTCTCTTGCCACAAGAAATTAATTTGTCTCAGCTCATAGAACACAAATGTTTTTTCCCTCACATATAACTATACACATACAAGAAAATCGTAAGGCAAAAGCAAGACCCAGGGCCATAACCCTCGGCCTAAGCACCAGAAACTCCTGGTGCCTCTTCTGCGTTGATTTAAATAAATCAGGAAATATACATATCTTTGTATCGATAAACAACTTATTCATGTTGCGGAAATATAAGCACATAACAGAATTTCCGTCAAGCCAACTCGAAAGTGGCAATAAGTGTGGTCCTTTGAGTGACCACCTCTACTGAGGACTCAAGGAAGTCCACAAGGTTTAAACCCTTGGTTCTCCCACCTTCACCAGGGAGAGAAGACCCCCCGAATGACAGATATTGAGCCCTAACTAGAGGCGGAAGCAGCTCTATGGACATTCCCAGGACTTCAATCAAATATCTTTTAACCATATCCACCAAAGGAGATCTTGGAAAGTTCAGGAAACAAAGGTTATTTCTTCCTACTCGGTTGTCCAAATATTCCAACCGTCAATGGATTAAAGTCCTGTCTTTAACCAAGAATTCTCCTAACACTTGAATCTCTTTGATGTTCGGTTCCATCACATCACACCTAGTAGCCAAATTCTCCAGTGTCAGGGCTTGATCCACCACAGTCTGAGATACAATTGCCAAGTAATTCACATAATGAGTAGAAAACATTTACAGGGAAGTGCTAAGTCCTTTCATGGCCTCCCAGAGAGACTCCATCATCACCGCTCCTGCCTTAACTTTGGCACCCTGCAATTGGAACACACCTGGATTTAAAACATCTCCTCCCTGTGTGATGACACTCATGATACACTGTAGGTGTTCCAGAAAAGCTGCTGAATCCGCTTCCAGGAGTGGGGAGATTACACCACAGGAGAGCCTCCAGGTAAGACAACTCCGCCAGCCACTTAGGCCCAACAGCCCTCCTACTCCCCTGCAGACCAACCACTTCTGGGTCTGGGCGGTGGCATGTGGGCAATAGGGCTCAACAAAGTCCCGTCACTGCTGCTCGCATGCTGAACCATAGGCTGATTCAAAGCAGGGACTCCTGGAGATCCAGCAAGGCCATCTGTCACAGCAGTTGGGTCTGGATGCTATCCTGGAGCCCAGTCTTTCCTTTCCATTGTGCTTGCCCATGGTACAGGCTACACTGCATCTTGGTCTTGTTCTGAACGATCACCGATGTACTCCTCAATAATAAGTCATTCAATATTAACTCTATGAAAAATGAAGTAGATCCAAAATCCTTCCTTTTAATTAAATCAGAAGCACTTGTGACATTTACAAAGGTCGCAGACTTATATCCACCAGTGGAGCTAATTCATGGAGAGCTGGTGTACAAACTGGCATTAAAGCAGTAACGGCCTTAATGAAAACAAATTGTAAACTGTACACTTAGCTTTCTAGGTCTAGGGTCTAGGTGAATGGATAACATCCATATATAAAAAAGCTACTGATAGGAATACATTTCTACATTTCAAGAGTGCACACCCTAGGTGATTGAAAGAGAGCCTTCCATTCTCACAATTTCTACGATTTAGGAGAAATTGTTCAGATAGGAATGATTATAAATATAAGTCAAAACAACTTTTCAATAGTTTCCTAGCTAGGGGTTATCCTAGGCAAATAGTTAAACAAGCGTACTTCAGGGCATTGTACAACCATAGGAGTTCACTGTTAATAATGAAGTCCACTGGTAAAAATGAAGAAACCTATTCCGGCAATGTCAACTTGATAACTAGATATTCCCCGTTGAGTCTAGATATTCAACGGGTGATAAAAAAACATGGGAATGTTTTAAAAGCAGTCCCTGGCCTGGTAGATAAAGGAATACCCTGCGTGTGGCAAAGAGATCGTAACTTGAAAAAATGGCTGAGCCCATCAGTGTTAAGTCCTGTAGCTGAATTGGCACGGACTATACAGGAGAAAGGACATAGAAGCTGTGCAGGTTGTGATATATGTGACATCACTATAGCGGCCTCTGAGTTTGAGTACCGAGGATCAACTTTCTTTTTAAGCTTTATCACCACATGCGATTCAAGCTATGTGGTTTATGTTACTGTATGCCCTTGTGGGCTAGCGTATGTGGGTAAAACAACACGCCCCTTTAGAACACGTATGAGAGAGCATAGTAGCCGGTTGAAGTGTAAGATAAAGGAAGCTCCGATTGTTCAACATTGTGTGTCGAAGGGGCATGTGTTTGAACAGCTTCGCTGTCTATGCATAGATAAGGTAGAGGAAGGTAGGGCAGGTAGATCGTTAGACCACACATTGATAGTAAAGGAACAGAGATGGATCCATCAATTACAATCAGTAGCACCCTTAGGTTTGAATGCGAGCATTGAATGGACAGCATGTTTATAAATACATCATGCATTAAGGAAATTATAACTCGGTTGGGGGAGGACAGTAATGATCGGAATGCATTTGAGAGTTGGATCAGCTGATTAATGTGCTTCAATCACTAGGGGAGTTATTAATCAGAGTATTGGAATTGGAGAGAGAAAGTAGCCAGTTGGGAATGTCTGATCCCCTAAGAAGGAGGAGAGATTGGATATAAATGGACTAAGTAGGGTCAAATGATTGGTAGAGAAAAGGTAGATAGTTTTATAGGATAATGGTAACTATGGGGGGAGAGGTTGGGAGTAACCCAATCAGAGAAGAGCTGGCGGGCCATTTAAATGTGGAGTTTCGTTGAGTACCTCACATGCGCAGCGTTTGTTACCCTAACGAAGACACAGATTGGCTACAGAGATGTAGTCTGTTTGGGGTTTTGCAAGTATCGAACGCGGGCAGCATCGAAGGTAGGAGACAAAGATGTTTTTATTCTTATTTTAATTTTAGGATTCACTAGTTTGTTAGGGAGTAACTATTTAGAATTTGGAGTGGGGTTTAATATTATATTTTATTTGTATGCAGCACAATAAAAAAAGAAAATGCAGATCCCCTGAGGAAACTGATATTGTGAAACGCATGAATGGTACCTGGGGCAGGCGTCGGGATCAACGTAGTATTTACATAACAGAGGAGCTAAGAGAACAGCAGTTGAAATTTGAAAGCTAAGTGTATAGTTTACAATTTGTTTTCATTAAGGCCGTTACTGCTTTAATGCCAGTTTGTACACCAGCTCTCCATGAATTAGCTCCACTAGTGGAAATAGATAGAAGGTCGTTGATGCAATAAGGCACAGTACTGATTTAAGACGACAGTCTAAAAGGTAGTGCCGATATAAGTCTGCGACCTTCGTAAATGTCACAAGAGCTTCTGATTTAATTAAAAGGAAGGATTTTGGATCTACTTCATTTTTCATAGAGTTAATATTGAACAACTTATTATTGAGGAGTACATGGTACAGGCTACGCTTACCACCACCGAAGACCAAGGGAGACACAGCATCGTGCCGGAAGAGTTAGACTGGCGTCATCTTGGATCAGGTCTCTGTAGCCTTTCTTTAATAAGTATAAGCAATATACGCTCAGTGTTATAGAGTACATAAAGTTATTTAAAGTGTTTGATGTCACTGGAACTCCAGTGTGGTTTCAGGGACGGTGGAGGTTGGTGTTCTATTTAAACTGCAGTGCCATGATGAGGTATTACATCTGTAGTAAGGAGGCAATGAAAGTCTCTGGAGTTGTGAAAAGCGCCCAGTAGAAGAGTAAGGTTCTCATATTTATATGGGAAACTGCTGGCTTTTGGTGTTAGAGTTGACTGGATAAAATATGCATTATATTTTATGATGGTGGTGTTACACTTTGTGCAGCTGAGTTGCATATACAACGGTTACTATGCTAGGCAGAATATACCCATACAGTCACATTACAATATGCGCATTATATGTTGTAGGTAACACCCCTGATGTAGCAAAGATTGTGAAACACTGCCCATTGGCAGGTATTTTGTGAATTAATATATGGAGATAAGTGTTCTCATATTGTCAAGGCACATGATTCATAGATGTGGATGGGGGTTTATTCTGACCTGTGAGGAGCAGTCCATATAACCATTGAGTACCCTGTAAGGGGAAATCCTATGGTTTGTAAGCAAAAGATAATATGATGGAAGCATTCTGGGGTATTTTTCCCCATTATATATTTTGCTTTTGATTAAATAGGAGAATTGTTTCAATGATCTTGTTTGAGGAAAGACACATTATGGATTTCTTTCTCCAGGAATTTATCCAAACCTTTTCTAAAACCAGCTATGCTATGCTAAATGGCATAGAGTGAAATATATTTTCTTCTATTCGTTTTAAATGCAGGACTTTGTAACTTCATGGTGTGTCTCCTAATCTTTATAGTTTTTAAAAGAACAATCAATCAATTGATGTTTGCCTGTTCCACTCCACTCAAGATGTTATAGACTTCTATCATATCTCCCCTCAGTCATTTCTTCTCCAAGTTAAGGTCTTTGGCCTTTCCTTATAGGGGACTGGTTCCAACCCCTTTATCATTTTGGTCACCCTTCTCTCTTCCTTTTCTAATTCCATTACATCTTTTGTCGAGATGTAATGACCATAACGTCACCTAATACTCAAGGTGGAGTCATACCATGGTGCTATACAGAAGTATTATTGCATTTATTCTCTGTTCATTTCCTAATAATTCCTAACTTTCTGTTTGGCTTTTCTTCTTTTGTCTTTTTCAGTGATTCCTGTATTCTGCATCTACACTTGAGCTTCACAGAATTGTCATAGTTTATTGGTACCTTTATTTTTGTATTCACAGACTGTGAAGCATCCAATAATCCCTAGATCACACTTTCTGTGCCATTGATGCACACAAAACCTACAGTAAAATCTATTTCCCTTTCCTTCTTGAAATGTCTGAAAGGTCAGAGCATACTGCAATATTGAGCATTTTGAATACTGCCCTGACATTCATTAGTAGTTGTAATTACCTGTGAATTTCTATGCCAAAGAAAAGAAAAGAAACATCTCAAAACGTTCACGTATCTTTTTACTTAAGTGTCATATTTCTGAATTACAAAAAGATCATCTTGAAACGTTAAAGACTGCTTTTAGTGAAATTTCCAAAATGCCAAAGGATAGAAGCTTTGGGACAGAAGTCTTAAACAATAGATGTTACTAACAAGAGAATAGAAATAAAATATATATTTTTTAAATGAGTCCTTGAGGCATCTAGTTATCTGAAAACACAGCATCCCATGGTTGATAATTTGGAAACTTCATGCAAAAACACCATCTGTTAAACTTAAGAACTAGGAAAACTCTGTGCTCTATGGAGAATATAGACTGCACATGAAGCTATCGATCTGCCATCTGTTTCAGTACAATCCTTTCAAAACTCTTCTCACTGAATAAAGTGTTAAAATTAGAAATGAAGGTTCATGGATCCCGTTTCCCTAAAGTACACCTTAGGTCGCTGAATGGACACCATCTGTATCAGTGATGCGTCACAGTGAAATACTCTTGAAAAAGCCACTAAGGTTCACATCACTAGGGAGATCCCTTTATAATTGTTTGGATTGACGGTGCTAGACATATCACTACATAAAACAGAAATGTTTCTTCTTGGAAGAGCCTCGTCTTCTATATTCTACTTGTTGTGCACGGCCTGCAACTCATATTCTTAATACTGAACCTCACCTCATCTCAGTCCTCTTCTTCTTCTTTGCAAATACTAAAATGCACATATAAAAGCAGGACCTGTCCTGTCACTGGGCAGATAAGGCATCCACCTAGAGTGGCAAAATTGGGGGTGGGAGGGTGCATCTATGGTGTGGCCTTTGAGTAGTGCTTTCATGCTGCTCTGAGTGTAGCATGGACAGGGATGGCCCCAGAGTTGGTTCAAGGTGTTGGCGCCCTAGGCAAACCTTAAACTCCCCCCCAGCTGTCAAAATCTACCGTTTAGCTATGAATGCCTTGTCTTTGCTACCCCCTCCACCCAAAGCTTCTGCCATAGGCACCTGCCTAGTTTGCCAGGTTGGCCCAATCCTGACAGTGAACCTTTCAGCACAGGCGCATGCCAAAGCCCTGCTGCATGCCATCTCCTCCAACAGGAAGTTTACATTGGGGGAGGCAGGACATGGCAGCGCTTGAGCATGGCCCCCTCTCAAAGCCTTGTACCATGCTGACCTTTGTTTTACTTCTGCTCATGTTCCATTGGAAATAGGGTGGTGGTGGTGATGACAGGCCTGGTAGGGGAAAAAGAAGAAGGAAGAGATGCTGGACATGAGGAGACAGAGATTTGTAGATGAGAGGTTGGGCACGTTGTGGGGTAGGAAAGGAAAGTTGAGATGCTAGACTACCGAAGTAGGGTAAGGAAAGAGAGATGCTGGACATGGGGAGAGAGAGCGTAGGGAAGGGTAACAAATTCAGTGCATTCATAGTGGGCCTCATTTCATTTTAGGCATCCCAGTCTACTTTTCACCAGGTCGGAACCGGATGCACAGAGGTAGACAGGATTCTGATCCCATGGGGCACGTTTAGCCCTGCGGGATCAGAATCGCACCTAGGCCTGTACGTGCAGGCCGGGACCTGATTCTGTTTGGCCTGCACATACAGGCCTCTGCCCAGCTAACCCAGTCAAGGCTCCATTCAGGAGCCATGATCCTCGGCAGCCGACCTGTTCTTTCATTCCCCGCAGCCTGACCTCCAATTTGGCCTCCCATGGCCAGGGTTGGGCTGCAGAGAATCACTTGCACCCCTCCTACCTTTGACGCTAACTGGGCCTGCCATTCCCTGCTGTCTAGGGGAACTTATTCCACCTCAGCATATGTACATGTGAAAATCAAAACATATATATAGTGAGGGGTACATTCACAGGAATTAATGGTTTGCAGCCTTTATTTATTTGTATACCACTTTATCACAGCCAGGCGACCAGCATGTCGGCCTCGGGTGCTACCCTTCTTCCCTCCCCTTCCCCCCCCCCTCAGGTCCCCTCCCCCCCATCGTTATCCGAATAACGATACTGTACCATGATTGCGCCAAAATGCAACAACTTTATTGAACCACAACATTTGGAATTACAGTATCAAAACTGTTGGCCACAGCATAATCAAGCATAGCAATATACTAAATTGAACTACCATTTAGACATACATCTCAAAAATAAACAACAACCTATTATCTTCACTTCTCAAGAGGCACAGCCCGCTCTATCCCAGGTCTTCGACGTCCGGCAGGGATATTTGGAAAATTGGCCTTCTCAGCCTTCTCCCCACTGCCATCAGTCCCTATTAGCATAGCGCCGTTAATGAGCGCTTGCCGTTGAAGACAAGCCCTTTACAGCTTTGTTCCTCTTTTGCGGCAGTGTACACATCTACCTCTGCCCAAGTCCCGTCAAAGACTTGAGCAGGGCTACCTTGCTAATCGCCGTGTACGTCTCTCCTGCCGCGAAGACGTCGGGAGGCCCTCTATACACTGCTGCTGCCTCCACTCTGGGTCCTATTGGGGGACACGTCAGTTCCTCTATGCCCCGCTCCCCCTTTACATGTCTGGGCTGTGCTCTCTCTGGAAGGGGTGGTCCCTATCACTTCTGCCAATCCCTCCCGGCAGTGACTCCTCGCTCGCCGGGAGGGCCCCCACCCTTTCTAGCTGCTGTGGCCAACCCATGCTTCTGCCATAGCCACTCCATCATATCTTGTATCGCACAGAGGAATATGTCCATCCCAATGTCAGATAGATGTACCCTGTCTGTACGATACAGACCGGGGCAGCTCTCTTCTATTAACTCATGTATGATGGTATATCCCCCGATGGATTCCATGAAGCGGCCCATCCATCTATTCACCTTCCGTCTTGTTCTCTCCACTGCTTGGTGCGACCATTCGCCCTTCCAGACCCGACGAGGTATGATGTGTGACCAGACCAACACCACTCCCGGGAAGGAACTCTTCATTGTCAGCAGATCTTTCTGCATTTTCTTGGTGAGCTCGACACTGCAGATACCCATCAGGTCATTGCCCCCCAAATGTATCAGTATAGCCCATGGGTTCCCGCCCCCCCTTCGCAATTGCATGGAAAGCGGCATCAGCTGGTCCCACACCATACCCCGGCATCCCATCCATTTCACTGCCACCTTTTCTTTGGGTAGGTCCAAGTTAAGTCCTTGCGGTCTGTTCCTGGTCCTCTTTTCTGCCCAGTGAACAAACGAATGGCCGCATATCCATGCCTCGCGCCGGGGACTGCCACCTATGGAGAGGTGTTGTTAATATAACAGCTTGTTAAACAGCACATGGATGGAGAGCAACAATGCCGGAGTAAATTGGTGCTTCTTTCACTTTTCTCTTTTCATTTATTTATTATATATATATATATTTTTTTTATTTTATTTTATTTTTTTTATATATAAGGTTCATATGCAGGTCCCTGTCTATCAGTCAGGCTTACGCCAGGCGTCATACCGGGCGTACATACGATTTATATCTATCAGATTTCCACCGACCAATATGCATAATCTGTTCCCTGGTCATGCCTATATGGGCCGCCGTAGAAGCAGCCCCGATGCGGAAGGAATGAGTGCCGTAAAAGCACGCCTCCAAACCTGCCGCCTCGAGAGCTATCTTGAAGACTCTTGCGAACTGGAAACGCGAAAGGGGGGCCCCGTTGGCGTGTATTAGCCATTGCTCAGCACCTGCTGGTCGCATTTCCTTGTAATCGCTAAAAGTTTGTACTGGGCAGGATGGGTCCCCCGGTAGCGGTGCCAACACCACCTGGGCCCCTTTTGCCTCGGTGTCGGTTTTGGACCTCCGTACGTACAATACGAGCGTCCCGTTCCATAGGCTTATGTCCTGCCCTCTAATACCACCCTCGGCGTGCCTACGACTTGCCGTGGCGACCCTCACCTATACAGAATGCTCCGAAGAACGCCCACGAAAATGTGCACCTGAACAGTCTGGTTTCGAAATGGTCGAAGCATACTTGGCCTGCGACTGCTATCAGTTTTTGCAATATCTGGTGGGTTATTGGGCGCTGCCAATTTTTGTTACCGCGTCGCTTCGCGGTCCAGCCTTTCATGACCCTGGTTATTACAAAGTCCTCTCTCGGGCTGCTCTTACCCATTGCTTTCACAAAGAAGGTAATTGCCACCAGCTGCATCTGCACTGCTGATTTCCTTGCCCCTAGCCGCTTGGAGTGCAGGATCCATTGGAGAATGGAGTCTGTCGTGGGACCGGTCTCTTCGATCCCGAGCCCCCCGCAGAAAACTTGAAACCTTTTCCAAGCTGCCAGGTACTTCCGCCTCGTCCGCTCCGATAGCGAGCTCAGCACAAGCTCCCAAACCTCGGAGGACCAAGGTCCCAGACTACTCCCGGGACAGCCGTCTTGACTGCGTCGGCCTCTGGTGCAAGAGATCTGAAGAGCAGCATCTTGGAACGAGAGAGAGCATCTGCGATGTTATTTAGCTGGCCAGGGATGTGTTCCGCCCTGACCGTGATATTGTGTTTTAAGCACAACATCACTACATGTCTTAGCAATGCGACCACTCCCAGTGTGTGCGCCCTCATCCCGTTCATAGCATATACCACCGCTATATTGTCGGTGTGGAACGTTACTGCCTTATTGCTTAACCTCTGGGCCCAGATGTATAAGGCTACGGTGATGGGGAATAGCTCCAGGAAAGTGATATCCTTTGTGATTCCCACCGTGCGCCATTCGCGTGGCCATTCCTCGGCACACCAGGCACCTTGGAAATATATCCCAAAACCGTCTCCCCCAGCCGCATCCGTGAACAGGTTCAGGTCCTCATTGGACACTGGCGGTTCTTGCCAGAAAGTCAGGCCATTAAAATCTTGTAAGAAAAGTTCCCACATTTGTAGGTCTTCCTTTATTCCCTTTGTGATCCTGATCTTATGATGTTTTTTTTTTACCCCTTTCGTCGCCAGCGCCATCCGCCGGCAGAAAACCCGCCCCATTGGCATGATCCTGCATGCGAAACACAGCAGGCCCAGCAGCGATTGAAAGCGCTCCAGCGTTGCCTTTGTTCTCCCTTGTAAGTCCTGAATCGCGTCCCTCAGCTTCCTTATTTTGTCTGCTGGTAAGCGGGACCATTGTGCTTCCACGTCCATTTCGATGCCCAAGAATGTAATTGTTCCTACGGGTCCGCAAGTCTTCTCCCCAGCTAAGGGAATCCCAAAGCGACTGGCCACTTGCTCAAAAACAGTGAGGATCCTTTGGCAGTCTGCACCGTCCTTTCCCATAAACAGGAAATCGTCCAAATAATGGACCATGGTGCCTGGACCCACTATGTCCTCAACAACCCAGTGTAGGAAAGTGCTGAACTGCTCAAAATACGCACACGAAATTGAGCATCCCATGGGCATGCATTTGTCAAAGTAGTATTCTCCGTTCCAGGTGAAACCCAGCAACGAAAAGGATTCCGGGTGTACAGGGAGTAGCCGAAAAGCTGACTCGATATCTGCCTTCGCTAGTCATGCCCACTGCCCCAGCGTCCGTATGCTGCCGATGGCCTGATCGATCGTCGCATATCGCACGGAACATAGTGATGGGTCAATGCTGTCGTTGACTGACCGCCCTTCCAGGTACTATAAGTTATGGATCAATCAAAACTTTCCTGTCTCCTTTTTTGGGACTATTCCCAATGGAGACAGCACTAGGTTCGGTATGGGCAGGTCGCGGAATGGGCCTGCCACCCTCCCCAGTTCAATTTCTTTGGCTAGTTTTTGTTGCACTACAGTGCTAAATTGCTTCACTGATGGGGAGTTGCGGGTTGGGTGCCCCAACGATGGGACAAAGGCTGGGATTCGAAAGCCCTGCACAAAGCCGTTCTCAATATTGAGAGCTTTGTCCCGTCGCGGGTAGGCTTGTAGCCACGCCCGCATGTGGTCAAGCCTGATGGGTGTTGGGGCCAAGGCCATCGTTGCCCCTCTGTTGCCCCTGCCTGAATGGCTTGTAGTCCCGAGCGGCTCGGCATGCGGTGGCCGGGTGACTGCCGCCGCAGCTGGAACATGCGTGGCGGAATTTACACGGCTGCCATGTGCAACTCCCCGTATTGTACTGACGGCACGCTCGCCAACCGGCCATTTACAGGCCTCTGCCCAGCTAACCCAGTCAAGGCTCCATTCAGGAGCCATGATCCTCGGCAGCCGACCTGTTCTTTCATTCCCCGCAGCCTGACCTCCAATTTGGCCTCCCATGGCCAGGGTTGGGCTGCAGAGAATCACTTGCACCCCCTCCTACCTTTGACGCTAACTGGGCCTGCCATTCCCTGCTGTCTAGGGGAACTTATTCCACCTCAGCATATGTACATGTGAAAATCAAAACAGATATATATAGTGAGGGGCACATTCACAGGAATTAATGGTTTGCAGCCTTTATTTATTTGTATACCACTTTATCATTTTTTTTAGTCAAAGCAGTTTACATTGTAACCTAAACTTGGTAATGTACATTAAACAGGGACATTGATAACTTGGATTCTTCTGAGGCAATGGAGGGTTTAGTGACTTGCCCAAGGCCACAAGGAGTGCTCGTGGGAATTGAACCCTGGTCTCTTGGTTCCCAAGCCAGTGCTCTAACCACTAGGCTACTCCTCCACTATGCTAATCCCACTGAGCAAGATATTCAGCAGCACATACCCAGCTTGTGCCTCTGAAGTCAATGGAACGCCGTGATGCTAACTGCTCAGCATTGGAGCATCCCAAGGGCGGCACCCACAGCGGCAATATTGAGCTGCTAACCGGCTAACTCAAACCGGCTAAAGTTAGGTAGAAAAAAAGCTGCCTTGACTTCAGCTAGTTTAGCTTTCCAGCCAGTGGCTGAATAATGAGTCTGACCCAATAGCGAAAGCGCTGTCCAAGCAAACAGTATATTCAGTGCTGCTGGGCAGATACGGCGCGGGCATGGAATATCTACTACTACTAATAATAATCATTTGTATAGCGCTACAAGGTGTACGCAGCGCTGTATGACACATATAAAAGATGGTCCCTGCTCATCAGAGCTTGCAATCTAATCTAGACAGACAACACAACAGCTGAGCACAAAGATTTATCTAGGAGAATGGCAAGGAAACACATAGGATCAGGATCCAAAAACAGCCTCAAAAAGGAGAGTTTTCAGCCTGAATTTGAAAAGGGCCAGAGATAAAGCCTGACGCACAGACTCAGGTAGTTCCAGGCATAAGGAGCAGCAAGTTGGAAGGATCGAGGTCTGCAGTTGGCAGTAGACATTATTTAAAGCGGCGGCAGTCAAGTGCTTTAATTATGCTGGCTGCTGCCGCTGAATATGCGTCGCCCGCAGTGATTTTAAAACACCTGCTATTTAGACTTACATGTGGTGGGAACAGAGATATAAAGGAGACGCATTCTGGGCATGGTTTGGGTTGTCCTTCAAATTATATGCATATTTTGTATTTTAGAATGGCAACACAAGTATATCCTGGACAATTTTCCCATCAGCATTTATACATGCTTCAAGCCCAGCATAACTCTTGGCAGACTTTCCATTCGATCTAGGGTTTGAAGATGATCTTGAGAATGGAAGTGTGTTTCCCTCTCTGGCATTCAAAATCCCCTCCGATTGTGAAATATGTGCGTTCTGGAGGATGGGACCTTAATAAGCTCCCCATAGACATGCAGATTTCCAAAATCCACTACTTTTATGTGGATGTATCAAAACTGGTATTTATATTCACATGTAGTGCACTTATTTTATGTGCATGTAGTAGACGTCAAGGCATGCTTACTAAAATGTGCACTATGAACACATGGTTAGGTAGCCAAACCATTGTGGAGACCCGCACCAACTACAGGGTGTGTGTGTGCATCCAACCCGCTGCTATTGGTACATTGCTAATGCACAGCACCACAGAAACCAACACACAGGTGCACCTACCACCACCCATTGAAGTAGTGTTAAGTGCACCCATGCTAACAGCAACAATCATGGCTAGCGCGCGCCCATCATGCCCATACTAACTGTGATGTACCGTCAGCGCCTATGTTCTGCCCATTTGCATGCTAACCTGCCAGCACTGGCTTTTCCGTGCAGGTGTGCCTACTACACCTTGAATCCCATGCTAGTGGTTAGCGCAGTTTAGTAAACATTCCCCATAGTGTATTGATCATTTAGGTCAGAAAATGGATACTTAGGACCCAGCGTATTATTGAAAAGATTGGCCAAACAATACATAAAGCATATGTATTTGGAGCCATGCATGACAGTGTGGTGTTGTCCTAACTCACCATGGATTTATGCACATTATCAGTGCGTTTGGTGCAACACCACAGCATCCTTTAAGGAAAGGGCATATTTAGCACGAAAACTAACATGCATTAATTGCAAAGCCTCCACAGTAACTGTTGGTATGACCAACTTGTTTCTGATCGTAAATGTGCAGATGAGTACCTAGCACATGGCACTATTACCATGGGTACACTTGTGTCCACCTTTGAGGTGGCATTAGGTGCAATGGTGCTAATTACAACATTGATAGCACATGATATATAGCCCTGTGTTAATTGTGATGTGTTCATCGTGCCCATTTTCTGCCCCTAAACTGCCCATTTGGCACACTAGCATTCAATTGATAGCACAAAAATTGATGTGCATTAACTGCTATACCTCTGCAGTAACTGTTACTGTTGGCCCAAGCATGCAGTTGTCATGAACCAAAGCACGCATTAACTGCAGAGCGCACTTTAGTAAAAGGCCCTTAAGTGTGCATTATTTCAATTTAGTGTTAATAATTAGCATAAACTAAAAAAATTTGCACTCAAGAGGTGGAATGAAATAAAATAAACAGCACATCCCTAGTAAATCAAAGCTTTAGAAAGACATATTTGTTGTAATACTGGTAGAAAGTTCGATTACTACAAAGCCTTCTGGGTAGAGATGAGGAGGGTGTGGCTGGGATGGTAAAAGTGAGTGATTTTATAGATATGCCTGAAATAGTAGAGTATAAATGAAGAAGAGAACAAAAATGGTCCTGGATAAAACAAAATATCTTACAAGTAGTCACAGTCTTTGGAGCCTATTTACACGCTATGTTAGCAGTGTTTTATACAGCTTTTAACGGGTTCTAGCATAGTGTTAACTGCTAGCAGATGCTAAATTCTATGCTCAACAGAAAATACCATTTTTGATTGGGGAATGAGTGGGAACTACCATACAGTTAAGACAGAAGTCATTATTGCAAGTTAACTGCAGTGGGCCTCTTTAGTTCTAAGGTCCTCTTTTCTGTGGTTCAATCGTTAATGTATGTTAGGGGGTTTCACCTCATCTGTATTGTCTCCCTGAGGAGTTTGCCTCCTTATTTCAGCTGAAAGTTGCTAGGATGTGTTCTTAGGTGGTGGTAGCGCCCCCCCCCCCCCTTTACATTTCAACTTGAGGAGGTAGAGCACCTTATCTGACTTTTGGGGAAGATTGGGTGCGCTTATGGAGGTGAGGGTCAAAGCTGGCCAGATTTCACTCCTAGAAATATAATGTTTGGTGTAGTACTTGCATTGTGCCAAAGAGAGCCTCTCTTTGGAGTTTATAAGTTTTCCTCTTTCTTCCAGTTTTTGGTGGATTCTCCTTGTATACCCTCTTGATCTAAATATAGGGTTTGTAGCATAAAAGTAGCAGTACATTATCTCTTCCTTATCTGCAGAAGTCCACTTAAGCAGAGTTAAAATCCTCTTAACTTTTTCATTAATTTCTATGGTTATCTCCTGCCAGAGTAGGTCCATGAACATGCTCACCATGGCCTTTATCTGTGACAGGGATGTTATCCACATCTGTGACTGGGTGACCAGGGAACTAGATCAGGGGCATGCGATGGATGTCATCTACCTGGATTTCAGCAAAGCCTTTGATACCGTTCCTCATAGGAGGCTTATCAATAAACTCAGTAGCTTGGGAACGGATCCCAAGATGGTAAATTGAATCAGAAATTGGTTGACTGACAGGCGACAGAAGGTGATGGTAAATGGAGGGATGAAGGGAAGGTGATTAGCGGGGTGCCCCAGGGGTCGGTCCTGGGCCCGGCACTGTTCAATGTATTTGTGAGTGATATTGCTGAAGGACTGAGTGGAAAAGGCTGTCTTTTTGCAGATGACACAAATATTTGCAACAGAGTGGACTCCCCTGAGGGAGTGGTTAACATGAGGAAAGATCTACAAAAGCTGGAAGAATGGTCTAATGCTTGGAAATTAAGATTTAATGCGAAGAAGTGCAGAGTCATGCACTTGGGTAGCAGAAATCCAAGGGAAATGTACGTGATAGGGGCGAGAGGTTGGTGTGCACGGATCAGGAGAATGACCTTGGTGTGATTATTTCTTAAGATCTCAAGGTGGCAAAACAGTGCAACAAGGCGGTGACAAAAGCCAGGAGGATGTTAGGCTGCATACAAAGAGGAATTACCAGCAGAAAGGAAGAGGTACTTATGCCACTGTACAAGTCACTGGTGAGGCCTCACTTGGAATACTGTGTTCAGTTTTGGAGACCATACCTTGCAAAGGATGTAAAAAGACTGGAAACTGTTCAGAGGAAGGCGACCAAAATGATTTGGAGCCTGCATCAGAAACCTTATGAGAAGAGACTTGAAGACCTAAACATGTACACTCTGGAGGAGAGGAGGGATAGGGGAGATATGATTCAGACCTTTAAATACTTAAAGGGAAATAATGAACAAACAAACCTTTTCCAAAGACGGGGAAGCTGTAAAACTAGAGGGCACAACAGGAAGCTGCAAGGTGGTAAATTGAAAGGCAATGTCAGGAAATACTTTTTCACAGAAAGGGTGGTGGATGCTTGGAACACCCTCCCGATGGAAGTGGTGGGGGCAAACATGGTGACGGAATTCAAAATGGCATGGGACAGACACAGTGGATCCCTTTACAGCAACAGGTTAAAATCCAAATAATCTGAACCATCTAATTTCTCAACAAATAGGGGTGTCCTCCATGGAGTTGTGGGTTCACCCCCTGAGCAGAGACATGGGGAGGGATTGCCTGTATGGAGCGGCAGGTGCACCTACTCTTGCCATTATACTAGGCAGACTAGATGGACCATACTGGTCTTTATCTGCTGTCATTTACTATGTTACTATCTGCAGTGCTTGCACTATCGCAACCACCATTGTTAGCCTTAGTGTGTAAGCTACAGGTGGGCACCTTTTTATTTTGGATGACCTGCCGTCAGTATGTATTTTTCTTTTTCATTCCTAGCATACTTCAATTGTAGTGTCGCCTTGCTGGGATTCAGTATAGATTTTGTACAACAGGGTCACCATGTGAAGGTACCCAGCAAGACTTGGGGAGAGAACCATAATCTCACCCCCTAAGAGAAGCACAGCAATTCACCAATCACAGCTAGCGAATTTTATGTTGCACTTCCCCTTGACCATATTAGTTATAACTCTGATGTTTGTCATGTTGTATTACTCTGCCTAGAGGGAGCTGAAATTGAAGCCAGGCTTTGCTAGATTATTAATGTCTCTTTTTAAAGGGGAATTTTCTCTGCTGCCTTAAAGAGGAGTTTTATTATCCAGTATTGAAGGGAACTTCTTTTTGTCCTGGACAAAGTGGATATTTATAGGGCCATTTCTAACTTGCTGGCCTTAAGGAACATGATTGAAGAGGCTGCAGCAGGTCAGCGTTTGTGTTTTCTGGAGGAAGCTTTTGGTTTGGTTGTCCAACAGGTAGGCTTTAATGTTACAATAGTACAGAAATTCTTCTTGTATCTTTGGTGAACGATATTCATTTATTACTCGATAAGGTCAGGAAGGCTTCCTTTTATTGTTGGAAATATTTGCAGCATTTGATACCGTCTGTCCTCGTTTTTTATTGGACTGTTCGTCCAGGAGCAGTACTGTGGTAAAGTGCTATTGTGCTTTGTTTCTAATTTTATTTTGATTTTATTTTTTATACCGCACTCTTTAGAATCAGTGCAGTTTACATGTATACTAACAGGTACTTTTTATTCCCTTGTCCCAGAAGGGCTCACAATCTAAGTGGTACCTGAGGCAATGGAGGGTTAAGTGGCTTGCCCAAGGCCACAAGGAGTGGCCATGGGACTAGAGACCCCAGTCCCTGCGGCCTGAAGTTGCTTGTCCCCATGCGGGAATTGAACCCCTGGCCTTCTGGCTTGAGGTAACCTGTCCCAACCACTGAGCCACTCCTCCCTCAATTCAAGTAACGGGGAGCAGGTGGTACAGCTGAAAGGGGAGGTGTCCTCTCCTTGGCTCTTGAGAGGGTCATTCCGCAACGCCCATATGTTCCGCATACTTGGTTTTTTTTTTTTTTCATTTTAATTTTTATTTACCATTTCCATGCACATTACAAACCAGTTCGTTCTCAACATTATACAATTTACATAGTCATTAGTTTATGCCCCAGCTTGTTATTTCTCCTTTCTTTGTATCCCTCCTTATACCTTCCCCCATCCTCCCCCCTCCCCACCTGCGCTCTACATTCATACCTTCCTCCTCCTCTCACCTGGCCACTCGTACTCATCGCCTCTCTTTTCACCCTTTCACCATTAACTCATCCCACCAATCTATATCGCGAAGGATCTGAACTAAGTTTCATCCATTCCGCCGTCCTTTATTCTCCCCCTCTCTCCAGCCTTCCATGATTCCAACCATTTCCACACTCTCTTCCATTTATCCACTCTCTTCCCCCCCCCCTTCTCATCTCCGTCAATCTATGCATCAAGATGGCCTCAGCCACTCTTCTGACAAAGCCTGCCAGCTTAGGTAAGTCCGAACCCACCCAATGCTGAGCTATCTCGCATCTTGCTGTGACTATACAGTGATGCAAGACCCTACCTTCCCTCTTTGGGACATCCTCCTCCAACTGATGCAGTAAGCAGGCCTCTGGCTTCCTTTGCAATCTATATCCAGTCATTTCAAAAATCATTTCTATAATCGTTGCCCAATATGCTTGAATCTTCTCACATTTCCATCACATATATAACCAATCTCCTCGCTCCACCCCCTCCAACATTGATCATTGTGTCCCACTCCAGCTCTTTTTTTTACGTACTGGTGTCCAGTACCAACGATATAGCACTTTATAAGCATTTTCTTTCACTTGTGTGGCTAGGGATATACTGGCCACTGTCTGTAGTATCTTATCCCACACCTCTTCATTCCAGCTTACCCCCAGATCCTCCTCACATTTTATCATAAACCCCAGTTTACTTCCCCCTCCCTCCATCAATCTCTTCTAAATTCTGGACAAAGCTCCTTTTTGGCCAATGTGGCCTGAGCAAAGTGCCTCAAACCACCCTCTATGTTCCCATAAATCCTTCCATAACTTCCGTTGCCTCAAAAAATGTCTCAATTGTAAATATGCATAATAATGGCTATCTCCCAGCCGGTACAGGTCCCTGATGCCCTCAAACTCAAGCATGCCCTCCTTGCTCACTATTTGAGAAATCTGTGAAAGTCCCGCCTTTGCCCATCTGCGCAAAACAGTTACTCCTGGTCCCTGACCCCTATCAAAACATGCCTCCAGTGTCATTCCCTGTATGTATTCTTTATCTTGTACTAATTGTTTTCTATTCTGTCTCCACACCCTCAAACTGTGGGCTATTATGGGGTGTTGGTGTTTATTTTCAGCACTATTACCACCCCTCCAAACCATTCTGTCCAATCTCCCCCTACTTACCAAGTCTTCTTCCATTTGAACCCAGTTTCTGTGTCCCACTGTGCCACTCGTATATCATTTTCAGTTGAGTAGCCTCATAATATTTTCTAAAATTAGGTACCCCTAACCCTCCCTCTCCCTTGACTCTTTGTGTTACTGCCATAGCTACTCTTGGCCATCTATTCGACCATATGAATCGATTAACAAGTCTTTGTAGTTGTTTTAACTTTTTAGGCGGTACCAGTATTGGTAGCGTCTGGAACAGGAACAAGAATCTTAGCAGTAACATCATCTTTATTGCCGCTATGCGTCCAAACCATGAGAGGTATCCCCTCCCACACCCATCCAACAAGCTCTCTACCTGCCCAAATAGTTTTGGATAATTTAGCTTGTATAGGGCATCTATCCTATTACTAATTTGAATCCCTAAATATCTAATTTTTTCTCTAGCCCATCTGAATGGGTATTTCTTCTACAGTATGTCCTGTGCATCTCTATTTAATGATAAGTTTAATATTTACGATTTTGTCCAATTAATAGTGAAACCCGAAAGCCTTCCATATTCTTTCAATTCCCACATTAGTATTGGTATAGAGAACCGAGGTCTAGCTACACTCAATATTATGTCATCCACAAACAGGGATATTTTATATCCTCTCCGCCCTACTCTTATTCCCTTAACATCGGCCCTCTCTCTCACCCTCTCCGCAAATGGTTCCAAAGATATTTATTTATTTATTTATTTTATTTATTTATTTATACATCTTTTCTATACCGCCACTTCCAGAGATCAGTGGCGGTTTACAGGTAACAAACTTTAATAGTAGAATACTATTATTTTACATAGAACAGATTTAGAACAAAGAACATTCAACTATTAAATGTAACTCTAATACAAAAAAGATAACAGGAGAAGTAGGAACGCTTGAAACTGGGTATGCATTAGTTAATGTTTCAAAACATATGTCAACATTAAAGGGATTATTTACATTAGTTACAATTATTTACATTAGCGATAAGCAAATTGCATTCAAGAGTAAGATTAATCTAGGTGAGCAATGTGGATGTGAGGGAAAGATTTTATGCCTTGTCTAGGTAGAGTCAGTGAGTGACTGATGTTCGGTGCTTTTCTCTGAGTTTGGATTATCTTCAATTTGGAGGTTATTGTAGTACAGAGTAAATAGATGGGTTTTTAGATTTTTTCTAAATAATTGAAGGTCCTTGATTTCTCTTATTTCAATTGGGAGGTTGTTCCATAACATAGGGGTGAAGAATGAGAAAGCTGTATTACTTGTCTTCTGACTTGTCTTTCTAATAGAATCAGGGACTTGTATCGTGTGAAGGTTTATTCTTCTTCTTGATCTATTTTCATGTGGGATGTTGATGAGCGTAGATAAGAAAGATGGTGCTATATTATTAAAGATCTTAAACGTAGTAACTAAGGACTTGTAGATGATTCTGCATGAGACAGGTAGCCAATGGAGAGCGTAGAGAATCGGAGATATATGATCTGATAGTTTCACTTTATAGATGATCCTTGCAGTGACATTTTGGGCTAATTGAAGTGTGTGTATATTTTTCTTAGAGGTCCCTTGAAGAATACCATTACAGTAGTCTAAATGTGGTGTTATAAGTGTTTGAGCCACGGATCTGAAGTCAGTGTTATCTATCAATGGTCTAAGTTGTTGGATTGTCCTTAATTTGAAATATATTGATTTTACAGTTTGTTTTATATGTTTGGTGAGGCTGAGGGTCTTATCTAGTGTGACTCCCAAGTAGTTGATCTCATCTCTAACTGGGAGAGTAGTTTTTCCAATGTTGATTTCAGGCGGTGGAGTGAAGCTTGTGTTTCTTGTTATAAAAAGATATAGCAAAAAGTAGGGGTGATAGGGGGCAGCCCTGTTTCGTTCCTCTCCCTTGCCCAAAAAATTGAGAGCAGGCCCCATTAACCCTAACACATGCCTTCGGATTGTGGTATAGCGCTTTTACCCAACTTAAAAATTCTTCCCCCAATCCCATTCTTTCCATTACCTGGAAAAGAAATGGCCATGACACCTGGTCAAAGGCCTTCTCCACATCCAGCGACAACAGCAAGGCCTCCTCCCTACTTTGTTCAGTGGACCAAATCATATTTAAGATCTTTCTAATATTATCCGCTACCTGTCTACCGAGAATAAATCCTGCTTGATCCAAATATATCAACTTCCCTATCTTCGTGTTTAAACACATAGATAGTATTTTCGCTAGTAATTTGTCATCTATATTGATCATTGAGATAGGTCGATATGAAGAGCACTCTTGTGGATCTTTTCTCTCTTTATGTATTACGGTTATTCCCACCCATCCCATAGTATCCGCTAATCTACCTCCCTCCCGTGGGAGATTAAATAATCTCACAAAGGGTTTAGTTAATATCTCTCCAAAACGTCTATAAAAACCTCGCTGTGAGCCCATCTAACTCCGGAGCCTTATCTATTTTCAACTGTTTTATAGCCCGTTGTACCTCCTCTGTTATAGTCTTGTTTAATTCTTTCTGTTCTCTGTCTTCTAATTTCGGTAACTGAATTGAATCAAGATAACTCTGTACTCTCTCCCTCTGTGGAGGGTCCCGTGCTTTATATAACCCCTGATAGTATCCTCTAAAGACCTCCCTAATCTCCCCATCCTAATATACCTGCTCCCCATCCGGATTCCGAATTTTCATTATATAAGAACGCAATTTCCTCTGCTTCAGTTTCTGAGCCATATATCGCCCCGCCTTATTACCTCCCTCAAAGAATTCCTGTCGCAACAACTGCATATGATATCTTATCTTTGCTGCCTGTAAGTCATTTAACTGTGCTCTTACTGCCAGCACCTGGCCTCTTTATTCTCCTTGCTTCCCTTGCGCATCTAGTTCTTCCAGTTCCAGCAAGCTTGCTCTCAGTTCCCTCCCTTTCCTTCCGTTTTCACGCCCCCCATTTAATTATAATTCCACGCACTACTGCCTTATATCCACCCCACACCCCTCCCCAAGTTACCTCCCCATTATCATTCCAATGGAAGTATTCCCTTGTTTCCCTCTCGATGTCTGCTCTTACCCTTCCATCTTCTAATAGCGATTCATTAAGTCTCCAAAACTGTAAGCCCTTCCCCTTTCCCTCTATTGTCAATCTGACTTCCACTAGCGCATGATCTGACCAAGTAATCAAATCCATATACGCCCCCTTAATCCTACCCCCCATCTCTTTCGATACCCAGATAGCATCTATTCTGGAATATGATCCATGTACCGGTGAAAAATAAGAAAACTGTCTCTTCCCCGGGTGGTGGAATCTACAGGCATCAATCAAGCAATGGTGCGCTACAAAATTGTGGTAGCGCTTCCTATCCGCCCTCTTACCATCCCTTTTCCCTGAGGCGTCTCTTACTGGATTCCACATTAAGTTGAAATCTCCTCCACAAATGAGGGGACCCTCCCCCAATTTCCCCACCTCTTCATTCAGCTTTGTCCAGAATTCACTTTGCACCCCTGTTGGTGCATATACATTTACTATGCAATACCACTCATTTCCCATTTTTATCCGGAATAATACATATCTCCCCTCTTTATCCCTCACCACATTTTGCAATTGCATCTTTAATTTAGCATCAATCAATATGGCCACACCCCCTTTTTTCTTTTCCACTGTGTTGGATGCGTGTATACATACTCCATATCCTCTGGGTTTAACTAGATATTCTGTCACTCTGGTCAAATGCGTTTCCTGTATAAGCACTAGCTCCGCCCTTTGGCGTGTGATTTCTTTATACAATTTTTGTTGTTTAAATGGTGAATTAAGACCTTTTACATTTAGCAATACTATTTTAACTCACCTTTATACTTTGTATCCCCTCTGCTCTCTGTGTCCTTACCCCTACCCCCCTTCCCCTCCCCTCCCCCCCTCCCGCCCTACCTCCCTTTCCCCTCCCACCCTTCCTCCCTTCCCTCCTCCCTCCCTGCCTCCCTTCCCCGTCCCCTGTCTCCTCGAGGCAGACGCACCTTCCATTAATGGTGACTATCAATCAGACCACAGCCTGCCTCTGCCCCTCTATCCCAGCTTCCCCCTCATTCCTTATCCCTTCATCTCCTGCCTGGTCCTCCCCTCCCAGCTTCTCCACCACCTAGTGGCTCCTCCTCCCCTTCTCCCCCCTACAACCCCATGCTTGCCTATCCCCCCTTCACCCGGTCCTCCCTCTACTCTAATCCCCAACTTCCCTTCCCAAGATAAGAGTGTTGCAAAACATTTTCATAAACAGATCCTTACCCCCCTCCCTCCCATTCTTCCCTCTCTCCTCCACTATTTCACCCACTCCTTCCCCTAGCCCTTATTCCCCCCCCCAACCACCCCCCTATTTTTCTCAGCCACAACCCCTTACACAGCAATCATCAATATTCTTCAATACAGTCCCTGCACAGTTTCTTTTCTAACATATCTTGCCGTTGTTCTCAGCTTCAACCGTTGCTCTTCTCCATCGCTTTCCCTCCGTGGTTTCCTTTAGTCAATCTGGCCAACCTCCTGCCATCAGCTGATGCTTTGTGCCACCTCATGCTGTCCGCCCTCAATGTAGATGCTGTGTGGGTTTTTGTTCTGCTTGTACCTCCTGCCCCTTCCAGAAGATTGGATAGTCCCAAGTCCTTAAGCGCTCGCCATGCTTCCTTGCTTGTCTTCACTCGCCGTGACATCCCCTTCACCGTTATCAGCAGACCAAACGGATACAGCCACTTATATCACATGTCTTCCCTCCTCAAATATGCTGTCACCTCCTTCAGCTCTCTCCGGCGTAGTAATGTGCCCAGGGATAAGTCCCGAAACAATTCCAACTCATGCTCTTCCCATTTGAATTGCTTTAATTTTCGAGCAGCTTTCAACAATCGTTCTTTAGTTTTAAAAGAATTCAAGCATACCACAATGTCTCTTGGTCGATTGTCTCTTACCGGCCCCAGTCTTCTGAGGGTCCGCTCAATTTGCAGTGGTACCCCCTCCCCGCCTTCTTCTATAGCTGCGGCTTGTAACAGAGATCCAAATACTTTTATTATAACTTCGTCACAATTCTTATATTTAGGATCCTCTGGGAGCCCTCACACTCTTTTATTACATCATCTAGACCAATCTTCCAAGTCCTCCGACTTCACCTTCAGCTCCTCTTGCACTTGTTGTAATTCCTCCCATCCTTTCTGGAGGTCTGCTATTACTTCCCCATGTTGTTCCAACTGATTTTCTGTTTCTTCTACCCGAGCTCCCAGTTCTGCTATATCGTGTCTTAAGGCTTGCATTGTCTCTTTAATTTCATTTTTTATACTGCTAATTTCAACTTTAAGTTCCTCTTTCAGTTCTGTTAGCCACTGCTTAATCATATCTGCTACTCCTGGGCCCCAAGCCCCCTCCATCTCCTCCTCCTGCTCAATCGCACGCTCTGCCACCATTTTAGCCTCTTTTCCCCCCTCTTTCCCTCCTCTTGAGGGAACATAGGATGATCTGAATTCCACTAATTTTTTCTTTGCTGACAGTCCTCCTTTTGATTTATCCATCTGCTCTCTTTGTTTCTCTGAGTGAGCTTTAAATGACTCTGGATTGCGCAGTGACTTTCCCCTTGCAGCTTTGGTCTCTTTCTGACTATCTTTCTGCTCCCTCTTTTAGTTCAGCTACTTTTGCTGTAGTCAATCAATAACTCAGTTTGTTTCTGAGCAATGTATGGAGTCTCACCTTATTTAATTAATCTTGAGTTTCTATGCTATACAGGGCTTCCTTGTGGATCGCTTTGCCTTGCTGCACTGTGTTTTGCTATGTTGTACTCTGAGTTACAGAGACGTTCCACTCTCTCCGTACCAGTTCTGTGCTTTCCTCCTCTACTTCATTGCAGAAAAATCGCCTCCTTTTCTCTGCCTCTGCTTCTTTTTGATAAAATTCGCTTGCTGTAGCGTTGTCAATCACTAGCCCCACTGCCGTTGACACTCTCAGTACGGCTCACCCGATCGCCCCTCTGGCGTACCTAGTGGTTCCCCAATCAGGCCCCCCACTCTGCTGCTAAGATGAAGACTGCCTTTTGTTGCTGGTTCCCTTCTCCTGCTGTGCCAGCTCTCAAGTTTAATCTGTTCCTTTTTCCCCTGCAGCTCCTGTACTCTCCGGCCCTCCTCCCGTGCTTATCTCTTTTCGGCACGCTTCCTCTCCGTTCTGCTCAACCATGTGCATGCAGACTGGAGCTCCCCGCTGCTGGTGTGCTCTATTCTCCGGTGCTTTCTGCTGCCTGCACAGCCTCCTCTTAACTCTCGGGAATTGCAAGATCTACTTTCCTTGCATTTCCTTGCTCAATTTCGCTTACAGGGATACTTTCCCCCTGTTATTTCAGGCTTTGGTGGCGGAGCTCTATCACACCGCCGCCATCTAGTCCGATGACATCACCGGAAGTCCTCCCCCCCCCCCCCCCATACTTGTTTAACATCTTTATGGTCCTTTGTATAGAGCCAGATATGTCTTTTTACATCTACACAGATGATGTGCGCCTATTGGTTCTGCCAGCTAGAAATGCACACAACGTGCCATTCAGGAGCAAATGACATTGTTTTCTCATTGGCTTTGGATTATGAGGTTAAAACTTAATGTAGCCAAGACAGAGTTATTGTTTTTGACTGAAGTGTAGATGCCTTTGTACTGCTCTTGCTTCTGGCCAATGGTCTTGGAACTTGAGAGTTTTATTGGACTCCCATTTGTCCATGATTGTAGATGTTTAGTAGTTGATGTAAGGCCTTTTACTTTTGCTGTGACAAATCTGGCAATTGCGCCCTTATTTATCAGAATGTTATCTCGGGAAGATGGCCTCGTAGCTGTTGCTCTGCCTTGTTGTTGGGCTTGCTCCAAAAGGATGTAGAGCAGATTCAGTTGGTACAGAAAACTACTGCTAAGCTTATAAAGGGACTGTGGAAATATGATCATGTCACCCCAGTTTTATATGAATTACATTGACTGCCTATTAAATTTAGGGTTGAATTCAGAGTTCTTTTGCTGGTCTTTTAATCACTACATGGTACAGACCCAGATTATCTGAGCTCTAAATTACATTTGTATTTGCCCATGTCCTCTATGCGGGTTATGTGTAAGGTTAAGCACCGAGGCAAAGCCTTTCTCAATTCAAGCACCTCTCCTTTGGAACGCCATGCCAAAGGAGTTACAATTTATTGATCATTTCAATGAAAATGTTCTTGTTCGCAAAAGTATTTGAGGTATTTGTAGATGGGTACTAACTTTGCAGGGGGTTTGTTTCATAGGGGATACAATGATTTGGTTACTTGGGGTAGGGGTGGGTTAGGATGTGACTCGGGTGGGTTTTATAGTATATTTCTTTTTACTTTATGTGATGGACTAACTGTGTATGCTGCATGGAGAAATATTAACTATGCAATATAGAAACATGACTGCAGAAAAAGACCACATGGCCTATCTAGTTTGCCCTTCCATATCAACTACTACAATAGTCCCCTTTTTTCCTTTAGAGATCCTCTATGTTTATCCCATGCTTTTTTGAAGTCAGATACTGTCCTCATCTCTACCATCTCAACTGGGAGACTATTCCACACATCTACCACTCTTTCCATAAAGAAATATTTCTGCATATTACTCCTGAGTCTATCCCCTTTCACCCTCATCCTATGTCCTCTCGCAGCAGAGCTTGCTTTCAATTGAAAGAGGCTCTCCTCCTGTGCATTTTTGCCACAGAGGTATTTAAACATCTCTATCATATCTCCTCTACCCGTCTTTCCTCTAAAGTATACATATTAAGATCCTTAAGCCTGTCCTCATATGCTTTATAATGAAGACCACTAACCATTTTAGTAGCCACCATCTGTACTGACTCCAATATGTTTTTATCCTTTTGAAGGTGCGGTCTCCAGAATTGCATACAATACTCCAAATGAAGTCGCACCAGAGATTTATACAGAAATACTATCACCTCCTTTTTTTCTGCTGGCCATTCCTCTCCCTATGCACCCAAGCATCCTTCTAGCTTTCGTTGTCGCCTTTTCTACCTGTTTAAATACTTTAAAATTGTAATAAAAAGGGTTTCTCCGGACATTGAACAGAGTGTTCCCTCCCTCTAGCTCCAGTCTGTTGGTCCTGACAAAAAAGAACGGGGTAGCTTGGCAGTATTGTTTTCACTAATGACTTTTTTTTGTTCATATTGGTTTATTTGTGTCATTGGTTGCACGGGGGTATATTTTGAATACACTTTAAAATTGTCAGCAGGGGCGGTTCTATCATTAGGCCAACTGAAGCAGTGGACTCAGGTGGAAGTTTCTCAGGGGCGGCACTCTGGCTGTCTTTATTTCTCATTTTGCCACCTCTTGGCTGCCACTGTCTTCCCATTGCTCTTTTTCCCGCTCAAGCTCATCTGAACGAGAAAAAAAGCAGCGAGAAGGCAGTGGCAGGCCAGAGGCGGCAAAATCAGAAATAAATACTGCCATAGTGCCGCCGCCCCGAGAAACTGCTTCCCGGACTGAAGGAAAGACATAAATGCATGCTGGAAGTCGCGGCTGTTACTGACAGATCGCAGGGATCCCAAGCACCACAGGCAGAAATGGCTGGGAGAACAGGTGACTTCCATGGGAATCCCATGCGTTGGCCTGAGCTGCTTTTGTTTCAGAGCTCCAGGAAGCACTACACCAGTAATAAAGCCTTTTGGCAGCACTAAGGCCACAGCAGACTCCAGGCTGCGGATCGGTGAGTGAGTCTTCTTTAATGCAATACTGCTTCAAATTTAATCATTGCTGTAAACCAGGGCTTCCCAAACCTGTCATGGGGACCCTAAGTAATATGAGGTACATATTTTTTTCTTTCACTGCATAGTTAAGCTTTGAAACTCATTGCCAGAGGATGTGATCAAAGTTGCTAGTATAGCTGGTTATACAAGGTTTGGATAAATTCCCGCAGGAAAGTATTAAATGTTGACCTGGGGAAAGCTACTGTTTATCCCTGAAGATGTGTAGGATGAAATCTGGCTACTTCTGGGATTATTCCAGGACTTGGATTGGTCATTGTTGAAAACATGTTACTGGGCTTGATTGAGCTTTGGTCTGATCCAGTAGGACTATTCTTATGTCCTTATACTGTATGAAAACTCATGAATATTCAGTTTTTACATTCTGAAAACCTTGTAATGTCTCCAGGACAGTTTGGGAAGCCTTGGGGTAAACACTAATGCAAAACTGAGAAAAACGATGCTAAATCTTTTCCTACTTCCTGTGCGTGTGGAATGGGAATAAAATGCTGCAGGGCTTAAATAAACCTCTCTCCCACAGAGCAGACTTATAAAATGAAGAAAGCACAGCTGGCCCTTGAGAGATTTAGTCAGTCAACCATAGTGATTAGTGGTAACCACAGTCCCCAGTTTTTTGCTGCAGCTTAAGGGGAGATTCCATAGCAAGAATTAGAAACGTCAGCTGCAGTTTCTGAAATTCTGAAGTACATCTGCAAAAATCTCTGTATATTTCAACCCCAAATAATGTTGCATATTGTGATGTTTCTTGCATTTCCTGTTAATTTATTTGATCCATTTTGGTGTTCAGTTTATCTAGTAGGCATATGGATGTTCTAGGGCACATGGCAATATTTACCATGCTGTTCCTTTCTGAGTAGGCCCCTTGTTGTATGCTGGTATGGTATGGTAGATTTGGCCTTGTAGATCTTTGGTGACTGTTGTAGGGTTTTATATTAGTTTCCAATATGCCTACTACTGGAGAATGTTTGTTGTTGGTGAGATGACCAGAATCAGATTTTTTTTTAATATATTGAGTTCTGTGGGTGAATGTCCTACCTCTGCTTTGCACCCATTGTTCATTGTTGAGGAGGGGATTCTGTGAATATGAAATTTATGTTCAAAAAGAAAAAGCAAGCTGCATAACGCAGTTTATAACAACAAAATACAAATGAATTATAATTTTGAGTTACAAACTGCTGTGGTTCTCACTCTTTCTTTTAGTTCCTTGGTGTACAAACATCTTGCATTTGCTCCACATTATCTAATTGGCTTTTTGGTTTGGTTCAGTCCTTGACTGAAGTTTTGAGGAAGATCCCATCACCATCTCATCCCTCACCTCAGGCAGCAGATTGCCTTAAGCCGCCCCTGATTGTCAGACACAATCACACCCAATTCCTGCTCTTCTTTTGTGGACAGAAGTACTTCACCCCTTACACTGTACCGCTCTCTTAGATTTTTGCAGCCAAAATGCATTTTTTAGCATTAAATCGCAGCTGTAAAATTCTTGACCATTGTTCAAGCTTAGCTAGATCCCTCCTCATGTTATCTACACCTTCCTGGATTGCAGATTTTAGTATCATCTGCAAAGAGGCAAATCTTATCCGACAGCCTTTGCACAATATCACTAACAAAGATGTTAAAAATAAATGAATAACTACCTGTTAATGCAGCAGGAAGCATAGAGCAGTAAATGTTACCTCAGGAGGTGTAGTTACTACATTGATTATTATCAGCTGTGTCATTAATGCTTGGTAGTGACTTTTCCTTTGCATTAACTGCACAGTAGCCCTCCCAAAAATGCTGTGAATGCCCCCAACAGTTAATGCAGAGATTTTGCAGGTGTTACACAATAAGCTACAAAACGTTAACAGGAGCAAGCAACTGCTAGGTGCAATATATTCATAGCGGTAAAGACAGCAATAATTGGAGAGTCTGAAGAGTCCCATTAAAGCCATGTTTACTAAAGCTCAGTGTGCGCTTATGAACATTAGTGTGTGCCATGCAGGCCTGTACCTAGCACTGTTAGAGCGGTGCGGCCGCACAGGGTGCAAAGGCTTAAGGGGTGCATTTTAGCTGTGTTCTGTTGCCTGACGCCGCTACTTTTTCTTCTCTCAGCAGTGGCAGGCAATGGCAGGACAGCTAAAATGCACCCCTTAAGCGTTCCGCGGCATGTTAAGCGACTTGCACATTGGTCGAGCCTCTTCTCTCCCGCTGTGGGGGAGGCGCACGCAAGGGTGGTTCTCTCATTAGGTGAACTGAGGCGGTCGCCTCAGGTGGCAAATTCTAGGGGGCAGCACTATTTGCCGCTCCCTAGAAACTGCCTATGATAGAACTACCCGTCTGCAAAGATTCATCTTTTAAAATGAAATGAGAGATCACGTGAGCACATGAGCGGGTAAGGTGCTCCTTGCCACGCTCCCGGGCCGCTTAAGAAACCTTTGCTAATACCGGAGGCTAACGGAGGAGAAGCTCGAAAAAATTTTTTACTGGTGGCTGTCGGAGTGTCGGGGGCAGCTTTGGAGAACGCGCCAACCTTAACCGGGGTGAGATGAAGGCAGCTACGAGGAGGGAAAAGCCGGCCACCTCCCGAGAAAACAAAATGGCGACCGACAGGAAAGGGAGCAATGAGCCTGGATCCCCCGGTAAGGACAACAGTGAAACCTCGCATGAGGAGACGGCACAGGAAGTAGTCCGCTTGCTAGAGCCCAAATTTGACTCCATAATGAAAAAGCTGGAGGCAATGGGGGAAGCATTCGCTGAGCAAACGCGGAGAATTGAGGAAATAGAGCAGCGTGTGAATGTGCTGGAGGAAGGTGAGCTCACGCTCGAACGAGCTACACAGAAACACCGGGAACAACTTGAAGCGCTGACGCTTAAAATAGATGACCTAGAGAATCGGTCACGGAGGAACAATCTCACGCTGGTCGGTGTGCCTGAATCACGAGTGGACAGTCAGCTATTTGAGCTGTTTGAGACATGGTTGCCGAAGGTGCTGGGCCTGGATAATCTGATTGGCCATATCAAGGTGGAAAGGGCTCACAGGCTAGGCCAGCGCGTGGAGGGCAGAGACCGGCCGCGACCAGTGCTGGCCAGGATTTTAAATTTTCAACACAAAACCCTCCTCCTACAGGCCTATAGGAAGCGGAGAGACCTCAAGTTAGATAATTCTCCGATCTTAATGTTCCAGGACTACTCCGCCATCGTGGCAACCAGGAGAAAGGAGTTTTCATCTATATGTAGTGACCTTGCCAAGGGCGGCATCCGCTTTGCGTTAAGCTACCCGGCTACGTTGAAAATCTTCCACAACGGCAAATCGCATTCCTTTGAGCAAGCGGCTGTGGCACGGGACCTGGTGGCCACCCTCTTGAGCAAACCCCCGTCTGGGGGCACCTAGGGACACTTAGCTGGTGTTTGGCTGTGCAGCAGAGGGCACGTTGTAGCTCTGGCCTCTTTTGCTTGCTTGACCTGAGGACATGTGCCACTGCCATAAAAGATTGACTAACTCCGCAGCAACCTCCCCTACTACGGCATTGAGTGGCCCGGAGGTGTGGACAGTGATCTAGCTCCTGTTTGGAGCGTTCCTGCCTCGGCAGGACAAAGTAATTGGCCGGGATATCCCGGAGGGTAGGGGGAGGGGGGGAGTGAGTGGTGAATATTGAATGTGTGGGGTGCTGAGAGAAGTTTGGAGTGTTATAGGTTTCTTTAGTGTGTGTGGTTCTGTTCTTGGGGATAGGAGGGGTAGGGGGGAGGAGGGTGTGGGAAAGGGGGGTGGGGAGGGAATGGGAATAGGCAGGGGAGGGGAGCCCGGGAACTTTTGGACCTCATGGCTGAACAAGGGCGAGGGGAGAATCCTTCTCTGGGGCCGAGGCTGGGCGGTCCCTGGAGTAGATAGGAACAGTCTTGCAGTAAAAGGCCGTAGCACTAAGATCAAATACTCAGAATGTTAAGCTAATCTCCTGGAATGTGGGTGGAATATGCTCCCCTGTCAAGCGCACGCAAATTTTGCAGGCATTGAAAAGAAAAGGGGCGCATATAGCCTTACTCCAGGAGACTCATCTTAGTGAACAAGAACACAAAAAGCTGGTGAAGGACTGGGTGGCGAGCATGTATGGGGCCGCCTCTGGGGGGAAAACGGCGGGAGTAGCGGTACTGGTGAAAAAAGGTATACCATTTAAAGTGAAGAAGATTGAATCTGACCCGAGGGGACGCTATGTTTTCCTTCAGGCCAAATTGTACAAGAAGAGATTTGGATAGGCAATATCTATGCCCCCAATGTATACGATCACGCTTTCTTTAAGCTTTTATTGGGCTTTGTGAAGAAAGTGGGGGAGGGGAAATTACTGCTAGCCGGGGACTTTAACTGCCCCCATGACCCCCAGTTGGACAAATCCGTACCAAGCGGGGGTGGGGCTTGGTCCAAAAAAGGGGTGGGGTACCTGTGTAGAATGGGAGGTTTGTTGGATGTGTGGCGTACCCTCCACCCGGGAGATCGTGTTTATACTCATCAGTCGAGAGCCCACCTTACCTGGTCACGGCTCGACTATATCTTGGTGAGTGAGCAGGGGATATCTAAGGTGGACCAGACGGGTATAGAGCCTATAGCCATATCCGACCACGGTATGGTCTGGGTGACCTGGGAATGCCAAGGGGTGAGTAGGGCGAGCTGGCGCTTTCCGGCTTACTTATGGGAGGATACAGAGTTTCGTAGTTTTTTAGAGAACCAATGGGATGAATATGTCCTATTTAATGATACTTCTGATTGCCCACCCCTCCTCTTCTGGGAAGCTAGTAAAGCAGTTCTGAGGGGAGTGATCATGGCTTACACTGCTAAAAGGCGCAGACATTTGGATCATAGCATCCTGGTTTTGGAACGTAATCTACAGGCCCTACAGCGTAACCTTAGTAAGTCATGTAGACAGGGAGCCCGAGTACGTCAACAGGATTATGTCACGGCACAGTTGGCTCTTAATGAGCTTTTGCAGCGCCGAGCCAAGATGTCCCTGCAATACTATCAGCATAAATTGTATAGATATGGCAATCGGGAGGCTCTTGTATAGATATGGTCCGGGAGGCTCTTAGCTAAACTGGTTCGTGACCCGGGAAGGGCGCGTTTTGTCCCGGTTCTTAAAGATGCGGAAGGGAAACTGCAGCACCAACCGCAGCACATTGCTGAAATTTTTCGGAGTTTTTATGCCTCCTTGTATACAGAGGAGGAACGTGATTGTACCCAAAGTAGAGCGTTCCTGGATAGGGTGAAATTACCTCAGCTAACTGAGGAGGAGCTGCGGGGCCTTAATGCCCCTTTGACCGGGAAGGAAGTTCAGGATGCCATTAAGAGAGGGAAATCACATAAGGCCCCGGGCCCCGATGGGTTTGGGGCTGAGTACTATAAGATGTTGTCCCCTAGGTTAACCCCCAGTATGTTGGCAATGTATGCAGAAGCTCTGCAGGTGGGAGGCTTCCCCAGAGACATGCGCTGCGCGAACATTACTGTACTCCCGAAGCCGGGGAAAAACCTATTAGAACCTGCATCATATCGGCCTATCTCCCTTATTAACACTGATGTTAAGATCTTGGCTTCGATATTAGCAAAGCGGCTGAACCCTCTGTTACCCTCCTTGATAGATGAGAGGCAAGTAGGTTTCGTGATGGGTAGGGATGCGACTAAGAACATTGCTAAGTTACTTCTGGGGATGGAATACTGCATCGCGAAGCAATCGCCGCTATTATTAGTAAGCCTGGATGCTGAAAAAGCGTTTGATAGGGTTGCGTGGGCCTATCTGTGGGATGCTTTGGGTGGTTTGGGGATTCAAGGAGAATTCGCCCATTGGGTCCGGGTGTTATATCAGTCTCCCGCGGCAAGAGTTGGAGTGAACGGGGTCTTCTCAGAGCCCTTTACTCTGGAAAGAGGCACACGGCAGGGCTGCCCACTCTCTCCACTTTTATTTGTGTTGGCGTTGGAACCGCTATTGCGGGCTATCCAACAAGAGGTCCCGGTAGTGGGGATTAAGATGGGGGAAGAGGAGATGAAACTCAGTGCTTTTGCGGATGACATGCTTCTCTGTTTGACTGAACCTCAGGAATCCCTGCGGAGGGTACTTCTACTCATTCAGGATTACGGCAGCTTTTCGGGTCTAAAGATTAACATGTCTAAGTCCATGGCATTAGATGTTGGCGGAAGGGTGAAACCTGTTTGGCGTGGGGTTTTTCCCTCGCGTGGGCGGAGGGTTCCATTCGGTACTTGGGAATCCAGCTGCCTGCAAGCCCAGATACACTTTATCAAGCGAACGTGGAGGGCATGCTCGACAGGGCCAGGTTAACGTTCCAACGGTGGCGACCTTTTCCGTTGTCCTTGAGAGGTCGCATTGCTTTGTTCTCCATGGTAGAATTCCCCCGATGGTTGTATATGCTGCGACTCTTGCCGCTTTGGATTCTAGCTAGGGATTGGAGATTGTTCGACAGATATCTGAGTGGGTTCCTCTGGGGTGGGCGCCGCCCCCGCATTCCGCTCAAAGCCCTGAGGCGGAGAAGGGAGGAAGGGGGGTTAGAACTCCCATCGCTGCGAAACTATAATCTTAGATACTGTGACGCCCTCCAACGCCCTCACCGCACTGCCCCTAGGGGTGGCACGGCAGATTGTCTCTGTTTGGACACTTATAGTGCTATTTGGTATAGACACCTGCCTGATGAGAGACGGTGGATCACCTCCTTAATTGTAGTTGTGGTTTGCTTTTGTTAGCAGTCCGAATAGAAGGAGCACAGGACAATTTATAACATAAATTGCTTTTATTTTGATTTTCTGTAAGGAAATTATTCGTGGCAAAATTCCAGAAAGGTAAAACACATTCAACCAAAGGTATAGGATTCTTCTCCAAAATGTGCAAGGTGAATTTCTTCCATAAACTTCTCAACCTTGATAGCAGTATTTTCTAGTATTTACAAATGCAGTAGAAATATCTTTGTGCATTACTCACAAACTTTGGCAATATGAAAAGCTTTACTTTCCTTGCTGACTTCAAGTTTAAAACATTACTCAGAGTGCTACCTCTTAGCTTTTAAACCACTAGCTTTTTCAACTGACGTTACAGCAGCAATAAAACTAGCTAGGCTTTCACATGAGGTTTTTCTTATCCACTTGTCTGCTTTCCAAGCATACAATGATATCTGAACTCCTGACGTCTTCTTACTTGTTTCATACAGCATAAAGGAAAAGCTTTATACATTAGACACACAGAGACTGCAATCCATCGATTCAGCAGAGGACATTGATTTATCAGAGAGACAGTCTACGTCCATTTCTGTTAGGGAATTGTATGGCTCTGAGCTTGGGGTAATCTCTGGTTTAACCTGTTGTATGTTCTTCAGAAGCTTACAAAGGTTTCTCCACTTTAGCTCACGGTTCCCCTCTGTAACTGGGTTGGAACCTTTTGCTTTTCTCCCCCTTAATAGTTTCTCATCAGGAAATGCAAAAGCTTCTTGACTAGCAGTAACTCTCCTCCTAACAGGCTTTCTATAATATCTGTGTGGAGGTTCAAGACTAGAACTGCTATATTCTGATTCAGAGGTAAAATCCAGGCTTCTCTGCCGGTTCTTTCTATGCCCACACCCTTTGCACTTGCCTTGTAAGTAGTGGTCAGTCCTTCTGGGCTTAGCAGAATTAACAGCTTTGAAATCCTGCTTCCTTCCCTGGTTTACTGGCCTTTTTCTTTGGCTCCTAGCCTGCAACCGGTCCTGCCTTTGAACAGACCTTCTTTGCAGTCTTTCTGGTGTCTGAGCACATACCGTTTGATCAGTACCTGATTCCTCCTCCCCCTCAGCTGATTCTTCAAAGAAACTTTGTCCTCGGGGTTTTGCTAGTTTCCCTTTAGCATTGCAATTTCCTTTGCACCATCCTGTGCCTAGTCCTCGTGTGTGTGAAGCTCTGGAATCAACTCTCAGCTGATTCTCCAGCTCCCGTTCCTCTCTCCCCACTTCCTGTGTGACGCAGCTTATATGTTCTGTGAACTGTTTGCTTCTCTGACCCCACCCTCTCTCTGCTTGCAGCTGTCCTAGAGGTTGGGTGTGGCTTCAAGCTAACCCTGCTTCTATGTGCCTTGGTTTCATTCTCTCTGTGGGAAATGTGCTTCTGTGATCCCATCCCCCGCTTGTGGGAACAAATCTCAGAGTTTTTTCTACTTTTAAAGGGCTCTGCAGCCTTCACATCATCACAATACTTAGCTCGACATATATGGGGTTTGTTAGATGCGGAGGGTGGGTGTGCCCCAGTTCAGCAACTACGGGAAATTTCTTCCCCCTGTCACGGCTTGTACTTGCTCCATAAGGTGCGTAAGCGCGATCTGGGGGATAAGGGGGACAGTACCTATTTGAGAACCTTAAGGGTGGCTTGGCGGGAGCTGTGTGGGAGGGCCGGCTGGGACCCGAACTGCTCTCTCATGCTGCCGCTAGTGGGGAACCCGGATTTTTTGCCGGGGTTTGCGGATTTCACGCTCTTTCATGTGTGGCGGCAGAAGGGACTAGTTTGTCTGGGTGATTTGGGTAGAACAGCGGGTGGTGCCCTAGAAAGCTATCAGAATTTGAGTAGCACCTATAGACTAGCACCCCGGGACTTTTATGGTTACCTCCAAATTCGCCACTATGTGGATCAGTTGCGTAGGGGGGTCCCAACTCTATTGATTACGAAAGACCCGAGGAAGCTGATTGGGGGCTGGGTGGAGAAGGATTCGTTGGACTGGGATGAGAAGAAGCAGCTGCTCTGCCCATTGGTAGCTTCTGATTATCTCGTGGCTCTGGTCCAATGCTGGGTTAGAGATGGCCTGCAAGGATTGACAGTGGAGATCCTGCAGGCTGCTTTTGAGAGGGTTCCCAGGGGTGCAGTTTGGATGTACCTGCAGGAGATGCAGTACAGGTTCCTGTGGCGAGCCTACACTAGCGATAAGTGGGCATACAAAGTAGGCTTACGGGCGACAGCCATGTGTGGTTGGTGCCAACAGGAAGAGGGGACGTTGTTTCACAAGTTCTGGGTCTGCCCCAGGGTTCAGGGCCTATGGCAACAAGTGACCGCTAAGATGGGGGGCTGGCTGCAGTCGGAGGTCCCCATGAGGTGGGAGGTGTGTGTCTGTTTCACTGCTGGGAGGGGACTCTATCTTTACTTACTTCTTCTCATAGAGCTTTGCTTGATAGGGGTCTCCATCTTGTAAAGAAAACCTTGTTGGGTAATTGGCTGGAGGGCTCCCCCCCACGGCTTGCGAGCTGGGATAGATCCCTGATACACTTGATGTATATGGAAAAGCTCACGGCGAAGCAGTTAGGGGGGAAACATTGGGAACGCTTCTTGGAGCTTTGGATACCGCTCATGAACACCCTCCCAGTACAGGACCGCAGTGCAGTCTTGAATGTTTAGAAGACTTTCCCTGATGCGAGCATGTGTTAATGACATGGGTGTAGAGTTGGTTGTGGCTGATTCTCCCCTGGATTTAGGCCTGGTAATGTGGGGTCTTTGGTCCCGGGCATTGGGGTTTCCTTGTTGGGTGGGTGGGTGGGGGAGGGTGGGAAGGGGGGGGGGGTAGGGAAAGTTTGTAAAGTTTGTAAAGTTTGCAATATTTTTGCATAGTTGTGTACTAAACTTGCATAGTGTGTAATAATTTGCCTAGTTTGTATAATAAGTTCCAGGATAGCTTGGGACTCTTGCTAGCCTACTGTTCTTCTGCAGACTCTCCCGGCGATTGTACCTGGGGGTGGGCGAGAGCATTATGAAGGCCTTGGTGACGTCTGAGCATGATGTGTATTCTTACTGTTAATGTTAATCGCTTGGTCCGCTGTGCATTGTATACTGTTATGTTTTTGTTTTGGGAACAATAAAAATCAATTTGTAGTAAAATGAAATGAAAGCAGCCACGGGAACATTTCTCCATTCCCATGGCTCTGCTTTCAAACTGCTTGGCCCATCAAGCTTCGTGGAGCTGGCGGGGGGGCCGAGGTCATCGCTTTCGCCGTCCTTCCACTTCCGCTGGCTCCTTCCTCCAAAATGAAAGCAGCCGCAAGAACAGAGCTGCTTTCGTTTTGGAGGAAGCAGCCAGTAGAAGCGGAAGGGCGGAGAAAGCGACGACCTCAGCCCTCCCGCCAGCTCCACGAAGATTGACAGGCCAAGCAGTTTGAAAGCAGAGCCGCGGGAATGGAGAAATGTTCCCGTGGCTGCTTTAATTTCATTTTAAAGGATCGGTGAGGTGAGAGGGGGAAGCAGACGAGGGGGGCCTTCAGGGGAGCAGTCAAGGGGGGACCTTCAGGGGAGCAGTCAAGGGGGGACCTTCAGGGGAGCAGACAAGGGGGGGCCTGGAAGGGAGCAGTCAAGGGGGACCTGGAAGGGAGCAGACCAGGGGGGGCCTGGAGGACAGCAGACACGTGGGGCCGGGAAGGGAGCAGTCGGGGGGGCCTGGAGGGGAGCAGACCAGGGGGGGCCTGGAAGGGAGCAGACCAGGGGGGGGCCTGGAGGGGAGCAGACAAGGGGGGGCCTTCAGGGGAGCAGTCAAGGAGGAGCCTGGAAGGGAGCAGACCAGGGGGGGGCCTGGAAGGGAGCAGACCAGGGGGGGCATGGAGGAGAGCAGACCAGTGGGCCCTGGAAGGGAGCAGTCAAGGGAGGGCCTGGAAGGGAGCAGACCAGGGGGGGCCTGGAAGGGAGCAGACAAGGGGGGGCCTGGAAGGGAGCAGACCAGGGGGGGGGGGGGACCTGGAAGGAAGCAGACATGGGGGGGGGAGCTGGAAGGGAGCTGACACCCGGGGATGGCACTGGAAGGTGGATGGACAGGGGAGAAGTGGAGCTGGAAGGCAGCCGACATGGCAGGGGGCACTGGGACTGGAAGTTCGCTGATACCTGGGATGGTGTTTTAACTAGAAGGAGCTGGATGATGGGGAAAGAGGGGGACCCGAAGAGAATAGACACCAGTGGTGGTACTGGAAAGGCAAGGGGGTTGTTGCTGGGAGGGGAGGCTGTAAAGGGGGCTGATACTAGGGAGAGTTACTGGGACTGAAAAAAGGCTGATGGAAGAAAATGAAGAAAGCAAAACGAGAGACAAGAAATAGCAGATGGACTATAGACCATAGAAAAAGAGCTAAGGGAAGACAGAGGAAAACGGAAACCTCAGATCGGGACCAGCATGATCAAAAATCATCAGACAACAAAGGTAGAAAAAATAATTTTATTTTCAATTTAATGATTGGACTTTGTGCTATCTATATGTCACACAGTATGGGGAACTGCATCTCTTATCTGGTCTGGCACCGCATGTGGAGTCTGGCTTCTTGGGGTTTCACTTTAATTTTTGTCTACATGTTTTTATTTTTGCTTTAGGTTGTGGTCACTTATTCTGTACTTGGTGAGGATCTGTGTTCTGAGTGTGTGACCAAGGCCAGGTGTTCTGTTAACATGGAATTTGTATGTAAGGATCTGTACTGAAGTAATTTGACTTGTTCAGCTTTTCAAATAAGTGTATAGATGTTTTGGGACCCTTGCAGTGTTTATAGTGCTGCTTTTTTCTTGGTAGGCCCCTTATTATATGAGTTTTGGAAGTGTATGCTGGTATGGTATGGTAGATTGGCCTTGCAGATCTTAGTGACTTCAGTAGGGTTTTATATTAGTTCCCAATATGCCTGGCAATGGAGAATTTGTTGTTGGTGAGATGACCAGAATCAGCTTTTTTTTTTTTTTTTTTAATATATTGAGTTCTGTGGGTGAATGTCCTACTTCTGCTCTGCATGTATGTTCAAAAAGAAAAAGCAATCACCATATTTATTTATTTAGCTGTATTTATATCCTGCTTTTCACCGGGTCAAACTGTATTTTGTTATAAACTGCACCATAATGCAGTTTATAACAAAATACAAATGAATTATAATTTGGAGTTATAAACTGCTGTGGTTCTCGCTCTATCTTTTAGTTCCTTGGTGTGTGAACATCTTGTATTTGCTCCACATTATCTAATTGACTTTTTGATTTGGTTCAGTCCCTGACTGGAGTTTTGAGAAAGATCCCCACCTGGGGGGGGAGGGGTGCACATGGGGGGGGGGGAGAGCCATCTCATCCCTCGCCTCAGGCAGCAGATTGCCTTGAGCCGCCCCTGGGTGCGCACCCGATGTGCAAGTTGCATAGGGCGTGATCTTCCCTCGGTACAGCCCTGGTACCAAGTACCATATAGCCCACAAAAATATAATGGGTCACTAACAGTTAGCACACACAAATGTATTTAGCTTGGGCTAAGCTTTAGTAAACATGGCTTTTAGTCTTTATTTGCTGTTATCTGCTGCAATACCATTTAACGTCACTATGCCCTCAAAAATGTTAGGGACATGTTTACTAAGCTGCGCAAGCTGTTACCATGGTCTTGGGCATGCAAGATTGGCCCATGGTAATAGATAGCACAGGGAAAAATAGATCATGCAGCAATTTTCTGTGCTATCTGCAGAGCGTGTGGTAAATGGGGAAATGGACAGGATGGGGCGGAGAGTGTTCATGCCTCCAATACATAGCGCACTGCTTTTTTTGGGTAACATGGTGCTATTTGTACTAAAATGGTGCATTGCCTGCAAAGGCCTAATGCAGTTTAATAAACATGTTCCTTAGAACTATGTTGAATTCTGAGAAAACCAGAATAATTGTTGATGTTTTTAAAAAAGCATGTAGGTGGAATTGTTTGGTTTTTCCATCAAAGCTACTTTCTCAAAAATCAGTTTTTTTATTCCTGCCTGTTTATATATAAAATAAACTTCAATTCATATTTTTATATTTCACTGTTAATTCAACTGTGGAAAAAGAAGCTTTGCTGTAAACAGCATAAATTGTGTGTATTACTGTATATAAGAAGTGGATCATCTATGCTTTGGAAGAGTTAAACCAGCAAGAGTTGACAGTTTTACTTAATCATGTACTTCACTAAATTAAACCTTATGAAATACTTATAAGCATGTGGACTAAGGTTCTCATAGACAATCACCAACTAAACATTTCGTTAATGAAATAATGATTGATTATAATTACTAATTAAAATGTAGGATTGTGATGTTGGTTTTAAACATTAGCAAGACTAATGATATTTCCATTTTCAATGAATTTCCAATAAGGAAAATTATCACATATTTCAAAGAGCAGATATGGGCTGATTAGACATTGCTAAAACCAGGAATATAGAACTTTCCTTGTTAATGCAGTTTAAAAGTATTATTAATCAGATCTTTATTCTACTTTTGGCTTATACCTTCCTACAACAAAAGTAACTTGGAACATTGATAAGGGAAATGTAAAAAAAAATATTTATAGATGATACCATTGGGTGCAAACGTCAAAATTGTTTTCAGGTGGTTAGTCTTTTATTCAGCTTTGGTATGCCACAGTGTAGTTTCGGGGCTATTTGGGACTATGTACTGGGGCTACGATAATGCAAACTGGTCTGTATGTCAGTGACACACCATAACCTAGTGAGTCCCAAACTGTCCAATATGTTGATAATGAAAATATGGGAGATTCATTTGCAGGAAATGGAGGCAGTGTACATTCACACATATTCATTTCTGATAGCACAAAAACTTGATTGGGGATAGGTTTGTGAACCACTATTCTATATGACATGACCCCCCCCCCCCCTATGTTGACACACAGTAGCCCAGCATTCCAATATTTTTATGCAAGTACTGTACTGAATAGGTGAAGTTTCAGATTTTATTTCTTTACCAATACAATATTAACTCCATTTTCTATGTTACAGATAAACAGATAATAATCGGCTGTTATCCCACAATGTTGACTTTTTTCTATCTGTTAGACTCAACCCTACTATCCTGTTTGTGCTTAATGTATAATCTGTAAATAGCTATACATTAAGATTATACATTAAGCACAAACAGGATAGTAGGGTTGAGTCTAACAGATAGTAAAAAGTCAACATTACCCTTCCACAACTCGAGTGGTTGGTTATGTAAATAGTTTACTAGTACAGCTCCAAGTTACCCTTCCACAACTCGAGTGGTTGGTTATGTAAATAGTTCACTAGTACAGCTCCAAGTTATATGATTCTGTTCTCTGTATGTGCAAAGCTGTTCCCTCAGTCTTTGCAGAATTTGTTATTTGTAAACCACACTGATATTGAAGAGTGCGGTATAGAAAAACTGTTAAATAAATAAATACAGAAATAAAGGGGTCAAGTAGGCATAAAGTAGAGGATAGTAAACTGTTCAGTATTTAGTGCCATCATATACAAACAATCTCAAGTTTAAATCTGCATAATTTCTTATTATATACAAAATAGAAAACTTAAAACGAATGATAATTACAAAACTACTAATTAGTCAAATTATCAGGTTTTAGACAAGTTGAAGTGTGGTGGATTTGATAGTGTGGTTGACCTTTTCAGAATAAAAAACCTGTTAGCAATGAGGTGTTGTAGAATTCATCAGAGATTCATTAATTTGAGCAATCAGATGATTATAGTATGCATTAACACATCTGTGCATATCAGAACCTAAATGCACCTTTTAATGTTGTTGCACAGACTTTGCTTTGTAATGGAAAATTCATTATCTGGACAACCAAGAAAATGTATTGACTTAATAGAGTATTTATCGTGGTAATAATTGATTAACAAAACTAATGACTATCCTCTGAACAAGACAGTCACACTCTGAATCTATGCATAAATTAAATTAGCATAAATTTTGACTTCATTTAGAGAATCAATATGACATTCAAAAGATTTATTTTCCATTAAACATAAAGTTGTATTCTTTTATCTTAGATTTTGAATGTCTTAGAGTTTAGAGCATTGAAAAGTTTCATACTGTAGTATACATGGTTCCTTCTTTCTCGAGAATGGAGTAGTGTCCTTTGCAATTTGTCTGTGTCATGGGTACCCGCTTGATCCTCATCTTCCCCACCCTCACAATTCCATCTATTCTTCTCTCAGTGTTCCCTCACCTCTCCTCTTTTAGTCTATCTCCTGCTCATCAACTCATTCCCTTCTCTCAAAAGAGTAGGTTCAATCTCAATCCTCCAATTTCTTCATTCTTAATCGTTCTCTCAGCAGCCCCCTCCAGCCTTGGTTCCCTTTGTCTTTGCATGTTAAAAAGCTCCTTTCAGCAACTTAAAGGAAAACAACACTGGTCCTTTGAACTCCAAGGGGTCCTTTTACTAAAGTGCACTATGCAGTTAGTATGGGTTACAGCTCATGCTAATGATGTGCTCAGAGGAACAGTAACTATTAGCGCAGCGTCAGCAAAGTCCATGCTAACTGTGCTTCATCATGCGTTGGGGTAGTAAGTAGGTAGGGTAGGGGCAGAGAGTGAGCATGGTGAATTCCTTGAAGTCAGTGCACCCATGCTAACAGCATGGCTCGCAATTAGCAAGGGTGCAATTACTGCCACCTCAATAGGTGGAGGTGAGTGCACCCATGCTAATTTTGTCATGTGTTAAGGAATGGTACAGCACATTAATCAATAGGAACATGCTGTCCATGCCACCGATAGTTAGCACAGTGGTGTTGGACCTAGCTAGCACGCCATGGTTTTACACGTTATTGATATGTTAGGTGCAAAACCACAACACACTTTAGCAAACGGACCCTTTTTACTAAAACCCATTCGATGCACATTTGGCACAACAACTAATGTGTGTTAAGTCAAAGCCTCTGCAGCCTCTGCAGCCTCTGCAGCCTCTGTAGACAGCAAGTTCCTAGCAGTTACCACGCAAACGCATACCCTAATGCCACCAATAGAGGTATCACTAGGTGCACTCATCCTAACTGCAATGTGTTCCCCACGCCCATACCATGCACACTCCCTGCACCTTTGCACAATTTGCAATTGACTCACGTTTTATCAGCTACTAGCTGTCCTGTCCACATGGTAACAGTTACCGTGGGCTGTTACTGCCCACTAAAATGTGTGCTAACCACCTAGCAGGCTTAAGTAAAAGGGTCCCATTGGATCCATGGCTGCTTGGCAACACCTTCAAAAACTGACTGCCTAACTAGATATCTTGTTGTAAGCCAAAGAATTAAGTAATAGCTTTAAGTAGTTCATTTTTATGTCTCTAATCACATTTTGATTGAATTGGGCTCTTCAAAGCATTCATTCTGAAGATGCTTTCAGTAGGGTCATGGGTGCTTGTATAATCATTTTCCAAATTAGATACTCACGACACCAATTTGATTGTCTGCAGATTAGACTACATAATGCAAAGATCAGATTGGGGTTATTTTGGAGTAATAATGAGCCTTGGAAATTCTTTATTTAATCAATCATATATGTAATCCCATTCTCCAATTTTTCCAGTGAACAGGGATCACTCTTGGGTGCTATTAAGAAAGTAAAATTCAGCATAATCCTGGTAGTTCTTCAGTTCCTCTGATCCTATTTCCACCTATCTTCTAGGGTCCATCTTCTCCACTCTCATCCCTTCCATCCCTCATATTCGCAACCTATCGCTCTCTACTGCAACTGCTCCTGCAGCCTTCAAGCATGCTGTGGTCACACCACTCCTCAAGAAACCTTCACTAGATCCTACCTATCCTTCCAATTATCAACCCATTTCCCTCCTCTCCTTCTTTTCTAAACTACTTGAATGTACAGTTCACCGCCATTGCCTTGACTTTCTCTCCTCTCAAGCCCTTCTGGATCCACTGCAATCTGGATTTCATCCTTTACATTCAGGAGGAGTGGCCTAGAGGTTGGGGCAAGTTGCCTCCAGCCAGAGGGCCGGGGGTTCAAATTTCATTGGGGGACAGCATCCTCGGACCAAAGGGACTAAGGTTTCTAGTCCCACAGGCTCTCCTTGTGGCCTTGGGCAAGCCACTTAACCCTCCATTACCTCAGGTACAAAACATAGATTGTGAGCCCTTTGGGACAAGGGAAATATATACAGTACCTGAATGTCCACCGCTTTGACACAGTGAAAAGTGGTATATAAGCATTAATAAATAAATTCTACTGAAATGACTCTTGCCAAAGTCTCCAGTGACCTGTTCTTAGCATCCAAGGGCCTTTACTCAGTCCTCATCCTTCTTGACCTTTCATCTGCTTTTGACACTGTTCACCACCACCTTTCCTCGAAACCTTGCCCTAACCTGGTGTTAAGGGCTCTGTGCTATCTTGGTTCTCTTCTTACCTTTCCCACCACACTTAAAGCGTTTGTTCTGTTGGATCCTCCTCTACTGCTATCCCGCTCTCAGTTAGTGGGCCCACTCCTTTTCTCTCTCTGTACCCAGTGCCTTGGTGCACTCATCTCCTTCCATGTTTTTTATTTATTTTATTTATTTATTTTATTTATTTATTTATTTATTGGACATTTTTATACCGCTTTTTCCAATAGATCAAATGTGGTTTACAGAGATGGTACATATTCATTTACATTAAACAGGTAACTATATACAATTGAATGAGAACAGGTAACTATATACAATTGGATGAAGACAATTTTCTAATTAACTATGTACATATTGGGTCTGTAGATGTTGTATTATATTTTAATAACTTAGAGCTATTCTGGATGATTTTTGTTAGGTGCATGTTGTGTTAGGTTGACTGCAGGGGTGTCTTGGTTCCATTCTGTTTGAGAGTGCTCATGTGCTCATGTGCATTTCCAAAGTGTAGGGAAGACTCTCAGATCTATCTCTCTACACCTGAAATCTCCAGCAATCCAAGCCCAGATCTCTGCTTGCTTATCTAGTATTGTTGCCTGCATGTCTCACCATCATTTGAAATTGAACATGGCCAAACTGAGATTCTTATTTTTCCCCCTAAGCCCAGAATGTTGAATAGACTGAAGGGGAAAGAGGTGGTTTGCGGGGAGGCCGGCAAGGAGAAGGTTACAGTAATCAAGGCAGGATGTGATTAAGGAGTGGACAATTATTTTAGAAGTGTTAACAGAGAGGAAGGGGCGAATTTTGCAGATATTGTAGAGAAAGAAACGGCATGACTTAGCAATGAGTTGGATATGTAGAGAGAAAGAGAGAGAGGAGTCAAAGATAACACCAAGGTTACATGCTGAGGAGACAGGAAGGATAACAGAGTTATCCACAGAGACAGAGAAAGGGGAAAGAGGAGGGGAGGGATTTGGGGGAAAGATAAGGAGTTCAGTCTTGGCCATGTTCAATTTTAAGCGGCAGAGGGACATCCAGCTTGCAAAGTCAGAGAGGCAGACCGTAATCTTAGCCTGGATTTCTGGAGAGATAACAGGCGTAGAGAGGTAGATTTGCGAGTCGTCAGCATAGAGATGATAGTGAAAGCCATGGGGAGAGATAAGGGCACCAAGGGACTGGGTGTAGAGAGAGAAGAGGAGCGGTCCCAAGACGGAACTCTGAGGAACACCTACAGGTAATGGGGTGGAAGATGAGGAGGAGCCACCAACGCACACGCAGAAAGAGCGATGGGAGAGGTAGGAGGAGAACCAAGAAAGTACAGAGTCCTTGAAACCTAGTGAGGACAGGGTGATAAGAAGAAGATTGTGGTCAACAGTATCGAAAGCAGCAGAGAGATCAAGAAGGATGAGGACAGAATAGTGGCCTTTGTATTTTGCCAGGAACAAATCATTAGTGACTTTGGTAAGAGCTGTTTCAGTGGAATGTAAGGGACGGAAGCCAGATTGTAAAGGATCCAGGAGAGTATGAGAGGAGAGGAAGTCGAGACAGCGGTGATAGACTGCACGCTCAAGTAGTTTAGAGATGAAGGGAAGGAGAGATGAAGGGAAGGAGAGAGATGGGACAATAGTTAGAAGGACAGGTGGGATCAAGTGAGGGTTTCTTGAGAAGGGGTGTGACCACAGCATGCTTGAAGTCAGAAGGGAAAGTTGCGGTGGAGAGCGATAGGTTGAGAATATGAGAGATGGAAGGGACGATAGTGGAAGAGATGGAACTAAAGAGGTGGGAGGGGATGGGGTCAGACGAGCAGGTAGTAAGTTTAGAGGAAGAAAGAAGGAGTGAAGTTTCCTCCTCAGAGACCATAGGGAAGGAAGAAAGGGTAGCAGAAGTGGTGGGGAATTGGAGGGTGATCTTGTGAATTTTGTCATGAAAGAACTCAGCTAAGATTTGGGCAGGAAGGGAGGGAGGAATCAGAGATGGAGGCACACTGAGGAGAGAAATGAGTGTGTTAAAGAGACAACGAGGATCAGAGGCAAGAGAGTTCGTCAGATGGGTGAAGTAGACTTGTTTAGCAAGTGCAATGGCTGACTGGAAAGAGAACAGAATGAATTTAAAGTGGAGAAAGTCAGCATGGGAGCAGGATTTAAGCCAGGCATGCTCAGCAGAGTGGGCACAGGAGCGCAAATAGTGGGCAGTGGAAGAGAACCAGGGCTGGGGAGAAGAGCGCCTAACAGGATGTGGGATAAGGGGAGCAAGAGCATCCAGGGCAGAGGAGAGTACAGAGTTATATGAGGTCACAGCCTCAACAATGGATTTGGATAACAGAATGGATGAACGGGGTAAGGAAATAATGGAGGAAAGATCTAAGGCAGGGGTTCTCAACCCTGTCCTCGGGACCCACCTAGCCAGTCGGGTTTTCAGGATAACCACAATGAATATGTATGAGAGAGATTTGCATACACTGCCTCCATTATATGCAAATCTCTCCCATGCATATTCATTGTGGTTATCCTGAAAACCTGACTGGCTAGGTGGGTCCCGAGGACAGGGTTGAGAACCCCTGATCTAAGGGATCAATAGCAAGAAGGTTTCTAGAAAGGTTAGTGGAGAAAGGACGAGGCTGAGGTGGGGGAAGATGAATAATAAGACTTACAAGGTGGTGTCAGATAAGGGAAGGACAGAATTACAGAAGTTGAAGGGTGAGCTTTAAAACATGGGGGTCAGAGGGGACATCAACATGAATGTTAAGAGCCCTGAGAATAAGAGTGGGGGAGGAGGGGTTAAGAAAGGTAGACAGCCAAGAATCAAAGTCAGAAAGAAAAGTAGACACAGAAATGTCGGGAGGCCAATAGATAACAGCTACCCGAAGTGGGAGAGGAGTGAAGAGGCGGATGGAGTGGACCTCAAAAGAGAGAGATGAGTGAGATTGAGGTAGGTAGGATGAGGGTCTGGAAGTGACAAGAGGGGGAAAGAAGAAGCCCAGTACCCCCGCCATGTTCAGTGGGATGAGGAGTGTGGGAGAACTGAAAGCCCCCATGACAAAGAGCGGCAATAGAGGCAGTGTCTTCAGGAAGAAGCCAGGTCTCAGTTAAAACAAGAAGGTGAAGTGCGTGAGAAATAAAAAGGTCATGTATAAAAGCAAGTTTGCTAGAGATAGAGTGAGCGTTCCACAAGGCACATGAGAAGGGGAGAGGAGAGAAACATAAAAACATAGAAATATGACGACAGAAAAAGACCACATGGCCTATCTAGTCTGTCCTTCCATAACAACTACAACAGTCCCCTTTTTACCTTTAGAGATCCTCTGTGTTTGTCCCATGCTTCTTTGAATTCAGTTACTGTCCTCATCTCTACCACCTCCACTGGGAGACTATTCCACGGATCCACTACTCTTTCCGTAAAGAAATATTTCCGCATATCACTCCTGAATCTATCTCCCTTCACCGTCATCCCATGTCCCCTCGTAGCAGAACTTGCTTTCAATTGAAATAGGCTCTCTCCCTGAACATTTATGCCACGGAGGTATATCACCTCTATCCCGCCTTTCCTCTAAGGTGTACATATTAAGATCCTTCAGTCTGTCCTCATATGCTTTATAATGAAAACACTAATCATTTTAGTAGCCACCCTCTGCACCGACTCCATCCTGTTAACATCCTTTTGAAGGTGCGGTCTCCAGAATTGCACACTATACTCCAAATGAGGTCGCACCAAAGACTTATACAGAGGCATTATCACCTCCTTTTTTCTGCTAGCCATTCCTCTCCGTATGCACCCAAGCATCCTTCTAGCTTTTGCCGTCGCCTTTTCTACCTGTTTAGCTACTTTAAGATCATCAGACACAACCACGCCTAGGTCCCGCTCTTCTTTAGTGGACAAAAGTACTTCACCCCCTATACTATATTGCTCCTTTGGATTGCTGCAGCCCAAATGCATGACCTTACATTTTTTAACATTAAATCCCAGCTGCCAAATTCTAGACCATTCTTCAAGCTTAGCTAGATCCCTCCTCATGTTATCTACCCCTTCCTGGGTGTCTACTCTATTGAAGATTTTAGTATCATCCACAAAGAGGCAAACCTTACCTGAAAGCCCTTCCGCTATATCACTAACAAAGATGTTAAAAAGAATCGGACCAAGGACAGATCCCTGGGGCACACCACTGATAACATCCTTCTCCTCAGAGTGGGCTCCATTTACTTGTACTCTTTGTCGCCTCCCACCCAACCAATTTCTAACCCAAGCAGTAGCTTTGGGGTCCATCCCTAGGGTGCTCAGTTTGTTTATAAGTCGCCTGTGAGGAAAAGTGTCAAAGGCTTTACTGAACTCTAAATACACCACATCTAGGGCTCTCCCTCGGTCCAACTCCCTGCTCACCCAGTCAAAGAAATCAATCAGATTTGTCTGACAAGACCTGCCTCTGGTGAATCCATGCTGCCTCAGATTCTGTAATCCGCTGGACTCCAGAAATCTCACTATTTTCTCTTTCAGCAGCGTTTCCAATAATTTACTCACCACCGAAGTTAAACTAACCGGCCTGTAGTTTTCAACCACATCCTTACTTCCGCTTTTGTGTAAAGGCACCACCTGAGCCTCTCTCCAGTCCTTTGGCACCACTCCCAACTTCAACGAGGCATTGAAATGTGAGGAATGTGAATAAGGTTGGATAAGTTGCGAAAAGGCCTTGTCCTAACGTGAGAGAAATGTTTAGGGAGGGCAGGGAATTTAAGAGAGTGAGGGGTAACTCTAGGAAGACCGGGATTAGGGAAGACATAGATAAGGTTAGCCAAATTATGTGATCTCATCATAACATGGGATGAAAGAAGGGCCAAGGATGGGGTTTAAATTACCAAAGAGGAGAAGGAGGGAAGTAGAGTATGAGGTAGGGAGAATAAAGAGAGATGTGGAGCACAGAGTGAAGAGAAAGGTTAAACAAAAGTTATAATAGAATCATACTATATGCTACGTCTAGGGGAATGGTAAGGATATACATAGTTGGAGAGCAGGAGACTATGCAGATCAGGATCCAAAAGCAGTCTCGAAGAGGTGAATTTTTATCTTGTATCCTTTCTATTTCCACTATACCTTTTTAGAAGTGGGGAAACCAGAAAAACATATATAGTGTAGTATTTTAGAAGCCCTATTTGTGCTTTGGATGTCTGAAAATGGGCGTGGAGACTTCCGAAGCATGGAGACATCCCCAGAGTCATTTTAGAAGCTGGTTCTGTGGATGTTCCCAAAGTGAGGGTGTAAGGGGTGTGGAGTACGCATGTCCAGAGTGTCCTCAGAACTTGGACATCCTCACCTGATTTCAGAAATGCCGTGGGCGTTCCAAGTTGCATCCAAGTTTATACTTGCTCCAAGCATGAATAGGCATTGAAAAAGGGCTCGCTTTGTCAGAAAGACATCTGGAGGGTATGGAAAAGGAGGTACACTCAATATTTTCCATGCAGATAATGAACATTTACTGGGAATGGGGTCTCATACTTCTGTGCTTCTATGCCACTGAACATCCCATTATGCTAGCTTGCATGAGATGAACATCCCCGCCCCACACTTTCCTAAGGGAGATGTCAATATGGCTGCCAGCTCAGATGTCCACATTGGAGATGTCTGTACTAAAATCAGTTGGAGACATAGCCATCTCTGGTGTTTCTCAGTACATTCTGACCTGAACTTCCCTGATTTAACTTGGACGTCCTTTCTAAAATGCTGAACTGCTCAATGTGCACCACACCCACAGGAATATTATGGGCCGTGGTGGCAAATAATGCATGATAACACTATGGGGTATGTTTACTAAAGTGTGCTAATGGTTAACATGCATTATCATAAACACGAATATCACAGACCATTGTTCATCAAAAAGAGGGGAAAAAGACCTCAGATCATGTCCTCATTCTGGGTTGTTAGTAATAAACTACCCTATAAAAAGGCTTGCAATTAGCTATAAGGACTATTCCTCATTGGGCTTTAGCAAAAGGGGCCCCATTAGTTTTGTTAATAAAAATTAATTTCAGGCTATGTAAGAAAGCCACTAAAACCTTTGCAATATTAATTTCATGGAAAAGGTCCAGAAAAAAATCTATTAGTTTTTCCCCATTAAGTTAACATTATGAACTATTAATGGTGTTCTCAGTTATATGACTTTTTATTACCCTAATTATTAAAGGAATTAAAATCATTTTCAGTATTAAATTGCACAAACTGTAATCTACTGTAAAGACACAGATTATTAACAGAAAAGATCTCAAGAGTATTAGTTCCAGATTTTCTCTATTTATTCAAATATATACTTCTAAAAAATTATAATTTGTATTCTGCTTGTTTTGGTTGCATGAGAGGAGCGACTAGCCAAAATATTTGGGGTTATTGGAACTGTCTAGTGCATGCTGACTGCATAGTGAAACTTAATATGTAGCTTCCATATTCTATGGCTTTGAAAACAATTTGAGTAATTCTTCCAGGACTTACTTGCCAGGGATGAAATTCATTGGCCATGTAGTCTCTGCCACTGCACCCTCAATAATTTCTTTTAGTGGGATTATATAATGAGTGCATTTCTTACCTGGGATTTGCATAACTCTTCCCTACCCCTTTATAGTCCTTTCTCTGGCCTCATCCATTCACCACCTCATCCAGTTGCAATTCTCTCTCTCCCTCCCTTTGCTCCTTCAGTCCTAAATCCATAACACTCCTCCTTCCACCTATTCCTACTCCTTTGCTTCACTCTTTCTTCCCCCAAACCTCTCACTCTCCCTTCTCTATGCTCTTCGTATCTCACATTTGCAGTCCTCTCTCTGACCTACAGGGCCATGATAAGATCCAAAGATGCAGCTTGTTCTTACTGGACTGAAGATGAGACTTTTTAGTTCTCTTGGGCCACTACCTGGCAAGGACATGACATTCATCTCCTAGAGAGTCTCAAATGGGGGCCAAAGATGTGATCTTCTTTTTTCTGGGCCCCGGATATTGCCTATTTTGCCAAGCTCTGATCATAGCCAAACACACCACTTTCTCACCTGCAGAAACAATTCACTTGCCCCGGATATATGGGCAAGTTGATTTTTCAAGTCCTGGCTCTGAATGCAGTAGGCGATTCTCTTTGGCCATAATAACATTTACTGTACTTTCCATGGTTCTTTCAGAATTGTCTTATAATCTTAATCAAATGTTTTTTAACATGAAAGCAAAATATGTGTTTTAATTAATTGAATAAATAAACAGATATTAATCTGGTGAACAGTGATAATTGCCAGCTCTTTTTCAATAATTTGAAGGCTTACTATGGAACATTCAATGCATCTATCACAGCAAAACAATGAAATCTCCAGTACAATTAAGAAGTGCTTCAGGACAAAATAGACTTAAAATAGGTATATTTTAGATTTTTCTTTAGGTGTCTCATTGTAAAACTATCCTCACAAAGTAATTCTAAACAGCTCTCATTAAGCTACTCTGTTCCTCCATATCTTAGAATGATAGCACACCAGAATTTAGAATTTAGCAAGCTACCCAGCGATTGAGAAAATGTCATTTTGAATGAACTCTTGAAATCCAATTCATTCCAAATTGGGGCCAAGAAAAAAGTGTGGCGGAAAGATATTTGGCAAAAGCGTATCTCAGAGGGACTGTGCATCTTGAAAAAAAATCCTAAAAATTTCTAGGCACCTTTTTTGTCGGTTCCCTACTGTGAATAGTCCCATATGTTTCACTATGACTGAACCTCACAATATCTTTCTGATACGTTAGTCACCTCTGTGGCATTGTGCATAACTAAAAGACAAAACTGACCGGTGTGTGATGTCTATATATAGGAAGGAGGTGAAACCAAAATGGTTATCCACATCAATCATTAACATGCCTTGTTTTCTTTTGCATATTTTTTATTAAGGCAGTTTGGATCAATAAAGGTCAATGGGAACAGAAGATTTTTAAAATCTGAATTCTAACCTTGGACATTCAATGCCGAGACCATATCCGGCCACCAGAATTGAATATGCAGAATACGCCATGCCTTACTTTACCCTCTTGTCGCTAAGGCAGTGGCTCAATATCGCTGCTGTCCAATTACCTTTGCTCTGCACTGGAATGCCCACGAAAGAGCCCATGTAGCAGTGGCACCAACAGATATCCAGCAGCACTAAACGTGTTACTCTCCCTGAACATCGCGTTCAGCAGCATTTACACGGTTTGCAGGTCTGCAAACCGTGTAAATGCCTTTGAATATCCAACCCCTTAAATTAGCTAGCTGTTCTACCTGTCACATATCATACTTTTAGAAATGTTTTCTCCCAGTCTAAAATAACTTGGGTGAACCCAGTCTTTGCTGATAACAGGCTAGGGCAAAAGATAATATCTTGTATTCTTGACGGCCCTTTTACTAAAGTGCACTTAGAGTTAATGCGCATTTTCATCCATGGAACTGCTATCACACAGGCATGACAGATACCATATGCTGATTCACATACTAACAGCCAATCATGTATTGGTGTGGCGAATGGGTAGGTTAGGGGGTGGAGAGTAAGCACATTACAGTTAAAATGGCGGGGATATATTGTGCACTGTCAATGTTACAATTAGTGTGGGTGTAGCTGAGGTTGCCTCAATAGTGCAGCTGCCGTAATTGAGCTGTGTGTTAGGATATGCATCCATGCATTAATGGTTGGGAACTTGATGCCTTGCCCCGAAAACAATTTAGTTTTCATGCTAAATGTGCATTGGGCACAAAGACCTAATGCACTTTAGTTAAAGTGCCTCTTGATATTCATTCTGCAGTCTAAAATAGTTCAGCAAAGAAGTTTTCAAGGAATAATTCTGCAATATCTATTTCATGTATTTATTTAATGCGGTTTATATACCACTTTCTCTTTAAGTCAAAGCTACAGTATTTTTATGGCTAGGACCACTCATAACACTGGCTAGATTAAACAGAAGATAATATACAGTTTAATCTTCAATGTGAACATTTTAAGATAAATCTAGCTTTTAAGAATTAAGAGTATAAACTTCATAGCATATTTCATTGCTGTTTTGGTGGTGCATTAATTCTAGCAGAAAGCAAGAGAAGAATGATAGTCATTTTTGCATTAAATCAACTCTATGATTAAGCAAGGCAACAAGTAAAAACATTTTTAAATTTACGAACATGAAACGTGTAAACCCATAAGAAGTAATTTAATTCTTTTCCTAAACAAGCTTTGATCATAAAGAATAAAGAATAGAAACGGACTACTCTTTTAGTCTTCATAGAAGGTTGATCTTTTAAACATAATGGCATTAATTGTTGGAAGAGAAAGGATCCTGTTCATCAAGCTTTGAAGAGCTGGACTATAGTTCAGCCTTAATGGATATTCCCTACTGTAACAAAATGATGGATTGTCGCTGCAACCATTTTAGCAGCTTTCAAATCTGTTATTTTTAATTATGCTGGCTGTGAGTTTTCGTAAGCTGCAATGACTGACAAACTAGGGCCCTTGCAAAACTGCAGCTCAATGGTTCTTAGCCTGATTATCACAGTTACTAAAGCGTGCCAAAATGTTAAATTTTTCATTTTCTTTTTTTTTCTTTCAAGCTTTGATATGTTAGATGATTTGCTGTTTTAAAGTTAAAAAGAAAATGTAGCTTTGGAGGGAATTAAGGTACCGAAAGGCAGATTTCATAGTTTAAGCTGTTTTGCGTAAGCTAGAATTCACCATGCGGACCCAATATGCAGACTTCATCTTCCTCACCTTTGTCTATTCACAGGTACGTGACACTTATTTGGTAAAAGACAATAAAATGAATGTTTTTTCAGACAGAAGACCAAAGGCATGGATAAGTAATAATATAGGCACTCATTTTTTGGTGGTCTCTTATCAATGACTCCTTATGAATTTTCAGCAACCCTTTTAACTAAGGGCATCTTTTACTAAAGGGCACTAAGGTGCTGTGCTAAAACTATGGCAGTTAACGCAGAGCCCTGTCCCCCATTTCATGCTATATTAGCACGGGTGTACTTGACTCTATCTATTGAGGTGGCTTTAGGTGAACCACGCTAATACAGTTAGCAAGCAGCGTGAACACAGCGCTAATTGCATTGAACTCATCACACCCAGTCTCTCATCACCGTCAGTACCGCATGCTATAATGCATATTAACTGGTTAGCGGCGTTTAGTAAAAGGGTCCCTAAATGCTAGGTGGGTGACCATTTTCACAATCTCTGATCTAGATGACTTACAGGGATAGGCATTAAGCAGTGGTAAACGGCACTATTTAATGCAGCAAAATTTACCATGGGATTCACTAATCTGTGGTACCTCTTTATCACAGGTTAAATGTGATTTTGCATTACTGTAACCAGGGCCATCTCACCGCAGCAATACAAAGATAGCGGACACCAAGTTAGGCTACTGTCTTTTACAAAGCCAGGCTGCTGCAATGCAAACTAACCATTTCATCCCTTGATCCCCCTTTTAGTAATTTTCCCCCATCCCAATCTTTCAATAATTACCCCTTGATCCTCTCTTAAAACCTCCACCATCTCTAATTTCCCATCGAAAGACCTCCCGCCCCATGCTTCGCCTTTCCAATTAGTTGCTCTAAGTGGTATGTTCTAATCACCTTGAGCACAGTGTCTATTGTTGTAGCTGGGATGATCTGAGAATACTCCCTGTTACTCACAGTATGGAGAGTGCAGATGCTGCGGAAAGAGAAAGAAGAAACAACTCGAGATAAAGAATGAGCCGTAACTATTGCAGATCTCAGTAGCTGTGGAAGAGGGCTTTCATCAAATTTGATCAAGATGCTGATAATTGTTTAATCTGCAGCAGCTCTTTAGTGAGGAGGATCACAAAGTAATTAGTTGCAGGAAAACTCTGCTGATTATTGTAAACGGCTTTGCTGTTTATAACCGAAAGGCAGTATAGAAAGTACACTAATAAACACAAGGATATATTTTCTGATGCCTGAGAACTGTAACTACTCCTAATGGGGGTCATTCCGAAATGCAAATAGGCCACCTGGATGTGAGGGATAAACATTTTTCTTTGAAAACGTCTAGACCCGTATTCCTAAACCACGCAGCCCTGCTTGTACATGGCATGAAAACGGGGATCTTAGAACGTGGGCAGGAGGAGGCAGAATGGGGGCGTGACAAGTCACAGAGACGTGGGAAGCGTATTCAGGAAAGGCCCATGACGTCTTGAGTATTTCCCGCAGACGCCCACATTATGCCAGCAGCAATGTGGAATAAGACCAGCACTTAGAAAAATATCTGCTCTGATCTTCAACACGTCCCATAGAGATGAATGGCTGCGACACGTCTGTATTGAACTGATGTGTCTGCTGTCTGGGAGGGCACAAGATGCAGTTGTAAAGAATAGAATGTACAGGTGAGGGATTGTGAGGGTAGGGAACAATAAAATAAAAAGACACACACAAATATAAAGCACTGCAATAGTCTTTATTCTGGCTAGGCTGACATTTGCTGTTTGTGCTAAAGGGGCTATTCTAGGCTTCCCAAATAACTGCAGTGTTTGGAAAGATGTGAATGCAGATGTAGGGATGGTATGTGAGGCAGTATGGAGCAGATTCGTGTTTGGCTGAGAAATGCAGAGCAGATGTGTTATCTTGAGATGCCATGCCATTACGTCTTACCAGCAGTTGCATGGCTTGTGCGGATGTATACTATTTGTGACTGCAAGTGTGTGTGTGTGTGTGTGTGTGTGTGTGTGTGGTATGGGGGTTCAGGGGATGCCCTCATGTGCTGATCCGCAACTCTGCAGGGTCATATTTGCTTGGCCAGTACCTGGACCGTGGGACTTATTGCAGCATCACCAGGAGCCAATGTGAATGGGCAGTATATGGTGAAAAGCTGCTCTGCAGGAACATAGCAGGGCATGTCCCTGTCGGTGGTGGGGGACCCTCAGAGCGGGGGGCATGCTGCAGTGCAAACAGCACTAACATAGCTGACTGCACCGTGTTATTTGTGACTGCAGTTACTAAGGTGTTCTTCCAATGCCATGTTTGCTTACTGCAGGGTCTGTCTGGACAAACATCTCACTTTCCACATGCTCATACAATAGCTGTGATGCACGAACATACCCTTGTAGAGTTATGGGCACGCCACCGACTAGTATATATAGTCTGATTGGTATTTATTTATTTATTTATTTAACATTTTTTATATACCGCACTATTCATCATCAGTGCGGTTTACATTGAACAACAACATACCACTGTCAGTGTGAGCATCAGCTTAGGATAGGTACATTTTGCCGGCAAGGGCACTTCTGCACACAGACGGGAAGCATCTGAGACATCTATCTCGTCAGAATATGATGGGCATGGGGACGTAGGCCGCGCCAGGGACATATATCTCCCTGATTCTAGAACTGTGGGTGCGTCTATACCCGTGGTTTCAGAATCACGTTTATTACATGCCTGTTTTCAGGTTAAACGTTTCTGCCAGCCGGACATGGCTGTTATAGAATCACGCTCCACGCGTATTAGGGGATAGTTATTGCAAGTAGGAGTTAAGTGATGAAGAGGTTAAGCTCCATTGCATATGGCCAGTGGTGGGGCACAGACCTGCAGTGACAAGGGCCTCAGTTACACATAAGTTTGCACGGTCCCTAAATATATTCATGCTAACTCTGTTGCATACTGTATCACAAGACTGTTAGCCCATTGTATAGAAGAACTAGAAAATCAAACTAAAAAGTTTGTTATCTTGGTTATCCAGCAACTACTTTTGCAGTAATTCAGAATGTACACTAGCGATGACTTTTTTCTTTCTTGCTAGGAAAAGAAGATGAATAGCTCGCAAATCACGTAATGCCTCAAACTTGTAGCTTATTTGTGAGGTATTTATCTTCTTGTGTACTCTCCAGAAAATAAAAATAATTTAATTAATAAATATTTGCCTATTTTGATCATTAAAAAAATAGAGAAGCACATTCTTGGAAAATAAATTATTGAACTGCTGGCAGAAAAATTCAAGATTGTCTTGAAGAACTATCATGTTTCTGTCAACTTGAGTACTTAAGAGGATTGCAAAGAAGTATAGCAGGCCCCGGAAAATAAGCGCAAACTTCAACTTTAACACTAATAAAATGTGTTTGTTCCTTTACTCAATAGTAGTCTTCAGCCCATATACCCTGCCTAAGCAGCAATGAAGCTTCATCAATCAATTATTGCATCATGTGTCAGCACTGTCAGGGACATGGTATAATTGGAATCAACTTTATGACTTGCCGTTGAGGCAATAAGGAACAGATAACCCAAGAAGATGACCCTTTTGCCACTAAGGACAAAGGTTGAGTGGTGAAGTGGGTGGCACCAGATGCTTTTCAGCACACACACTAACTCAACTCATTAAATGGCATTTAGGATGACCTCAGAGGGGACAACAATATCCTAAGGAAAACACTGAAACGGCAGTTAACAGAAAGACTTTCTGAATAAAGAAGCTGGGTAGTGTTAAAATACAAATATTTAGGGTTCTTTCCTGATGGAAATCACTGCATAAAAATATATTTTTTTTCAAATTTAGTCAGGACAATCAGCAAAATATGCTTTATCCTACATCAGGGTTTCTCAAGCCAGTCCTCGGAATACCTCTAGCCAATCAGGTTTTCAGGATAACCATAATGAATATGCATGAGAGAGATTTGCATGCATTGTCTCCATTTTATGTAAATCTCTCATGTATATTTGTTGTGGTTATCCTGAAGACCTGACTGGCTAGGGGTGTCATAAGGACTGAACCGAGAATCCCTGTTCTACATCACACATCAGAATAAGTAAGAGCTACTGAATTCCCATAGAACTTTCTAGGTCACCATGGAAGACTTAAAGAAAATGCCTTACCATATTTGGGGATGTCCTCACAGATACTACATATTGTTGTATCAACAGTAAGAGAATGTGGAACTACCACTGATTTGCAGTGTGTTTCTCTGCATCTATTAAATGGACCTCCAGAAGAAACTATAATTTTTGAGAGGTGTATTTTCTAGAGGTCTGCAGACAAAAAAAGTGTGTTTTTTTCTTTTCCTGTGTCATTTGCAGGTTTGTTTTGTTTTATTTTACTTTAACAAATTTTTGTTCTGTTTTGTTTAAACATTTTCATTTCAGGGCAATTTTGTTAATTAGAAAAGTAGTTGTGGTTACTGCCCAAAGGAAATAAATAGCTGAAAGGTTGCTAGAGGTTTCAAACATATAAAAAATCTAACTGGCTTTTTTTTCATAGTAAGAGACTAGTGTCAAACCAGTGATTGAGTCTGAAAGCAGGCATCTTGCAGAAGAACCACTATATCCCCATGGGGGCTGGCTCTAGCCAGCCTGCTCTTGACTCTTGCATTGCTTCCTTCCCATTTCCTGATTGGCCCAAAGTTTGTCTGGTCCGGAGCTCTATGGAAAATGCTAACTGGGTTTTTTGCCTTGTGAATCTATCAACTCCTCCTATATAGATTTACTCCAAAGATTTTTCTTTTGACAGGCTCTTGTGCCAGAAATTCTGTAAAACCATGTCTAAGTATGCTATCAGAGACATTTACCAAGCCTAATCCAGATCCTAGTTGTCCAGGGGAGGGGGAGGGGACTGAATATTGGTTTTTTAAGTGTAGTTTCAGATTAAAAACAAGATTGTATTGGTATTTCCCATATTGATATTTCCCAAAGCAGATCCCTAATATTTTCTTTTATGCCTTTTAAAAATGTGTTGAGTGCCTGGAGCATCTGTGTAGACAGTCTGTATATAAACATCCTTTGATTAAACTGGCCATGGGTCTGCATTTATTAGTGCACAATTGGTTCCTTAGCAAGCTTTAAAAAATCGAGTGCATGCAACATCATTTAACATGCATTAATCTATGAAGTAATGCAAACACAATTGATTTGTGTACACTAAAAGTTCTAATGTGCCCCAAAACATTTTTTGTTAGATCAATTTGTGAAGCAAACTGAAAATAAGCCTGAAAATTGCAAACATTTCTGAAAATCACAAAAACAAATCAAAAATGTTTATCTGCCCACATGCCTAGACATTGCCGAAAGGGTCTGAGTCCCTGAACAAAACTAAAACAGAATACAGTATATCTATAAGTCATTGTAGGACACATTTATACTGTTCAATAAATACATCTTTCTATTACCAGTTTTGTTCTGACAGTTTTTGTACACCTGCTTTTTGGTGAGAACTATGGGCTTTGAGGAAGTGAGATATGATAATTCTTAGGATATGTGCATTCAGATATGAAGTAGAACTAGTAAAACGACAAGTATATTCTAGTGTTTGATGATGTTATTTGCTTCAATAAATAGATATTCTCCAGTGAGTTTTGAGAACAAATCCCAGTATAGTACATGAAAGCACAAATATTGATTAGGTTCTTGGTCAACAAGTGCTAAATCGATAAACTGACTTAAAACTAACTTTCTCAGGTTATGGTCTGAGGGATGGCTCAGATTTATCATCAGCTGTACCATGAAACTTGAGAAAAGTAAAAATCGTGAAACCACATGGCATGAACAAGACACATCTCGACACAGGGAGCCATGGGGCTTTTTTTCTAACAAAACCTCCTGGGACTGCAGATCAGAGCCATTCAGGTTTAACCTGGAGCAAATAAGAAAATGGCTAAGAATTGACTTAAAGTCCGATTCTAAGAGGCAGAGAGCGGGGCAGCACATTCCTCCTGGGCATGCTACCCTGCTATCCGCCTTGCCGGTATTCCACATCCATCCCCCGCTGCGTGCACAGAGCCACTATGTGTGCTGCGGGGGATGGAGGCATGACAGGAGGCAGAAAGTGGGTGAGCCAACCCCCAGATATACAGGGCTAATTCCAGTTATGGGCCTGTACGTCTGGGGATCCCCAGGGGGAACGCCCTGCTTATTCCACCTCTGAGATGGAATAAGTACAGGGTGCTCCTCCGATCCTGTGCAGCAGCCCGGCCCCCTGAGCAGCAGGCAGCACAAGGTGGGTCCCCGCTGCCCAATCTGGGCCCTGGCTGGCCCCCCATCAGAGGTTGGGCGATGGGGTGTAGGGAGACAGGGATGCGGCGGACTGGCTGTGAGGCGGTGTGGATGTCTCCCGTTGGCCATAGGGGCACCCCAGGCTGTCTTCATGCCCGATTCTGTATGCTGCGAGAACGTTTTGCTCCCATGTTACAGAATCAGGTACTAACAGGCCTGTCCTGCTCAGGGCCATCCGGACAGCCCAGACATGCCCCTTCTTGACTCAGGCTCCACATGTCTTATCCTGCAGACGATGCGTATTCAAAATGGCTGCCTTGATTTTATTGATATGTACAACACTGCACATGCCTGGTAGCGCTTATGAAATGTTAAGGTGCAGTGGGAGCATTAGAAAGTATAAAGCTAGTATAAACCAAACCAGAGTATATTTCCTCAGTCACTAGGTACGGAGATGAATCAGTCCTTGACTACTTAATCCAGCATGTGGAGGGTAATTTTATATCAGGTCAGCTTGAATAATTGAGCAGGACAACGCCTATTTTTCACCTTTTTTATAAAGACGCCTAAGTTCCCAAGTGTCTTTATAAAATCTTACCACAAATCCTGCAGAAATCATGCCTGCACTGAAGGTGCTGCTCAGAAACAGGCGTAACTATTAACGGATAAAGAACGTGCATAGATCAGGACTCCAGCCACATTTTGCCCAAGCTCCACTTCCCAGCATGCTTACTCTACAGAGAGGCGCCTGTTTACACTGTGCATACTTTTACGCATGACCTAATTTTATGAGGCCTTTTACACAGGTAAATCAGCAATTTATGTGTGAAAAGGGTTTATAAAATTACCACCGTATTGTCTTAAACATGGGACTCACTTATTAGGATAATGGAAAGATGGGACAAAGTACGACTTTTAAAAAAATGTAAAACTTATGTCATTTATATCTTATTTGCTCTTCAGAAAACTCGTTATTTCTTTCCTGTAGAATTAGACTAATCAGAGAGCCTCAGACACAACATATTTCACTGATAAGTGCAGCTCTCATCCTGCAATGAACCATAGGAAGCAGTTATAAAATAAATTTTAGCTTTATTGCTACATGATCTTAATATTCACTGCTTTATGTATGCTCATGATGTGCAATTAGTAATTGCTTTGATCACAAACAGGCAGAAAAAATGAGACGAAGTGAAATGTTCATTAACTAGGAACACGTATAAGTCTTCTCAGAACAAACATCTTAAATCTTTAGAAAACGGAGATAGTTTCTATTGCAAAGCCCTCAATAAGAATATCTTGGCCCTCTCTATTTTTGAATAGTTCTCCCATTACAGATCAGTTCAATGGTGAAAAGTCTAAGAAAGGTTTTAGATTCTGAATTAATCTTTGACGATCAGATTGCAGTCATTGCAAAGAGAGCTTAAGAGCAATTCTGCTATATTCATTAGCTACTTAAATTTTTTTAATACTTCAGAATTAAGGATATAATGGCCTACTTAAATTGTCTCCATATAGGCCCACCACAAAAGCCTATTCCCAACTCCAACTAAAGTCGAATTTGGCTGCTTGTGTAGTCTCAAAATTTGGATTTCAGATCACATCACACCAGTCTTGTCAAGCTTCCATCTATGCCATGTAACACAGTGTGCTGAAACCAATGCACCCCTGATGAAGCAAGCAATGCAAAACGCTGGCTGCTCTAGGATGTTTGGGTGCCTAAAATGATGCGTTGATTTTTCACTTAAGATAAGTAATAACAAGAATGTTGCTCTGAAAAATACATCTAAAGTGCCTCTGAAGGTCATTATGATCCATGAAGACGAATCCTGGTTTCCATCAAAGGCGCTTTTAAGGATAATTTTTGATGGTACAAAAAAGATTGTACAGGATACATTCTGTGTTATGTTTTTTGATGCATTGATAGCATAAACTACTGAGATCTGTATTGGCTATTGGATATGTCTCTTTATAAATGTTCCACAGAAATACCAAGTCAAGGTGAAAATAACTTTACATTTGGCTTGAGATGGTAACAAAGAACGGACTGCTTTGGTTTGAAGCACAAAAAGTAAGTTTCCCCCATGACTAAAGCCAGCATTAGCTACCTGCTGTTATTTTTACATGAAATATGCAAACAGAGGTGGAGCTGCAAAGTGAAATTAACAATAAGAGCACTAAAGATCTGGAAAAGGAATTTTAGGTTGAGTATGGAATTTTCAGAGTGCAGATAGTTGTGTATTTTCACTTTGAAAATTAAGCCCCGAAACGGGCACGCACACATTTACACCTCTCAGCGCTGGAACAAGATATTTTGCTATTTAGGAAAGCAGCAGGAAATGTGCCCTCCAAATGTCATCGCTACATTCTTCATTATTCCCCAAAGCAACACCGGAAATGCCCCCCAAAAGATATGGAACTCAGGGCACAGCTCCGACTGTGATACCTAGACCAGCTCAGCCTTCAAGAACACCTTCCCCTGTAGAAGGTAAAAGTACACACAAAATATCCCTATGTTCAGACTTTCCCCTGCATAAAGAAGAAGCAATTTTACAGAATCCCATTTCCATGGGTAAAGCACTGTTTAGGCCTGCAGTTTCTTCTGGGCAATATTATTCTAAACTCCTGATAAAGCCTGTTAAAAGACCTCCTGGTACCCCTGCTTTCAAGATGTTCCAGCCTAGAGAGTTAAAGAACAAATGTTTTGAATGATCATTCTGCTGGAATGAGAAGCTGGTGCTTTGAGCTCCTGGGTGACTCTTGTAAGTTTAAGATGGAACAAATCAGAAGGGTTTGCATAGAGCCTGAGACTAAAGGGGTCATTCCGGAACATGAATAAGGGGCTTGTATATGAGGCAGGGACATTTATGTGGCAAAAAATGTCCCAGACCATATTTGGTAACACTGCTGACATGCATATCCATGGTGCTAGCATAGGGATATTGGAACGTGAGCAGGAGAGGACGGAATGGGGGCATGGTCAGCCTCAGAGACATAGAAAGTGCATTCTGGAAAGGCCTGTGTATGTATTAAGTGTTTCCTGGAAACGTCCACATTTATTCTTGCTGAAACGTGGTATAAGGCTAGGACTCAGAAAAAATTCTGCTCTTCTCTGCAATGCGCCCATATTGAAGAATGGTTGTGACAATTATGTCATGAACTGGTGTGACTGTAGTCTGGAAGAAACACAAGATGCAGTCTTAAGGTACAGGAAGCAGAGGTGAGGAAATGTTGTAAGGTCATAGACACATTAATAAACAACCTTACAGAAATATTAAGAAGAGCAATAGTGGTTATTCATGCTTTGCACTAATGTGATGTTTGTGCTAAAGGAGCCAATCTATGGGACCCTAACAATTCCCATGTTCAGAAAAAATGGAACTGCTGATGCAGGGATAGTATGGGCGTGAGCAGGGAAAAACTTCCTTTTTGGGTGAGAAACGGAGATCACATTTGTAGTTCTGGTATCTCATGCAATTGTTAGGTCATAGCTGTTATGTATAGGCAGAATCATGTTTTTGGACAGAAATGGAGTGTGAGTGTGTGTGTGTGAGTGAGTGTGAGTGTGAGTGTGAGTGTGTGTGTGTGTGTGTGTGTGTTTGTGTGTGTGTGTGTGTGGTTTGAAGGCTACAGGGGGGGGGGGGTGGATCTGGTGTGTTCATCTGCAATTCAGGAGAAAGTTGAAAGCCTGGCCAGTATCGGGACCGTATGGATGATCGCAGCGTCACCGGGTGCCTGTGCGATTGGGCAGTCAAGCTCAGAGAGCATATCCCTGACAATGCTAAAGGACCCTCAGAATAAGGGCAATCAACAGTGAAAACAGCACTAATACATTCCCATAATGCACATTTTTGGGACCAATAGTGTTGCTTTTGAGCATGTATTAGTGCTGTTTGCACCGCTGAATCTCTGTATTCTGAGGGTCCCAATTATTGACCGGGTTATATTTTGACACTGAGCCATAGGGAACCTAAGCTGATTCCTTCTGGATCATTGTACATAGGGTACTCTAATATGATCAGATATTGTTGGCAGTGTGAAAGGGCAACCATACATCCACTGTGCCTGGTACTGGAAGATACAACTGATGTAGAGCCAGCATTCCCTGGACTGTCCCATGCGGCCTACAGCCCTGCCCAGGCCAGAATCAATGAGAACTGCAAGAATGGTGATATATCTGGGGTCTGGCTAGATGGTGTGATAGCACATGGATCTCCCCTCTCATGCCCACACAGCCCTGACCAGGGGAGCAGTGCCACAAAGCTGGCTGTGGGAAGGCAGATAGGGTTGCCCAACAGGCAGCAGATGTACTGTGGTACCGCAGAGCCTATTCGTGGAGAAAAAAGGGTTTTAAATCCTGAAAAAAGATTTTATCATCAGCTGCAATATTATGAGGAGCCCAATAGAGGGAGCAGGAGTGACCTTCCAAGGCCCAGAGAACTGCACCTCAGAGCTGATGAGGTAATGCAACCTAACAGCCAATGGAGAAAAGGGGGAGTTCCCCTGAAGAAAGGCTGGGAGCTCGAAAAGGAGGAACTAGGACAAGTTAAAGGCAGACCAGGGAGAGAGACCAAGGAGAGGCATACCAAGGAAGGCCTACCAAAAGGAGGCATACCAAGAAGAGGCTTATCAAGGAAAAGCAGACCACGGAGAGTCACACCACAGAGAGCTTCTGGAAAGGAACCAAGAAGGAGAGCACCATAAGGAGTGTCCAGAGCACCAGAGAGGAAGGAGTTCCTGGCAGGAGGGCATAGTGAATCCGAGGCCACAGAGTTCCAGGAGTCCTTGGTTGAGAGGTACTGGAAAGAAAGGCACAAGGGGAGAAATAAACCCCAGAGTTTGGTGTGAAGAACCGGCAGCAGTAAATGCAAGACACAGTGCGCATTATCTGAGCAAGGATGAAGTCTTTGCTGCAAATGGTAATATTCCTTATTCAAATGGAAAAAGGTGTGAATGTGAGAGAGTGGTGACTCTGCATGAAGGCCAGCTGGAGTGTGAAAAGCCTACTGCTCAAGACAGGCTGAACTACAGCAGGACCAGGCCGTGGGACTCAACTAAACAAGGTAAAATACCTTTTTATTCTGATAAGCAATATAAGTTAAGAAGACAGGAAACACAAGATACTGGAGTATATCCTCCCTATCAAACTGTTGGTGAAACAGGGCACAAGCCCTTGGTAAAAAGACTGTATAACATAAGGCAGCCTGCAAGGGGAAGTAACTGCCATAACAAACACTCACATGGGCGCAGCCCTGACTTGAATGCTGAACATTGGAAGCTAGTAAATGTGTTATATGAGAAACCTCAGTACACTCCTCAAGAGTTTACTGACACTGATTCACAGCTGTCTGATACTCAGCCCATGCAGGTGGAATTCAACGAAGACCCACCTGAAACCCCGATGGACTGTAGCTACTGTCAGGCAGGTAGCCTAAGGTCTGTGCATGAAACATAAAACAGTGAATAGTAGCGAATGCCTGTAAAGTATGTCTATGTCAAATACTGTGAAGCAACAGTTAAACAAAGCAAGTGTGAATATATTTTCTTTTTGTTGCCTGAAGCAAGGTTTCTTTCAGTTTGTTGAAGTAGTCTCCCATAACTTGAACCATTGTGCTTAAAGGGAAATAAAGCCTTATTTTCCCTACATTCTGGCTAGTGTGTTCTCTTGAACTTTGGCCCCCGGTAGGTCCTGGGAACATTACCAAGACCTCTTACAGAAGGACCAAATTCAAAATATATAAAAAACTCTCATGTCCATCTGACCTGCCCATACCAACCTTGGCCTCTGGGGCGGCAGCATGACAGTACACAGACCGACATACGCCACGATGAGATAGCTGTAGCTGCTGTGAGAAATGCCAGTGCCCAGATAGGTGGGCCTCAGATGCCATAGCCAGAAGCCCTACTACAACTACTACTGATCAGTTGCATAGCACTACGAAGCATAAGCAGCACTGCACAGACACATGTAAAAGATGGTCCCTGCTCAGTGGAGCTTACCATCTAGTCGAGACAGACAACGCAGCAGCTGTGGACAGGATACATCCAGGAGAAATGGTCAGGAAACACAAGGGAGCTTTGGTAGATCAGATCCAACGGCAGCAATGATGAGGTGAGCGCTCAGCATGGGTTTGAAAGGGGCCACGGACAAAGGCTGATGACAAGACTCAGGTAGTTTGTTCCAGGCATACAGAGCAGCAAGGTGAAAGGAGTGTAGATAACCCAGGAAGGTGTAGATAACATGAGGAGGGATCTAGCTAAGCTTGAAGAATGGTCTAGAATTTGGCAGCTGGGATTTAATGTTAAAAAATGTAAGGTCATGCAGCAATCCCAGGGAGCAATATAGTATAGGGGTGAAGTACTTTTGTCCACTAAAGAAGAGCGGGACCTAGGCATGGTTGTGTCTGATGATCTTAAAGTAGCTAAACAGGTAGAAAAGGCGACGGTAAAAGCTAGAAGGATGCTTGGGTGCATACGGAGAGGAATGGCTAGCAGAAAAAAGGAGGTGATAATGCCTCTGTATAAGTCTTTGGTGCGACCTCATTTGGAGTATGGTGTGCAATTCTGAAGACCGCACCTTCAAAAGGATGTGAACAGGCTGGAGTCGGTACAGAGGGTGGCTTCTAAAATGGTTAGTGGTCTTCATTATAAAGCATATGAGGACAGACTTAAGGATCTTAATATGTACACCTTACAGGAAAGGCGGGATAGAGGTGATATGATTGAGATGTTTAAATACCTCTGTAGCATAAATGTACAAGGGGAGAGCCTCTTTCAATTGAAAGCAAGTTCTGCTACGAGGGGACATGGGATGAGGATGAAGGGGGATAGATTCAGGAGTGATATGAGGAAATATTTCTTAACGGAAAGAGTGGTGGATCCGTGGAACAGTCTCCCAGTGGAGGTGGTAGAGATGAGGACAGTATCTGAATTCAAAAGAGCATGGGACAAACACAGAGGATCTCTAAAGAAAAAAAGTGGACTGTTGTAGTTGTTGATATGGAAGGACAGACTAGATAGGTCATGTGGTCTTTTTCTGTCGTCATGTTTCTATGTTTCTAATATCTGGATTTTGCAGAAGAGAAGGGCACAGATAGAAGCAATCTGACAGAAGAGCGGAGTTCACGGGGAGGGGTGTAGGGAGAGATAAGAGGGGAATGGTAGTGCAGAGCAGCAGAATGAGTGCACTTATATTTGTTGCTCAGCATTAATATGCATACTTTGAGTAACTGCAATGTTAGTTTGGGGTTTTGTGCACTTGGTGAGGGTCCATACTTAACAGTTTAAGGCGTGTTTGTAGAGATTACCAGGGCAGGAACCACTGGGGCCTGTTCCTAATGCCACGTACCATTTGATGCAAGGTATGTCTGACATACATGTTCACATTTACATTCTGCTAAACCATATTGGGGTACATTGGGATTACCTAGCACTTTTCAGAGCATGAGGTGGACTGCTATATATGGTCTAGTTTGCAGCAGCTGTCATTTCCCATTGGTATTTATGTCTAGTGTACATCAGCAAACTACTGCCTGTGATAAGCAGCTTAGGAAATGCACCTTTTTCCTGAGGGGTGTGGTAACCATGGGTACATCGCAGGGACGGGCAAGATCTGAAACATGTAACATTTCAGAATATAGTGGGCGTGGGAACGTCCAAAACGTTTCCCCACATCTGAAGCATGGGAAGGGCTGAATAGTGCTTGCACGTTCCTGCCGAACACATCTAGCTCCCCGATTCTTGACCCATGGGCACATCCAGACGCACGGATGCAGAATTAGGTTCTAAGGGGGCCCGTTTGTGATTTAGATATGTCCGTGGGCCGGTCGTGCTCCTTATGGAATCGCACTCCACGCCTTGTAACCACGCTCCTGAGGACCTGGGTTGGTCCTCAAGGCTTGCACAAGAGATCTATGAGAACAACACATTAGTTCCTGCAGTTGAGTTGGGGAGGTCAATGGGAAAAAAGTGCAAAATTTCATTGCTTCCCATTTGTAATTAATAGCACACATGATTCCTCAGTAAGGCACACCGTTGAGCAATAGTGTGCACTGTGGGAAAACAGTGTGCACTAGTGAGTGATAAAGCATGCTACTGAATGACAGGGCATACTACTCTTCAACAGTGTGAAGTGTTCACCCATAGCATGCAAGATTGCTCCTAAGATTTTTGCTTCAGCTCTAGGTAGATGTTTCAGTGCCATTGCAATGGGACGGTATTTCTTTCTGTGATCTGATAGGATTGTATGTAATTTATGTGACTTTGTATTATGAACTGTTTTGGAGCTATACTGGGAGAGCAATTATATAAAAAATAATAAATAAATACATCTTTCAACTGAATTGACAAATGAAGTGAATGAAGGGAATATTTACTAAACTGTGCTAACAGTTAACGAGCACTTTAGTGCATTTTTAGCAATTAACACCAGAGCCCGATAACTGCTATTCCATGCTAAAACATCCAGATTGGTAAAACTCCCATGCTAACTGCTTAGCACACAATAGGGCGGGGGGGGGGGGGGGTTGGCGGATGGGCGGGTTGGGGCAGAGAGTGGACATTGACTGTACATTGTGGTTAGCGTGGAAGTTAGTAATGAGTGCTAATTGTCTATGCTACAGTTAGGAGGGTACACTTAATGCTACCTCAGGGGGTGGCACTGTGTACCCAAGTTAACTGTGAATGTACTCTTAGCATGGCGAGGTCCTTCTCAGAACGATAACTGTCAGGGGACATGCTGGTATGCCCCCAACAATTAGCGCAGGCCTGTTTCCCTTCTTACAGTAATTTTTGACTCCTAAAGTGCGTTAGAGTGTGAAGCCTTAGTGAATTTTAGTAAACATGCCCCTTAATCTGTTATCAAATCATTTCTGTTACTGCCGAATTGAGACAGTTTGCTCTGAGTCAGCAATTGCTTCACACTATGTAAGCAACTGCTTAGCTTGTCAATATTTGTATGTGAACCTCCCCCAAATGAGAATAAATTAGATCATCTGCATATATCATATAAAGCATATCACAATTTTCAATTACAGATGTCAATGGCACAAGTATAAATTAAAGAAGCTAGGAGATAATATAGAGCCTTGTTGGGGGGGGGGGGGCATGAATTTGAAAATTCTAGATCCTATAAACCCTCTGATTTTTTGTCCTTCAGATAGGATGAAAACTAATTGCAAGCTCTGTCTTCAACACCTAAAGCTATAAGCTGTAAGCAGAAGCTCTACCACTCTTTCAAGTAACTGCTGCATAAAAGGAAGAAGTGAGATTTGTCTATAGTTTTCTACCAAACATGACTCTGGTAAACCATTTTTCAAGATGGACTGAATGAGAGACTCATTCATTATGTTACAGAAAATGCTCTCCTGTAAAGATGCTTCAACAGAGGAACCTGAAACAAATTCTTCATCACCTTGAATAGCTTTGCTAGAATTACATCTGGAAGATAACTAGGTGCAACTTTATTAAATTAACGCATAATATTTTATGCCTATTTTGTAAACTCAAGTACGCAAAAACTTATAAAATACTACCCTTAAGGCACGATGACATATACAAGATCTAGAGCTCGTATAAATTACCATACCTACTTTTTGCAAGTGCATGCATAAATTATATTCTATAATCAACATAAGTATTTGCTCGCTGCACTCAAATTCCACCAATGTCCAGGCCCACTTTGAGTGCTTATGTACTTTTTCACTAATCTATATTTTCTACGATGGAACTTGTACATATAAATGACTAAACTGCAGACATTTAGGCACATTGTTGGTGCCTAAAACTAGCTCCTTATACAATGGCCTCACTAATGAAGATCCAGTGGGTTGAACACCAATTAATTTGCATTCCCCCCACCCCAACCCCCCAAACACACACATTTTTCCAGGCTGAAACTACCACGCTTTGAACTGCATGACAGTCCAGACCTTGAAGAGATGGGGAAAGACGTGGCTTATAGCAGAGTCCCACCAGATTCGCAGTGGGGGAGAAAGGCACAGGGCAGTCACAAGTGCTGGACTTCGGTCTCTTACAGCAATTCCATGGGGAGTGTGGAATTCCATGAGAATGGTTGGATTTAGCAGCCCCTCCCATGGCCACAGAACAGATGACAGCTGGGGATCCTGATTATTATTTTTTTTATAGGTGAATCAGGGCACTGTTAATCAAACTGCAAGAGTAACAGCGCAAAGTATAAATATACTGAAATAGAATTGCAGAGACAAGCTACCGTGAATCAACAAACAGATGTGCTTTTAGTGAAGATCAGAAACGCAAGAATCTGTAAGCAGACTATGTCAAGAAGAAGAACATTTCAGTGGTAGGGGGCCAGTCAGTAAAATATGTCATAAGAAGCTTCCTGGATAGAGGATTAACTAGGGTAATACAATTAACTTCTCATTAACATTTTTGTAATCTTAGGTATGGCTGTTTGCCAAAAATGCAAATTCTGGTCAATTATGTTTTCTCTCGATCTTCTCTGAGTTTCCTTAAAAAGGCTTCTGATCGTGCGATGCTTTTCTCATTGGGATTAAGACAAAGTAAAACTAGGTAGAAAATGCACACCTTCCAATCTGCTGGGTCACTTAGGAAGGTGCACTTTTACATATTGTGCTAAAAAGAGAGATGAACAACTCTGTTTCAGAAAGTTTTGTCATAGGCACAGAACAGAAGAAATTCTTCAGAAAGTAGAATCCAAAATGCCAGATGCAGAAGAAATCGAGGGGAAAGTTACTAAAGTGAGTTATGAAACTAACACAAGGTATCGCCCCTTACCATGTGATAAATGGTAAAAACATGTGTTATTTTACTGTGACACACAGATTCTTATTCTACCATGTATCATGCAATAATGACATGCAACGCATGCAAATGCATGCAAAACACCTCATTATTATTCAAATGGAATAAGACAGCTTGCAGATCAGGTGTTAGCAGCTTGATGCTCCTGGCCACCCTTTTAAAGGGGCCAGGCTGCTGTTAAATGATAACCCCCATCCACTGTTCCCTCTAAGCTGTGCGCGTGTGCGCGCGCACACACCTTGCCGAGCGAGCGCACATACTTTATAACAGAGCGCACAAAAATTACGGTTCTGATTCAGATAGAAAACAACACAGACGTCTTAAAATTTAAAAGTTGTTGTGTATTTACGGTTTTCACAAGTTCTACAATATTTTCTAGTGCAATCAAAGTGGTGTACATACTGTATTCTGATGTGTAGTCAAATTTTAAAGTATATAACTCCGAGTGTCGTTATGTGGCGCACAAAAATTTAACCTTCCTTCAAAAGCTGCACACAGCTGATATTTTATGCGCACACAGCCTACAGAAAATTAGAGGGAACATTGCCCCCATCCCCAAAGTAAGTGGTGAAAAGGGCCCCCTAAAGGAGGCTCCCCAAGTAGACTGGCCCCCTAGAATTTGCCACTCCAAATAGATCACCCCCCCCCCCCCCCGGATGACCCCTCCTAGATATACCTTAGTCAATCACTGGTCAAGATGTCATATAAGGGCAAATGCAGAGCAAGACTACCACTAGGATTCAAGTGGTGCCATTTTGAAACTGGCATGGGGGGGGGGGGGAGGAAAGAATGACTGGCAATCGTTCCTGCCCCCGAAACCTGGCACCACCAATGACTGACTAAGGTATATCTGGGGATGGGCATAGGAGAGGGAAGTCTGTGGGGAGGTGTCCTTCGGGGGTTCTTTGGGGGGGAGGTACTTTCTTGGAGAAGCCAATCTACTTTGAGGACTCATCTTCTGGAGTGGGCCTTCCCACCACTGTCTTCAGGGAGTGGGGGGTCATTGTAGAACATCAGCCCAGCCCCTTTACATACAAACAAAGAAACATAGAAATATGACGACAGAAAAAGACCACATGGCCTATCTAGTCTGTCCTTCCATAACAACTACAACAGTCCCCTTTTTACCTTTAGAGATCCTCTGTGTTTGTCCCATGCTTTTTTGAATTCAGTTACTTTAAGATGGTGACTGGGAGCATCAGACCACCTACTAGTTACCCAATATTCTTAGCCAAGAAAAACAATCACTAGTTTTGTGCTGGTGGTCTTTTTTTTTTTTTTTTTTTTTTTTACGAACAGTACAGTTTGCAGTATTAAACACAAGCTTCATTGTTCCTTTACTGTAGGAGCCACTTACCGCAGTAAATTAAACTGTGACAAAATGTAAGCTTTTACCACAGCTTAGCAACTAGCCTCCGAATTCTGTTATGATGCGGATGCTTCAACAAGTCTGCCTAAGCATGAGATCTGCAGAATTAAGGAGAACGTTTTTCATTTATCGCTTAAGAAAAAGGTGAATTAGGAAAACTCCATACTGAGCTTTTGGAATGTGTGTGTTTGGGATGAAACCTAAACCTTCAGCAGCCTTGGAGTCTGGCTTAATTAGAGTCGATCTGATCCAGACTATGAATCCGATCAGTTCAATCCAACCATTCCTAGTTAATCTTGGATCACTATTTTTGCTAGTTGTGATGTGAATATTTGAGGTTGTGCACTTACACTCAAACTATTTCAAGAGCTACTGTATCTGCTTCGTTCATTGTAGAAATCAATTATTTATTGTTCTGTTCTTTTATACATTTGCAGTGTACCCAGCAGAGCGCTTTGGCTTATGCTGGACTATCACTGTGGAACTCTCTTCCGCTATTTATGGGCTTATATGCTGATTATTTTGGAAGTTTTCTAAGATAAATTTATTATGTGGCAATCGTGTTGGGGAGACTTTTTGTTGATGAGGTATCTGGAAGAATTGTTTTGAATTATTGTATGATTTTGTATGTGTTTACTATATTTGTATTGTACCAAGCCTTGAGTGACTTTTGTTTAGACGTCATCAAGTTGCATGAATAAATAAGTAAATAAATCTTCTATGATAATATTTTTTAGTTCTCATCTTGGTCTTGCCTCCTATAAACAAATCTGGATTTCAAGATTACTCACAGGAGACAATTTAGTTTACATATATCAATTATGTTGAAATCTAGATCTGTTGAGACTAGAACTGAAAACTACTACTCTAATTTGAATTTGCAAATAAACATAAAACAATACAAAAAAATCCACATTTTTGAAAAAAATCATAATTAGACCAAAATCATAATTAGACCAAACCCAAATCAAGTGGTAAGTTCATGCTAAATATTTAGACCAGAGGTTCCCAACTCCAGTCCTGGAGGGCCAAACACCATTCAGGTTTTCAGGCTAACTCCAGTCCTGGAGGGCAAACACCATTCAGGTTTTCAGGCTGTCCCTAATGAATATGCATGAGATATATTTGAATACAATGGGGGCAGTCCATGAAAATGCATCTCATGCATATTTATTAGGGACAGCCTGAAAACCTGAATGGTGTTTGGCCATCCAGGGCTGGAGTTAGGAACCTCTGGTTTAGACCATGAACCTGTCCACTGGAATTGGATCAAAAAAAAATTACCATTTATTTATATAAAATAATTATCATACTACTTTCCCAGTGTAACTGATCAAAATAATGAACAATTATATATTGCTTGCATATATGTAATATGGGTATCAGTTTTCAAGAGGACTTATGAAGTTGGCAGTTACAATAATATTGTTTTCTGAGGCTAAAAACACACTTTGAATTGCTTTTGGATCCTGATCCCCCCTGTAACACTATAGAAATGATAAGTACCGGTAGTAGTAGTTAGACTTCCATGGCTGGTATCATCATCTTTGCAGTTTTCTGAGCCGTTTTGCCTCTTAGTAAGTGTAATCAGTTATATGACAGCCATCTCCACTTTGACTGTATGGTACATGCCCTACCCCCTTCCACGTTAAGAAGTTAACATGGAAATTGTTGCATGCTAATGGCTAAGGCTCTGCAGAGCACAAAGACCTACTGGTATAGGCATGGCCAAAAAAAGGCCCATGTTTGTTTGATTTCCTGATTTTCAGCTATTTTTTCACATTTGTTTTGCATATTTGTACTTCAGTTGCACACTATATGCCCACTAGAACATTTTTAAGTATACAGTTTGATTGTACGCATGTTAATTGATAGATATATGAGTGTACACATGATTTGCATGCACTTTGCATTGTTAGTTACTCAAACAAACCAAATGTGTGCTCTCAAATGCATATTGGGATGCATCCATGTTAACTGTCAATGTACTAATGCCACTGTAACAGCCAACCAGGGCCGGCCCAAGGGTACTGGCACCCTTAAGACAATCTCTTGTCCAGTGTTCCTACACCTTATAGCCAATGTCCTACTTACTCTGTGTTTGGGTCATCTGGATAGTGTGGTTGCTGCTTTACCACTCTGTCTATATCTTGGAGTCTTCCTGACAAGGTTGGTACCATTTTACTCCTCTCTAAGTGCCTAGGTGTTCTCCCGCCAATTTTGGTGCTGCTTTGCCCTCTCCTACTGCATGGGGGTGTTCATTCCACTCTTCGTGTTGCTTTGTCTTTCTAATGGAGAGTTCTTGGGGCCTTCCTACTACTGTTGGTGCTTTTTGCCCCTTCAGGTGCTTGAGACATTTTTGCTGGCTTATAGTGCTGTTGCCTCTGTTATAAATATCTGCCAAAAAATTTCATTGAAAATGGATGAAAAGCCCTACCATTATGTTCTAAAACTGTTGGCCCCATAGACTTCCTTTGGGGTGAATGAGAACAAATACGCAAATGATTCAGTGCACAAAGGCTAATTCAACAGTGTACAGATGAATTCTGACAAAAAAAGGTTTGGAATGCAGATACCTAGGAAAAGGTGGAATATCAAATTCATATAAATAATTAAATAATGCCGTTGGTGCTTCGGGGACAGCAGCCATAATATGCTGCGCAGCTCTGAAAAGGGATAGGCCGTCATTCAAATTCACAGGCCAAGGTTCAAACACTACAATTTTGTTCAAGAACAGAATTATGCACTTCATAAAAATAGGAGGCTTAATATTCAAATGTTGGCCATGGCATTTAAATCTATTTGGAGGATTTCCGAAGCATTCAGCGTGGTTAGCAGCTGATAACTGTTAATCGTGATAAGCGGGATATTTAACGGCACTAACATGAATACAGTATCCCCAGGTGCCATCAGTACCCTGATGCTAGCCGGCTACCGTTGGGGCATTTCAGGGATGGTGTAGAGGCAGCACCCAGGTTTAAATAGGCAGCAGCGATGTACAGCCACTGACTGGTTAGCCCTCAGTGGCGAAAGTCAGGCATCTTAGAGACTGGCTTAACTTTTGCTGATGAAGCTAACCATGCACTGGCTGCCAGGTTAGCTTCGCTGCTGTCTGGCCCAGCCAGATATTCAATGCCAGTGGCTGGATAGGGCTCCGGCACTGAATATCTGGTTTACCATTCAGCAGCGATGGCCAGCCGCTATAATTGCTCTAGTCGCCACTGCTGAATATCCCCCTATAATGTATATTTAGCCCCACTGACTGCAGAAGCAGTGGTGCTGAATATATGCAATCAGCACCATACCTAGCCTTTTGTGAGCAGTGCAGCCACGCAAGGCGCAAAGAAATAGGGCACATTTGGAGTTGCCGGCTCGGCCCCCCCCCCACCCCCGCTTCCTGCTCTTGCCCCACTGCCACTTTTGATGTTCCCGTGGCCGCAGCAGCAGCAGAGCTGACCTCCAACTGAAAAAAAAAAGCGGGTCTTCCCAACTCCGCGCTTGCATGCTGGCCCAAACCCTCCCTCTTCTGTCGTATGCTCGCATCAAAGGAGGAAAGGACCAGACCAGCCATTCAAACGCGGGTCTTTGCAACTCAGCGTTTGAATGGCTGGTCTGGTCCCTCCCTCCTTTGACACTCCTACGTCAGAGGAGGGAGGGAACAGACCAGCCATTCAAGCTATGTGATTTAAATGAGGGAAGCCTTTTTGCTGGCTTAACTTCATCCACATAGGTTTCTGGATAGCAACTGAATATCGTCAACAATCCACAGAATTAGCTGGAACACCCATGTTCCACCCTCGTTCCATCCTTATTTTGCCCCAGCACTATACAGATACTACTGGGGTTGGTTTGAAAGAAGTCACGGATAGGATAAGTGCTTATGAAAACTGACCCAAGATCTTACTCAGTCAGCAGATTTCCTATTAAAATAGGACCCTTCATGTTGGAAATATGGATTTTTTTTCTTCAAACTTTTAACAAAGTAGCTCATTTCTCTCAAAATATATTCTTGGAGTATTATATTAAACACAAATAAATAATTATAACAGACCATTTCAAGTTAAATGACACATTTACTCTGTAATGACTGTGTGAAAATTAAGTTCAATAAACAAAAAATTAAATAAGGCAATACCTTTTTAGTAAAACTAATTTAATACATTGTTTGCCCAGCTTTCCTTCCTCAAACTGAAGCACAATAAGCAGGTCAGAACAAAAGAGGATGCTCCCTGATTACATTATAATGGTGGTGTAAATGGAAAGGGGGGAGGGGGGTTGATGTGTTAAATTGATAAGAAGGTGATGGAGAGAGAAAAGAATTATGGCTGAAAGTGCAAAAAAATGTATCTTTATCAAACATATTCAGTGTCAAAGAGCTGAGAAACACACACTGCGAAGATTTTTATCACCCAAGGAACATTTTTTTGATATAATTTGTGTATTATTTTTTGGGAAAGTTAAGAAACCAGAATAGTATGACTTCCAGTTCTCTTAATATGTTTTATTTAATTTTATATATTCAACAGTAAATTATATAGAATATATTTGCTCTGTTTTATTCATTTTTCAAAATAACGCTCTCATACTTGATTTCCAAAAGCTTTGTAACACAAGGGACTAGCATAGCGGCCCTAGCGGGCTAAGGCCCAAGGAAGCCAGGGCTAAAGTACTACAGACACTCATATGACATTGGGAAGGTCACTTCACCATTCTTTGCTTCATGTACAAACTTAGGGGTCGATTTACTGAGCTGCAATATTTGCCAGTAACACAGCTTAACTCAAGAATTTTGATAAAAATGCATGCTGTAAAGGTCATTACTATGTGAAATGTATAATGCAGCTTGCAGTAAATTTCACAAGATGCATTATTAACTGAAAGGTAGCATAACAACTAATGCATGATGCCCCTAGGGGTGCTAACAGAAAGAATTAAGGATGTTGAAGAAAAAAAACCACATCTCTCATAGACTGAACCTCTTGCTTAATCGCTAATTCTTAATGAAATTTAAGACTACTTACGGACTCCTCCACCTCTTAGTTGCCGATGTTAATATGTGCTGTCCTTTGGCAAACCAGGCAGGTGCACAGAGTCCCAGTCTTCTGGGGGTGGCCATTGTTAGCACTGCTGCTCCTTCGAAGGGCCAGCATTAGCGGCATGACAAAGGAACCGTGATGCAGTACTTACCAAAGGCTCCTATGCTGCATCGCCATTCCTGCCCCTCCCCCCTCCAATGCAGACTTTTGGTTTGGAGGGGGCAGCGAAAGTGGCTGCTAATAGCAACCTGGAACCATGATGCAGTGCCGGAACCTTTGATAAGTGCTGTGTCGCTCTTCCTTTGCTATTGTTGTTACTCCAGAAGGAGGCACCAGCAGCGGCAATGGGATGGGGGCAGCAGGATGGAGGGTCCACCTATTGCCAATCCTTGCAGAGGCCCTGCATAGGGGTGTGCATTTGTCAGCAATGCATTCAGTTTGTCTGAGCATCTAAAAAGGAAAAGTGCTCATCAAATCGCTTGCATGTGCATATACCTACAAATGAACATGTATGCAATCAATTTGGATGCTCAAAAAACTTCTAGTATATATACAGTAGGTATACCAAAAATGAATAGATGAAATAAACAAAAATGTGGAAAAATTGTTTAAAATGAGTATGTAGAGAACTTCTTTTTTTTTTTTTGGCGTGCACACCCCTAATAGAACGCAAGAATCCCACCCTGCCAGACTGATCCTCTCACCAACCGATCCCCTATCCCGTAAATCAAAGTATCATCCCAAACATAGCCCCACCGTGATCCTTGATCTTTTCGTTTAAATCAAAGTTCCAACCCCCTCCACCCCCAGCAACCCTCTGTATCCACTGGGGCATCGCTGTTAGGTAACAGGAGCAGAAATGATTCTCAGTTGCTACTGCCTTGGCGACCCCTGCTGAAAAATGGTGTCCTCAGGTCCGAAGAGTAGTCTAACAGTGCGACTGCTAGGGGCTGGTCTGCTGGGGAAGATTCTTAGAAAGGTGGAGTACACTCTTTTATTTGAAGGGATCTGGAGGATGCTCCTTTTGGATATTACCTGCCTGGCCCTTTAAAAGACAGTGGGTTGGGGTGGGCCCCTTATCATTGTGTTGCTATGATCTGGCGCACACATGATGTTCCCAGCTGCAGCAATGCAATTAATACATAGAAAGATAAAAATGGCTGTGCTCAATAACTGGAAGCACAGAGATACTGTGGGTCAATGAATCTCACGATAAAAATCCCAGTGGTAAAATAACACAAAAATGTGCTGGTTTACTACAGGTTGGTAAACAGGGACCTTACATTTGTAAGCTATCTTCAGGACAGATAAAAACAGCGCTATTTGAATATAGCTTGCCTTGAGAAACCAATGAAAAGGCGTGAGCTAAAAATCTGAATAAATACATGACTATGATACAAATCAAGGAAGAGACTGCAACGGAAAGGGCAACTGCGGTCTTTTGTAGACATAAAGTATAGTACTGGACTGATTCACTTCTAGACTTTCCTCCAGTGTTTCCAAACAGCCACTCTCACCAAAGCACATCTTGAAGACTGAATGTATAAAGAACAGCAGATTCCCAATACGTTACATTAAGCAGGAATGCCAAAGGCAGTCACTGTCAATACAAAATTGACTGCTCTCTGACTTTCTCCTATCACTCCGTTAAAGCAAGATGAATTTAGAGGGCACTCTGCCATTTACCTTACTTGCTATGAGCAACACATCCTCAAAACAAATGACTCTTTCATCAGTTTAACTTTTTATATAGAAAAGAGAGGATCGATATTTTAATCATGGTGCATAAAATCTTTACCACTGTAGAGCTTAAGTGATGGCCATTGTTTTCAAAGCTCACCATGTTTGTGACTGATTATCTACTTGACACTTTGATTATATATGTTCACTAGCTATGTCAACTGGGGTTTAGCTTTGTCTTTTTTTTCTTTTCATCAGTATGTGTAATTGCTTACCACAATCTGCCATGCCAGATTTTCTAAGCATTATAGTAATTAACTTAAGCTTGATAATTATGTTTCAGATATTGTAACGCTCGACACGGAATGTGCAGAGCATATGGCCAGTTTAGCTGATTCTGGAAACATAGGGGCCCTTTTACTAAAGCCTGGTAACCGGTTAATGTACGTTCTAATGTATGGCAACTGGCAGCTGGGAACGTTAACGTGGGGGTATGCCACTGACAGCGTATTAAAGGACATGGTAATTGGCCATTGCAGGGAATGGGTGTGTGGTAGCATGGCGTGTGGTGGGAAGGGGTTTTCTTTATAGCACCGACCAGACAGCAGTTCAGGGAAAACAAAAGCAGTTTTTATTCTGTCCCAGCTTGTTAAACCTCCACAAAGAAAAACCCAGATCAGACGGCAGTTCAGGGAAAATAAAATTAGTTTTACTTCTGTCCCAGCTTGTTAAACCTCCACAAACTGGTTCTCCTGGCCCTTTCTCCAGCCCCAGGTAAAGTTCCTACCTCAGACCTCTGTTGCACAGCTTGCCTCAGAAAGAGCTAGCTCCACGGGCCTCTCTCCCTTTTGTAGCCTGCTGGGTTCTTAACCGCTCCCTCTCAGGCACGCCCTCCCAGCCATGAACTCTGGGGTCTAGACTCTCTTAAAGGGACCATTGATAATCCCTTTGGAGAGGGACAGGTAACATTCTATATATCCCATTACAGGGTACAATGTGGGCTTAGAGAGCACATTGCTGCTAGCATGAGGGCAATTTCCTTGCTCAGTGCAATATGGCAATTAGCGTGATTGTACCAGCCTTAAGTGAGCGATACGCTAGCATTCACTATCGTGCACTTACAGCTGGGAACACGCGGGTACGTCCCGACAGCGCACTTACCACCCGATGGTATTGCTGCAGTAAGCCCACACCTTTAATTAAAGGGTCCCATATTCTCTCTAATTTTTTCTTTTTATCTTTTCTAAGTAGTCCTTCGAATAAAATTATTCTGAAATCAACTTTTAAAAAAGGTTTACTTGTTATCTTTGAAATTTAGTTGGGTTACATTTAAGTACGTAAATTCACAAGGACAGCACATTTAGAATTTCCAGGGGCATTCCTGGGTTGGATTTATGACTGTGGGACCAATGTACTAACCTGTGGGAGTTCCTATAGGTTAGTGGCCCGTTTACGAGTAAGATGCTGTGAATGAAATTTAGTTCTGTAGCAAACCTTTGTGTAAAATTTACCTGTAGGAAATTTAAAAAATAAAGTACTTTTATCTATTTTGCAAAACGGACCTCTGAAAACTTTGTTGTGTGCCTGATTTCTCACACATTCATATCAGTAATCAAAAACATATGCAGCATTCATGCATTTGAAAAGGGGCTTTATGTAGATAACTCACTGATATTACATAAGCTTGATTTTCAAAAGACCACTGGTCATCTATATATAGTTGCTGAATTTAAGCAAACTGCTGAGAATTGTGAACTATGCACAGACGTTAACTACTTATATAGGTTGCCCTTTTTTTTTTTTACAAATGGGGAAATATGTGTGAAAATAAAAATGGGTAAATCCATGAGATTTTGGTGTATATGCATTGTTCTTGTGCTTTCTATGGATTGGTTCATGTGAAGACTCATTCATGACAAAGCACACGGTTAGTACATTGTAGGGATGTATAACACATTTCATTTTCAGTTCTTTTCATATATTACTTTTAATTAAAAACCTTTAAAGACACACTAAAAAATGGAAGGGGATGTTTACTAAAGTGTAGTAAGCAAGGTTAGCATGGTTTTAGTGCACCCTAGACATTAGCATTGGCCCACACCAATGGCTAGCACGTGGTAAAAGCAGCTGTGTGATAAACAACCTGCTCTATCTGTTTACTGTGGGTTTGGCGGTATTGGGGGTTGGGTTAAAGGGTGTAGCAAGCACGGACATCTAGTGCATGGTATATTACTTCACACTAACTATCAGGACAGCCAAAAGCACAGGAGTCAGGTAGTAGGGCTACTACCCAAACAAACTGTAAAAAAGGAAATCACAGCTAATTAACCCTCTGATCATCAAGCCCTATCCTTCCTATTCTGAACCCTGACACCCAACCCCTTGATCTGACTTCCCATCTGATTCCCCCCAAGATGAGAATCCCCCATTCAATTTTCTTGATCAAACTCCCCTTCATAGCACAAGACCCAAACATCTCCCCAACCCCTGACCCAACTGCACTTACCTAAGGTATGTTTCTGATTTTAATATACCACTGATTCATAAAGATATACCTCGGTGGTTTACATTAAAAGACATATATTAAAAAATAATTAAAAATTTACAAAAATCAGAAATATATTTTCCATAAAAAAACAAGAAAACAAAAGAAAAAGTAAAAAAATCAAAGGCTTAGAAGACAGGACCGTAAGCCTATAAGCTAGCAAGCCTCAGACAGACCTTCACCGATTGTCTGCTTATTAGGGCATTAATATGGCCTACAATAAGGCAGCCTTTTGAAAAACGTAAGAGCCTGATATTCTTCTGGGCAGACTATGCACTGCATTGGTGCATAGCCTTGCCCGCAAACCCATAAACCCAGATATTCAATGCTGGGGTTATATGCGGCCCCAGCACTGAATATCTGGGTATCGCCACACAACCCAGAAGCTGCCAATGCTAACCGGGCAACAGCGATATCACTGCTGCCCAATTATCTCACGCCTCTGCCTCTGCTCCAGCCCGGAGCACCCCTGACATGCCCCCATGTTATCCAGCTAGCATTGGGGCGCCTAGAGGACATAGATGGGGATATTCAAGGGCACTACCCGTGTATGTGCCGTTGAATAGCCCCATCTAAGGCATTTACATGCTTTACTAGGCTGTAAACTATGTATATGCCCTTTGAATATTGGGCTCTAAGTCTTTAAGGCTTTTTAAAATTTGTTTATGGAAAATTTGAAACTGAAGTCTGGTGGTAATGAGATCCACAAGATTGGAGCTACCATCCTGAAAATTGATCATCTTATTAATTCATGCAATATTATTCTATATAAAGGTATGATAAAAAGATTTTGTTGAGAAGATTGGAGTGATCTTGCTCAGAAGTAAATAATAAGCAAATTGTCTAAAAAGGAAGGTAACCCTGAATGAATAATCTGATTAGTGTAGATCAAGATTTTATTTTATTTTATTTTTTAAAATTTAATATTTATTGAATTTTAGAATTAAATACAAGTATCCACTTGTTGAGAAAAATGACTTAGTCTGAACAGTAAATAAAGGAAATACAATATACAAAACAAAATATATGAACTTAATTACACAAGCCCTCAATTTAAGAGAAGGGTGTTGAAAGGGACTATAAACCCAAAAGGGTAAAAACAAACAGAAAAACTTGCAAATGCCTGAACACAGCAGCATATAATCAAAGAGAGCATCTAAGTTTCAGCCAGCTTAGGTGAAGAAGAAACAATCTTTTAGCTTTAATAAAGGTAATCAGCATAATTCAGATAATTATATTTTAAAGGCATTTGTATGGGTATTTTAAAAAGAATAATGCACTCAACTGCAATACTGGATTTTTTAACAAAAAAAAATTCCCTATGGCATTTCTGAGTGTTTCTGGTGAGGTCTGGGAAGACCCCCACATTGGATCCAAGAAACATGACAATTCTTTTCTTAAAGAAGTTCAGTAGCCAGGCTCTATCTACCAACAGGGCACAAGAAACCAAAAGAATTGCAGAAGTCATGGATTCAGACTGTGAATCTTTTAATAGAGGCGAGATATTTAAAGTGTCCATAGCAGCGGAATCTCTCAAAAGTTGCTTCTTCCCAAAAGGTAAATAATATATACGAGAAACAAGGGGAATTGCATCCTTGGGCACTTATAGAACATCCATTAAATAGTTACAGAACATTTCCAATAGAGATATAGGCGAAGATTTTGGAAAGTTGATAAATCAAAGATTGGAGGCCCTCGAGATATTCTCAAGGGCTTCCAACTTAGATCTCGTTACTATTAAGTCCTTCATAATATTGGAATAAATACTGGGAAAAGAAGAAGCGCTCTGGATTGTGTTGGAAAGAGGAGATGGCACTGTCATCCATACTGCTGTAGTCTACAGACCTCCGACTCAAATCGAAGAAATAGATAATGAATTGATTATAGATATTGCCAAGATAGCCACAAAGGGGGGAGTGATCATATTGGGTGACGTTAATCTACCCGATGTGGATTGGAGTACTCCTTCTGCGAATCTGGTAAGAAGCAAAACAATTGTGGATGCTTTCCAAGATGCGTCACTTAAACAAATGGTGATGGAAACAACCAGGGAAAGCTCAATGCTGGATTTCGTGCTCACCAACGGTGATAGTGTGTTGAATGTCTGGGTGGGTGCCCCTGTGAGCAGCAGCGATAATCACATGGTATGGTTTGAGATAAAAGCCAAGGTGCAGTCCAATCATACCAAGCTCAAAGTCCTAAACTTCAAAAACACTGACTTCAGTAAAATGGCCAAGTACCTGAAGGAGGAGTTGGCAGGGTGGGGGGGATAAGGGAAGTGGAATTGCAATGGACTAAACTAAAGGTGGCAATAAAAGGGGCAACAGATAAACATGTAAGGAAAGTAAATAAAAACAAGAGGAGATGGAAACCTATTTGGTTCTCCAAAGAAGTGGCTGCTCAAAGGCAAAAACCACAGCTTTCACAAGATTCAAAAGCTTGCAAACAGAGGAACACAGTAAGGAATACAGGATCAAACTAAAAGAGACAAAAAGAGAAATAAGGAAAGCAAAATCAAAGGCAGAGGAAAAGATGTCTAAAGATATGAAGTGTGGCGACAAAACTTTCTTTAGATATATTCGGGAGAGGAGGAAAATCAGAGATGGAACTACAGGACTCAGAAGTGGTGGGAACGGATTTGTGGAAAGTGACATTGAAAAAGCGAAATTGCTAAACAAATACTTCTGCTCTGTTTTTACTAAAGAAAATCCTGGAGAAGGACCATCTGTGACTCCCAAATATAAAAATGGGAATGAAGTAGATACCACACCATTCACTGAAAATGATGTGTTGGAACAACTTGCAAAACTGAAAGTGGACAAGGCCATGGGACCGGATGAGATACATCCCAGGATACTGAAAGAGCTCAGAGAGGCTCTTGCAGGGCCATTAAAGGATGTTTTCAATAGATTTATTTATTTAACCAGTTTTGTATACTACCTTATCCTTCAATCAAAGTGGTTGACAAGACAACAAAGGGCTTACATGTTGAGGGTATGGGAAGACAAACAGGAGTAGTTCCTCAGGACTGGAGAAGGGCGGATGTGGTACCTCTTCACTAAAGTGGTGACAGGGAAGAAGTGACAAACTACAGGCCCATGAGCCTTACCTCGGTGGCAGGAAAAGTAATGGAGGCGCTTCTGAAAGAGCGAATAGTGGACTTTCTCAAAACCAACAGGTTGCATAACTATTAATAGTGTGCCATAAGGTTTCAAGAGTAAAGTTAGCAGGCCTTACCAAGACCAATGCCAATAGAACAACAGATGTAACTGAGCTAGATGCAAAAGGTGCCATTTCACTTCCAACACTCTGTCCGCCCGATTCAATCCCCTTGAAAGACTCTCCTAAAGCTGCCAGGTCAGTCCTCAGCAGTGCAGATACCATGGCACCAGGTGCAACTCTCCCTCAACACTGTGCAGGGGGCTGGCCGCGCCACTCTGCAGCTGCGCTGTCGAAACAGGAAGTGGGGGGAAGGCACTGCTGAGGGTTCCCACAGAAAAAGATCCATCGGACCAGAAACTGGTAAGGATAGGGTACTCAAGGGACACGTCCCGCCTTTGTTTTGGTTTTCTGCTCAGTTTCAACACTGCTCAGACCGCCATCTTGACACACCCTAAGTTTTTTAATGGGATCTGTATATCCCTGGTAACCAATGTTAATCTTTTAAGACTGTAACACGATCAAATTTATGTGCATTCTTAATTATTTAGTTGCTATATTTTGAGCCAATTAGAGACATCTCAGTTGTGAGACATTAATACCTTGGAGCAAAGAATTACAATAGTCTATTTGGCTCAGAATCAATGCATAGGCCAATTTATACATAAATGAATTGTTTACCATGGAGTGTATAGAAAAGATCAGACATAGAGCTAAAAAAGATTTTTTAACCATCTATGAAATACGATCATCAAAACCTTAAGCACCTCAATGCAGTGTTTAATGGCTACAGCTACTCCACATATCAGAAGTATTGGTGGAAGAGGAATTAAAATGTTGGTAAACTAGTGGATGGGGCAGGAACAATCCCCCTCCACTCTGACCCTGTAGCTGTCTGAGGTCAAAATGGCAGATCTGACCACTAGTGGTAATCTCACAGTACTACCTCCAGAGGTCAGTCTGCTTTATTGGGGGGGGGGGAGGTCAGATTGGAGGGGCATCTTAGATTGAATATGAGGGTTTGGAGCAAGGTGGCTAAGGTTTGGGAGGTTCATTGGCCATAAGTTCTTTGTTTTGATTTTCCTTTTTTTTTTTTTTTTTTTTTTTACAGTTTGTTTGGAAAGTGCTGGAGTCTGCATTACATGCATCAGCAGAACGTATAAGTGCATCCATACTATCTACTGATGTAATGCAGGTCTCAAACTCCATATTTTCAACCACCTGCAGAGGCTGGTCATCTAGGGCAATCATTTCTCCCAGTGGACCATGTCATCACTTTGTGATAGTGCTGCCAAACACCATCACATTCCTTCCATGATGGCTATTTAGATGCATATCAGAATTGCTGGCATGCCATCTTCACTAGGGGAAGAAGCTGGGGGCTCTAATAGAAAGTAGATTTTCTTCTTTTCTACTGTATAGCTTTCTCACCTCTGCTATTCCAATTACCAAATCAAGTCCTTAGTATAGGATCAGCATCCTCTGTTCAAATGAGCTGGAAAAGAGAGGTCATGTAAAAGGAGATCATCATCTTGGTGTGGCAGGAAGTGATTCTGTAGCTAGGTCCTGTCCACCAGGAGAAGTAAAACCCTCTCACACCAAGTAGGTTTCTCCAGGGTCATGTGCCCATGAGAGAATGATTAGGATGGCCATTATAAGTTAGCGATTCAATCATTTTCTTCTTTTCTATAGCTTTCTCATCTCTGCTATTCCAACTACCAAATCAAGCCTCAGTATAGGATCAGTATCCTCTGTTCAAATGAGGCTGCACAGCAGAACACTGGCACCCCAAACTCCTCCACAGCCCTTCGATCGGCATCGGGTGAGTGAGCAGGAAGCCCAACTCCTCCCCGACCAACGCACCCAAGGCCAATCAGAGGCTGCACAGCATAAATTCAAAAGCAGCATCGGGCGTGCCCACACCTGGCAGGCCCGCGCCTGAGGCCCTCGCCAGAGGGCCCTTTGGTGTGGCCCTTAGGCAAGGACCTGAAAGAACAACATTGACTGCCATAACAGAAGAAAAAGCAACGAACACTAAAAACAATGGCAGTGCACACTAAGGTACCAAGTTACAACCTGTTCTACCTCTCCAGAATTATACACCTATACCAACCCAAAATCGAGCAAATATAGAATCCACATACAAACACATCAAGACTAAGGAAGTCCCCCTGATACCCCACCCTCCTCTATCAAGCACTAACTAAACACCATGCAACAAATATGGCTAATTACCACTACCTTATCTATGCTATATTCATATTGATTCTACTACAATGGCATACCTACACCTGCCAACGTTTTGAAAACTCCCTAACTCCACTACAACCTACCCAAATATGGTACATCCCCCTATGGTAACCCTCTTGTACCTAATCCAACAAAAGAACTAATCACCTCATAAATATAAAACTTACAACCCCAAAAAAACTGCCTCACCCTAACCCCATTCTTAATGCTCCTATCACATGCACCCTGATCAATGCAAGATCAATAAGAAACGAGATATACACAATTAAAGACTACCTAGAATCAAACAAAACAGATATCCTACTTATCACTGAATCATGGCTATCAGAAACTGACCAGGTTATCCTCAATCAAGTCACCCCAGAAGCCTACTCATCATTCAACTGTACCAGAAACAAGAAAAGAGGGGGAGGAACTCTTATCCTAGCAAAAACTCAATTCAAATTCAAAACACTTACATCTAGTAGCTCAGATGACTCAAACTCAATCACAATAACAAACAACTACTTAACGTTCAACCTCACCCACAGAGCACCCTCTGCTAAGAACGATGAACTATCCAAAGTACTTGAGACAATATGTGCAAATAACTCTACACAGAAACCCCTTATAGCCCTGGGAGACTTCAATCTTGGATCATCCAACAAAAAGGAAGCCAAATCCTTTATCAAAGCCATGGGAGCCCTCCACTACCAACAAATAATAAAATCACCCACATGTAGACCAAAAACGGCCCCCTGCTATTCTGACGAAATCAGAACTGCTAAACAAACCCTGAGAAGACTGGAAAGAAAATGGAGACATACAAAAGATCCAGAGATCCTACACCAATACAGAGAACATCAAAACCAACATACTACCACTATCAATCGATCCAGACAAGAATACCACACAAACATCATTATGAGCTCAATTAATAAACCTAAGGAGCTATTCAACATCATGAGAACTCTCACCAACAACCCTCATAAAAACAACACCCCGGAAATACACCCTCAGATAATGGCTGATTACCTAAACAACAATCATATCTGAAGGACCCTCACCCTCTTAGGGTCTGCACTCCTTCACTAAACCTGGATTCTTTATAATTATCTGTAACCTCTTAACAGGAAGGAAAAAACAAGACACAATTATTTAATTAATCGCTACAGAGCTCTGTACGGTAGAAAATCATGGCACCCAAAAATCAGGCCTCTCCATCTGAGATTCTTCAAAGATTTCTCCGCAGAGTCCCAGCTTTTTATTGAGAATTATCAGCTGACACAGTTAATTTTTAATTAACATCTGGTGATGTTCAGGTTACAAAAGTACATATCTAAATAGATTTTGCTGACATTTGTGCCAACTTACATAAAAGCAGAAGTTACAAGGTTATTACTATCTTCACTAGACTCAATAGATGTCGCTGTATTTCTACCCTACACAGAAGCTAATTAGTTACTCTTATATGATATTTGCTGACTTTCTACTATTTATTCAAGCTTTATCAGTTACATGTTGACCTAAGATCTAGTTCTCTTAAAAAAAAAGGGCATGCCGACTTTAGCCTATATTTTGCAGGATAAAAAAGGATGTTCTATTTGTTCTATTGATTTTTAGGGAACTAGCCTATGTACACATAGGCTCTATTTGCTAATTCTGTGAAGCAACTATTAGAATGCAGAAGGACAATTTAAAGTTCATTAAGGGGAAAAGCTCTCAATTTCACTGCAGCTTGGCCTGTAAATTTCCATGAGCATATATGTCATCTATAGCTAGTTTCTACAGTCCTGTTTCATTTATAGATTCACTGCTAACGCTTCCAATTCCTATGTCCAGTATAGATCCAGAGTCACTGTCCGTTTCTGGGTCCATTAAATCCAAATTCCTATATACTGGGTGAACCATAGTGGCATACGTTAATGTATAAGAAGCTAATTCATCCAATTATTTTATTGTATCCAATTTGGTTTTGAGGCCTGGCTTGACTAGCCCTTTTCCACAATATCCACACAATATCAACGACAAATAACCCCATAACATTGTTCTCAGAGAATTATGGGGAACCTTCAGTATCCCATCCACTCATCAAATTGAAGATATCATTTCATCACTGAACACTACAACTTCACCTGCAGATCCATGCCCCGTTGCTTGGCTAAAAGCAACAAAACAACAAATCAAATCCTTCATCCACAACATAACCTCCACATCACTCACCCAAGGCTACATGCCAACAACTCTCAAACAAGCCATTATACGTCCAATACTCAAAGACACATCACTCAACATGAACGACCCAGCTGCATATAGACCAATCTCCAATCTACCCTTCATTGCTAAAATAATAGAAAAAACAGTTCAAACTCAACTTCAGGACCACCTCGACCAACAAGCTCCATTAGACCAACATCAACATGGATTCAGACCAAACCACGACACTGAAACACTTCTTTTATCATTGCTCAACAGCATTATAAGAGGGATAGACAACACAAGAACAGGATTTCTTCTCATCTTTATGGACATATCCTCAGCATTTGACACAGTCTCTCACAGCATACTACTTCAACGTCTACAAGAGATTGGCCTACATAACAACTGCTAACATGGTTCAGATCATCTCTCTCCAATAGACAACAACAAGTGAAATGTGGTACAACCAAATCAAAGTCCTTCCCTATAAACCAAGGAGTCCAACAAGGATCATCCCTCTCTGCAATTCTGTTTAACATCTACATAAAACCAATATTTGAAGTGATCAGAAAACACAATATGCAATATAAAATATATGCTGATGACATCATGGTATATGCTCCTATAGAAATACACAATCCAGACCTCTCGAATATAACAGCATGCGTAGAAGACATGATCAACTGGCTTAATGACAACAACCTATCAATAAATTACAAAAAGACAGAGGCACTCTTTATCACCAGGGACACATCGTTCACCCCAATACAGTCAATCAAAATACTGCAAAAAAATATAACAGTAAAAAAAGAAGTCAAATACCTGGGAGTAATAATAGATCAAAACCTCACCATGCAATCACACATAGCAAAAACAACTGCAAACGCCTATTACAAGATGAAGACAATAAGAAGACTAAAACCATTTCTAGACCAGGATCACTTCCAAACCATTTGTCAAGCAATCATCACTATACCTGGGGCTTCCAAAGCAATCTATATTACCACTCCAACTAGTGCAGAACACTGCAGCTCGTCTAATCACAGGAACAAACTTACATAACCACATCACACCAATACTTAATAAATTACACTGGCTCCCAATCCACTCCCGTATCAGATACAAATCAACCTTAATCATATTTAAGATCATTCACCAACTATCAGCATTCATCTTACAAGACACTATAACAAGGGACACAAGCACCCGACCTAGAAGAAATAACAAAAAGAATATGATTACCACATCCCTTGGATACCAAAAGACCATACAAAACACATCAGAAAGAGCACTATCACTCTATGCTCCATCAATTTGGAACTCTCTCCCAGATGACTTGAGGGCAACATCAGACATCAAGGACTTTCGAACAAAACGAAAAACTCATCTCTACTCAATTCACTACGGACACATAACCTAACCACATAAACAATAACATGATCCAAGTCACTGACTATTGACCCATAGCAACAAACTAATAACCACTAAATAGAACGTCAAATTGCAAATAGTTCTCATTCATGACCATGTACATAGTTTCCCATGCTACCTTGCCTTTTAAGATCCAATTGTTCTTTGTATAATGTTATAACGTTAGATAATACTGTTAACTGTTCAACTGTTCCATGTACACTATAATGCTTGTTATAATGTAAACTGCTCTGATTGAAGGACAAAGCGGTATAAAATTTTTTTTAAATAAATAAAAAATAAATAAATCATTAGGCATACAGATAACCAAGTGGTTGGTTGACATCAAGATCACCTGGCAACATGCCTGCCTGGTGCAAAGGTAGCAGACCTAACACACTATCTAGACATGGGGAGGAGTCTGCTCTCTTGGTACATATGGGCACCAATGACACAGGAAAGTTTGGGAGGGAGGTTCTAGAGGCCACATTTAGCTTTTAGGTAGGAAGTTGAAATCCAGAACTTCTAGGGTAGCATTCTCGGAAATGCTTCCCATTCCATGCACAAGACCCAAAAGGCAGGCAGAACTCCAGAGTCTTACTGCATGGATTAGATGATGGTGCAGAAGATTTTAGATTTGTTAGAAATCGGGCAACTTTCTGGAGAAGGGAGGGGCTTTTCCAAAAGGATGGGCTCCACCTTAACTGGGATGGAACCAGGCTACTGGCATTAACCTTTAAAAAGGAGAGCAGATAATAGGGGAAAGCCGACAGTCACCCAGGAGCACATGGTTTGGAAGGATGTATCCTTGAAGGATACTAGCAAAAGAGGGAAGTTAGGGCATCCCAACAGAGAGGTTCCAGTAAAGATAAAAGTAACCCAGATGCCCTTAAGTACAGAGCTGAAAGATTCCAAATTACCCCTATCAACTGATAGCCAGATTTATATGAATAAAATACAACCTCTAAAATGCCCATATGCAAATGATAGTAGTCTAAAAAATAAGATGGGAGATAGAATATATAGCACTAAATGAAAGGTTAGATCTGATTGGCATCTCAGAGACCCGGTGAAAGGACAACCAATAGAACACCCTTGATACCTGGGAACAAACTATATCGCAATGATAAGGTAGCTCAAATTGGTGGAGGGGTTGAGCTCTATGTTAGAGAGAGCACTGAGTCACATAGGATTAAAGTTTTGCAGGAAACAAAATACACTGTAGGATCTCTATGGCTAGACATGTAAAAAGGGGAAGGTCATGGCAGTGGGGGCAGTGGCCAGAATGAACGGATGGATGATGAAATGCTGAAAGAAACCAAGGAAGCTAACAAAAGTTACAACACAATAATAATGGGTGATTTCAATTACTCCAGTGTCAATTGGGTCAATGTCACAGCAGGACATGCTAGGAAGAAAAAAATATTATAAATGAAATAAATGACTGTTTAACGGAGCAGCTGGTTCATGAACCAACAAGAGGGGAATCTATTTTGGACCTAGGCCTTAGTGAAACAAATGATCTGACACAAGAGAGAAGGATTTTGGGGCCACTTGGCAATAGTGATCATAGCATGATCGCATTTGATTTATTAAATGGAAGAAGGATGGCAAGGAAATCCACAGTACTACATTTTAACTTTCAAAAGGGAGACTATGATAAAATGAGGAAAATAGTTAAGAAAAAACTAAAAGCAGAAGCTGCAAAGGTTAAAGATTTACATCAAACATGGGCGTTATTTTAAAGTACTATTTTGGAAATCCAGAATAGATGTATTCTATGCTTTAAGAAAAGTGGAAGGGAGGCCAAAAAACTGCCAGCATGGTTTAAAGGCGAGGTCAGAGAGGCTGTTGTTGCAAAAAATGCATCTTTAAGGAAATGGAAAAAGGAGTCAAATTACAAACATGGAAAACAACATAAGCATTGGCAAGTTGTTTGCAAGGCATTGATAAGCCAGGTAAAGAGAGAATTTGAAAAGAAGCTTGCCATGGAAATAAAAATGCATAATAAAAACACTTTCAAGAACAGTCATAGCAAAAAATCTGTGAGAGAGTCAGTTGGACCATTGGATGATAGAGAGGTCAAAAGGGGGCTAAGTGAAGACAAGGCCATAGCGAAGAGACTGAATGAATTAGCGGAGAGACTGAATGAATTCTTTGCTTAGGTCTTTACTAAAGAAGATGTATGGAAGTTACCCATGCCTAAAATAGTATATAAAGGAGATGTATTGGAAGAATTGAAAGAAATATTGATAAACCGGGAAGATATATTACAACTATTTGATAAACTGAAGAATAGAAAATCACCTGGACCAGAAGGTATACATCCAATTGTGTTAAAAGAACTGAAATATGAGATTGCAGACCTACTATTAGTAATCTGTGAACTATCATTAAAATAATCTGTAGTACTGGGAGATTGGTGAATGGCCAATGTAAAGCCAATTTTTAAAAAGTTTCCAAAGGTGATCTGGGAAACTATAGACTGGTGAGCCTGATGTCAGTACCCAGCAAAATGGTAGAAAACATTATAAAGAAGAACATTACCGAACATATAGATAGTCATGGTTCAATGGGAGAAAGAAAACATGGATTTAGCCAAGGAAAATCTTCTCTTACTAATCTGTTATATTTTTTGAAGGTGTGAATAAACAGACCAAGATGAGCCAGTTGATCTAGTTTATGTGGATTTTCAGAAAGCCTTTGACAAAGTCCCTCACGAGTGACTCTTGGCGAAATTAAAAAGTCATGGGATTGGAGGCAGTGTACTATTGTGGATCAGGAACCGGTTAAAAGATAGAAAGCTGAGAGTAGGGCTAAATGGGCAAGTTTCTCAATGGAGAAAGGTTAATAGTGGAGTACCCGAGGGGTCTGTTCTGGGCCCACTGCTTTTTAACATTCATAAATGACCTAGAAATAGGAATAATGAGTGAGGTGATCAAATTTGCAGATGACACAAAATTATTCAAAGTTGTTAAAACACAAGAGGAATATGAAAAATTGCAAGAGGACCTTGATAAACTGGAAGACTGAACATTAACTGTGGTTACACGATGCAAGGTACCACCTTAGAATCCACCACCCAGGAAAAAGATTTAGGCGTCATTGTGGATGTTACATTGAAACCCTCCATCCAGTGTGCAGCGGTGCCCAAGAAAGCAAATAGAATGCTAGGAATCATAAGGAAAGGAATGGAGAATAAAACCACTCTACTCAGCACCTTAATCACCGGGATGGACAACATCAGACAAGGATTTGCCTTAATCTTCATGGACATTGCCACGGCATTCGACTTAGTCAACTACGAGATGCTCCTTACACGCCTCCAAGATAAGGGAATCCATGACTCCGCTCTAAATTGGTGTAAGTCATACCTAGCAGACAGATGGCAACAGGTACGAACTGACTCCATGTCCTCGGAACCTTTTCAACAAAAGCAAGGCGCCCCCCCCCCCAAGGCTCCTCACTCTCAGTCCTCTGTTTCAACATATATATGCAGCCCATTTGCGAAATCATCCACTTCTTCAATATCTCCTGCCTGGTGTATGCCGATGATGTCCTCCTACTCTTCACACCATTCTCTATTGACCAGCCTGATTTCTTGCCATTAACAAAATGTTTTGATGCTGTCACTGACTGGCTCCACATGCAAAGCCTCAAAATTAATTTTAACTAGACGGACATCCTATTCATCACCAGAAACCAATCCTTTACCCCTCCTGTTTCGATTAAAGTGAGAGACACTGAACTCCCAAGCAGACCCACCATCCGCTAATTGGGTATTACCTTAGACCAACAATTCAACATGAAAGCACATATAAGCAACACCATTAAGGCAATCTATCACAAAATACGGACTATCTGCCACCTACGGCCCCTACTGGAGTCTGAGGACTTCCAGATTATCTTTCAAGCACTGGTAGCCCCACACTTTGACTACGCCAACACCATTCTGCATGGACTCCCTAAGAGCACATTGAACTCACTACAACTAGCAATGAACACCGTGGCCTGCATCCTGCATGGAGCCTCCAGAAGAGATCACATAACCCCAATCTTGAAACACCTCCACTGGCTACCAATCCATTGCAGGCTCACTTTCACTGCTGACCTTCAAAGCCATTAACAAACTGTCCTCCAACTCCCTCACAGACCTGGTCCACCCCACCCGCTGAACAGATTCAGAAGGTCATTCCCTGCCAACACACTCATAATCCCCAATGCAATAACAAAATGCTCCCTTGCAAAAAAGAACAGAGCTTTTGTACTCTACGCACCTACACTCTGGAATGCCCTCCCAACCACTATCCGAGCTATTACTGACCTCACACATTTCAGGAAGGCTCTAAAGCACCATCTATTCCTACAACATTACACCCACACTGGTGACTTAACACAACCCAGCACATCCTCCCACCCATCATGATGACACCACAAGCACACAGACGTCATATTGACGTACTTATAATGTAAAAAGTTAACAGAGCATGTAATGTTGACAGAAACATATCTGCGACATATTGCTCAGTTATATATAGTTACCCCTGTTTGAATCCAAGTTCCAACACCTGTTTTCTGTAAAAATCAATGTATGTTTTGCAGCCTGCATTGTACAATTTGTTATTTGTAAACCGCACTGATTCTAAAGAGCGCGGTATAAAAAAAAAAGATCTAAATAAATAAATTATAATGCCTGTGTATCATTCCATGGTGCGACCGCCCCTTGAATATTGTGTGGAATTCTGGTTGCCATATATTAAAAAGGATAAAGCAGAATTAGAAAAGGTACAGAGAAGAGCAACAAAAATAGTAAAGGGGATGAAAGGGTATACCTATGAGGAGAGGCTTAAAAGCTTGCAGCTCTTCAACTTGGAAAAGAGACGACTGAGGGGGGATATGATAGAAATCTATAGATTAATGAATGGAGTGGAACGAGTAAGCATAGATCGGTTGATTATACCTTCAGAAGTAGAAAGGCTAGAGGCCACACAATGTAACTCATTTAAGACTAATAAGAGAAAATATTTTTTTTATTCAACACGTAGTCAAACTCTGTAATTCATTACAGGAGGATGTAGTAAATGCTGCTAGTGTAGCTGGATTTAAAAAAGGTTTGGACAAGTTCTTCGAGGAAAGGTCTATAAATCACTGCTTACCCGGGACATGCATTGTGGAACCTGTGTAACTTTTTGGGTACCTGCCAGGTACTTATGACCTGGATTAGCCACTGTTGGAACCAGGATACTGGGCTTGATGGGCCTTGGTCTGACCCAGTATGGCATTTCTTATGTTCTTATGTTTCTGCAAATGAGGTTTCATGTCACTATTGGTAAGATGGCCCATCAGCTTCCTTTTACTACTCGCCTCCCTACAGTAAATATATTTTGCATATCATAAATCCTCAAGGACTTAAAATAGCTCCACACATTTGAGATTTATGAGTCTTCCTCTTTATGTTCTTGGAAGGACTGCTGCTGAACCTGAAGGATTGGATGGAAGAGAGGACGAAAGGCCTGTACATTGTTTCCTCTGTCAGGTCTATCTGTGGGGTGCTATTGATCCTGGAAAAGCTTGGTCCTGGAAAAACTAATATTGCATCCTACCTCCTCAACAAGATCTTCAGACCCTCTTCAGCCATGAAACTTTCAATATCTAATGATTCTGATGCAAATCCTGTGAATAAGAATTCATCAAATTATGTATTTGTCAAAACCATCTGCATACACTTCTCAGCAGAGAATAGAGTACACTGCTACTGCTCTCTTATCTCTTGTCCTGTACTGTCTGCCTTTATTTGCTCTCTGTAGAGATGGGACAAATATCTGCTCTTTTAAAGTTACATGGGAAATCACAGCTGTTGCTATTCTCTTTTTAAAGAAATTCCTTTGTTAGTTGATTGATGGACTACAGGAGGATACAGACATACTCCTAGAATGCCCTGTCTCTTCCTCTGAACTTGTTTTGTTGCTGGCCCCAGATGTCTCGCCAGCCTTCCTTTCTTTCCTTGTACCCTCATACACACTGGTTCACTTCCTTGCACCAGCTAGCAACACTGACAAACTTGGAAAGGAAGTATAGTTTATTTTGCTATTAACAGAGAAGTGTGTCACTTCAATGGCCCTGCCTCCCAGTGTATCTCCCTGTCACTGTTTGGGTCCACCCAGCTGGCAGAAAGTAAACATACTTTCCAGCGATCCTGACAAACCTGAAAAGCAAGCACCATTTTCTCTGCTTGTAATATAGGTCTGTGTGCTATGTGTTTTCTGGATGATTGTTTTTTTAATTCCTTCTTAACTAATTTTTGCTGAAACAGTGGAGCAAACATGCATGGGATCCCATCTTCCTCTGGGAGGCTCAGAGAAAATTATTCTCTCCCTTGATGCTGTGCTGTTTTCAAGCACAGTGATTTTTATTTTCCCTGTGCAAGTTTTTGTGAATTTTCACAGTGAAAGTACATGCAGACTTCCACTTCAAAAAGCACCTCAGGGAATTCATGTGCTTACATTTACACCCACTCTTTAACAAACAAATTCTCTGGGTTATTTTATGCAAATACATGTATATTTTCAAATTAGGTCCATGATCTATAACTCAGTCCCCATTCCATCTTCAGAAATTCTTCTGCTCAGTCTGAGTAAAACTCTTCATGCACAGAATGCATACATACAACGTTATTCACATATCAGGAGGAGAATTTCCACTTAATACGTAATCAAACTCTGGAATTCATTGCCGGAGGATGTAGTAAAGGCTGTTAATATTGCTTGGTTTAAAAGAGGTTTCAACAAGATCCTGGAGATAAAGTCAATAAGCCATTATTAAAGTGGACTGGGGAAATCCACTGATTACCCCTGGAATAAGCAGCATGAAATCTGTCTAGCTTTTTGGAACTTCACAGGTACTTGTTATCTGGATTGGCCACTGTTGGAAACAGGATGCTGGGTTTGATGGATCCTTGGTGTGACCCAGCATGGCCTATCTTATGTAAAAGCTTATTTCTGCATGGAAGGCACTGCTTTATGTACATAAAAGCTTTTGAAAATGAACTTCCATGTGTCCTACTTAAAATTTACCCATAAGTAAATTACACGATGACCAGATCTCTCTCTTTACTGGGGCCTGCGAATGAGAAGACAATTGTGGTACAATATTTAATTTTATCTTTTTCTGTTAAATAAAACAGGGCCCCTGAAACTGTCCTGACGACTCCCTCTAATCAGTTCAGTTTTCAGAATAGTGGTAATTAGAACAAAATTTCAGCCTCTTGGAGAATGCATAATTTGCCAGAGGACATAGTAAAGGCTGTTAGTATCACTGGGTTTAAAAGAGGTTTGGTGTAAATGAGGATATCGATATATAGGCAACTGGGGCAATAGATGGAACAACAAGAGATCGTACTGTGTTGATGGACTATATCTCTCTGTGGCTGGATAAAGGATCCTAAGTGAAAAATTCAGGCAATATGTGGACAAGCATTTAAACTAGGGAAAGTGAGTGACGGGTGGGAAAAAAACAAGTTCAGGATGTCACACCCAGCAAAAACATTGAGTATTCCTTCTGTAAATCTGGAATAACATTGGTAATCGTCATCATATTAATCCACTTATCAATGGCAAGAGAGAAGAGCCTGGAACAAAATCCGTCCAAAATTCAAGCAAGTCAATCAACAATAGCTGGAAGGCAATGAGCACAAATGCACAAAGTCTAGCCAACAAAGTTCCTGACCTGGAAGCCCTAATGGTGGAAATGGACTTGAACATTGTGGCCATTACAGAAACAAAGTTTAATGAGTTGCATGAATTGGATATAGCCATAGCTAACTATAATTTATTTAGAATCGAGAAGGCAGGAAGGAGGAGGAGTAGCCCTATATGCAAAAAGCAATATTAAAGCCGCTGAAATGCAGGGGATGTGAGGAAAAGAAGTGCTGTGGATTCACATCCACTGCCGTTTCTTTCTCTACAACATTAGCAAAATCCGCCCCTCCCTTTCTGAACACACTACTAAAACGCTCATCCACTCCTTAATCACCTCCGGTCTTGACTACTGTAACCTACTCCTTGCTGGTCTCCCTTTGAATCATCTCTCTCCCCTTCAATCTGTTCAATACTCTGCTGCACGACTAATCTTCCACCAACCTCGTCATGCCCATATTACTCTTCTTCTCAAGTCACTTCATTGGCTCCCTATCCGTTTCCGCATCCAGTTCAAACTTCTCCTCCTGACCTATAAATGTATTCACTCTGCGGCTCCTCAGTACCTTGCTTCTCTTATTTCTCCTTACAACCCCTCTTGGGAACTCTGCTCTTCCAGCAAACTGCTCCTATCTGTGTCCTTCTCTCCCACTGCTAACTCCAGACTTTGCTCCTTTCACCTTGCTGCACCGTACGCCTGGAACAAACTACCTGTGTCTGTATGCCAGGCACCTTCCCTTACCCTCTTCAAATCCAGGCTTAAAACTCACCTCTTCCCTGCTGCTTTCAGATCTTGACTCTCCTGATCTCCTTCTCCTTCCCATGCTTTATCCCTGCCTACACCTTCTGTGTTTGTCTTGACTAGATTGTAAGCTCTGATGAGCAGGGACTGTCTCTTACTTGATTATACAGTGCTGCTTACGACTTGTAGCACTATATAAATGCTCAGTAGTAGTAGTAGGATTGTGTTAGAAAGAGGAGTTGGCACTATCACCCATATTGGTGTAGTCTACAGGCCTCCAACTCAAACTGAGGAAATGGATAGAAGTTTGATCACTGATATTGCAAAGGTAACTATGAAAGGGGAAATGATCATATTGGGTGACTTTAATATACCAAATGTGGATTGGAGTATTCCTTCTGCAATCTGGAAAGAAGTAAAAAGATTGTGGATGCCTTCTAAGAAGCACTGCACAGACAACTGATGATGGAACTGACCAGGGAAAGTTTGATGCTGAATTTAGTACTCGTCAATGGAGATAACATGTTGAATGTCCAGGTGGGTGCCCATTTGAGCAGCAGTGATAATCACAGAGTGTGGTTTGAGGTTGAGGTAAAAGCCAAGGCAGAATCCAATCATAACAAACTCAATGTCCTGGACTTCAAAAACGTTGACTTCAGTAAAATCGAAAGTACCTGAAGGAGAAGTTGGCAGGGTGAGAGGAGATAAGGGAAGTGAAATTGCAGTGGGCTAAACTAAAAGAGCAATAAAATAGTCAACAGATATATATGTAAGGAAAGTAAATACAAACAATGAAAATGAAGCCTATAGGGTTCTCCAAAGAAATGGCTGTACAAATAAAGGCAAAAAACACAGCTTTCACAAAATTCAGAAGATCACAAAAAGAGTAATACAGAAAAGAATACAGGATGAATCCAAAAGAGACAGAGAAATAAGGATAGAAAAAGTAAAGGCTGAAGAAAAGATGGCTGAATATGTGACGTGTGAAAACAACATTTTTCAGGGAGCAGATGAAGCACTGGTCAACAAAGTTTTACAAAAGTCATGTTACTGAAATAAAAATAGTCATTTCTTATCAATTTTTATATGCTGAACACGAATATGACAGTGAAACTGTAAAGTTGGCTCTAGATTTTTTGTAATCTACAAGAGTTAATGTTTACATCACAAAATGCATGTCAATAGTAAATATAATAGGCCTTCGGTTAATACCTGTAAAAAAACAAGTCATAGACTACTTCTTAGATTTTTTCGCCTGTCTCTTGTACAGCTGTTTTGGAGCTTCTCTGGGGAGTGTCCAGCAGTAGTTAACCAGCATTGTAGTGGACAATTTTCCCTGGTATCTTTGCTCCATCGTTTCGATATCCTGGTGAAAACGTTCGCCCTGTTCATCACTAACCATACCACAGTTGTCAGGAAAGAAATCGAGATGAGAATCAAGGAAATGGATCTTTAGAGACATATTGCAGCCAAGTTTCTGATACTGCATCAGCATGTCTTCTACTAGTTCCTTGTAGTTTTCTGCCCTAACATTCATGAGAAAGTTTGTTGACACTAGGCAAAAAGCATTCCATGCTTGTTTCGCATCACCCTCCAGCAAGTTGTTGAACCGGTCAGCTTTGAAGAGCTCTCGATTCTGAGGACCCACAAAAACTCCTTCTTTAATCTTTGCTTCGCTGAGTCGAGGGAATTTTTCATGCAGGTATCGGAAAGATGGCGAAGTGCGGTCCATGGCTTTCACGAAGTTTTTCATCAAACCTAGTTTGATGTGAAGGGGTGGTAGCAGGATTTTGTGAGCCTCAACCAGAGCTGGGTGCTGGATATTCTTCTCTCCAACTGTTACATTTTTGTCTGTGATTCCATTCCTTCCGCAAGTAGCGCCAATCCCTTGCTCAGCTACCCCACTCACATAAGAAACACATGTATTTTATATATCCCTGCTGCAGTCCCATTAAAAGAGCAACTACCTTCAAGTCACCACAGAGGTGCCATCTGTACTTGTTATAGTTAATGGAAGTCAGTAGATGCTTTAAGTTATCGTATGTCTCTTTCAGGTGGACGGCATGCGCTACTGGAATAGATGGAAGACAGTTTCCATTGTTCAAAAGCACAGCCTTCAAACTCAGTTTCGAAGAGTCTATAAATAGTCTCCAGTCTTGTGGGTCATGAGTGATTTTTAAGGCATTCATGAGGCTTTCAATATCGGAACAGAATACCAGATTACTTTCCTTTCCGACTGCATATAATACACTGCTAACGTCAGATAGCTTCAGCAGCCATCTGGCAGTAGTATTGCATTGCATCAGAAAATGATGCAATCAACTCTGGATGATGTATGCATGCTGGTATTATGCAATGTGATGCAATATTACATCATTAAAGGCTAATTTGGGATGTTGTTGATGTCCTACTGGATAAATTTACACAGTGAAATGTCAAAAATGAACTACATGCAATATCTTCAAAACGAGAGCCAATACAATTTTTTTAATGTTATATTCGTGTTCAGCTCACCAAGATACTACAGATTAGGGCCTTTTAAAGTCAGTAACGATTTCAATGTTTACCAGTGAGATCAGAGGTGGAATTGCAAAACTCAAAAGTGCTAAGGACGGATTTGCGGAAAGCGACATTGAAAAAAGCGAAAATGCTAAACAAATACTTCTTCTGTATTCACAAAAGAAAATCCTGGAGAAGGACCACATATGAATGACTAATATATCACACCATTCACAGAAAATGATGTATTTGAACAGCTTGCAAAAGTGAAAATGGACAAGGCTGTGAGACTGGATGGGATACATCCCAGGATACTGAAGGAGCTCATAGAGGTTCTGGCAGAGCCTTTAAAGGATGGATTTAATAGATCCTTGGGAGAGGTTCTGCATGACTGGAGAAGAGCTGATATGGTACCTCTTCACAAAAGTGATAATAGGGAAGAGGTGACAAACTATAGGCCAGTAAACCTTACCCCTGTGGTAGGAAAAATAATGGAGGCACACTTGAAAGAAAGAATGGTAGACTTTTTGGAAACCAATGGATTGCATGATCAAAGGCAACATGGTTTTACAAAAGGACAATCATGCCAAACAAATTTGATTGAGTTCTTTGACTGGGTGACCAGAGAGTAGATCAAGGGCATGTGATGGATATAATCTACATAGATTCGGCAAAGCCTTTTATACTGTTCCTCATAGGAGGCTTATCAATAAACTGATCAGCCTAGGGATAAGTCTCAAGGTGGTAAACTGAATCAGAAATTGGTTGACTGACAGACAACAAAAGGCGGTAGTAAATGGAACTGGCTCAAAAGAAAAGAAGGTGCATAGTGGCATGCCTCAGGGATTGGTTCTGGGACTGACACTGTTCAATGTATTTGTGAGTGATACTGTGGAAAGACTGAATGGAGAAGTCTGCCTTTTTGCAGATGACACAAAGATTTACAACAGAGTGAGGGCGTGAGGAAAGATCTAAAAACACTGGAAGACTGGTCTAATGCTTGGCAGTTACGACTGAATGCGAAGAAGTGCAGTTATGCAACTGGGATGCAGAAATCCAAAATAATTATATGCAATAGGGGGAGAGAGGTTGCTGTGCACAGACCAGGAGAGTTACCTCGGATCTCAAGGCAGCAAAATAATGCGACAAAGTGGAAGCCAAAACCAGAAGGATGCTGGGCTGCATATAGAGAGGAATAACCAGCAGAAAGAAGGAGGCATTAATGCCACTGTACAAGTCATTGGTGAGGACTCACTTGGAATATTGTGTTCAGGTTTGGAGACCATATCTCACAAGGGGCATTAAAAGACTTGAAACAGTTCAGAGGAAGATGACCAAAATGATTTGGAGCCTGAATCAGGAGATGTATGAGAGGGGACTTGAAGATCTAAATATGTATACCCTAGAGGAGAGGAGGGACAGAGGAGATATGATACAGACCTTTAAATACTTAAAGGGTATTAATGAACAAACAACTCTTTTTTAAAGAAGGGACAGCTGTAAAACTAGAGGGCATACAATGAAGTTGCAAGGCGGTAAACTTAAAAGCAACATCAGGAAATACTTTTTCACTGAAAGGGTAGTGGATGCTTGGAATGCCCTCTCGATTGAAGTGGTGGGAGTAAATACAGTGATGGAATTCAAAATGGCATGGAACAGACACAGCGGATGCCTTTATAGCAAGAGAATGAAATCAAAGCAAACTTAAATATCTTTTAATAGGAGGAGGGGGTGACCTGCATGGAGCTATAGTTGTTGTTGTTGTTGTTGTTAAGTGCCGTCGAGTCGGAGTCGACTCATGGCGACCCTCTGGATAGCTATCCTAAATTGTGTTCGGTCTTCAGTCAGGCGGCTCATTGTTGACAGACTGCTGTCTGTACCTGTAGCTGCTGTTATTGTATCGATCAATCTCATTGCTGGCCTTCCTCTTTTGCGTTGACCTTCTACTGTATCTTGCCAAGCATGATGTCTTTCTCTAATGATCTCTCTCTTCGCATGATGTGTCCAAAGTATGAAAGTCAAAGTCTTGTCATCTGAGCTTCTAAAGAAAGCTTAGGTTTGATCTCCTCTAGTGGAGCTATAGTTACAACCACTCTAACCCCCTTACTGGGCACACTAGATGGACCATACTGATCTTTATCTGCCATCAATACTATGTTACTATATTTTCTATGAAACATCCAACTTAAACAATTTCAAATCATAAGTGTTTTTTTATTTATTTAATGTTTTTTATATACTGCATTTCTATAGATCAATGTGGTTTTACTGCATTTCCATAGATCAAACCACATATTACATGATTTGGGGGTAATTTTACAACACGCTGCCTAGGTTGAGAGGGTAAGTATGTATCTATTTAGAACATAACTGCCATACTGGGTCAGACCAGAGGTCCATCAAATCCAATATTCTGTTTCCAACAGTGGCCAATCCAGAACACAAGTAACGAACAGTACTGCTTCCCTGCAGTGGCTTTCCCAGTATACCTTAAGAACTGTTTATATTTTTTTCCTCCAGAAACTTGCCCAAACCTCTTCTAAACACGGATACACTAACTTCTTTTACCACGTCCTCTGGCGACAAAATCCAGAGCTTAAATATCAACCGAGCAAAAACATATTTTTTCTTATTTGCTTTCACTGTACTACTTAGGAACCTCATGGCACATTCCCTGCTAAGTGGTCAGCATTGGGGCATATAGCGGCGTTAGTTAGGGATATTCAGCGGCACTAACCATATTACTGCCATTGAGTATCCTGTTCAGCAGCATCTACATGGTTTACAGGTCAGTAAACCATGTAAATGCCTTTAGAATATCGGGCCCTTAAATTATAAGACCTCTGGAGACGGAGAAATACCTACTGTACCTGAATGCACCCTCCTTTGAGCTATAAATGAAAAAGCATGAACTAACTCTATATTTATTTATTTAACAGGTTTTTTTATACTACATTATCATTTCAGTCAAAGCGGTTCACACTTTAACTTAAACTTGGTAATGTACATTAAACAGGGACATTGATAACTTGGATTTTTCTGAGGCAATGGAGGGTTAAGTGACTTGCCCAAGGCCACAAGGACTGTTAATGGGAATTGAATCCTAAGCCAGTGCTCTAACCATTAGGCTACTCCTCCACACTATCTATCTATACTATAGGATGTTGAACTAACCTGTATGAAGGAGAAATTCACCCAACACTGTAAGGCTCAGAGAACCTTAAAGTAATATAATCTAGTTCTGTGATGTTATGCTAAAAAGGGCTATTATACTGGCAGAGATTGATAGCTTTCTATTTGAGAGACCCTGCATTAATGTGCATATGCTCCGTGTGTGCACAATAAATGTGGTAATTGATAATACTCTTTCTTTAACATTATTCTCAGCATGACACAAACTGCATTAGTGACCTCTGGGATGTTATACACAGGTGAATTAATGTCCTGAATGTCTGAAATGGAGAAGTCAGACCATTTAGACATAATTGTTCGGGGGTTCACATAATCAACAAATTCTTGGCAATAATTTACTTTCTTTCAGTCCATAATTTTAAAAAATTAAAATAGCAAATGATTAATTGGAAATCTCTGTGAAAGTTGACATGTGAGTTTGGATACAAGGAGAGCACTTTTAAAAGCCATTTTTGTGAAAACAAATTTTTACAAATTTGTTCACGATTCCAAAACCCAAAAAGGCCATTTGCACATACGCAGGAGATGTGTATCTCACGAAACCATCGATGGGCATATTCTGGAACAGTGCGCCTGGGAACGTCCACTGCGCTTGCATGAGAATCTCAGATTGCGGACAAGAGTTGTGGAACAAGGACGTAGCTTGCCATGGTGATGAGTATAACATATTCCGGAAAGGCCCATGTGCTTGTTTTACATCATGCTCGTTATTCCTGCCGGAGACGTGGAATAAGGCCGGTACTTAACAAATGTTCTGCTGTGTTCTACAATTCATTCCTGCAAGTGTAAGCATGTGTGTATGGTTTGAAGGCTGCATGGGTGGATATGGTGTGCTGATCTGCAATTCAGGGAGTAATGCCTGGCCAGTACCTGGACCTTATGGATGACTGCATTGTCACCAGGTGCTTGTGTGATAGGGCAGACATACATCAACTGTGCCAGGCACTGGGAGATATGACTGATGTGCCAACATTCTCCAGATTGTGCCATGAGGCCTACATCCTTAACCAAACCAGGATCTATGCAAAGTTGTGAGAGTGGTGATATATCTAGAGGCTGCCTACTTGGTATGATGGCACAGGGATCCTCCCTCCTATGCCCACACAGGCTTGACCAGGGGAGCATTGCCACAAAGCAGACTGTGGGAAGACAGGCAGGGTTGACCCACAGACAGCAGATGTTTACAGACCGAAATAAACCAAGACAGAGAGTGGACATTGTATGGGACAAGTGTAGCCACATGTAGGGAGCTTCTGTGAAAAATATCAGTACCCAGATATGTGGGAAACAGATGCCTAGCCAGAAGGCCATAGTCATTAAAAGAACATACTTTTGTAGCTCAGCAATATTATGCATCCTTTGGAGAATTGCAAACTTAGTTAAGATTTCTGTGAACTTGGTAAGAGCCCATACTTAGCATTTTAAAGAGTATTTTTAGAGATGACCAAAGCAAGAATGATTGAAGCATTTTTATACTGCCAAGTATTTTTTGATGCAAGGTATGTCATGACAGACATGTTAATATTTACTTTCTCTTATAATATATTAGAGTGCACTGAGATTACTTAGCATTACCGGGCATGAACAAGACTAGTATATAGTCTAGTTTGCGTCAGCATTTATTTATCATTAGTATTTATGTCTAGTGTGCATCAGCAAAATACGGTCAGTGAAAACAGCAGCTTAGGAGATGCACATTTTAACCAAGGAGGCAAAGCCATCAGAGGTGTCCACAGATATATCGTGGAGAAGGGCATGATTGGAAAAGTGCAACTTTCCAGAATAGGGTGAGCGCGGGGGACGTCCAAAACCATTTCAACGCTTAGCCATGTCCCATAATATTAGCAGGGACAGGATTCTCCACTTCATTCTATGGCCCGTGCCTGAACCCGTGCACAGCACAGTTGAACATCATGTTGGACGTGCCGCGCTGGACACATCTATATGCCGATTCCATAAACGTGGGTGTGTCTATACTCACGGATATGGAACAAGGACTGAATCACACCCGTGCCCGATTTAAACGTGTCCATAAGTAGCCTATGTGGAATCTGCCTCTATGTGTGGCTAAATTTGCATAGGTAGAGCCTCTATGCAAATAATTTCCTCCATACCGAAAGTCCTTCCTAAGAGACCAGACCCAGCATTTTAGTTTTCTTTTGATTTCCATTTCTATTTTTTATTTCATTTGTCCTTTTTCTTTTGTTGTGTTAACTAAACAGAACAAAAGAATGAAGAACATATAAAAAGCAAGTTTCAAAAAGCCTATGATTAAGGCAACAAATTCTCTCTGGTGAATTTCTCTCGGAGGTAGCTTCCCGCCCTGGACAGCTCATGTTTCACTATCAGGTGGACTCTTCTACCCCTCCATAATACATGGAAGTGTGAACAGAACAAATAAACCTGGTTTCACAAAAAGCAAAGGATCAGTTATGCTGAAAACCATGCAAAACCTCGCTGCCCTCTGTCTGCAACTCTAGATAGCTGCTTAACTTACTACTACGACGACTAATCATCATTTGTATAGTGCTACAAGGCATACGTAGTGCTGTAAATATAGATGTAAGACACAGTCCCTGCTCATCAGAGCTTACAGTCTAGTCAAGACAGATTGTTCGCATTTTTAGATATTGATTATATGGATGAATTAAAAATTATAAATTAAAAGGGCCTGAATGCATAGAAATCTGAACTAGATGTTGGTACTGGTTTGGATATAAATAAGAGTTGGGTGTAGTTTGATTATTCCAAAAATGTATCCTCACAGGGAGAAAAATAACTTGTATAAACCCATATAAACTCCTTACTTAGGCATATCTCAAAAGCTCGTTCAAAAGCAGACATCAACATCTATAAAGTGGCTGTTGTTTAAAGAGGGAAAGACCTCAGTAACCCCAAAGTTAAGGACAATAATCAAAAGTGGGGGAAATAACCAATCAAACAAACATGAGGTTAACTAACATCAGCAGTCTAAAAACCTCTTATATGTTTTTTTTCTTATTCCATTTTATATTTTATGTTATGCTGGAATATCAAAAAATTGCTATAACACAGCAGCTAGATGGCAACATAGCAAAAATTATTTAAAAAGTACTTAGCTTCCACATTTTCAGGCTGCCTTAACTGGGTGTTTCGCCAATCTGGCTTCGTTGGGGAGTGAGACAGTTATCCAGCTCAGAAACCTAAAATACAAAAGGAAAAGCCACTATTCTTTAGAATGAAAGATGTCAGAAAAGAGAATCGCGCTTCAGAATATATTAAAAGACAGCATAGAAAAAGAAGGCAGTTGCATGTAGAATTTAACAGGAACCAAGCCAATCGTCGCTCTCCAGCTAGAAAGTTAAGATCACGCCGTGCATGCGCAGTTATAGGGAAATCCCAATGACGTCACATACCCAGGGCATGTGCAAAAAAACGGTGATCATGGTATGCCGGGCTGGCGGTCCCCTCAAAAAGAATCAATTGTTAACATTGCATAGGTTCATATCCATGAACAGTTTTTGTAAAATGTTACTGTATGGTTTTGAATGAGTTTTTGAGACATTCCTATGTAAGGAGTTTATACGGGTGCAATTTGATAATATAGTTGTGTGTGGTTTCCCGATGCGGAGTCCTGTCTACTATAAGAAAGACAACACAACAACTGTGGACTAGGATATGTCTAGGGAAATAATAAGGAAACACATAGTTAGAGAGCAGAGACTACACCGACCAGGATCCAAAAGCAGTCTCGATGAGGTGAGTTTTTGGCCTGGATTTGAAAAAGGCCAGAGATGAAGCCTGACATACCGACTCAGATAGTTTGTTCTCAGCATAAGGAGCAGCAAGGTGGAAAGTTCAGTCTGCAGTTGGCAGTGGAAGAGAAGGGCACAAATAGAAGTGATCTGCCAGAAGGGCGGAGTTCCCGAGGAGGAGAATAGGGAGAGATAAGAGAGAAAGGGTAGTGAGGAGCAGCAGAATGAATGCGCTTATAGGTCAAGTAGGAGAACTTTGAACTGGATATGGAAATGGACAGGGAGGGGGTTACATGAGCATAGCGAGACTGGTGGAAAATTAGCCGTGTAGCTGAATTTTGAACAGATTGAAGGGGAGAGAGATGACTTAGAGGGAGATCAGCAAGGAAGAGGTTGCAATAGTCTAGATGCGGGGTGACTAAAGAGTGGGTAAGTATCTTAGTAATGTGTTCAGAAAGGAAGGGGTGAATTTTGCTGATGTTATAGAGAAAGAAACAACAGGTTTTAGCTACCAGTTGGATATATGTGGAAAACAGGAAGCAATATCAGATAGGCAGGCAGAGATACGGGCTTGGATTCCCAGAGAGATTTCAGGTGCAGAAAGGTAGATCTAAGAGTCATCTCCACCCACTGTTTTCAGTATCATCTTTACGCTGCTGATTCTCAAAGGAAATGGGGAGGAGTTAAGTGTTATCCACAGAACTGTCCAACTCTGAACTTTCATCACCTGCCCTAGACCACCCATTACATTTTGTGTGGCAAGCTCATCAGCTGGCTCCATGTTTGATCTTCGTGTGTTAATTGTCACCAAAGCTTGTGACTTTGTGAATGAAAGCACTTGTTGGAATGTGCTAGAGAGGTTTAATTCTGTTGTAAAACACTTCTCTGCTTTCAGTTGCACAAACCAATCTTGTGGTCTAGGTAGAGGATACTTACCCCGTGCCCTCCAAAACTGGGTTCATCATGCGTCTGAAATCAGAACACATGGATCCATCTAATTTTGGCACACAAGTGGTGAAGCCCATTCACTGTGGCCATAGTTACCAGGATCCCCTCCCCTTTGATCAGTCTGGTTAGCCACCACCTGACATGGTTAATGTCGCCGAATATACCAGAGTAATGCCACTATGTGCACCGATGCTAACCACTTAGTATCGGGGCATGTCGGGGATGTTTCGTGGGTGGTACCCGGGGATAAGCATGCAGCAGTGATATTCGGCCGCTATCCAGTTATCCCCCTCAGTGGTGAAAGTTCGGGACAGCAAAAGCCACCAAAGCTTCCCAGGCAGCAGCTGAATATCACCGCTGCACAGTTAACATCTGCGCCATGTGGCTCGTTGGGGCCAGATATGGCCCTGGATTGAATATCCAAGGTTACAGCAAATCAATACTGGGCCCTAAGTACTGCTCTTCTTTTACCTCTGGATGTGCCAACCCTTTGTGAATGATTCCCATTCAGCACTGAACCCTTCCAGAAATTACCTAGCAATTCATGACCTTCCACAGGTGAGGTACCAAAAAAGGAGCTAAGGATCCGCACAATATAGAAGAAAACAAAATAGCGGAGCCTGGACTGATATATTGAACCTTGTTTATTACGCCCCAACGCGTTTCGGCCACCGGCCTTCTTCAGGGGGTCTTAGAGAACACACCTCAAAAATAATAAACATAAACATATAAGTTAAAAACATAATATATAAGGAAATTTTGTATTACATCAATAAATAATTGAATAAAAAATTGAAGAAATAATAAATAAAACCATGAATTTCACTTAAAAACATCTAAAGGACAAACTGTTAATTCATAATGGTTAATAAGAAAACAAACTAATAAATAAAAATATATATTGTAAAATATATATACACTAGGAAATAATAAGTACCTATTTAAATACCAAAAAAAAAAAAAAAAGGGGGGGAGAAGAGAGACGAGGAGAAGCAAATGATAAATAAATACCTTAATAGGATCAAATTGAACGTTATCCTGGATTGAACCTACGGGATACTGACGGCTGACAATGAACAAATAAATTATTGAATAAGTAAATATATACTCACAAAACAAGTAAATACAATTCTGAAATATCAACAATGCATATTGACAAATATATAACCAGTTAATAATAAATAATTAATTACATAAATAAATATACATATATATAAAATATATAAAAAAACACAAATACAGTATAAAAACATTTATAAAAATACCACTTATAAAAGTAAAACTGTATGCATGTGTAATATAAAATTTTTTAAAGCCATATGCATGTGTAATATAAAAATTTTTTTTACATGTATGAACAATCAAGGTACTTCAAGGGACACAAAAAAACATGTAAAAAGAAAAATCATCATAAAAACCATATATAAACGCATATAAAAATGGTATGAAAGACACATGTGAAACATGTGAAAAAATGTATAAAAATTATATAAAAAACCTGTTATAAAAAGGTGGAGACACTCATCATGTACTTAAAAAATTACATCAAAAAATTATACTCTTAAAAATGCAGCTTATATAATATACTTATTGTATTACCAACAAATATCTAAAAACAATGGCCAGAAAACACAGGGAGGTGGAAAAAAGGAAAAATGGATGATAAACCAGAATATTGTGTGGTGGATTTGAAAGATACATCAAAGGGGATGTCTATTTTAACTCCTATATTATATTTATTGTACTGACAACTTATATCTAAAAATGTAAAAATGTAAACCGATAATTTTAAATAAATAATAACGAGTGGAACAAAAACAGAGTGTGTGAATTCGACAACGAACGAATATATAAAAAAACAAACCAGAGACAAGAATAAAAATGAAACGCAGTGACGAGCAGTGCTCAACTATTTAAAAAGGAAGAAACAGCAATCGCCAGATGTATCCCAAACTTATAGACCATCACGGGAACTTGTAATTGTGTTTTTTTATACATATAGAACTTCTCAAGAACCAGCGTGCCACTCTACTGCAATGTTAAGTAAACGCGATGAGCTATGCTGAGAACGAACGCCCAAAGAGTAACATTTTCCCGCCTGAGCAGGTTAAAGGGCAATAACTAAAACCGGCAAATGATCGCATAAATAAAAATACTCTGTTGGCATGATAACGGAAAAGCAAACTGATGGCCATAATCAAAATCTATGGGCCTACAATCAGAGTGTATAATTAAATTGCGTTATGTTCAAAAATATAAAAAATGAACTAACCAAAAGACAGCGGTTTGTGCTATTGCACCGTAAATTAATAGAGTAGGGCATGCTAGAAGCGAACGCTCAGATATTGACAAGTTCCCGTCAGTGCGAGGTGTAGGGCACCGAATAAAAACGGCAAATAAAAGTTAAATACTGTGTATTGAATATAAAAAAAGGGAAAGAACTTGCCAAGAACCAGCGTGCTGCTCTACAGCAGTAGAATGTGCTGAAAACGGACGCCCAAAGATGACGTTTGTACAGGTTAAAAGGCAATCACTTGAACCGGCAAATGAACGCACAAATAAATACTGAATAAAAATGCTCTGTTGGCAAAATAGCTGTAATAGCAAACTGATAGCCATCGTAAAGAAATATGGACCCACAATCAAAGTATGTTATTAAATTGTGTTATGTGCAAAGAAAGTATAAGAGGAGCTTACCAAGAGCCAGCGTTCTGTGCTATTGCACTATTAACTAACGGAGTAGGACATGCTAGGAGCGAACGCTCAAAAACTAACATTTTCCCGCCACTGCGGGTTAAAGGGCACTGAATGAAAAATGACAAATGAACATTAACTGCTAGAAGCAATGTGCTTTTTTTTAAAAATTATGTAACGATCACATTAAAAATGGGCAAAACAAAATAATAAATCACCATAAAAGACGTTTTATCAGATGGATGTCATAGTATTTAAATCCATGCAGATAAGGGGAAACCGACTGAAGACAAATGATTGTATAAATGTGTGGTTGTGGGGGGGGGAGGGGGGGGAGGGGGGAAGGGGGGGGAAGAAGGGGGAAGAGGAGAGGGGAGAGGAGGAGGGGGAAGGGGGGGGACGGGGAGGGGAAGGGGGAGGGAGAGGAGGGGGGAGAGAGGGGGAAGGAAGGGGGGAGGGGGGAGGGGGAGGGGGGGAGGGGGAGGGGGGAGGGGGGGAGGGGAAAAGGGAGGAATGGGGAGAGAGAAAAGAAAGAAAGAAAGAGAGGGGGAAGGAAGGGGGGAGGGGGGGAGGGAAGGGAGGAGGGGGGAGGGGGAGGGGGGGGGGAGAGGGGGGGGAGGAAGGGGGGAGGGGAGGGGGAAGGGGGAAAAGGGAGGAGAGGGGAGAGAGAAAAGAGAAAGAAAGAGAGAAAGAAGGGGGGGGAGGGTTAAGGCGAGGAAGAGAAGGGGGAAGGAGGAAGAGGGGGGAAGGGAAGGGGAAAGGGGAAGGCGAGGAAGAGAAGGGGGAAGGAGGGAAGAGGGGGGAAGGGAAGGGGAAAGGGGAAGGGGGGGGAAGGAGAGAAGGGGGGAAGGGGGAGGAGGGGAGGGGAGGGGAGGGGGGAGAGGGGAGAGAGGGGGAAGGGAAACGGAGGGGGGAGGGGGGAAGGGGGGGAGGTGGGGAGGGGGGAAGGGGGGAAGGGGAGGGGGGGGGAAAGAGGGGGAGGAGGGGAGGGGAGAAGGGGGGGGAGGGAAAAGAGAGAGGGGGGGGAGGGGGGAGGGGGGAGAGAGAGGTGAGGAGGAGAAGGGGGGGAAGGAGAAGAAGGGGAAAGGGGAAGAGGAAGGGAGGGGAAGGGGGAGGGGAAGGGGGAGGGGGGAAGGTGGGGGGGGAGGGGGAAAGGGGGGGGAGGGAGAGGGGGGAGAGAGAGGGGGGAGGAGGGGGGAGGGGGGGGGGAGGGGGGAAGGGGGGGAGAGAGGGGGGAGGGGGAGGCGGGGGAAGGGGGGAGGGGGAGGGGGAAGGGGGGAGGAAGGGGAAGGGGAAGGGGGGGAGGGGGGGAGAGGGGGGGAAGGGGAAAGGGGGAAGGGGAGGGGGGGGGGAAGGGGAGGAGGGGGGAGGGAACTGCTGGGGGAAGGGACTACTGTAAAGGAAACTATAGAAAAAGAATACTAAAGAAAAACAGAAAGATCAACCTCTTGGTTCAACCCCAAAGGGTGTAATGTACGTAACTCATAAATGAATCTCTGTTCGAGACGTAAGAGGAGTTTATCTAAATTGCCCCCTCGCCAATGAGGCCTTACCACTTTCAATACCAAAAATTTCAAATCAGAAAGGGTATGGTGAGCAGTCACCCAATGTTCAACTAAGGGTTTGTCCAGCACCTGTCTCCGAATATTGCTCTTATGTTCGATTATACGTGTCTTAATGCATCTTTTAGTCTTGCCAATGTAACAGAGGTTACACGGGCACAGAATCAAATAAATGACATTCTGGGTGTTGCAATTGGAGAAGTCTTTTAACAGTACTTTATATGTAGAATTTGGCTTAGAAAATTCTTTTTTAGTAACCAGAACATTTTCACAGACGCAGCACGTACCACATTTAAAATGGCCACATGCTCTTGGAACGAACTTAGGTTTGCCTAGGGCAGATGGTACTAGAATATCTCTTATATTTGAGTTTCTCTTGTACGCTACCAAAAGTTTTGTCTCACTTAGAGAAGAAAGAGGATCCAAAATATGCCATGCTTTTCTCAGTATGTTAGCAATCTCTTTTGAATGTTCTGAAAATGTGATTGTACAAACGATATTGTTAGATGCATCAGGCGTACGTTTCTGTAAGAGGGACATACGATCAGCCGACCAAGCACGTTGGCAGGCTTTAGTGATACAAGCTTCTGGATATCCACGGTCAATGAATCTTTGACCTAAGATGCCAGCCTGGACTGTAAAATCCTCATCTGTGGTACAGAGTCGTCGAATTCGCAGGAACTGACTCATAGGAAGATTTTCTTTCAACGACCGGTTGTGAAAGCTGCTAAAATGTAGAAGAGAGTTCCTATCGGTAGGTTTTCGGTATAAAGTAGTGGTGAAGCCTTCCGGAGTATTTTTAATTAATATATCTAAATAGGATATTTCATGTGCACTATATGTGTGCTCAAACTGTAAATGCGGGTCGCAAGAGTTAAGCCACTGAAAAAAACACTGCAACAGATTTTCTGTACCTTCCCAAATGAGAAACACGTCATCAATGTAACGTTTCCACATTTTTATATTTAGTTGGTAAGGGTGTGCATTTAAAAAAACTGATTCAAAATGTGAAACGTAAAGGTTGGCCACATCTGGGGCTACTGACGAGCCCATTGCAACTCCTTGTATTTGGTGGTAATATAGATCTTGGAAGCAGAAAAAATTATTGCACAATATTAAAGTGGCCAATTGAATTAAAAAACAAGTAGGAGTACGGACAGGTACAGTTCTAGTAATTAAATAATCTGCTATAACTTCAATCGCGGCCTGCTGAGGAATATTAGTGTAAAGAGACTTAATATCTAATGTGACAAGAAAAATATCATTATGAGCACCATCATAAGCTCCAAGTAACTGAATCATGTGTGATGAGTCGCGCACAAACGATGGAGTGAGTTGCACGAATGGGCGGAGAAATACATCAAGATATTTAGATATAGGTTCAAATAAAGACCCAATAGCAGAAACAATGGGTCTGCCCGGGGGATGGTCTAAAGATTTGTGAATCTTTGGCAATACATATATCGTAGGCATTACTGGGTGGGCCACTGTGAGGAACTGCGCTTCTTTAGCTGTAAGATATCCAGCTTATATATATGTATATTTATTTATGTAATTAATTATTTATTATTAACTGGTTATATATTTGTCAATATGCATTGTTGATATTTCAGAATTGTATTTACTTGTTTTGTGAGTATATATTTACTTATTCAATAATTTATTTGTTCATTGTCAGCCGTCAGTATCCCGTAGGTTCAATCCAGGATAACGTTCAATTTGATCCTATTAAGGTATTTATTTATCATTTGCTTCTCCTCGTCTCTCTTCTCCCCCCCTTTTTTTTTTTTTTTTTTTGGTATTTAAATAGGTACTTATTATTTCCTAGTGTATATATATTTTACAATATATATTTTTATTTATTAGTTTGTTTTCTTATTAACCATTATGAATTAACAGTTTGTCCTTTAGATGTTTTTAAGTGAAATTCATGGTTTTATTTATTATTTCTTCAATTTTTTATTCAATTATTTATTGATGTAATACAAAATTTCCTTATATATTATGTTTTTAACTTATATGTTTATGTTTATTATTTTTGAGGTGTGTTCTCTAAGACCCCCTGAAGAAGGCCGGTGGCCGAAACGCGTTGGGGCGTAATAAACAAGGTTCAATATATCAGTCCAGGCTCCGCTATTTTGTTTTCTTCCACAGGTGAGGAACAGAAAGAAATTCAGACTGTTGTTCCTCATGTACATGTATTATGAAAAGATCTCAACCAGTTGGCGTGTGATCTGGTATAGCTAGGACTGTACCAAACTAGGGATGCACCCTGTATGACTAATGAATCTGGCACCCCCTCCCCCCCCCCTCCATATAGCAATGTTCAGTTCACTCTTTTTGAACTTCCTGGAAGTTCAGTAGTGAAATCAGTGCCCCTTTCTGTGCTTGTGTCCTGTGTGGCCCCACCACTTGCACATCTCTTGGTACGGTCATGGGTGTAGCAACAGGCTCTGGCAAAATTATCTCTCCTGGGAAAGAAAACAAAACTGAGAAAGTTCAGCCTACAATGGCTGTGAAGTAATAACTCTGCCATGCTCTTCTAACCCATGACAGATTGATTGTAGCACCAGAGAAAGATGCAAATTCTTCTATTGCATAATTCCTAACTCTTTCTCCCTGGCCAGGGGTGCCACTCCTGCTGTATACAGCGTAGGGTTGAGTCCCTGATCTCTACCACCACCTAGATCTAACATTCTTTCCTCAAGCCAAATATCAGTGATGTTGTTGTTAAGTGCCGTTGAGTTGGTGTCAACTCATGGTGACTGGATAGCTGTCCTAAACTATATTCAGTCTTCAGTTAAGTGGCTCAGTTGATAGAGCGTTATCCATATTGAATCAATCCATCTCATTGCTGGCCTTCCTCTTTTGCGTTGACCTTCAACCTTGCCAATCATGATGTCTTTCTCTAATGATCTCTCTCTTCGCATGATGTGTCCAAAGTATGAAAGTCGAAGTCTTGTCATCTAAGCTTCTAAAGAAAACTTTGTTTTTATCTCTTCTAGTACTCACTGGTTTGTTCTTTGGGCAGATCATGGTATACACGGTATTCTTCACCAGCACCATAATTCAAAAGCATCAATTTTCTTCCTATCTTTTTCCCTGTCCAACTTTCGCATCCATAAGATATTATTGAAAATACCATGGGGCTTGGAGAATATAAATCTTTGTATGCAGAGAGACATCTTTGCCATTGAGAAACTTGTCTTGGTCCTTCATAGCCATTCCACCTGCTTGTCGTTTCTGTACTGATTATTGATCCAAGCAGGTTAAAGTTGTCCACTATTTCAATTTCTTCTCCATTATTGATGAACTTATTGATTTTGCCAGTTGTCAGGATCTTTGTCTTCTTTATATTAAGGTGCAGGTCCAATTTAAGACTATGTTCGTTGGTCTTCAGAAGCAAATGTTTTCAGATGGTCTTCATTTTCAGCGAGTACTGTGGTATCATCAGCATAGCGAAGGTTGTTGAGTCTTCTACCAATCTTCACACCTTGATTATCTTCATACAGTCCTGCTTCTCTGATGATTTGTTCTGCATGTAAATTAAACAAGTAGGGGGAAAGTATGCAGCCTTGTCATATACCTTTGATGATTTTAAACCATTCTGGTTCTCCTTGTTCCATTTGAATTGTTGCTTCTTGATCAATGTAAAGGTTGTGCAAAAGAACTATTAGGTATTATGGTATACCCATGCTTCTTAATGAGGCCCAGAGTTTCTCTTGGTTTACACAGTCAAAAATCTTGCTGCAGTCAGTAAAACACATATAGATATCCTTTTGGTATTCTTTTGTCTTTTCAGGGATCCATCTCACATCAGCGAAGATGTATCTTATTCCTTGCCCTTTCCTGAAACCTGCTTGCACTTTAGGCAGTTCTCATTCCAGGTATGGTTGTAGTCTCTGCTGGATGATCTTGAATAGAATCTTGCTGGCATGTGGGATCAGAGGGATTGTGCGATAATTTCCACAGTCAGTCAGATCACCTTTCTTCAGTATCGGTATAAGCACAGACCTTTTCCAGTCAGTTGGCCATGATGTTGTCTTCCAAGTTTCCTGGCAGAGCCTTGTAAGTATGGCAACAGCCACATCCAATTGCTGTTACTTCAATGGGAATACCATCAATGCTCGGAGCTTTGTTCTTTGTTAATGCTTTCAATGTTGCTTCAACTTCTCTCATCACCAATGGTTCTTGATCATAAAGTACAGGTTGAAATGGCTGTTGGTCCACTTGATCTTTATGTCATAATGACTCCGTATATTCTTTCCACCTTATCTTGATCTTCTCAGCATCATTCAACATGGATCCTTGAGAATCGTGTAGCATTTCAATTCAAAGCTGGAATTTGCTCTTTAACTCTTGTAGCTTTAGGAGAGCCATTCTTGTTCTTTCTCTAATAGTTTCTGATTCTATTTCCTTGCACGTGTCATTGTAGTACTTCCTTGTCTTGTCTTGCTATATCTTGGATTTCTCTGTTGAGTTCTGTGATTGCCTCTCTCCTCTGGCTTTAGCTTCTCTGAATTTCTGGTTAATTTTCAGAGTATCTTCTGTCATCCATTTTGGCCTTTTTCACTTTTTCACTTTTTGTAGAGACTTCTCACTTTCTTCAAGTACAACTTTCTTGATGTCATCCCAGAACTCTTCTGGTGCTCTGCCATTTGTATCCAAAGAAGCAAATTGATTTTGCAGGCAGTCTTTAAATTCTGGTGATGTAGCTTTTTTAATATTATTGTCAGGGTTAATGTATTTATTTTAATAGAAACAATTTCTCTTGCAACTCATTTGCATGGTACTAACAGGTTGCCAGCAAGATAATTAATACACATTAATGGTTTATGCAGAAGTTCATAACATTTTTGGTTGTGTGGGCCCCCCCGTATTAACCTCCAGAAAGTTCAGGGACTACAATTCATTCCCACCACTCTTCCAGGACCCCCTCTGCTTCTTGCTTTTGATCTCCCTTCCCCTTCTTGTTTCCATCAGTCTCTCTCTCTCTCTCTCTCTAGCCAGTTCCCTCCAGTTTCTCCCTCTCTTGTTTTTCATTCCTGTGTCCTGCCTGCCTGCCTGCTGTAATAGTCTAATGGACCACAGATTAGGACCGTTGCGTATACTATCACAGTGTAGAATATTGATCTCATATTAGTTTTATAAGACTGGAATAAAACTAAAAGGTTACTATATTACCTCAACTGAAACTTAATATTCTTTGCCTCCCACAGTTCACCTTTTTTCCTCATGACAGCACACAACATGGGTAAATTTCCATCACTGCCCCACTGATAAAGTTTGCATTTTTCAGCCTGTACAAACCTACTTGGTCTTCAAGCACAAACTGCCCACTTAGCTTGTAACATAGTAACATAGTATATGACGGCAGATAAAGACCAGCATGGTCCATCTAGTCTGCCCAGCAAGATGGCAAGAGGAGGTACACCTGCCGCTCCGTGCAGGTCCCCACTCCCCATGCCTTTGTTTAGGGGTGTAGCCACCTCTCCATTCAGGTCACTCCCTATTTGTTGAAATAGCAGAGACAGTTAAGTTTATTTTGATTTTATCCTGTTGCTATAAAAGAATCCACTGTGTCTGTCAACCAATTTCTGTTTCAGTTCACCACCTTGGGACCCATCCCCAGGCTGTTCAGTTTATTGATAAGTATCCTATGAGGAACAGTATCAAAGTATTTTCTGAAATTTAGGTAGATCACATCCATTGCATGCCCTTGATCCAGTTCTCTGGTCACCCAGTCAAAGAACTCAATCAGATTTGTTTGGCATGATCGTCCTTTGATAAAACCATGTTGCCTCGGATCTTGTAACCTGTTGCTTTTGAGGAAGTCCACTATTCTCTCTTTCAGGAATGCCTCCATTACTTTTCCCACCACCGAGGTAAGGCTTACTGACCTGCAGTTTGCCAATTCTTCCCTATTATCGCTTTTGTGAAGAGGTACCACATCAGCCCTTCTCCAGTCCTGTGAAACTTCTCCTGTCTCCAAGGATCTATTAAAAACATTCTTTAAAGGCCCTGCCAGAACCTCTATGAGCTCTTTCAGTATCCTGGGATGTATCCCATCTGGCCCCATGGCCTTGTCCACTTTCAGTTTTTCAAGATGTACAAACACATCATCATCTGTTAATGGTGTGATATTTATTCCATTCCCATATGTATTTTTGTCAATCACAAGTGGTCATTCTCCAGGATATTCTTTAGTAAAAACAGAACAGAAGTGTCCGAAGATCAGGTAGTTATGCAGATAAAAAGTACCTGCGTGCTTTAATTCAACTTCAACGGGAACATAAAATGCGTGATTGACCAAGCATGTTTATTTTTCAAACTTTGATGTCCATGCATGATCTTTATTCCCTTACCAAGGTATGTGTCTGAGAATATTTCTATTTACTACAGTTATGAGTATACATGGGGTGAAAGTACGTGCATATTTTTAGGGATTTGATTTCTTTTTCACATGACATGAAAACAACCAGTGAAACAAGCTCTTTCATTTTGTGGTATTTGAAAACAAAACCAAAAGGAAGGCTAACATAGGCAGATAAAGATGATATGATCTATCCTGTCTGCTCATCAAAACCAACTAGAAAGATGGCACTAAGAAGGATAATGCCAGACTCTGATGAGAATAACCCCTAGGGGCATGTCTACTAAACTGCAGTAGGGTTTGGCAGCTATCGTGGTGCTGTAGCTGCCAAACCACATGGTAAGGCAAAATCCCCTGCAGTATCTGCAGGGAGCATTCCCAGAGTAGTCCGTGCAGATACTGCGATGGTTCTGGATTTATTTATTTATTTATTTATTTTATTTATTTATTTATTTTATTTCAATTTTTTATATACCGCGCTATTTACAATCAGCGCGGTTTACAGAGAACCAAAGACCAGAACAACAGGCTGTTCGGTATTACATAAAACAGGAAAATAAATTTGGATAAGATAAACATGGATAATATGGGGGTAAAACTATATACATTGAACTATATACATAGAATATTGATCTGTTAATTCGATTTACCAAAGAGTTCTGCATTGCCTGCTTCGGCAAGTATCACGGGAAAAGTCCCATGATTCTACAGGAACCTTGGATCCCACGATAAATCCAAGGGGAGGGATGTAGTGATTGAGCACACAGAACTGTCAGTAGCTCTGTGGCCCGATTGCTATCTTGCCTCCCTCTAAAGGTGTTATTGCCCCAGTCCCCCCACACATATTGTTGGTACCGCAGTGTTGCAATCTATGGCATTGACAATCTGGAAAAAAAAGACCTGACTCCCCCTGCAGTACCAATCCCCCATGGACAGCTGCCTGGGGGGGGGGGGGGATCAGTGTGTGCCCCGTGCAAGAAAATGTCCCGGCTAGACAGCCGTGGAAGCCCTCCCCTTACCTCCCTGATCCTCTAAAAACAGTCCCAGCCAGTCAGTCAGTACTTGCCTCCCTCCCTCCCCCATTCTAAATGCACTATCCCGGCTAGCCCGTCGGCAAAGGGAGAGTCCCCAGCCTGCCCATGCTGACCCCCCCCCGAAAGACATACCTTTGCAGAAGTCTTATGGTCTAGTGGGCAGATGGAGCAGAAGTAGTCCTCTTTGTTCCTGTTTCCCATCATCGGGACCATGATCACCATGATCATGGGGAGGCTGAACTCTAGCCTCATTCTAGGGGCAATACTGCAAGGTCGAGGTCATCTTTATGAGGACCATTGAGGAAAGCAGAAGTGGATTTCATGTGGTAACTTCCAGCCATCATCACCCCTACTCCTTACCCTGATCCTGCCCATAAAGCACTGCACCATGCAAAAACTAGATATCACAAAAAAGTGCTTCCGATATCTGATTTTCTCACGCGTTAGCTGCTACTGAAGGGCAATAAAAGCATGTTATCCCCCGGTAGCAGCTAACGCTCTTTAGTAGGCATACCCCCTAGTTTCCAAGGCTCGTGTTCTGGCCACTGAGCTACAGAGTGTCTTGCTTTTCTGTTTAAACTGTGTTATTTGCAAAGAGCAAGCACTAAAGTGAAAATAAAATTAGACAAGCAAATGACATTGAAAAGAAATGACATAAAATAGAATGAACCTCATTTCTCTTCCCCAATGCCAAAAAACAACATAAAACAAAATTTTGGGAACTACATTTTGAATAGTGAAAATCCACTTTGGTCATTTCAGCCATTCTACCACTGGTTTTACCCACGTGGATCCCAATATAGTCTGTAAAAATTTGCCCCACCATCTGTTTCATTTATACTTGAAGAAGTTAAAATAATCTTAAAACCAAATGCATCAGATAATATGTTAACCTAGGCCCTATTGAACTGTGCCTTAAACATTGTAGCAGCATGAAGGTTAGAAATCTCTTAAGCTCCTAAAAAGGTCACTCTAACTGCTTTGTCAAGCTTAGTGCATCTCTGAAATATTCATGGTATTACTCAAGTGCTGGAATGGGATTTAATGTTTCATTGCATTGCCATCTGCTTTTTCCCCTTGCAAACCTATTGGTAAGGGACAGATATAAAATGTTTGGAAATGAACTGCAAGTCCTTGGTAACAAGATGCAACATGACTTACTTCAAGGTTTCTGCCAAACATTTTTTCTGAAAGTATTTCGATCACATCTTGATTATATGCAATTTGCCTTTCTGTTCTGAAGAGTTTAATATGGCCAAAGTAGAAACTATATGTCAGGTTCATATCCCCTGGGCTAACATTTATTTCCCATATGTGCACAATGTTAATCGAATCAGCCAATGCGATTGGCTGATTCATCCGTTTCAGGCTCAATACCCACGTCTGCACAGTGCAAGCGATTAACTTCCCATTGGTTATGCCCTAAGGAGATCAGGACAGCAACATATAAGAAATGCCAAGAAAAAAATAGTGGTCTAGTTCAAATGCTGCTAAAACAACTTAAAATAATTTTAACAAAAAGTTTGAGAAGCCCTTTCTAAATGAAAATGAAATTCCAACCAGACTGTGAAGCACCATGTCCATTTTGCGTCCCAGCGGCAAGTTTATCCAACTTTGTTTAAAATGGGAAGGCTAAGTCCCAGGGCACTCTATCACTTTGGTTCATTTTCCTTTTCATGAAAGAGTTGAAATGTTGTCTCAGCTTTTCCTTTTATCTTTGGCGATCAGAGGGAAAGTATGCTCAAAGTTAGTTCTGTATTGTCTGTCCCCTATAGCACTCACACACATCCTCACACTAGATTGCTTTCTACGCTTTGGTCTGTACAAACTTCTGTTTTGCATCCTTTCCATTGTACTGTATACAGTAAATGGATCACCAAGACATGAAAAGAATCGTCACCATCATCATCACAATTTATTTATTAAATGTTTTTCCAGTGAGAAAGGGCAGACTTTCACTACAGATTTATATGGTAGTTTTACTCCACAAACAGCATACAAGAATAATAATAGCATAAACCCCTCCTTCTCTTTCTGCCCAAACCCTAGCTACTTTTTCCATGACAAAATCCACAAGATTACACTCCATTTCCCCTCTAGAACAACTTCATCCCCTCTTTCCCTCAATACCAACTTTTCCCCTCCATCTCTGTTACTCTTTCATCCTTTTCTAAGATTTCCGAGGAAGAAACCTCTAATCTTCTTCCTTCCTCTAAATTCACTACTTGCTCATCTGATTCCATCCCCACCTGTCTCCTTAACTTCATTTCCTCCTCTGTCATCCCTTTCATCTCAAATTATCTCAACCTCCCCCTCTCCACTGCTACTGTCCCTACAGATTTCAAGCATGCTGTAGTCACACTTCTCCTCAAGAAACCTTCACTTGACCCTTGTTGTCCTTCTAATTAACATCCCATCTCCCTTTTTCCTTTCATTTCCAAACTTCTTGAGTGTGAAGTCCTCCACCATTGTCTCAATTTTCTTTCCTCTCAAGCCCTTCAGAATCCACTTCAATCTGGCTTTTGTCCCTTACATTCTACTAAGACAGCACTTGTCAAAGTCTCCAGTGACTTGTTCCTAGCTAAATCTAAGGTCTTCTACTCTACCCTCATTCTTCTTGAATTTTCTGCTGCTTTAGGCACTGTTGACCACCACCTTCCCTTCAACATATTGTCCTTACTTGGTTTTAGGGACTCTGTGCTCTCCTGGTTCTCTTCTTATCTCTCCCATCGCTCTTTCAGTGTTTCTTCTGGTGGTTCCTCCTCTTCTGCTATCCCACTCTCAGTTGGTGTACACTAAGGATCTGTCCTGGACCCTCTCCTTTTCTCTTTCTACACCCAGTCCCTTGGTGCTCTTATCTCCTCCCAAAGATTTCAGTATCATTTTTACACAGACGATTCTCAGAGCTATCTTCCTCTGACACTCCAGGCCCCCATCTCTGCCTGCCTGTCTGACATTGCCACCTGGATATCTCTCCGCCATTTGAAATTAAATATAGAGAAAAATAAACTTCTTATTTTTCCCTCTAAACCTTCCTCCCCCTCCCTCCTTTATTTCTGTAGATAACACTTTTCTACTTCCTATTTCCTCAGCCCATAACTTTGGTGTCATCTTTGACTCCTTCTCCTTCTTCTCCTTCTCCTCACATATCCAAAAGATAGCTAAAACCTGTCATTTCTTTTTCTATAACATTAACAAATTTCGCCCCTTCCTCTTTGAACATACTATTAAAAAACTTGTCCAGTCTCTAATTACTTCCTGTCTTGACTATTGCAACCTCCTCCTTGATGGTCTCCCTCTGAATCACCTCTCTCCCCTTCAATCTATTCAGAACTCCGCTGCGCGACAAATCTTTCACCAGCCTCGACATACTCATATAACCCAACTGGTTTCCCTTCCATTTCTGTATCAAATTCAAACTTCTCCTTCTGACCTTTAAATACATTTATTCTTCTGCTCCTCACTACTCCTCCTCTCTCTCTACACCCCTCCTTGTAAACCCCACTCTTCTACTGACCCGATTCTCTCTTTGCCCCTTTTCTCCACTGCCAGCTCCAGACTTCTGTCCTTTCACCTTGCTGCTCCTTATGCCTGGAACAAACAATCTGAGTCTGTATGTCAGGTTTCATCTCTGCCCCTTTTCAAATCCATGCACTAAATGCTTTCCTCTTTGATGCTGCCTTTGGATCCTGATCTCTTGCTTTCCTTGTGGCTGCTCACTCTTCCTTATTCTACCCTTATTCTAAATGATTAATAGTAGTAATAGTAGAAATAAACAGATCTCCATCCAGACACTCATAGGGTCTCATTTACTAAAGTGAGCTATGGTATTAAAATGTGATAACAGCAAATAAAATGTGACCCTCAGTAAGAAAACATGTAGAAACATAAAAAAATAATGACAGAAAAATACCACATGGCCTATCTAGTCTGTCCTTCCAAATCAACTACAGCAGTCCCCTTTTTTCCTTTAGACATCCTCTGTTTGTCCCAAGCTTTTTTGAATTCAGATGCTGTCCTCACCTCTACCACCTCCACTGGGAGACTATTACATGGATCCACCACTGTTTCTATGTTAGTGTAGCTGGGTTTAAAAAAGGTTTGGACAAGTTCCATAAAGCATTATTAAAGAGGACCTGGGAAATCCACTGCTTACCACAGGACGAGCATTGTGGAACCTGTAGCCTTTGGGAACCTGCCAGATACTTGTGACCTGGATTGGCCACTGTTGGAAACAGGATACTGGGCTTGATGAACCTTGATCTGACCCAGTATGGCATATCTTATGTTCTTGATACCCACCATCTCCAGTACTCTACACAATCACAATGATATCAGCAGTGGGATCTGAACCCTTGCTTTCCTGGTCCTAGCTCAATGTTCTAAACATTAGGCTATTCCACTGTCTGGAATACTATTCTGAGATGTCTGTATAGATGCCTCATGTCCACATTTGTGAAATCATGCCTGGGCATGGATGTGTCTGCTTTTTCGTCAGACATTCTGGCTTGGATGTCCCAGATTGCACTTAGATGTCATTTGTAAAAAGCTACTTTAAATGTGCAGTGGTCTACAAAAGGGGGCATGGGGTTGAACTATGGTCCCTGGCATGGGAGGGCTGTTAAAGGAGCACCCCCCGACACTGAAAACAAAAGAAAACGTTGGGGTCTTTGAGCTATTTATGTCACTGCTCCTTGTAAAAATGACCTTTGTGTTGGAGGGGGCAAGGACCCAGCGGGGCCTTCAGCTAAAAATGTCTCAGAGGCCTCCTGCCTGCTTCAGCATTGCAACCGATGGATGCTGCAGTCTGTAGGCAAGCGTCAAGCGATGTAGCACTAGTGGAAGTGGCATAGAAACAAGTGATGTTGGATGCGGGGTGGCGATAAGAGAAAAGGAAATGCTGAATAGGGTGAGATGACAGAAAGAAGAGACATTGGGAAGGGGTAGAAGAGAGAAAAGGGGAGATGCCGGACAGAGGGGGAAGAAAGAGGAGATTCTGGTCATGCTTACAACCATGTGGGAAAGGCCATGGAGTGAGTGACAAGAGGATGGAAGAAGAGCTGGGAAGGCTGTGAAAGAGGGTAATTAGAGACTAGGTGGGGATAAGAGAAGAAAAGGACGGAAGGCAAGGAGAGGATGAACAACATGGAAGGAACCGGGGCTGGTGAGAAGATGGGAAAAAGTGGAAAGTAGATAGGACTAGGAACGAGTGAGTACAGAGGATTAAGAAATGGGGAATCAGTGAAACACTGAAGGGAATAAGAGACTAGAGAAGGAATAAAAGATGGAGAATGGCTAAACTAAGGAGAGGGTAAGAGTAGAGATATTCTTGGGAATGAAATTGGGGAGGGGTTAACGTTTATGCACACCTTTATAAAATATAGTAACATAGTAAATGACGGCAGATAAAGACCAGTATGGTCCATCTTGTCTGCCCAGTAAGATGGCAAGAGTAGGTGCACCTGCCGCTTTGTGCAGGCCACCCCTCCCCATGTCTTTGTTTTAGGGGTGAACCCACCGCTCCGTGTAGGACACCCCTGTATGTTGAGAAATTAGATAGTTAAGTTTATTTTGATTTTATCCTGTTGCTGTAAAGGGATCCATTGTGTCTGTCTCATGCCATTTTGAATTCTGTCACTGTATTTGCCCCCATCACTTCCATCGGGAGGGCATTCCAAGCATCCACCACCCTTTCAGTGAAAAAGTATTTCCTGACATTGCCTTTATGGGCATATGCATGTAAAATAAACCAGGAAATTTGGACAGACAAAGTAGCAGATGTAAATATGTGTGGGTACTTTCTGAAGGGTGATTTTTAAAGTGTATGTATACCATATATGTCAGGCAGCCTATTATAAAATTACGTTCTTTGGGGGTCAGTCTGAACTCTGTTTAGTAGGCCTGGGAGTCCGATCTGGATGTCCAGACCCACTAAACGGCCATGCAGCCTACTGCGAACAGAACTCCCCATATAAACAGGCGATTTGTATGGGGAACTCTGTTCATGGGAGGGAGGGAGTGAGACAGAAGTGAAGGGAGGGAGGGCGGTGGACAGAGAGCGATCCCGGACATACAGGGCCAATTATGAGGTCAGCTCTGTACGTTTGGAGTTGGCCACAGAGAAAGGGGACTTAGAGCTCCAAGACACCCCATACCACATTCCCAGGCAAACTTATAGCATACCAACAACACAGCAAGTTGATACTCAAACCCATGACGTGATGGTGTTTTCTATGAATCTTTTGATTTTTACATGTAGTAAGTTTTTGTAAATAGTTACCCCTGTTATCCAAGTTTCTTGTTCCCTGTTATCTGTAAACTCATACATGTTATTGTACTGAGCATTTTGTTCCATGTAAACCGCGCTGATGCCGAATAGTGCGGTATATAAGAGAATGTAAATAAATAAATAAATAAATAAATATTCCACCTCGGAGGTGGAATAAGTCACCCTGGATGTTGGGGGACTGTGGGGCCGGGCAGAGATGGAAGGTGAGGAGGTGCAGGGGGATCCCCACAGCCCAACCGTGGCCATGGGAGGCCAGATCGGGGTCAGGCTGTGGGAAATGAATGGTGTCCCTATCGGCTAGGGATCACGACTCCATTCAGGAGCCTCGCAAAGTTAGCTGGGTATGTGAGCTGGGCATACAACTGATCAGAATCAGGGCCCGGCCTGCATGTCCAGGCCATATACCCAATTCTGATCTCGTGGGCATGTCTAGTCTGCAGGATTAGAAATGGGTCTACCTCTGTAGCCCCGATTCTGATCGGCCGTACAGGAACTGGTCGGCCACTATGTGTCTTGGGGGAAAAATATTTCATATGCAGCATCCCATATCTTAAATTTCAGCATGACTAATTTATGAACTACAAGAATGATAAAAGCTCGACTCCAGACATTTTGTCTTGGAAACCAACATTAATTTTACATTTGCTACTGTAAATTGATGACTCAGTAATCATCTGTCATTGCAGTACAAACTAACGATCCGAGATGGCAAATAGCCTCCCACATTTTTTATTCTGGGTTTCCTTCTATAAAGGGCAAGATGCTGAAGTTTAACTATCCAATATAGGACTTCTTTAGAGTGAAATACTAGATAATCTATTTATAATACATTTCACCCATATAATTCTGAACCATCCAATAAATTATTCTCATTCGTTAATTTATGGCTTCTAATGGTCTCAGATAAACGGCAAGTTTTTTTCGTATGCTTTTGTAAGCAACTTGCTGTCACACTTCTTATTGGGTCAATGACTTACACCCAAATTAGTGCACGTTTAACATCAATGACCTCAGCCACTTTTTTTCTTTTAATAGCATAATATTGCTTAATAAACTTTTTTTGTTTTTTTCTTTAGCGGGTTGACTCTTATCATACCCTAATATTCATAAAAACTGCGTTTGCTATTCTACTTAACTTATGTAGAATCGCATCGGCCTGTGTCCCATTCTTTTCTTTGCAACCACAAATGATGTTTGCTAAACCCCCGACGCCTCACTCTCATGCGCGCTGTGGCGTTTCTCCAGTAGGGTTTATCAAGGGGGACAATATCATTGCTTCTGCGGGACGTAATCTTCTTAATAATGTGTCATTTTAATTTTCTATAAAGATACAAAGCAACATTATCCGGTTAACTTTTATCAAAATCAATCTCATATGATTCACAACCTCCTTATACCTATAACATATATTTACTGACCCATTCGCTTCTCCAGTCTGCTCTCTCTTTCAACTAAACCGATCTCAGATTTTTCAATGAAGACGCTGGCGCGTGCGTATTAAGCGTTGTTTAAATAGCTATTGTGGTATTGTTTGATTGGGGCTTTCTCAAACACAGACTATCCAATCAATGCTGATGTTTAAACCTTCAGGTTGTACTGTATGAAGTTGGTGAATCCACCATTGTTCCTGGTATGATAATCTCTGTTCGGCTGATTTTCCTTGAGACCCATACAGTATTGACTCTATGCTCCAACATTTTAAGGTTTCAAACTTGTGGCCCATAGTCAAACAATGTTGCACTATTGGGGCTTCAAGCCGCTTGCAACGCAATCTACTTTGATGTTCTAGCATGCGTGTCTTCAGTGTACGAGTTGTTTTGCCAATGTATAGTAATGAGCAGGGACAGCGAATTGCATACACCACAGATTTCGATTGGCAATTAGTTTTCTGTTTCAGATAATACACTTTATTCCTATGGGTGAATTGCGAGATTTCTAACGTGATACTACAAATGGTGCAGTGGCCACATTTTTGATGCCTCCCCTCAGTTTTTTCTTCAGAGTTCCAATTAAATGGTCTAAGCACTGCTGGTGATAGATATTCCTTCAGACTCCGATTCCGCTTCCATACGCATCTGATTGACATTTCTTTTAGTGCTGGTATTGTCTCTAATACTCGTCTATGTTTTTTTATTATCTTTTGAAGTTTGGTACTAAGTGGTGAAAATGTCGTAACAAGATTAATATTCTGAGTATCCATTTGTACAGCATTCTTTTCTTTATAGGTAAGTAATAACTCTCTATTGTTGTAGAGGGCTCTGTTATAAGCTTTATGCACTATTTTCTGTGGATAACCTCTACTTTGAAAACTCTTCTTCAAATGTTTTGCTGAATGTTTAAACTCCATTGTTGTGGAGCAGTTTCTCCGATATCGAAGAAACTGTGATACTGGTAAACTGTTCTTTAAACCTGTTGGATGAGCACTATCATAGTGCAAAAGTGAATTTTTTTGTGTAGATTTTCTAAAAACTGTAGTTTGCCATCCTGTTGAAGCTCGAATGATTTTAACATCAAGATATGTGATCTGTTGTTCGTGGCTTTCAAAGGTAAACTTTAAGTTGTTATCACATGTATTTAACCAGCTTACAAAATCCAAAAGTTCTGTTGTTGATCCTTGCCACAGCATAAAAACATCGTCGATATATCGATGCCAAGATTTTATGTTAATTGCAAAAGGAGATTGTGGCAGGAATTGTTTCTCGAAACTGCCTACGTAAAAATTGGCTATTGAGGGGGCACAAGTGGCCCCCATAGCTACTCCTGTTTTTTGAAGATAAATTTGTTGTTAAAAATGAAAAAAATATTAAAGAGAGTGATCGAAGCTAATTGCTGTAGAAATTTCCTATGTTCCATAGAAAGATCTCCTCGTTCCTCAAGTACCTGTTGGATTATTCTATAAGCAGCTTCTTGAGGTATACTAGTATAAAGTGATTGAATATCCAGCGTTACTAAAAGAATATTCAACTGTGATGCCCAAGATGTTAACTGTTGTAATACATTTAAGAATTGTGTCGTGTCCCTTAGGAAAGATGGAATAGTTTTTAACATTGGTCTAAGATAAGAATCAAGGTACACCGATAGTGGTTCTAACAGGGAACCCCTTGTTGACACTATTGGTCTACCTGGAGGTCGTTGTAAATTTTTGTGTACCTTAGGTACGGTGTAGAACTTAGCTATCTGAGGCGAGACCGTCATTAGAAATTTAGATTCTTTTTTAGAAAGAATTCCCTTTTTCAGGGCTGACTTCACTAAATCATTGATTTGCTTTTGTAATGACAATGTAGGATCTTCTTGTAATAATTCGTAAGTATTCCGGTTTTGTAATTGAGATAAAGCTTCTTCTATATAATAATCCCGATCTAATATTATAAGGGCTCCTGCCTTATCAGCGCGTTTAAACACTATGTCTGATCGTGATTGTAATTGATGGAGAGTATTCATCTGCTCTTTTGAAAAGCTACTTTTAATTTTGGGGCTATCTTTTGCAACTCTCCCAACTTCTTCTAGTACTAGCTCTTTAAATACTTGAATGCCTGCAGGTAAAGGAGTCGGTGGTGTCCATCTAAACTTCAAAGGTAATGGTACCCGGTTTTGACTTAATTGGGTGGGCTGAGCTTCTGTTTGTAGTTGTTCTCCCTCTTGCACAGCTGGAGATTGAGATGAAGAAAAATAAGTCTTCAGATGTAATTTTCTGATTAGATCCATAAACTCTAATTGAAATTGAAACAAATCGAACTTGATCTTCGGGACAAAAGAAAGTCCTTTATTCAATATCTCAATTTCTTCATCAGAAAAAGATCTCTGAGAAATATTTATCACCAAAGATTCATTCATTTCTTCTTTCCCCGATCCTGTCGTCGGTTGTTCTGTTCGTCCACTTTTTTCTTCCGTGTTGTTCGACCCTCGGTTTCCTCTAAAAAAGTATGTTTAGATCCTCGGCTAGAATCTGAACTTGTTTCCTCATCTGTGGTATCACTGAACATAACTCATTTTTTCTCCACCGATTTTTTCTGTAGCTTCCTTTGACTATGGGCCACAAGTTTGAAACCTTAAAATGTTGGAGCATAGAGTCAATACTGTATGGGTCTCAAGGAAAATCAGCCGAACAGAGATTATCATACCAGGAACAATGGTGGATTCACCAACTTCATACAGTACAACCTGAAGGTTTAAACATCAGCATTGATTGGATAGTCTGTGTTTGAGAAAGCCCCAATCAAACAATACCACAATAGCTATTTAAACAACGCTTAATACGCATGCGCCAGCGTCTTCATTGAAAAATCTGAGATCGGTTTAGTTGAAAGAGAGAGCAGACTGGAGAAGCGAATGGGTCAGTAAATATATGTTATAGGTATAAGGAGGTTGTGAATCATATGAGATTGATTTTGATAAAAGTTAACCGGATAATGTTGCTTTGTATCTTTATAGAAAATTAAAATGACACATTATTAAGAAGATTACGTCCCGCAGAAGCAATGATATTGTCCCCCTTGATAAACCCTACTGGAGAAACGCCACAGCGCGCATGAGAGTGAGGCGTCGGGGGTTTAGCAAACATCATTTGTGGTTGCAAAGAAAAGAATGGGACACAGGCCGATGCGATTCTACATAAGTTAAGTAGAATAGCAAACGCAGTTTTTATGAATATTAGGGTATGATAAGAGTCAACCCGCTAAAGAAAAAAACAAAAAAAAGTTTATTAAGCAATATTATGCTATTAAAAGAAAAAAAGTGGCTGAGGTCATTGATGTTAAACGTGCACTAATTTGGGTGTAAGTCATTGACCCAATAAGAAGTGTGACAGCAAGTTGCTTACAAAAGCATACGAAAAAAACTTGCCGTTTATCTGAGACCATTAGAAGCCATAAATTAACGAATGAGAATAATTTATTGGATGGTTCAGAATTATATGGGTGAAATGTATTATAAATAGAAGTTTAACTATGACAAGGCAAATGTGTCATAAAACAATATTGTGCCTCTCTTAAGCATCACAGTGATACAAACGCAGACCTTTCCTCAGGATTAACAACTTTAATAAAATAACATAAAGCACAGCTGTCAGCTTTGCCTGCGACATCACGTTGGTAGACATGAGTGAGAAAATGAACACTTTTCACAAGCTAAAATATTCAAAAAGTCTCCGTATTTACACGTAATCAAAACTGACAGGCAGAGAATACAGTGGTGGAATATTTGCTTCTTGTGAAGAAAGATAAGACTAATTTAGCAGGCAGCTGAAGAAGTCAGAAATCAGTAATGATCTTCTTGAAGGGCATGCCATAAAAATAGTGCATTTATTGGGACTGCAAAGCCAAAAAGAGGAAAGCGTTCAGTCAACGAAAATCTTAATGTTTAAGGAACTTTGAACAATCTGTGTATGTAATTTGCCCAGTACCACAGAAACAGGGATTGTAGTTTAGATGCATCTGAATTATCTCTGAAATAAGCTCTGCCATCGCTGGACTTTATACTATGATCTGAGTTTATTTAATAATGGCAACAAATTACTGAATTCATAAATGGCATCCATATTAATGGAAGGTCCCCTGTGACATAGAACATTTTTAGTTTAATTGAAATATATGCTGTGATAGAATTAGATTTCCAAATGAGACTTAAAAGGGATAATTTGGAATATAATGGAATATTTATGTCTCCTTTTCTTTGGCGAGCTCTATGCAAACTGTATTATGCCATTGATTGGTAATGAGCTGATTATCTTCCGTCATGTTATTTTGTTTAAAATAAATAATAAATAGCAATTTAATAAAGAATGAAAGAAAATATAAATATGCATGCAGTTTACTCTCCCCTAGTCATGTCCCTTTCAAGTTCATGCTGTGGAAGTCTGCACATCACAATGAGAGAAGGGGCAATTTCCACCTAGGCTGTGATAATTGCACTCTAACGGGTCTATACTCTCAAAGCTGCTTAGCGGACAAGATAATTTGTGAATTATAGTTGATTACTGTTAGGAAAATTTTCAGCTGAACCTAGCTAAGTTTATAGCTGAATAATTCCTAAATCTGGCCAATCATGATTTCACTAACTAGATTTACTGCGATCAAGTTCTAGTACTGCATTTTACCTGGTTAGATCTTAAAAGCTCCTCCCATCAGCACTGTGGCATATCGCGGTTCTCCAGTGCTTGGAGGCCAATGTTTACATTTGTATCCCCCCCACCCCACCCTGACACATCCCTCAAGCCCTCTGCCACCTTTTCTGGTACTCAAATCCTCACTAAGAGAAGGAGAACGCAGCTGGCACTGCAGCGAGACCAGTAATTCTCTAACCTGCTCTTGCTGCCACTTGTGTTTTCCCTTCCCATGCTGTTCACAGTTCAAATCAGGTGTCTTACCGGCTTGAAGCTCCACAGATTTCTACTGTGCCATTGACAGGACGAAAGGGTTATAAAAGTGCCTGGCCTGCCATGTAACTGACACCTCTCCCCTCCTGCTGGCAGCTGGGATCAAGTGGAAGAGCATGAACCGAGTAAGAAGCGAGGTGGTGGACAGCACCTGTGAACAATTGTGTTAGTTTTAGTCTCTGTTTTCTGCTTTCCTCTGTCTTCTCTTTACTCTTTCCATGGTTCTCTGTCCATTTTCTATTTTTCCTCCTGTCTTCTTCCCTCCCTCTCCCACATCTGTCTCTGACAATGATCTTTCTCTTTTAGCTCTTTCCTCCATATCTTTCTCGTCTGCCTTTCTATAAATTCCAATGTCACCTCTCCTTGTCACTTTTTAGTCATTAATCTTCCTCTTTAAATCTTTCATTGCCTATCAGCTTTCTTCTATCTCTTTTACTTATCTCCTAGCAATCTCCCTACTTACCTGCTCCTAGCCCGCTTCTCCAAAACCCATGCCCCTTCTCCAAATTCCTTCTTGCTAGCATCAGCACTCTTCTTCCATCCCCATCCCACAACATCTCCCCGTTGTCTCCCTGTCCCCCCCTCTCTCCTCTGTGGTGCAGCATCTCCTCTTCTCTATCTCCCATCCCATTCTGTGGTCAGTTATTTTCCTTTTTTCTTCTATCCCCTCCCATGGTCCAGGATATCCTACTTTTCTTCCCTCTTGTCCCCCCTCCCCCATCCCAACTCCAACTCAATGGTCCAGCATCTCAGCTTTCTTTTTCTTCCACTCCATAATCAGATTTTCCCTATTATCTTCCCTATCCTGCACCCCAACCCATGATCCAGCCTCTACCCTCTCTCTTACCTACTCCATCTCCTCATGATCCAGCATCTCTGGGTTCTCTTCCCTCCCCCCCCCCCCATCCTGTTGTCCAGCATCTGCCCACTTTTCCTTATGCCCCCACCATGGTCCAGCATGTTAGAAACATAGAAACACGGCGGCAGAATATGACTACATGGCTTATCTGGTCTGCCCTTCCATATCAACTACAAAAGTCTCCTTTCTTCCTTTAGAGATCTTCTGTGTTTGTCCGATGCTTTTTTGAATTCAGATACTGTCCTGGTTTTTACTACCTCCACTGTGAGACTATTCCACGCATCTATCACTCTTTATATAAAGAAATATTTCCACATATTACACCTGAGTCTATCCCCTTTCACCCTCATCTTATGTCCCTCATAGCAGAGCTTGCTTTCAATCGAAAGAGGCTCTCCTTTTCTGCATTTTTGCCACTGAGGTATTTAAATGTCTCTATCATATCTCCTCTATTCCCCCCTTTCCTCTAACATATACATACTAAGAACTTTAAGCCTGTCCTCGTATGCTTTATAATGAAGACCACTAACCATTTTAGTAGCCACCCTCTGCACAGACTTCATCCTGTCTATATCCTTTTGAAGGTGCGGTCTCCAGAATTGCACACAATACTCCAAATGAGGGCATACGAGAGACTTATACAGAGGCATTATCACCTCCTTTCTTCTGCTGGCCATTCCTCTCCCTATGCACTCAAGCATCCTTCTGGCTTTCACCATCACCTTTTCTATCTGTTTAGCCACTTTAAGATCATTAGCAACAGCCATGCCCAGGTCCTGTTCTTCTTTCAAGGAGACAAGTACTTTGCCCCCTACACTGTACTGCTCCCTTGGATTTTTGCAGCCCAAATGAATGTCCATGCATTTTTTAGCATTAAATCTCAGCTGCCAAATTCTTGACCAATCTTCAAGCTTATCTAGATCCCTCCTCATGTTATCTACTCCTTCCTGGGTGTCTACTCTATTTCAGATTTTGGTATCATCTGCAAAGAGGCAAACCTTACCCGACAGCCCTACTGCAATATGTCAGACGGCTGCCTGGGTGAGAATCTTCACACTCTTGGCAAGTGCATATATCTATATGATTTGCAAGGTATTGTGGGCAATGTAGTTCATTCACACCAGACACAGCTGCTGACAATAATTTAGTTGTGTTCTTGGGTAAAGCCAATAAGATATTTATTTATGGGGTTATTTCTCCCAACACAGATATGCTTGGTAGCACATAAAATCAGGTAACTTGCTTTCAGTGTTAACTTGGAAAAACAAAGTCAAAATCAGGAAAACAACAAATGAAAAGCCACAAAGCAAGAAACAAACTGTTCTTTTCAGATTAACTTCTGATTACTTCCCACACAGATTCAGAAGTGATTCTCTCCTAGCTCACAAGCAATTAGGTGAGGCTCGATTGCTAGCAGTTACCAGCTGAAACCCCTTAGCTGGCTTGCTTTCTACTGTGTGGGTCAAACCCTGCTTCAGGAGCTTTTCTGAGTAGATTAAAGAACAAATTTGTATTTCTTTGTGATGGTTGCTGTACTTTATAACAGAAAGTTACCAACGGAGTTTTGATAGAGAGCAATCCATATAAACAAGATCTTCATCTGCAATCATTCCCCCATCTTCAACAAGCATAAGTTCAATATCATGGATTGGCACAGATGAATCTCTCAATGGAGCAGTTTCAGGAGAATATTTGTTTCCCTGCTGTCTTTCAAGGTTATAGCTAGGGCATAGATCAGTGTTCATACCTGAGCTTCCATTGCTGCTAGAGTTCCTCTCTATATAGCCTGGCCAGTATGTAGTCCAGTTCTTATGTCCAGCCTTCCAATCCAGATCCCTGGACACTGGATCTCTCTTCACATACCTTCTGGCACGGGTCTTAGGGTCCCTTCCACGTGCAGCCGTCTCCCTCACACGTAGCCTCTGGTGATTCCTAGCTCTGCAGCACCATTCCTCTGGCTTTCCCCAGTCCAATGGTGTATGCTGGCCCTTGGAATACCTCCCAGTATACGTACTGCTTTGGACTCTTCTAGACCTCTCAAAGGCTTTTCTCCTCTTTCTTCCAGAGGGTCTCTTTCCCTCTCTGTCCGTCCAGTTTGGCTTCTGCTTCTGATGATCCTTCAGACGAAACTGATGATCCTTCTCTGGATATCCAAGGTGATCATGAAGATAGTCATCTGTAGAATAAACTCTACTCTTATTCTGCTTGGATGAGGGCTCCTCCCTAACACAGCGCAGCTGTGCTGAATCAGGCCCTGCCCTTTGAGATGAGTGCTTAGGGATTACCTCATAGCCCTCCTGATTGAACACACGTTTCCCCACTTCAGCTCCTCTAATGGCTGTTGGAAACCTGGTGCATTCTGGGACTGGTAGTCTTTTATGGGAAAATTCTGTTTTCTTATTTCTACCAGAACTGACATGTTGCTTGTTCAGAGTCACTTCACCTTTTCTATAGCTCCTTCCTGAGCTATGATAAGCTTCCTTATCACATACCCCCCTGCTTAAGTTATTACGGACTGGTGTAACTGGTGAAACTTCTTCTCTACAGTCCGTAATCTGGGAAAGGGCATCCGCATTCTTGTGTAACTTCCCAGCACGATGTTCAACTTGAAAATCAAATGCCTGTAAGGCCATGTACCAGCGTGTCAACCTGGCATTATGGTTCTTCATTTGCTGCAACCACTTAAGTGGGGCATGGTCCGTGACCAACTGGAACTTTCTCCCTGTAAGGTAAAACCTTAACGCCTCCACTGACCACTTGATAGCTAAACATTTTTTTTCTATTGTGGAATACTTTTGTTCAGCCGGTGACAACTTCCTGCTCAGGTACATCACAGGATGCTCCTCCCCATCATGACACTGGGATAGAACCGCTCCTAGCCCTACATCCGATGCATCGGTTTGAACCAGAAAGGGTTTCTTGAAGTCCACCCCTTTCAGTACCGGTCCTGTACACAATTTTCCTTTTAAGACTGAAAACGCTTTTTCAGCTTCAGGTGTCCACTATAGCTGGTTTGGACAATTGTTCCGCAGCATATCCGTGAAAATTGCACTTTTCTCTGCGAATTGCGGTATAAACCTGCGGTAGTATCCAATAAGTCCTAAGAAACCTCTTAGTTGTTTCTGTTGTTGTTGGAGGAGGAAAATTCCTGATGCTATCTACTTTACTCATTAGAGGTTTAATTTTTCCTCTTCCCACTAGGTGGCCCAGGTATTTTACCTCCCTATTTGCAAAGGCACACTTCTTCGGGTTTAAAGTGATTCCCGCTTGCTTCATGGAGCACAAGACTGCCCTGATCCTCTTTAGATGCTCCGCCCAGGTGTTACTATGGATTATGACATCATCCATATATGCAAAAGCATAATTTTGGTGGGGTCGAAGTACCTGATCCACTAACCTTTGGCAGGTAGCCGCTGCTCCATGCAGTCCGAAAGGCATCCTCTTGAACTGGAAAAGGCCAACGGGGGTGCTGAACGCAGTCTTCGGCTTCGACTCCCTGGTGAGAGGGATTTGCCAATATCCTTTTGTCATATCAAGGGTGGTTAAGTATTGAGCCTGTCCCAGCTGGTCCAACAGCTCTTCAATTCTTGGCATTGGATATGCATCAAAAACTGATATGGCGTTTACCTGCCGGAAGTCAATACAAAATCTTAAAGATCCATCAGGCTTCGGCACCAGGACTATGGGGCTATTCCAGGGACTCTTTGACTCCTCTATTACTCCCATGTCCAACATCTCCTGGACTTGTGCCACTACTTCCTGTCTCTTGGCTTCAGGCAAGCGATATGGCCTTTGACGAACTAATTTCCCAGGTGGAGTTATTATTTCATGGGCAACCAATTGTGTCTCCCCAGGTATGGGTGTCAACACATCTGGGAATTCTTTAAGCAATTTCCTAATTTCTTCCTGTTGTACCACTGTCAGGTCCTCACCTATTTGGGGCTCTGATTTTTCTTTACAATCAGATACCTGGGGTCCCAAATCTTCCTCTTCATTCACCTCCCTCTCTCGGGCACAGGTGGCAGCTAGGCTTTTAACCCCTTTGACATCAGTAGAACCAAAGCCTTTGGTTCCACGTTCAGAATTCTCCAGGGATGTGACCTCCTCCACAGGTGGAAAACCCAGCCTCTCACAGATCAATTGGGCAATTCTGTCTCCTGTCTTCACGTGATAATCGTTCTGTCCAAAATTAAACAACAGAACTTTAATATTGCCCCTGTAATCGGGATCAATTACTCCCGCACCCACATCGATGAAATATTTAAGGGCTAATCCGGACCTTGGGGCTACTCTCCCATAGCATCCAATAGGTATTTCCACTTGGAGACCGGTGTCAACCAGGGCTCTCCCTTGGCTAGGTACAGTCACATTTTCTATGCTGCACAGGTCAAACCCAGCAGCTTGAGGGGTTGCCCGCTTAGGAGCTTGGGCCTTCTCTGTGACCCTATGGTACTTTAGGACGAATGTCTGCTTTGGGGTAGCTTGGTCTTCTGGACGCTTAACCATCTTTTTAGCTGGCGTCTGAGGACTTCCAAATAAAGGCCCGGGAGCTATTACCATTAAACCTTCTCCCTCCTTCTTTCCTAGTCCTTCCACTAGACCCTGCTTAAATCTTGGCCAGTCTCTTCCTAGAACCAAATCAAAGGGTAGCCTAGGCACCACTGCTAACAGGACTTCCTCTTGTTCCCCCAGGCACTTAACCTTTAGCCTATAGGTGGGATATGGTGTTGCAGCACCATGAATACATCTGATGTGAACTTGGCTTTCAGGGGTTCTAGGCACAAATCCTTCTTGGGCCTCTATCCTCTTCCAAAGCCTTTTTGACATCATACTCTGGTCTGCCCCAGAGTCTAACAAAGCATTTGTGGTAATTCCCTGCACATCAACCATCAAAAGAAATCCTTCTTTGGGCTGTTTTAAATCCACACCCATTAAACTAGTGTGTGTCTGACATCCTTTTTTTAAATGTCCCCATTTTTCACACTTGAAACATTTCTTTTCACTCCACTGTGTCATCTGGTTTGATACAGTACATTCATTTTCAGAAACATTTTTAATTATTTTCTTTTCTGATACAGCACATCTTGCCTCAGCACCTATCTTCAGAGGGCCACCCATTCTATGACAAGCCTGCGTGGCTCCCAAGAATCTCTCTGCTAGCATGGTTGCCTCTCCAAGATTTTGGCAATTTTGCTGTATAAGGAAAGTGTGCAAATCTTTAGGCACCCCAGACATAAATTGTTCAAGCATTATAATATCTAATAACATTTCTACTGTCTTTTGCTCAGGCTCCAACCATTTTACAGCTAAACCTCTGATTCTCTGACTCAGAGCCCTGGGTGTTTCACCCACTCTCAATGTAGTAGCTCTAAACATTCGCCTATACTCTGAAATAGACAACCCTAGGCGATCTCTAATAGCAGCCTTTACATCCTTATAATTCAAAGCCTGGGCTGCTGGCATTGCTCTATAAGCTGCAAGCGCCTCTCCAGTTAATGAGGCTGCCAGCCTTACTGCCCAGTGGGTCTCTGGCCATGCTAATGCTTGTGCCACTCTTTCAAAAGACTCTAGAAAATCATCAGCATTATCATCTGGAGTTAGCTTCCCAAAACTAAATGCCCCAATCCCTTGATTGAGTCCCACACTGTCCACATGTGGTGTACCAGTGTTTACTGCTGGTCTTGCATCTGTTCCACTTTGGTTCTTCAGCTCAACTAGGGCTTGCACCAGATCAAGCATTGGCCTCTGCTGCTCCATTATGGCTTTCATAGCAGTGTCCTGAGCCTGCTGTGCTAGCTCCTGTTGCCTGCTAAATTGGGCTGCCATCCATTCAGCTAGTTCCCTTGGATCCATCTTGATCCCTGCAAGAAACAAAGAAAAAAAAAAAAACAAAGTGCACCACCTTCCAAACAGGTGTTTTTTTTCTACACTCTTTTTTTTTTTTCAATTACCCCTGTGCGTACTCCCATCCACCACTAGACATGCCCAGGTACTTATTACCTTGTGCTAGTGATGAATCCAGCTCTGCACAGGGTCTTTTCCTCCTGGGACATCCACTTCTCCTCCAAAGTGCAGTTGAGGGAAAATCTTTTTTTTCCAGCTTTAAACTTGAACTTTAGTTGTAATCCTCAGCAAGTAAATCCCCTTTGTGCAAAAGCAATCCGAAAAACTACACCATTTGTCAGACGGCTGCCTGGGTGAGAATCTTCACACTCTTGGCAAGTGCATATATCTATATGATTTGCAAGGTATTGCACAGCTGCTGACAATAATTTAGTTGTGTTCTTGGGTAAAGCCAATAAGATATTTATTTATGGGGTTATTTCTCCCAACACAGATATGCTTGGTAGCACATAAAATCAGGTAACTTGCTTTCAGTGTTAACTTGGAAAAACAAAGTCAAAATCAGGAAAACAACAAATGAAAAGCCACAAAGCAAGAAACAAACTGTTCTTTTCAGATTAACTTCTGATTACTTCCCACACAGATTCAGAAGTGATTCTCTCCTAGCTCACAAGCAATTAGGTGAGGCTCGATTGCTAGCAGTTACCAGCTGAAACCCCTTAGCTGGCTTGCTTTCTACTGTGTGGGTCAAACCCTGCTTCAGGAGCTTTTCTGAGTAGATTAAAGAACAAATTTGTATTTCTTTGTGATGGTTGCTGTACTTTATAACAGAAAGTTACCAACGGAGTTTTGATAGAGAGCAATCCATATAAACAGGATCTTCATCTGCAATCATTCCCCCATCTTCAACAAGCATAGGTTCAATATCATGGATTGGCACAGATGAATCTCTCAATGGAGCAGTTTCAGGAGAATATTTGTTTCCCTGCTGTCTTTCAAGGTTATAGCTAGGGCATAGATCAGTGTTCATACCTGAGCTTCCATTGCTGCTAGAGTTCCTCTCTATATAGCCTGGCCAGTATGTAGTCCAGTTCTTATGTCCAGCCTTCCAATCCAGATCCCTGGATCTCTCTTCACATACCTTCTGGCACGGGTCTTAAAGTCCCTTCCATGTGCAGCCGTCTCCCTCACAGGTAGCCTCTGGTGATTCCTAGCTCTGCAGCACCATTCCACTGGCTTTCCCCAGTCCAATGGTGTATGCTGGCCCTTGGAATACCTCCCAGTATACGTACTGCTTTGGACTCTTCTAGACCTCTCAAAGGCTTTTCTCCTCTTTCTTCCAGAGGGTCTCTTTCCCTCTCTGTCCGTCCGGTTTGGCTTCTGCTTCTGATGATCCTTCAGATGAAACTGATGATCCTTCTCTGGATATCCAAGGTGAAGATAGTCATCTGTAGAATAAACTCTACTCTTATTCTGCTTGGATGAGTGCTCCTCCCTAACACAGTGCAGCTGTGCTGAATCAGGCCCTGCCCTTTGAGATGAGTGCTTAGGGATTACCTCATAGCCCTCCTGATTGAACACACGTTTCCCCACTTCAGCTCCTCTAATGGCTGTTGGAAACCTTGGGCATTCTGGGACTGGTAGTCTTTTATGGGAAAATTCTGTTTTCTTATTTCTACCAGAACTGACAGGTTGCTTGTTCAGAGTCACTTCACCTTTTCTATAGCTCCTTCCTGAGCTATGCTAAGCTTCCTTATCACAAATATCATTAACAAAGATGTTAAAAAGAAGCAGACCAGGGACAGATCTCTGTGCTTATCACTGGCAGCCTCCTTCTCCTCAGAGTGAGCTGCATTTACCTGAACCCTTTGTCGCCTCCCACTCAACCAATTTCTAACCCAGTCAGTCACTTTAGGGTCCATCCCTAGGGTGCTCAGTTTGTTTATATTCATCTGTAAGGAACAGTGTCAAAGGCTCTACTGAAATCTAAATACACCACATCTAAGGCTCTCCCTCGGTCCAACTCCCTGGTCACTCAGTCAAAGAATCAATCAGATTTATCTGACAAAATGTGCCTCTGGTAAACCCATGCTGCCTCGGATCCTGCAATCCGCTGTACTCCAAAAACCACACTATTCTCTGTTTTAGCAGCATTTCCAATAATTTACTCACCACAGAGGTTAGACTAACCAGCCTGTAGTTTTCAACCACATCCTTACTTCCGTTTTTGTGTAAAGGAACCACATGTGCCTTTCTCTAGTCACTGGCGACTACTCCCAACTGCAAAGAAGCATTGAAAAGTTCAGTCAGTGGAGCCACTAGAACATCCCCAAGTTCCTTTAATATTCTAAGATGTATCCCATCTGGTCCCATCCCTTTGTCTACTTTTAGTTTAGCTAGTTCCTCATGAACACAGTCTTCTGAAAATCGTTCAAGATCCCCATCACTTCTGTTCCTATTTGTGGGTGTTTTCTGAGGTCCTGCTCTGGGACCTTCATCTGTGAACACAGAACAAAAATATTTGTTCTGGAATTCCACTTTATCCTCATCAGCTTCTACATATTCCTCCCCTTCACCCTTGAATCTGACAATACTTCTTTTGCTCTTCCTCCTCTCATTAACGTATCTGAAAAACGTTCAGATTATCAATGTCCCTGTTTAATGTGCATTAACAAGTTTCAGCTACAATGTAAACCGCTTTGACTAAAAATGTTCCCCTTTCTGTCTCCCTTCCCTCCCTCCTATGACCCCCTGCAGTCCAGAATTTTCCATTCAATACCCCTTCGTACCCTTGTGGCTCCTTTAGCTGGATGAGCAGCAATCCTAGAAAGGAAAAACAAGCACTGCAAAGCCTTCAAGCTCCACTCCTGTGCTCTCTGAGAACGTGCTGCATCCCAACCCTATGGCAACAGGAAGTAGTGTCAGAGAGGGCGGGACATGGTGAAGACCCTGGAATAGAGAAGACTGGCTCCATAGCACTCTTTTCTTCTCTAGTTGAGGAGTAGCCTAGTGGTTAGAGAACTGTCTTGGGAACCAAGAGATCAACATTTGATTCCCACTAGCACTCCTTGTGGCTTTGGGCAAGTCACTTAACCCTCCATTGTCTCAGAAGAATCTAAGCTATCAATGTCCCTGTTTAATGCACATTACCAAGTTTAAGCTACAATGTAAACCGCTTTGACCAAAAATAATAAAGCAGTATAAAAAAACCTGTTAAATAAATAGTAGTGCTGTGTCTATCACTTTTGCTGACACCAACCTAACCTGCTGAAGAAGCCTTGACAGGAGGCACTTAAAAGGCCTTTCCTAAAATGTAGCTTGGCGTAAATGTTTGTACTTTGTTATGAAGGTGTGTGCTTAGCTAGTAGGCACAGCCTGGGACATGGTCCAGTAGAAATATGGAAAGAGTTTACATTTATGTGCATAGCTTACAAAATACCTTAATTTATGCATATATTTGCAAACTTCACACATTCAAGGCATGATTTCTGCCAATTATAACAGTATTTTCTAAAGACACATAGGGGTATGTTCATTAATCAGCGGCAGCGGCTTCCATGAGATAGCGGCGCCGCAGCCACATTGAATTCACCCCATAGATAGTTGTGTGTCTCTATATAATACTGCCTAAATAAGTACCAACTTGGCCTCTTAACATATGCACCATGTTAAACAGTTACCCTCAAAATGGAACAAAGTCTTTTGCAAATAAAATCCAGAAATTTCCTTTAATGGATTTAAAAAGAGGGATCACTGCGTGCTTTAATTATTTTCCTTCCAGAGTAAACATTTTCCCAAACAATAAGAGGCTTAACAAAAGACCTGAATGATAAGAGAAACATGCAGAGAGAGTGGAAGTAAAGCAAACTTGGGAGAGAGCAGAGACTTTCTGAAAGTGGCAATTTTTTTTAAATCTAGCCTTAGAAAACCAAATGAAATAAAAGCAAAAACAAGAACATATCCTGAACTAACCTATCACCTGCCAAGAAAACATTTTGTCTGAAACATAATGTCTTAAATATAATGACTAAAAGATGGCTCAGAACAATCATCTCCAGCTAATCAACCTCGCTCAGATCAAATTAAATTCACGTTAATTATTGATGTGTTGCTTCTTACAGTAATTATTAAATTCAAATATTGCAAATTAATTTGTGCAATCCTGAACTTAGAAAAGCAAGAGAGAATTAGAGGTACAGCAAAGGGGTTGACATGAATTCAGGTATTTCTTGCACGTGTGGACTGGTTTCAGCAAGTATCAGATGGTAACCCACTTTCTCATATGACAGAATTTACAATAAAATACGACACACATTTTGACACCAAGCAGAATTTGTGATTTGTGTCCCTGTGACAGCAGTTGCCTAAAACATCTGAATATCCAGCTTCCAGCTATTTAAGTAATTACATTAAGCACTATTGGTTCAATATGTTTAGTTTATATATTTACACAGATTACGAAGTTTGGAAAGAGTGTGAAGGAGGGAGTGATTATAATTTTAAATATTTATGCACTGTGAGCTATTGGTCTGTATAATGGGAATAGAATGGGAGGGATTGGATGCTTGGTAAAAGACTCAATGGGGGTGGGAAGATAGGGAATCAACTGGCCTTGAGATGATGGAATTGGGTGAGGTTCATATTTTATGAGTTATTTTCAAAGGTATTGCCATAGGTAAAAGAGTATTCTGTGCAGACTCGACCTTACAAAATTGCCCACCCAAATGTATGCATTGACATTTCCTTGTTGCTTGAAGAGCTGTTCCCAAAGGTTGGGTTGGGGAGGTGTTTACATTTACTTGCCTCTTAGAGTTGGAATGATCCTGGAGGGCTGGAGAAGGGCACATGTGGCCCCTCTCAAAAAAAAAACAGAAGTAAAGAGGAAGATGGGAACTACAGATCTGTTAGTCTGAGTTCTGTGTTAAGTAAATGGATGGAAATGCCGCTAAAACCTAGGATAGTACAGTTTCTGGAATGCAATGGATTGCAGGATCTAAGGTATCATGATTTTACTAGAGGAAGGTCTTGTCAGAAAAATATGATTAATTTCATTGATGGGGTGACCAGAGAGTTGGATCAAAGGAGAGCACTAAATTGGGTGTATTTGGATTTTAACAAAGCTTTGCCCCCATTCTACATACATAGACAACTTATTAAGTAAACTGAGCTCCCTAGGGATGGGCTCTAAAGTGATTGACTGGGTTAGAAACTGAGGCAACAAAGGTTATTGGTGAATGGGGCTTACTGTGAGGAGAAAGACACAGGGATCTGTCCTTGATCTGATTCTTTTTAACATTTTTGTAAGTGACATTGTGGAAGGACTATTTGGTAAGATTTGATCTTTGCAGATCCAACAAAGTAACAACAGAGCCTTCTCTCACTATGCACCCACAACATGGAATGAACTTCCGTCTGACTTAAGAGGACGCACTGACCTATCCTCCTTCCGCAAAAAACTAAAACCCCACCTCTTCAGGAAACACTTTGGCAACCCCCTAACTCCCCCTGACAATAATAATCAAACTCAATCCACACCATAAATATATAAAACCTCTTCCCCCTGATCCAGATTCATTCATCCCAATGTGCTTCTCCTATTGAACATTGCCAGTTCTTATCGCCAACACTGTAATATTGTTACGTTAAAGGTTTTCTGTACACAGTTAACTGTTATAATCTGTACATAGTTATACTGTTAGATGCAACTGGTCCTGTTCTATATAAACTGCCTTTGATCTATTGGAAAAAGCGGTATAAAAATGTCAAAATAAATAAGTAAATAAATATTACTAAAATCTGCAATAGGACAGACATCCAGGAAGATATAGATAACATGAGAAGTGATCTAGCAATCTTGAAGAATGGTTCAGAACTTTGCAGCTGAGATTTAATGCTAAAAAATACAGGGTCATGCATTTGAGCTGCAAAAATCAAAGGGAGTGGTATATACAGTAGCGAGTGAAATATTTCTGTCCACGAAAGAAGAGCAGGATTTGGAGGATCTTAAGGTGGCCCAAAAACAAAAGCCAGAAATATCCTTGGGTGCATATGGAGACAAATGTGCAGCAGAAAGGAGGAGGTGATAGTGTCTCATCTCTGATGAGACCTCATTTGAAGTACTATGTGCAATTCTGCAGACCATATCTTCAAAAGGATATAAACAGAATAGAGTTGGTACAGAGGACGGCTACTGAAATGCTCAGTGGTCTTCAACATAAAGAATATGTGGACAGACTTAAGATCTCAGTAGGTATACTTTGGAAGAAAAGCGGGAGACAAGAGATATGACAGAAATGTTTAAATATCTCCATAGAACAAATGCAGAGATAGAGAGCCTCTTTCATTTGAAAGCAAACTCTAGAACAGAGGATGAAGGTGAAGGGGATAGACGCAGGAGTAATCTGAGGAAATATTTCTTTACAGAAAGTGTGGTGGATGCATGAAATAGCCTCCTAGTGGAGGTGGTAGACGCAAGGACTGTATCTGAATTCAAGAAAACGTGGGAGAAGCACAGAAGATCTCTAAGGGAAAGGAGGGGATTTGGGGCTTCATAGCAGATTGTATAGGCCACATTCTCTTCTCTTTCAATTGAAGGCAAGCTCTTCTATGAGGGGACATAGCACGAGAATGAAAGGGGATAGACTCGGGAATAATATGTGGAAATATTTCTTTACAGAAAGAGTGGTAGATGCGTGGACACGAGGACAGTATCTGAATTCAAAAAAGCATGGGACAAACACAGAGGATCTCTAAAGGTAAAAGGAGGACTATTGTAGTGGATATGGAAGGGCAGACTAGATAGGCCATGTGGTCATTTTCTGCCGTCATGTTTCTTATATGATCTTTATCTGCTGCCATTTCTCTATGTTTCTATTTTCAAAAATCCACTGCCCATCAAAGGATGGAGCAGCTTTCACCCCACTGCCCCTCCCCATTCTTTGACCTTGACAATGTAACCTTTCCCATCTCTTATTTTGCCCTCTGATATTTTGTGATGGGATGGTATATCAAACTTTAAATACACTCTAAATTATAAGAGTATGCATGTACCTTAAATGCAGAAAATGTGTGTCCAAAAGAAAATAAGAGTGCACATTTTTCCTGAAGTAATTTTCAAAGAGGAAGTATGGGTGCACTTTTGCATTGAAAATCTGCTGAAATCCACATAGAGAAAAGTATAATTTTTGACCTCGCTGCAGTTATAAAATTACCTCCTAAATGACTTCATGTGATTACCTACATATAGGAGATAATCCCAGAACACAAATAAGGGGTTTCTACGTGCGGCGGGGACATTTATGTGCTGAAAATGTCCCCAGCCGTATTCCGAAACACTGCTATCCTGCACAAACATGGCACTAGCATAGGGATCTCAGAATGTGCCCAGAAGGGGCGGAAATGGGGGCGTGGTCAGCCATGGAGACGTATATAGCGCATTCAGGAAATGCCCATGTACGTATTGTTTCCCGGAAACGTCCACATTATTCCTGCTGATACGTGGAAAAAAGCCAGGACTTTGAAAAAATTCTACTCTCCTCTGCAATGCATTTTGTATTGAAGAATGGTTGTGACAAGTATGTTTTGAACTGGTGTGACTGAAGTCTAGAAAAAAACCAAGATGCAGTTTTAAGGTACAGAGAGCACAGGTGAGAGAATGCTGTAAGGTATAGAAACATTAATAAACACCCTTACAGAAATATTGAAAAGAGCAATAGTGTTTATTCTGGCTATGCTTAAATTTATTATTTATTTATTTTTCTCTTATATTCTGCGCTCTTCAATATCAGTGCGGTTTACATGGAACAATTATGTTTTATGGTGGGTTAACCGTAAAACTACAGATAAACAGGTGTGCTAAAGGAGTCAATCTAGGGGACTGTAACAACTTCTATGTTCTGAAAAATGGGACTGCCAATGTAGTATGGGTATGAGCAAGGAAAGGATTCTTGTTTGGGTGAGAAATAGAGATCTTATTTTCAGTCCTGGTACCCAATGCTATTATGTTATGTCATAGCTGTTATGTATAGGTCCAGGGCATCTTTTTGGCAGAAATATGTTTTTGTGACAGAAAGTGAGAGTGTGTGTGTGTGTGTGTGAGTGAGTGTGTGGTTTGATGTGTGCACGGGGGGGGGGGGGGGGGGAGGGGGGATCTGGTGTACTCATCTGCAGTTCAGGGGGAACATGAAAGCCTGGCCAGTACCTGGGCCATATGGATGACCGCAGCATCACCTGGTGCCAGTGTGATCAGGTAGCCAAAATCAGAGGGTTCACTATAGTTAAATGTCAAAACATAACCCTATCAATAATAAGGAACCCTCAGAATAAGGGCATTCAACAGTGGAAACAGCACAAATGCATGCCCATAATACACATTTTGTGAGACCAATGGTGTTGCTGTTGAGCATGTATTAGCGCTGTTTGCACTCCTGAATGCTCTTATTCTAAGGGTCCCTTATTATTGACAGGGATTTAGCTATAGGGGACCCATGCAGATTCCCTCTGGATTATTTTTCATAGGGTACTCTAATAAGATCAGATATTGTTGGCAGTGTGATAGGGCAGCCATATAGCCGCTGCGCCAGGCACTGGGAGACATGACTGATGTTGAACCAACATTCCCCAGATTGTACCAAGCAGCCTAAATCCCTACCTGGGTCAGGATCAATGAGAACTACAAGAGGGGTGACATATGCCACAGGTGTAGCCCAGATAGGTGGGCTTCAGATGCCATAGCCAGAAGGCCCTACTACTACTAGTACTACTACTACTGATCATTTACATAGAGCTACAAGGCGTATGCAGCATGGCACAGACACACGTAAAAGATGATCCCTGCTCAGTTGAGCTTACATCTAGTCAAGACAGGCAACACAGTAGCTGTGCACAGGATACATCCAGGGGGAATGGTCAGGAAATACAAGGGAGCTTAGGCAGATGAGATCCAATGGTGGCAACAAAGAGATGAGCGCTTGCCCTGGATTTGAGAGGGGCCAGAGAAGAAGCCTGAAGTACAGACTCAGATAGTTTGTTCCAGGCATAAGGAGCAGCAAAGTGAAAGGAGTGAAGTCTAGACTTAGCAGTAGAAGAGAAGGGCACAGATAGAAGCAATCTGACAGAAGAGCGGAGTTCCCAAGAAGGAGTATAGGGAGAGATAAGAGGGGAATGTAAATGCGGAGCAGCAAAATGAGTGTACTGTAGGCCATAGGCATGAAAAGGTCATACATATGTTGCCCTGCAATATTATGCATCCTTTGGGGAGCTGCAATGTTAGTTTGGGGTTTTGTGCACATGGTAAGGGTCATCCCTAGTAGTTTAAAGCATGTTTGTAGAGGTGACCTGGGCAGGAATCACTGGGGCCAGTTCTTAATGCCACGTACCATTTGATGCAAGGTATGTCCTGACATACATGCTCATATTTACATTCTCATGTACCATATTGGGATGCACTGGGATTACCGAGCATTTTTCATGGCATGAGGAGAACTGGGATATGGTCTAGGTTGCAGCAGCTGTCATTTCTCCTTGGTATTTATGTCTAGTTTGCATCAGTAAACCACTGTCTGTGATGAGCAGTTTAGGAGATGCACATTTTTCCCAAGAGGCGTGACATCCGCAGGTACATCACAGGGATGAGCAGAATATGGTGGGCCCGGGGACATCCAAAACATTTATCCGCCTCCGATAATATTGATGGGGATGTGTTTCTCCATTATCCCTAGATTCGTGCACGGGCTGGCTGAAAAGCGCTTGCTTGTGCTACACCAAACACAGGCAAATCCAGACCCACAGGCACTTCCAGACCTATGGATGTGGAATTAGATTCAAACGGGTCCCGCTTTGAATTTAGACGTGTCTGCGGGCCGGACGTGCACGTTATGGAATTGGGCTCATAGTGTACATTAATATATCTGTTATTTATGCACACTGGCCTGCAAAGAGAGTCGATAAATGAATAAATTAAATGCAAGAAATTAAAAATGAAGCAAGTCATTTTAGAATACTTGCTTGACATTTGCACACAGAAATAGCAGACTTACATATGTAAAAGTGACCTAATGTATCTAAGAAAACTCGCTACTTCCATGTCCATAGGATTCACGGTTTTCAAAAGAGCATATTCTGGGTGGGGCTGGGAAGTATGTGTCTATTTCGTACTTTTCAATGCATCTATATGAACTCTACACAGTGGCATTAATACCTGCATGGAGTGGTGGATACAACTCTAAAGAAAGGCTTAGATGAGGTAACCTGCATGGGTGGCAACTCCAGACAGCTTACTGGGCAGACTTAGTGGACCATGCTGGTCTTCATCTGCCGTCATTTTCTGTTAATATGTTACTATATTTGAGGCTGACGTTTTTAAGGGTAATAGGGGAGCAATTGTGCTAACCTTTTTGATAGGAATGTGCGTTGTGGGTGCATAGTTAGTTTGTTTGGACACCTAAAAAAATGTGCATGCACATCACTTGTGTGCATGTGTACCTATGAATCAATATGTGCACAAAAAAATATTAAAAAATTGCAAAATCCTCATTTAAAATGAACTTTTTTGGGGCTGGGCACTACCCTACTTAATAACATAAAAAAGCAACACAAAAATGCAAAATGTATGTTTTGTAGCTTTGCTCATTGATTGGCTCTCCTTAGATGTCCAGTTTTGTAAAATCTGCTATTTATGTATATAATGCTGGCACCTAGCATGCAAAGGTTATAAAGTGACCACTTATATGTTCAAACTCTGCTTTCATTTGCATGTTCAAAACCTCAGGAGGTGCCATTCTTTCTAAACACTTTCCTTTGTAAAATTGCTGTTCCTGCTGAATATGATCTATGTATTTCATGCAATCTTCTGCATTCAGTGAGCCTTCTACAAAATACTCTTCAAACTGTGCATGTCCAAACTTGTAACACTCCTTTTCCTACCTAGACGACCTCTGCAAAATCTGTCTCAGCAGATCTAATTTTTAGAAAGATCATTCATTGTAAATTAGAATTTCTGGGCTAGAACTGCACTATAGCCATCCTACTTGCTATAGGCGTACGCATTAAAACAGTGGTTCTCAACCCTGTCCTGGTGTACCCCCTAGCCAATCAGGTTTTTAGGATATTTCATGCAATGGAATTAGCACCTGAAAATCTGTCTCATGCATATATTCATTGTGAATATTCTGAACATCTAACTGGCTAGGGAGTACATCAGGACCTGAGTCCCATTGTATTAAACAATTACCAAGACTAATCCATATCCTGTTTTTTTTTTTCAGTTAATGATGATCAATCAGGATCTGCATTAGACTTGGTAAATGTCTCTGATAGGATACTTAGACACCGTTTCACAGAATTTCTGGCACAAGCATATAGCAAAAGAAAAATCTTTGGAGTAAATCTCTACAACAGGAGTCAACAGATTAGCAAGTCAAAAAATCCAGCTAACCGTTTAGATAAAGCCCCAGACCAGACAACCTTTGGGCCAGCAGGAAATAGGAAGAAAGATCACCAGCAATACAGTAGGCTAGCTAGAGTCTGCCTCCCATGGAGAAATGATGGCTCTTATACAAGTTGCATACCTTCTAACCCGAAGGTTGAAGATCAGCCTCTGACAGTGAGAGAAAACAACAGTTAGGTTTTTTATTTGCCTGAAACCTCTAGCAACCTTTCAGCTATGTTTTTCACCTGGCAGATCTCTTCTATCTGTACCCTTCTCTTTCACTGCCAACTCCAAACTTGTCTTTCTACCTTGCTGCTCCTTATGCCTAGAACAAACTACCTGAGTCAGTATGTCAGGCTCCATCTGTGACCCTATTCAAATCCATGCTAAAAACTCACTTCTTTGAGACTGCTTTTGGATCCTGATCCCCCAAATCTCCTTGTCACCTCCCATGTGTTTCCTTACCATTCCCCTAGATAAATCCTAGTCCAGAGTTGTGTTGTCTGTCTTGAATACACTATAAGCCCATAGGAACAGGGACTGTCTCTTACACGTCTCTATACAGCGCTGTGTACACCTTGTAGCACTATATAAATGAAAAGTTGTAGTCATAGTAATAGTTTTTCATTTGGGCAATAGCTACAGCTACCTCTAATTTAAAAAAATGGCCTTGAAATTAAAATGTATAAAAATGAAATGAAACAAAATTAAAAAGTATTAAAACAAAACAAAAAAAATCCCTGCAAACAAAACAGGAAATGAAAGAAAATATTTTTTGCCTGCACATCCCTAATAAGTTTTCATCCAGGTACAGTAGAATGGGATGACTGAAATTGCCCTCTTCAGATGTAGCTAAAAGCAAGTAAAAAGCAAGTAAAAGCAAGTTTCCATAATGCACATTCTTTAAGCTACAGTAAATAGAGCCATTCTCGTGTGCATGTTTACATTCAGGAAGGAAATAGCATATATATATATATGAGATTTCCAAACATATGCATGCCAATTTTATTTATTTGAGGCATTTATTATATATGGCCCATCTGTGATAATGCAATCTAGGCGGCTTACAATCAGGTACTGTTGTTTTCTGCGGGCTACTGAAAATTTAACTCTTTATGGTAGAGTAGTTGCAAACCTTAAAAGGCTTGAAGGTATTGAATCATATACACCTAAAGAATGCTTTGGTGAACTTAGCTTTCAAATGACTGTTTTAAAGAAAATTTAATTTGTCCAACAAAATGTGAAAGTGCGTAAGCAGCTGGCATCATGGTTCTGTGCTGGAGATGCACTTTACTCACAAATGGATGTGCGAAACAGATGGATGCAAATGGTCTATTCTAGTTTACAACTAAACTTCTTTTATATGGCAAATGCACTATTACATTTAACAAATTCAATATTGCTTTCATTTTTCCTCTAACTAGTTTAGCAGTTGCATTATTGTTCAATTGCAGGCAATCCACATTTATTATTTTATCCAGTGCTCTCTTTCTCAAACTCAAAAAGGTTTCTCTACTGTGCAGAGGCATTGGTGATATTTATGTGACATATTTATGTGTTGTTTGCTCTCTATTAATCCAGTTTATTTGTCACTGCTAGAACTGAAAAGCAATATGCTTTTCATCTTGATTTTCTTGACGTTTTGTTTTTTTTATATTTTAACTTATTCCTTGCCATTTCAATCAGTCAGACTATTTTACCTGTATGCAAAAGTAATGTACTATGGCTTTGCCACCCTAAAAACGCCTGATCTTGTCTGATCATGGAAGCTAAGCAGGCTCAGGACTGATCAATACTTGCATGTGAAACCATCTTAGAATAGCAGGTGCTGTAGACATTGTGCCTGATTCCCTAAGGGGCACATCCGGACTGTCTGGACGGCCCCGAGCAGGATGGGCCCATTTGGACACGATTCTGAACCGAGGGAGCAAAACGTTCCCGTAGCAGTCAGAATTGAGCCCAAGGACGGCCCAGAGCGCCCCTTTCATTGCAGTGGGTACGTCCTCCCTGTGGTAGCACATCCGTGGTGCACCCTGGGACCCCAATTCCCCGCTGCCTGTGCCCCGATTGTGTGACGGGGACCCACATGCACTGTGATTTGACTCCAGGGGGGACTGGCAGGTGGGAATGGGGGGGCCTGTTCTTATTCCACCTCCAAGGTGGAATAAGCAGGCTGTCCCCCCGGTGACCCCTGGACGTACAGGGCCAACAATGGAATCGGCCCTATATATCCGGAGGTCAAGCTTTCCCACGCTGCGCCCCCATCACACCCATGTTCTCGGCTGCATGCACAGCAGCTCTGTGCATGCAGTGGAGAGGCAGGCATAATACCGGCAGAGGGAATAGCAGGGCTGCATGTCCATGTGGGACATGCAGCCCTGCTAGTCTCCTTACAGAATCGGGATCTTAGTGTGTGGAAGGAAGGTCTGCCAACTTACTTCCAGTCACACCTTGCCAAGAAAGCCCGAGGATAGACACACTTAACGATAGTGTCACCAAGAAACCCAGGGGATAGCCATAGCTATTCATAGGATCACCAGGAACTGGCATCAACCTGACGGGCACACAACATAACAACAAATGGTAATGCAAAGCTTTTCTTGCAGTAATTAGCTGCTATTTTTCTCATCAAGTTGAATTTAAAGTTCAACATCTGTGAATCAAGTTTATGTAAAATATTCTAGTCCACGTTTCCTTAATCTTTAGGGCCCAACATATTTTGTATTGTCAGCTCAATAGCAAAGCAATATATTTCATTTATTTTAATTTTAAATCATGGGAAACCATCACCAGAAACGTTTTAAGTTATTTTAGAGACGAATTATGAAGATAATGATCATCGTTGCTTGTATCGCACTGTCAGGTGTACCCAGTGCCTCATATACACACATACTTGACTGTGATAATGTATGACATGTCATGTTTTATGATGATAGTTTCTCCTGGGCTTTACAGGACCACTTAGAGCATCTTTACATATGAAACTCATGTGTTTTATATATGGAAACAGGCTCCCATAAAATTGTGCATGCATAAAAAGTAGGCACACTAAAAGATAGCTATTTTCACAATGTTATCTGCACTTAGGAATTCCTCGGGGTGTAGTTTGAACACAGCTGAGTTGGAGTTGTGATGCATATACAACTTTTAGAAAAGACACACGTATATGCATAGAGGGGAATTTTATTAAATTTCCCCATGTGCACATAAGGATACCGATTCTATAAATGGCATGTGGAAAGTTGCATACATTAAGTCTCTATTGTGAAGGACTTCTGCGCATGAATGAGCATTTATATGTGCGCGTTAGGTGTCACTATTCTGTAAGCACTTGTATATGTCTCATCGCACGTGCTTTCCGTGTGGGTGGGCACAGGGAGTGCAGCTTGGGCGGAGCATAGGCAAGGCCTAAATTTACATACAGAAGTTATAAAACACTAATTTATGCACCTTTTTTATAAATCTACTTGCGGGAATTCACACCAAATCTAGGCTTGATGTAAATGGCCGCATCTAGACTTAACATGAGTATCTCTACACCAATGCTTCTATTCTTTAAAGAATTCCTGCAGAGTTAGCGTGTCGCTGTGCTTCTACTGTACTTTATAGAACAGTACATACTCGCATAGACCGACATACTTGCATAGAATTACTCGCAAAAGGGCTTTTATAAAATTACCCCAAGTGTTATAGACATAAAAGAACACCCTGTATTAAGAAAACATGAACTTTTACAGTACATGATGCAGGTGTGGGTGCGTTCTGGGACAGTTTGGGAGAAGGATGTGCAAAGTCTTGAGACTTGAGTATGCAGAACAGCATTTTATTTACTCAAGTTGGTGCTTATACAATTGATGGGCAATTTTATAACAGGGAGCCTATGTCCATGTTGAAAAAGATATGCATTTTGGGAGTAATTTTATACGAAAATGCTTACTTTAAACATGAAGATAGACCCATTTTGAAAACATTAGTGGATTATGTATGACAAAAGGTCTGACAAAAAATCACCACTTTTACATAGAAACTTTTTCTAAGTCTGAACATTTTTTTTGTCTTGATAGGATGAGGATTTGAGGGTCTTTTACTAGCGGACACTATGTTCTTGTGCATGCTCAGGGCGCGCCAGACACGAGTGACTATGACAGCGCAGGATGATTTCAGTGTGCTAACTGTGCAACCCACTTTAGAGGCTCAAGTGGACAGGCTAGGAGCAAAGAGAGGGCGTGATGAGCTTGGCATAGTTAGTATTGTATTCACACTGCGCGCTAACGGTAATAGCCACCTCACCTAATGCCATCTCAGTAGGTGGTATTCAATGCACCGGCCTTAATGCAGCGCATGATATGGGACAGGGCTCCATGTTAATTGCCAGGGAAATGCTTTCTACTCCCCCGACAGTTAATGCAGGGGTGTTGCAAGTAACGTGGCATAATTTCAGCGCTTTGGCCACATTCGATGCAACTCCTTAGTGCCCTTTAGTAAAAGGGCCCCTTTGTTTTGGTGTGTGCGTATTTTATAAAGTCCAGATAGACACTTATTCGCCTTTATAAAACAGATACCCAGAACCAGCCCTAATAGTGTGCAAATCCTCATGCACACACTGAAAAAGGTGCAAATTTGTACATATACTGGAGTATTTTATTAAATATGCACATACATGACAACTTTGCCCCAGTTTAAGTATAACTACTTTTCACACATATATACCCCTGCACAATTTTAGAATAACCCTCTTCAAATTATAAAACATATTTTACAAATTCAAAAAATACTTTATAAAATTAACCCCTTAGCACCTACTTTTAGAAAGTGGCATTTTAGAAGGGGCATCTAACAGGAATCTGAGATGTCCAAAGCAGAACGTCCGAAAATCTGGGGGAGTTGCAGCAGTGAAAGGAAGCACATCTAAGTGCCCTCTGAAATCACTCTGTCTCCACCCTGAAAAATAAATGACCCAATCACGGTTTCTGGAGATGGGTCCCATACAGATAGCTAGGCTGGGTATGTGTAAAGGTGTAGGCCATTTCACAAATATGGTATCCCTGAATTGCATGCTCACAGAACCGGCTACTTGGACATCCCGACCAGGGTATTTCAGAAGGAAGGTGACTATTTTCTGGCCTGCCATTTCTGATACTCACACGTGTAGTGGTGGGCCAACAATATGTTTGGAGTATGTATTTATGTACAGGTTTCTTTGGCTAGAAATATTAACTATGGCACTGGAAGCTCATTTTAATTCTCTTTCCCATGCACATGCATTCAATGCTTGACTATGTAAAAACCCAGACCATTCCTCACGGGTTGCGAGTTGATAAGGCTCCACGCATGTTTTTAGATAACAGTATGTTTATCAAATATTGGATTGCCATACTTAATAAAAGTTCCACTGACTTTATGTTGCTGTTGACTGATATGTTACAGGAGCAATTAACAACTTATCATCAATCTTTGGGGAGGTTACCATCCAGTTAAGGTCCCTTGATCCCTCGGTTACCTCTGAAGAGGTTTTTAAAGAATATCAGCAAGAATTAGATGATTATCAAGGGAACATACGACAGAAGAAGATACGTAAGTTTTGATGGGATCAGAGTGATTACTAATAATGTTTATCATTGGCTTGTTCAACACGAGGACACCCTGAGGATTGACTTACCAGCTGTGGCCCACTCGAGTGATAGTTCTGATGATCCGATGTCTGATAACAGTACAAGTAAATTGGCTCATTAGAATCGGAAGCCCCCTGTGCAACAGCGGGGAAATTTCACAGGCCGCCGGGTGTATCGGGGCACCCGGCGGAGCCCATTGCAACACAGCTCTGAGGGAGAGTCGAATCGGCCAGTCACCAGACAATAAACTTGACAGAATCAATTGTGATGAATTTATCGTCTCTATCATTATCACCTGTCCAGGAACAAGTCCTGAATTGGGGCTTGTCTTTTGTACCTACAAATCACCATGATCTATTCCAGGCCCAGTTAGACATTTATCGCATGATCAGAAGCAAACTTAGACTATTTTTCCAGCATCAGAGCTCGGACATATTGAGTGTTTCTCTTTTTTGTCCAAAATCATATTGGGTCCCTCCCAGTCCGGTGTATAGTAAAATTGCTACATTTCATGATGTGGTATTACTGGACTTGCAGCTAATGGAGACTCGCTACCAGAAGGCTTGGAAACATCATAACTTATCTTTGGCTGAATGGCAAGCATTAAACCACCTATCTCAGCAGGAGCAGGTGATCATTAAACCTGCGGACAAAGGTGGGTCTTTTGTCATTCAGGACAGTGAACAATATCTTCAAGAAGTTCAGCGACAATTATCGGATCAAAAGTGTTACAGAAGAGTAGCTATAGATCCGACTATTGAATTGCAGTGCACGATTTTTGATCTATTACAAGATGCGATCCAGAGTGGTGTTATTACTGGGCAGGAGTACAAATTTTTAAAGGTATCTAACCCTCGAGTTCTGGTGTTCCTCACAGTTCCCAAGGTACACAAAATCTTAGTGGTACCACCTGGAAGACCTATAGTTTCGGGGCAGGCTTTGCTACTGGAACCTTTATCAGTATTTTTAGATCATTTTTTACAACCAGTGATTAAAATGGCAAAGTCATACCTAAAAGACACTACTGATTTTCTTAATAAAATAGCCTGTTATGACATATATCTAATCCTGGTTTAGTGGTAACGTTTGACATTACAGTATTGTATACCAAAATCCCTCAAGTACAGCCTTTAGAATTAGTCCATAAGGCATTACAACTAAGCCCCCTGATGGATTCAATTCCAGTGCAATTTTTATTATCTCTAGCACAATTAGTTCTTCAGAAGAACTATTTTCATTTTAAAGATTTGTATTATATTCAGATACATGGTGTTTCAATGGGGGCCACTGTTGCTCCTAGTAGTGGAGGAGTGGCCTAGTGGTTGGGGCAAGGTACTTCAGGCCAGAAGGTCAGGGGTTCAAATCCCACTAGAGGACAGCAACCTTGGGCCAGAAGGACTGGGGTTTCTAGTCCCACAGGTGCTCCTTGTGGTCTTGGGCAAGCCACTTAACCCTCCATAGCCCATGTTCCCTGTAAAATAGTTATCTCCAAGTTATAATGCCCTGTTCAATGTAATTTCAGTTTGTTCAATGTAAACCACACTGATGCAGAATAGCGTGGTATATAAGAGAATATAAATAAATAATATTGCCAATTTTTATGTCACCTTTTTTTGAAGAAACATATTTGTACTCATCAATGTGGTATTCACGGATCAGTCTATGGACACGGTTCATTGATGATATTTTTTGTATTTGGTTGGTCTCACAGGAGAGTTTAATCAAATTTACAGTATGGTTAAATGCTCAAGATCCTAATCTACAATTCACTATGTCATGTTCACCCACACAGATTACATTTTTAGACGTACAGATTACTAATCAGGATGATGTTTTGCATATTTCTCTTTCTACAAAACCTGTTGATTGTAATCAATTACTTAAGTTTGACAGTCATCATCCTTCAAAGCTTAAGCGTGCCCTGCCTATTGGTCAATTTTTAAGGATTTGCAAATCTGCTCATCAGAACAGGATTTTTATAATCAGGCAAAGAGGTTGATGTTGAAGTTACGAGATCTTGGCTATCCTAAATGAGTCATTAAGACAGCATATTTGAGAGCTAAGTTTGCTAATCGGTCTATGCTCTTGCATAAACAAATGCCTACCGAAATGGAAAAACAAGTGGTTATTTTGCAATATTCGGATAGAGCTCAGACAATAACAAAAAGCATGAGGTTTTTCACAATGGCCCTTGTTTTGCATTCTCTAGAGCAAGGAATTTGAGGGACATTTTGGTTCACACTGATTTTATATGTAAAAGATATGGAAATTGTCTGAAGGGTCATCATCAGCCTTACAATCATTGTTTGATGTATGAACAGTCATTGAACATTTGTGAATGGCGAGATTCCCAATCTCAAAGTGTTCTTTTTGAAGCACAACACTGATTGCCAAACAGCTTGGGTAATCTACATCATCATTTGCCCTTGTCAGAAGGTATATGTGGGCAAAACCTGTCGTAAAGTCAAGGTTCCCTTATTAGAACATAAATCGCGTCTTTCTACTCGGACTCTCACTACACCTCTAGTGCAACATTGTTTACAGTTCTCTCATACGTGGGAAAGCTTATGCTGGTTTGTGATTGATACTGTTGAAGAGGCGACGAGTGGTAACAAACTCATGAAGCTTACAAGACTTGAACAGAGGTGGATTTTTACTTTGAATTCTGTGCATCCAGCGGGTCTGAATGAGTCTTTAGATTGGTTGAAGTCTGTTTAACCAGTTGAGGGGTTTTAGTTCTCCATTAAGAGGAATTTCAGCAAGCTGGTGAATTTTTCCTGATGCAGCCAGTTTGAAATTATAGGGCGAAACTTGAGTTGACATAGATCCAGCCTTTTGGGAGTTTTGGTATTTGCACTTATGGGGAGCCGTGTTTCAGTTAAGTGTTTTCTTTTCTTTTAAATACATTTAAAAAACGGATAAACATTCCGAGCCTATGAATGATATTACAGGGTTGAAGTGGTTCAGAAATCACTGGTTTACAGCCATGACATGAATTCCACTCCCTGGTCTGAGGCTCCTTTATTCTCATGACGTACCCATAGGTTGCTTTCTATACTCCTGAACCGGGCAGTAGTGCATAAATGTTTGAATGTACGCATTGTCTAGGTTTATGTGTGTTCCTCCTTAGCTTACATAAGACTCTATAGCTCATGTTATTTTACTTTGTAATGAGTGAGAGTTATTGGGATTTAGTTAAGTTTGTAGGTCTCTTTTCCTGGAGGCATTGCAGTCATTAAACAAACACGTTTTGTACCTTATTCATGGTCAAGAACAAGCATCGGCAGTGATGCCTGAACATCCAAGGCCAAACGTGCTTGTGCCTTTCTGAAAGCTCACCATGACGTGCATCTTCCTGCCTCCTCCCAGGGCAACTACCACTAGTTCCCCTATATGGACATTCTTGGGGATGTCTATATACCTGGCTTTCTAAAATGGCTCTGGGGATGTCTCCATGATTTACACGTCTAAGTGCCCATTTTCAGACTTCCAACTCATGAACAGAGCTTCTAAAATGACCCCCAAAGACAGACCCAGGAAGAAAGAATGGATGGAACAAGTGCAGTATCATCACTTAGTGATGTATTTTATAACACAAACACACTTACCTCTGGTTCAGAGCAAGCGGAACTTTGCATAGGAGCCATCGGGAAGGCAGGTTTATAAAGTCATAGAGACGCATATATGTTGTCTTTATAGAATAGATGCAACATAGGTGTCTATATGTCTTTTCTGCTTAGGTGACCTATTATTGACTTACCATATGGGAGTTATTTTAGAAGTCTTATTTGTGATTTACGCATGTATAATCGTATCTCGCCATTTTAGAAAGGGTCCCATTTGCACGTGGTTGTCCTTAGTTTGTGGAAGGGTTTGGGGGTGTGGCCTGGGCGGGACAAAAATCTATACAGTATTCCTGGTTTCATACAGGGAATGCACATATATGTTCACAAATTTCCATGTCCGAATTTACACCTGCTCCCTGGCACATGTATGTTTTTGAACGTGTACATTTTAGCCAGTCCTTTGCAGGTGGGATAAAGGGAGTTAACTTCCTTAATGCCCCCTAGTTTATTTCCCCCTACAAATCAAAGTGAGTTAAATATGCATCCTCTGTAGTTAAGTAGTCACAGCACCTACATGTTTAATTTTGCAAAATGGCTCACATGAACATATAATTCCGTTATTTTCATGTGAAAGTTATAAAATGCCGGCACTTACTCATGACAGTTACTGGGTTTTCTCTGTTGATTTATTTCCATGTATAAATTTCTAAAATGACTCCTTCCACTACATGTGGCTGTCAACCCACGTGCATTGTTGCCCTTCCTTTTATGCATTTTAGAAACATAGCAGAGCCATTTCTAAAATATTGTCAGAATGGAGTATATCTCATCCCCGATGTCTGAATTCCAATCTCCACATACAGTCTAAAAATCTGCCATTATATGTGTGTACTTGCAAAGAAATAGTGTACCTGCACAAAAAAACAGGTGTAAATCTCTTTAGGTACTTTGTTCCTATGGCAAGATTCAAAGCTTAAATATGAGTGTAATTCCACTTTGAACACTGGTGCAAAATAGTGGGTCCAATATTCAAAGCGATTAATGCTGTTGGAGCTGCGAACCACATTATTCACAGTAAATGGGATATTCAGCGGCACAAACACAGTTAGGGTCGCTGAATATCCCTGGGTGCCGCATATACACGTCCCAGTACTAACTGGTTAGCATTGGGGCATGTTGGGGCATTCTGAAGCAGAGTGGAGATGGCACTGATCACTACGGGGGTCATTCTCACCTGTGAATAGTGTGGTTGGACATCCAACCCGTGCACTGTTCCTGATGGCAATTCTGCACTCAGTGCAACCTGCACATACTGATCGGTTGTGCGGGGAGCGTGGACAGGGGCAGAAGGGGGCTGTGCAGGGACAGAGTGTGGGTGATGGTGGTGGTGGTGCCATCTGCTGGGACCTACAGAGGCAATTCAGCCATCAACTTGGCCTAATGGTGGAATAAGTGCCAGGCTCTGAGCCGATTGTGGGCTGAACCCCCCTCCCTTGCACCATTGTGCCGCCATGGGAGGGCTCCCGCTGCCCAACCACAGTCTTGGGTGCCCACCAAGGGTTGTGCGGTGTGGAAACTGTGCCATGCTGCATCCAGACCATTAGTTGCTCCAGCTGGATGTGCTGGTGCCATGGCAATAGGACACCACTGCATCGGCACACCAGTCGGAGCATTTCATTCAACCACTTGCTAGCAGGAGCAGGAGAGATGCTACAGGTCCGATGGAGCCATGGAAGAAGAGAAAGGGGGCCTGTGCTCTCAAGGGGGTGGGAGTGAATGTAGACAATGGCATCAATACATTTTACATACTCACGCACATCATTGGTTCTTCTAGAGAAGGAAGTGATAAGAAAGTGCTATCTGAGCTCCATGACTCTTATGGCGTCATGCTAGCATCTTAAAGATGAGATTGATTTCCTGACTGGAAAGCTTTGTGGCCATATCTTTTCTTATTGTTCTACCAAGCTCATTCCATTCTCTTGCTTCAGGCTCATTTTAAATTACTGTGGATGTAGTTAGCTTCTTATGTTTTGGCTAGATGCTACAAGCTTTAAAAAGATGGCGAAGGAATTCTAGCATATTATCCACACAAACACAGCAATGGAAGAACCTGCAAAGTAATCTCTGTGTTACTACCGGCCTTCCAGACATAATGGATGCAATAGATTGGACATACGTAGTGCTAAATCCACATTATGACAAGGAAGCAACCTTGTGCAACTGAACGAACTGTCATTCCCTGAAAAAGCAGATAATGTATGAGGTACACATAAAAATTAAGCTTTGCTTAGTCTTTTCCTGAAATTCAATCCATATCCATGTGGTTTGAATATACCATAATAAAAGCTATCCAGTCTAAGTTGTCTGAGTAATTTTATGGTTATCTGATCGATTCAGCAACTCCGTTATGAGAAGATCCTCTTTACTTCCCAGTTACCCAATGTCCTCAGTCAGAATCAATCAGATAAGTACAGAAAAAAATTGGAATTTGTTGTCAGATTGAGATATCAGCACTGCTATGGTCTTTTAAGATAGACTTGAAGGCTTGGACATATAAAAGTGTGTAGAGGTACTAACTGGTGTGCTTTGTCTCACATAAGTTGGTTCTAAAGGTGTGAACCATGTTTTGATAAAAAGGAAAGTTATGCTCCAAGAGGGTTTTTTTCCCCCCATGGCAAAACCTTCCGACAAAAAACATTCTTTAGACTCAGGTTATTTAATTGCACTCTAGGTTTTGGTTGTGTTAAGTAACAGAGTGGGGTTATTAAAGTCGTAGTTCAGAAGAAAAGCTTGGCAATCTACTTCGGCTGACACTGCCGAGAAAACTCAGGAGCTGCAATCAGCACTGACTTGAAGGTACACATTGCAATCATCAGAGAAATAGGACTGTATGATGTTATGTTATTCCCTGTTGAATCCAAGTTCTAACCCCTGTTCAATGTAAATTCTATGTGGCACGTCCACATAGTAATATGTTGTTTTATTGTAAACCGCACTGATATTGTAATAGCGCGGTATGTAAGAGAAGTTAAATAAATAAATAAATAAATATGAAGACAGCTAAGGTGTGAAGATTGGTGAAAGACGCACCAACAACCTTCATTAGGCTTACAATACCATGTTACTGGCTGAAAGTGAAGCCAAACTAAAACATCTGCATATTAAGCTCAAGAAACAGTCTTACAATGGGCCTGCACCTTAATGTGAAGAAAACAAAGATCTTGTCAAGTGACAAAATCAAAAATTCCATCCTTGATGGATTAGAAATAATAGACAACTTTAACCTGCTTAGATCAATAATCAAAAATGAAATGTCAAAAAACCAGGCAACACATTGCTTTTGGCAAAATGGCTATGAAGGACCTGGATAAGATTTTTCAAGTGCAGATATTTATCTCTGCATACAAATATTCGACTTGTCCAAGCTATGGTATTTTCAGCAACCATCATATAAATATGAAAATTGGACAGTGATGAAGAAAGACAGGAAGAAAATCAATGCCTTCAAATTATGGTTCTGGTGAAGAATACTGTGTATACTATGGACTGCCCCAAAAATCAAATTAATCAGTACTAGAGGAGATCAAACCTAAGCTTCCTTAAATGCTTATTTCACAAGACTTTGACTTTCATACTTTGGACAAATGCAAAAAAAGAAAGGACGACCTGCAATGTGATAGACTGATACAACAACAGCAGCAATTGATATCACTCTGTCAACAATTAACTGCCTAACTGAAGGCCAAACATAGTTTAGGACAGCTATATTCAGGGTTGCCATGACTTGACTCGATGACACTTAACAACAAGATTTATAGAAAATATAAGTTATAATATTTTTGTTCATAAATTTAGGCTGTGCCTTGCTCCATCTCTGTGCTTGTCCACATTAAACGTGCATGCCGTTGTCGTAACACATGTACAGTACTTACAGAATACAGCCCAACTGAAATATGCATGTAAAGGCCCATTTGCGCTTGTAAGTTTCTCGAAAATATGTTATTTAGGTGTGTGGATGGTGCATAAGTACCAGGGCGCGGGCAGGGTCCCGGGCCCGCCCGTAACCGGGTGCGCGGCCCGGCGCGGGACCCTGCTCGGCCATGTGGAGGCCGTCACGCGCGTCAGCGTCGATACGCTGCGCGCGTCATTCAAAATGATTGGCTCCGCTCCTTCAGACCTGAGCGGAGCCAATCAGGAGAGAGGGACGCCATGTGCTCCGGAGCTTGCGGCTGGCCCGGAGCACATGCGAGCGGGCGCCCGACTGGCAGGCAGGAGAGCCGGAGGTTGGCGGCCGGGACAGTGCAGTGCGGTAGCGGCGTCGGCGGCAGTCTGGCAGTGGAACTGCGGGACCCGGTCGGGACGACGATTTCCAGCAGTTCTGGGGCAAGTACACAGCACTTGTTTTCTTGCCGGGTTCGGGGGGGGCTGCTCGCTCCCGCGACGCGCCACCTTCCCTTAGGCCCGAGGGCAGCTTAGGGCAGTCGGGGCTAGGGCAGGTAGGAAAAAAGAAAAAAAAAAAACAAAAAAACACCGTGAAGTCCGCGGATCACGTTTCGTTCGCGCGGTGAGGGGCTGCTGGGACTCGGATGGGGTCCAGAAGGGCTGGGGTGGTTCGGGCAGGTGGGGGGGCAGCTCCACGAGGGGGGCTGGAAGGCAATCAGGAAGGGGGGGAAGTATCAGGGGGAGAGTGCGGCAGAGAGGTCGGGGGAGAGAGCCAGCCGCAGGGGTAGCGCGGGGGGCGCCCAGGGGCACTCCGAGGGGGGCTTCTACCTCCCCGGGGGGCGCGGGGGGGTGGTCGCGGGCGCTCTCCTCGGCCCCGGGGGGCGCGGCCCCCGGGGGGGTTAGTCCGGCCCATTGGGGGGCCTTCGGAGCCGGTGGCTAGTGAGCTGGGGCTGGGGGACGAGGGGGCCAGCGGTCCCTCTGCGGCAGGGGGGCCGGCCTTAGGGAGCATGGGGGGGGGGGGGGATGGGGCGGCGGCGGGGCTTGGGACTGGAGCAGCCTATGGGCCAGTGCCTTGCGTGGGGGGGGGCGGTGGTGGGGATGCGTTTAGGGGGTATACGCCTGCGCTTGGCGGTGCAACGCCTCATCTGCAGCGACCCACGTGGGATAGGTGGCAGGCCGGGGGGCAGGGGTCCTCGGGGATGGATTGGGTGGGGGCATGGCAGCCTGCTTGGCCCTCTCTTGTCTCCCCACCTTGTCCCCCTTTTTTCTCTCCGCAGGTGCCTTTTCTCGCGGCTCCGAGAGGTGTGCCGCCCGGTATGGAGTCCGAGAGTGGCGTGGCGGGACCAGTACCTGATGGGGAAGAGCAGAATCAGGAGGCCCGTGCGCAGCAGGTGGCGGAGGAGCCCCGCGCCGGGCTGCCCGTGGTGCCAGACAGTGCATCGGCTGGAGGCGTGGAGGGTGAGTTGCTGTCGCAGAGGGCTGGGGGAGAGGGAGGTGGGGGCGCTCGGGCGGAGCGAGCTGGGAAGGCGCGGAAGAAGAGAAAGCATACCTGTCGGCGGCGGCATAGCTCGGACTCCTCTTCCTCTTCGGTTAGTGCTGAGTCGTACTCGGATGAGGCGCGGGGGCAGGTGGCGGCTGTTGGCGGGGGTACGCCAGGGGTGGGGGGCCTAGGTTCGGCTTCGCTAGCGGCCGTGGCCGAGTTACGGGAGGGCGTCCCGAAGAAGTTGCGGCGGAAGATCCTTAAACGTAAGTACATCGACATCTTTCGTCTGCTGGAGGGTCGGAAGCGCTCCGGGGATAGCCGGAAGAAAAGGAGGGAAGATGAGAAGGCGGGGCGGGTTCGTTCAGTGTCCCGTAATGTCGTGAACTGGGTCCGAGCGTTCCTGCGGTTGGCGAGCGTTTGGGGGCATCATTTTCCCGAGCAGTACGGCAGCTTGCTGTCGTATGCCGACTCTATTTTGGGAGCTTCTCAGGCGCACGAGGGCTGGTCGTGGCTTAATTACGACGAGAAGTTTCGGGATAAAATGGAGGAAAACCGGCTCTTAACTTGGGGGACGCAAGACATTAATCTGTGGTTGACACAGATGTCAGTCAAGGCTGGGCCGGGCGGCACGGGAGGAATTAAGCTGGGGCAGGCGGTTGCGGGCGGAGCGGGTCGCTCCTTTCGTGGGGCGCCCCTCGGGGGGCAGCCTAAGTCGGCTCTCGGAGCCAGTACCGATTTGTGTTGGCGATTTAATAGGGCCTCCTGCCCCTTCCCGGACTGTAAATTCCGGCATGCCTGCTCGATGTGCGGGGGCCCTCATTCTGCGGCGAAATGCGTTAAGAAAGGCGTCGCCCCGCCTCCTGTACCGGGAGCCAAATGAGGTTGCTCTTACGGACTTGGCGCCTTCTCCAATTCGGGTGCAGGTGCTGGGTCAATGGCTTCTTCGGTACCCGAGGAAGACGGCTAGAGTAACGTTGCATTTAGGTTTTAAATTTGGTTTTGTTATTCCGCTGCAAGGCGAAGTGGTCACCGGTTCGGTTAGGAACTCTCCGAGTATTCGGCGCTGGGCGGAAGTAGCGCGGGAGAAGCTGGCTGGGGAATTGCGCTTGGGGAGAGTGGCGGGGCCCTTCCGCTACCCCCCGTTCGCAAATTTCGTCATTTCTCCATTGGGAGTTATTCGCAAGAAGGAGCCAGGCAAATTTAGGCTTATCCACAACTTGTCTGCGCCCTACGGGGCTTCCGTTAACGATTCTATCCCGCGCGAGTTCTGTACAGTACGGTATGCCTCCTTCGATAAGGCGGTCGAGTTGGTATCGGAGGCAGGGTGCGGGGCGCTTATGGCAAAGGTGGATATCGAGTCGGCCTTTCGGTTGCTGCCGGTGCACCCGACGGCTTTTCGGCTGTTGGGTTTTCACTTTGAAGGTGCATTTTACTACGACCGGTGTCTGCCGATGGGTTGCGCGATCTCTTGCGCATACTTCGAGATGTTTAGTAGCTTCCTGCATTGGATGCTGGTGCAAAGGGTGGGTGAGACAGCAGTGGTGCATTACCTCGATGATTTTCTGTTCGTTGGCGGGGCGGAGTCTGCGACCTGTGCGAACCTGTTGGACGGTTTCGTCGGAATGGCTCGAGAATTGGGGGTTCCCCTGGCTGCAGGTAAGACGGTGGGCCCAACCACGCAGCTTACCTTTCTGGGTGTTGAACTCGATTCGTTGAACATGGTGGCACGGTTTGCCGCGAGAGAAGGTACGAAAGCTGCGGATATTGGTAGCCACGGCATTGGCCTCATCTAAGGTGACTCTGAAGGAGCTGCAGGCCTTGTTAGGGTCTCTTAACTTTGCTTGTAAGGTTATTCCCATGGGGCGGGTATTCAGTAGGCGCTTGGCGGCGGCGACGGCGGGAGTGCGCCGGCCGCACCATCGCATTCGCGTGTCTCGGGTCATGCGGGAGGATCTGCGTGTCTGGGATGCCTTCTTAAGGGACTTTAATGGGACGTCCGTGATGCGGGAGGCGGAGATCTCCAGTAGCGACCTGCAGCTTTACACTGACGCGGCGGGCGGCGCAGGACTGGGAATCTATTTTGCCGGGGCTTGGTGCGCCGAGAGATGGCCGCAGGCTTGGGCAGACGAAGGTTTGTTGAGCAATATCACCTTCTTAGAGCTCTTTCCGATGTTGGTGGTGTTAGAATTATGGCCGGAGAGGCTGGTGAACCGCCGGGTGCTGTGGTGGTGCGATAACGAGGCAGTGGTTCACGTCGTCAATCGTTATTCCCCTCGCTGTAGTAGGGTGGCGGCGCTAATGCGACGGGTAGTTCTGGCCTGCTTGCGATTGAATATTGATTTGAAAGCGCGGCATATTCCTGGACAGGCTAATGAAATTGCTGATGCTCTCTCCCGTTTTCAGATGGAGCGTTTTCGAGTCTTGGCCCCGGAGGCGGACGAGGCGGGGCTGGTGGTCCCCTCGAGCTTGTGGAGCGCTGGCCAGCAGCAATGAGGCATCTCTTGAAGAACTCAGTGGCAGCTAACACCTGGGAAGCGTACCGGCGGGGTTGCGCGCGGGTGCAGCAATTTTTGTGCGAGAGGGGCTGGCAAGGGGGGGGGGGCGCCGGACGTGTTGTTGGGGCAGTATGTTGTGTGGGCAAAGGAGCGGGGGGTCACGAGGTCGGCGGTGCGCAGTCATCTGGCGGGGTTTGGGTTCTTCACTAGGGCAATCGGGGGGAACCTTGGTGGCCGAGGCTCGCTAGCGCGGCGGTTGCTCCAAGGCTGGGAGCGTTCTCAGCCGGCTCCGCAGGATCGCCGCCGGCCGATCACTCACGCTTTACTGGAGAGGGTGTGCCAGGTTCTGACGCGGGTGGCGAGTGCTCCATACGAGTGCGTGCTCTTCAGGGCCGTATTCTGTTTGGCCTTTTTCGGGGCTTTCAGGGTCAGTGAGTTGGCGGAGGCTTCGCGGGGATCTGATAGTGGGAATAGTTTGAGGCGGCGGCACGTCTGGATCGAGGGCGAGCGCATGCGGGTTTTGCTGGCTAAGTCCAAGACGGACCAGACGGGTAGAGGGTTATGGGTGGTCCTTAAGGCGACGGGTGGGCTTACGTGCCCTCTCACCGCCATGCGTGAGTACCTGGCCGTTCGTCCGGTGGGTATAAGCGGGCTGTTCGTGCATGGGGACGCCTCCCCGGTCACGCGTTTCCAAGTCACTGCAGTGTTGCGTTTGGCGCTGCAGCGGCTGGGGGAGGACCCGCGCCTTTTTTCATCGCATTCTTTTCGGATCGGGGCGGCGACCAGTGCGGCCGCGGCGGGGTTGTCGAGTGAGCTTATTTGCAGTATAGGCCGGTGGCGCTCGAGGGCATTCGAGGGCTATGTCCGCTTATGACTAATCAGTCTGGGGGGCCGGGGGGTTGCTAATGCTGTGCTCTTCTCTTGCAGATGGGGGTATAAGTGTGCGGGCCTGTTGGATGTTGGGGCACTCTTTCGTTTATTGGGCTGGCCGGCGGGCAGAGCAGCGACCTTGTGGAGCAAACTTGGGTCTGGATCCTGCGGTGGTGGCGGTGGCATGGCTGGGCGAGCGGGGTCTGCGGTGGCCGCAGCTGATGCCTTTGCTTCGTCACCATCAGCGCGTCAGAGGCCAGCCGGCGATTGTCTTGGTGCACTTGGGGGGGAATGCTCTGGCATCTTGGACGTGCAAACAGCTGATCAGAGCCGCCAAGAGAGACTTTCCTGTACTGTTTCATATGTTTGGGGGGGTGCTACTGATTTGGTCTGACATCATCCCGAGGCCAGCGTGCTGGGGGCAGCGGCATTGGTCTCGTGGCCTGACTAAGATTAATAGGCAGATTGGGAGATGGGTCTGTGGACAGGGCGGGGTCCAAGTTCAGCACCCTTGGGTGGAGGTGGCCTGCTCGGGATTGTACAAGGACGACGGGGTGCACTTATCTCCGGTGGGCATGGATTTGCTCCTGAACGATTGGCAGGAGGCCCTGGAGAAAGTGGTTCGAGAAAGGCCACACTGGTCGCAGCTTGGGGCTTTTGGGGGGCGGCACAGGTATTGAGTGTCCCCTGTGCCGGTGGCGGGATCCCGGAGGTCCGGGGTCCGGAGCCTTAGGCGACTTGGGGGAGGGGGCGGGGTGCCCTCGACCTGGCCAACCCCTGGAAGACTTTTGCTAGTAACATGGCAAAGTCGGATAGGGGTTGGCGGAAATTGGCCGTTGGTGGGGACCACGGCTGGAGCGGAGGCGTGGCCGCCTTGCTAGTTGCACGGCGGGCGGTTCACCAATCCGCGGGGGTTGATTGGTCAATGTACCTGTTTAATGTTAATGAGTTGTTTGAAATAAAGCTGCGACCAGTTGTCACCAAGAGTCGATGTCAGTGCCGTTATTGGGAATGAAGGGGGGGGGTTGGGGTAAGGGGGTGGGGCTAAAGAGAGAGGGGGCGCTGGGTCCGGCTACCCGGTTAGTACCAGGGCGCGGGCAGGGTCCCGGGCCCGCCCGTAACCGGGTGCGCGGCCCGGCGCGGGACCCTGCTCGGCCATGTGGAGGCCGTCACGCGCGTCAGCGTCGATACGCTGCGCGCGTCATTCAAAATGATTGGCTCCGCTCCTTCAGACCTGAGCGGAGCCAATCAGGAGAGAGGGACGCCATGTGCTCCGGAGCTTGCGGCTGGCCCGGAGCACATGCGAGCGGGCGCCCGACTGGCAGCCCACCCGCCCACCCATTAAGCAAGGTGGGAGTACTTAGTCGGGGTGTCGCAGCTGGGGGGGGGAGGGGGACAGGGTGTTTAGTGCGGGCGGGATCCCGGAGGTCCGGGGTCCGGAGCCTTAGGCGACTTGGGGGAGGGGGCGGGGTGCCCTCGACCCGGCCAACCCCTGGAAGACTTTTGCTAGTAACATGGCAAAGTCGGATAGGGGTTGGCGGAAATTGGCCGTTGGTGGGGACCACGGCTGGAGCGGAGGCGTGGCCGCCTTGCTAGTTGCACGGCGGGCGGTTCACCAATCCGCGGGGGTTGATTGGTCAATGTACCTGTTTAATGTTAATGAGTTGTTTGAAATAAAGCTGCGACCAGTTGTCACCAAGAGTCGATGTCAGTGCCGTTATTGGGAATGAAGGGGGGGGGTTGGGGTAAGGGGGTGGGGCTAAAGAGAGAGGGGGCGCTGGGTCCGGCTACCCGGTTACCTCACACAGCGTCTTATAAAATGACCTCCCATTTGTTCAATTTTATAAGCCATTTCTGCAAATAAAATAGAGGTTTATGCACAGAAATGGCTTGTTAGAAAATAGCCTAAAGTATGTGTGGATAAAAGTATGCACAGAGGGTAATTTTATAAGCTCCCATATGGTTTATGCACATTTCCAGGTGCATATGTGGGGCCTATTTTATAAAGTGAAGTACACTTTAATTTATAAAATAGGGGCATAATGGCATGCATGAAAGTAGTCGTAGCAGTTATGCCTGCTCTAGAACAGGTGTCAATGCTCAGAAATGAGTGTAAACTTAAGCTTGTACATTTAGGTCCCACCAATGCTCCACCCCTCTACACACTCAAGCCAAAAGTATGCATGATGGGACATACGCGCTTGCTTAGAAGTGAGGTTCATGACTGTCATGGTATGCACAAAACTAACTCAAAATCCCAAAACATATGCACCTTAGAAACACAATTTTATAACGATTGTGGATCGTGGGAATGCTAAGATTAAGATAAGCAATTTGGAACATTGTTTAAGAATTAGCTATATTGATGCTATAATATAACACTTCACTTGTTTGCAGGGGTGTGTGAATTGAAGTCTGTGAGCTCTGATGAAATTAGTCGTATCGCAGTGGAAGAGTTTGGTGCATTAACTTTTAATGAGCTACTTTGACTATAAGTTGTTTTTTGGTAATTATGGAATGTGTAGATTTTAAGGAAATTAATAAATAAAAACATAAAAATGTACTTTTTTGACAGATTATTAGTATTAGAAGAATATTGATAAAGGGGAGTTTTTTCAGACCGGTAATGTGAATATCTCGCTTTTTCCCCTATGGTGATTTGAATCACTGTGTGGTGGAATTATAGTCATCCTGAGGTCTTTTTCTCCCTTATTACATTTATAATGGAAAGTTGATTTGAGTATATTTAAGGAAGAGTGTTTAGCCATTTGTTTATATTTTTTTAGTTTCATGGTAAGGAGATAGAATTGTTTCTAAGGTGCATTTGTTTTTGGTATTGAGTTAGTTTAGCCCTTAGAGCAGTGGTTTGGTTTTAGGCACAAAGCTAACCCATTTGGAGAAATTGCACCGAAATAACATCTGCCTAAAGTGCACAAACAAGTCCTTTAAAATAGGGACTTGTGCATGTTTTCATGCATGGAACTTTCCACATGCACATTATAAAATCATCTTCATAATGCCAATTTTTGTATTTTGTTTTTTAACTCTCAATGAGTAAAGATATTCCCAGGGGCAGAGTTGGAGTGGACTTTGGGCTTATCTGCTCACATTTGGATTTTCAAACGTATGCATGTAAATCTTCTTGAGAATTGTGTGCAAACCAACTAGCAGGTATAAATGTGTGCATATAGTTTTGATGGGGTAATTTTCACAAGGAAAATACTGGGTGCTCTCTTTTTCAAAACTGGTGTAACTCACAAGATAGGCTGTTACAAAACACCCTCCCTATCTGCTCTTAACGCTGTATTTTTGGTAAGCCTCATAAAAATAGATGTGCTAGAAAGAACATAAAAGGTCAAATTTAACATGACTGCATATGTAAAACAGGCACATATAAGATAATGAACTCTTTTACTATTCCAGCAATATTAACAAAATGTTAGTAAATTTATCATGGGCGTATTAGGTGGGTAAACTTCGAACCGCCTTGAGAAGTGCAGTTAAAAGGTAGCGTGCCACCCTTGCCATGACGTATCAGTATACCAGGACATAGCTCACAGAGGGATGAAGTGCCTTGGTCTTTCCCCAGGAGGACAGCCCCCGCCCCTCAACCTAATCTTGGCTTAGCCTCATTTTTCATATTTACAACAGCCAAAAACTTTAGATTCCCTCCTAACTCTTCCTCAACTATCCCACCTAATGAGCTAAGTATGCAATCTACTACGTGCATGATGTTAGGTAACCTTGCATAGTCTCCTTATCACCCTTTTGAAAATAAGTGGAAAATAAGGAGTGGAGGAGAGGCCTAGTGGTTGGGGCAAGGTACTTCAGGCCGGAAGGTCGGGGGTTCAAATCCCACTAGAGGACAGCAACCTTGGGCCGGAAGGACTGGGGTTTCTAGTCCCACAGGTGCTCCTTGTGGTCTTGGGCAAGCCACTTAACCCTCCATAGCCCATGTTCCCTGTAAAATAGTTATCTCCAAGTTATAATACCCTGTTCAATGTAATTTCAGTTTGTTCAATGTAAACCGCACTGATGCAGAATAGCGCGGTATATAAGAGAATGTAAATAAATAAAATAAAAATAAGTGGGTATAACCATCTCTATTTTAGCTACATATTTTCTTTTGTAAACAACGGAGGTCAATGTTCAATAGGTTTGTCTTCCTTACTAAAGTATTTCCCTTTGCTAGCTGGCTTAATTTTCTGCTGACAAGTCTTAGAGATAAGAAGAATCACTGGGGTAATTCCCAGACCGCTGCTTGACTTTGTCTGCTTAGTGCCAATATTCAGTGCTAGCTGGAGAAAGTTTACCAGGTAACCCCGAGTGCATAAATAGTTACCATAAAGTTACTCAGACAACTTAGACTGGATTGCTTCATTAGGGTGTATTCAAACCATATGGATATGGATTGAATTTCAGGAAAAAACTAAGCAAAGCTTAATTTTTATGTGTACCTCATACATTATCTGCTTTTTCAGGGAATGACAGTTCGTTCAGTTGCACAAGGTTGCTTCCTTGTCATAATGTGGATTTAGCACTACGTATGTCCAATCTATTGCATCCATTATGTCTGGAAGGCCGGCAGTGACACAGAGATTACTTTGCAGGTTCTTCCATTGCTGTGTTTGTGTGGATAATATGCTAGAATTCCTTCGCCATCTTTTCAAAGCTTGTAGCACCTATACAAAACATAAGAAACTAACTACATGCACAGTAATTTAAAATGAGCCTGAAGCAAGAGAATGGAATGAGCTTGGTAGAACAATAAGGAAAGATATGGCCACGAGGCCTTCCAGTCAGGAAATCAATCTCATCTTTAAGATGCTAGCATGACACCATAAGAGTCATTGAGCTCGGATAGCACTTTCTTATCACTTCCTTCTCTAGAAGAACCAATGGTGTGGCGTGGGTATGTAAAATGTGTTGACGCCACTGTTCCCTCTAAGCTGTGCGCGTGTGCGCGCGCGCACACCTCGCCGAGTGAGCACACATAATTTAGAAAAGAGCGCACAAAAATTACGGTTCTGATTCTGATAGAAAACAACACAGACGTCTTAAAATTTAAAAGTTGTTGTGTATTTACGGTTTTCACAAGTTCTACAATATTTTCTAGTGCAATCAATGTGGTGTACATGCTGTATTCTGACGTGTAGTCAAATTTTAAAGTATATAACTCCGAGTGTCGTTATGTGGCGCACAAAAATTTAACCTTCTTTCAATAGCTGCACAGCTGATATTTTATGCGCACGCAGCCTACAGAAAGTTAGCGGGAAACATTGGTTGACGCCATTGTCTACATTCACTCCCACCCCCTTGAGAGCACAGGCCCCCTTTCTCGTCTCCCATGGCTCCATCGGACCTGCATCTCTCCTGCTCCTGCTAACAAGTAGTTGCAAGCATCCTGCACCTACATAGCCAGCAAAGTTCTGGAGTAAAACATGCAACATACTTATGTAGACTTTTGAAATTTGTTGTTAATGTGCCTATGTTAGTGGAAAAAAGGGTAACTATAGCGCCCCAGATATAAATATTTTGACTGCTGAGACATCATTAAATATTACAGAATTTAATATTCATGATCATAACCCAAGGAGTAGAGAGGTTAGAGCACTGGTAACCAAGAGACCAGTGTTTGATTCCCACTGGCACTCCTTGAGGTCTTGGGCAAGTCCCTTAACCCTCTATTGCCTTGGAAGAAAGGCCTGGCAAGCTACTTCCGGTCACACAGCCAAGAAAACCCAGGAGCTGCTGGGTCACCAGGAGTCAGCACTGACTTGAAGCCACACACATCAAAACCCACATTAAGATTGAGTTCATTTGCATAGATTTCATTTTTTCACTTCCTTAACATGAGCAGTGATGTTATTGTAATTCAGATCCATATTAAGGTTAATATAGATGCATTGATGCTGATAGAGAGGGTAATATTATAAGAAGCCACTGAAAGTTATCACATCAAAGAATCCTGAACCAGAACTGCTGCACAGTAAATTTTATTTTTCTTATTTGTCGGAGTCGCTATATAAGGGGAGGTAAAAACGACTCCAACAAATAAGAAACAAAAAAAAAAAAACTTCACTGTGTAGCAGTTCTGGTTCAGTATTCTTTGATGTGATTAGTTTATAACTCCTGACGTTTGGGACATTTATGATCGTGTACTGAAAGTTATGAGCCATTTACCATGTAAACTGCGGTATTCTAGTCATTGACACCTAAGTGACCATTAACACGTGAAAATAACGAACGCACTGTTCTCTAAGTATGCATGAGAAGCATATTGCACGCACTTTCGCTATCTACATGGGTATTTTCTAGAATACAGGTATACACATATTAAATCCATGCCTTAAATTTCAATACATTAGAGTCCACTTATGCTAGTCTTATATAAATTCAAATCTGCATGGATTTGACTTTATATATGCATGTAAACATGTTTATTAACAATGTGAGGGCTTACAGAATTCCCTTAGAATGTGCAATGGGGCTCTGACAATTGGCACATTGCCTAACATAATCCTTAACTTATGCCAAATGCCTGCATACAGTATAAGTAATGTACTTTAGTATAAAAAACTCTGAACTGTTAAGAAGCATCGAAAATCTTAGGCACTCTTTTGGAGCTTTTAATCCTCCATGGACACAGCCCGTCAAAATATATTTGAATGTTCAAACTCTCTTTCACAAATTTTGTTTTAATACTTTACCTTTGTTCAAATGAAATTTAATTTAATTCAATTTGATCTAATTACCTTACAAACTTAAAGCCCATATGTTTCACAAAGTATAATGGTACAGAGCACATAACAAATCAGAACGTGAACAGATTACAGTATCCAGCCCTGATAATCATATAAAATAAATACATTAATCATAAAATTCCAAGGCCGCGGGCAGGGTCCCGGCGGCCGATGTTAACCGGGCGCGCGGCCCGGCGCGGGGACCCTGCGTGCGGCCTGGACGGGGTGCGCGCGCTCGGCCCTGATGGGCGCGAGCGCGCGTCTTTTAAATTGATTGGCTCCCGTGGGTCGCGGCCCCACGGGAGCCAATTAGCGCCTTGGAGGTTGGGGAGCGTGGGGGGGGTTGGGGCCGAGCAGCCTCCGTGTGGTCAGTTGAGCAGAGGCTGCTTCGGTGCCGGCGGCATACCTGCGGATCGTGAAGAGCCTGGCTTCTGGTGCCGCGGTTTGGTTCCGGTACGGTTGTCTTCGTGCGGCAGGGTGAGTGTGGGGGCAGCTTCGCTCGATCGAGGCTACGTCGGGTTGCGGCGTGGTGGGGGCCTACCTACTCTGAGGCTTCCCGCAGCTGCCGGTTTGTGGCGGGCTTGATTAATAAAAAAAAAAAAAAAAAACCAACGTGTTGGCTGGACGGGGGATGCCTGGCAAGGCAAAGGTTGGGGGTTTGGCCCCTAAGAAAGCGGTGGCTAAGGGGCGGGGGTCCAGATCACGGGGGGGCACTGGGAGAGGCTTTGGGTTTCGAAACGGTTTCGTTATCCCGGTGAGGGGGTGGTGTCGGCGCCATCTGCTCGGAACTCCCCCTCGGTGCGTCGTTGGGCAGAGGTGGTGCAGGACAAATTGTTGAGCGAATTGCAATTGGGGAGGGTGGCGGGCCCCTTTGCGGAGCCGCCATTTTCTAATCTGGTGATTTCGCCTTTGGGCGTTGTGCCCAAGAAGGAGCCGGGCAAATTCCGCTTGATTCACAATTTGTCCTGTCCCATCGGGGCTTCTGTGAACGATTCTATCCCGCGTCAATTGTGTACGGTTCGCTATGCTTCCTTCAACAAGGCGGCTTCGCTGGTGCGCGGGGCCGGTCGGTCGGCGTTACTGGCGAAAGTGGACATTGAATCGGCTTTTCGTTTGTTACCCGTCCACCCGGCTTCCTTCCCATTGTTGGGGTTTTGTTTTCAGGATGGGTATTACTTTGACAAGTGTATGCCGATGGGCTGTTCTATCTCTTGCGCTTACTTTGAGATGTTTAGTACTTTCTTGGAGTGGGTGTTGGTTCGTGCATCTGGCTTGTCGTCCGTGGTGCATTACCTGGACGATTTTTTGTTTGTAGGAGCGGCGGACTACGGGGAATGTCAAGGGCTGTTATCTGGCTTTGTGCGGCTGGCGCAGGAGTTCGGGGTTCCATTGGCGGACGGGAAGACTGAGGGTCTGACCACGTGGTTGACCTTTTTGGGTGTGGAGTTGGATTCGGAGGCTATGGTGGCGCGGTTGCCTCCAGACAAAGTCGCTCGCTTGCGGATTTCGGTGGCCAATGTGTTGTCGGCTCGTAAGGTTTCCTTGCGGGAGTTGCAGTCCCTGTTGGGGTCCTTAAATTGTGCCTGTCGGACGATTCCGATGGGGAGAGTGTTTTCCAGGCGGTTAGCCTGCGCGACGGCTGGGGTGCGGAAACCTCATCATCGGATTTGGGTGACGGCAGCAATGCGCGCGGATTTGCGGGTGTGGGATCGTTTTCTGGTGGACTTCAATGGGACTTCGGTGCTTCTGAAGCCCGAGGTATCCAGTGACGAGTTGCAGTTGTACACTGATGCGGCGGGGGGGGGGGTCGGGCTTGGGAGTGTATTTTGGTGGGTCCTGGTGCGCTGATCGGTGGCCGGCGTCTTGGCGTGCGGCGGGGCTGACCAGGAATATCACATTTTTGGAGCTCTTTCCGATTCGGGTAGTTTTGGAGCTCTGGCCGGAGCACCTTCGGAACAGGAGGGTGCTTTGGTGGTGTGATAATGCGGCGGTAGTTAGTGTGATTAACCGTTACACTCCAAGGTGCGTGTGGGTGGCTAGCTTGATGCGGGAAGTGGTCCTAGCGTGTTTACAGTTGAATGTGGTGGTGCGGGCTCGGCACATCCCAGGGTCCACTAACGAGATTGCTGATGCTCTTTCTCGTTTTCAGTGGGAGCGATTCTGGGCGTTGGCCCCCGAAGTGGACAAGGACGTAGCTGTGGTCCCAGAGAAATTGTGGAGCATTGGCCTCGGGAGATGCTCGACCTGCTGAAGAATTCGGTGTCTGCAGGGACCTGGTCCACATACCGGAGGGGGTACAACCGGGTGGTCGCTTTTTTGTGCTCTTGCGGGTGGCAGGCAGGGGGGGTCCCTGAGGGTTTGCTTGGCCGATATATTGTTGCGGCTAAGAGCGCCGGGTTTTCGCGATCAGCAGTGCGCGCGCAGTTGGCGGGGTTTAACTTTTTTGCGAGCGCGGTGGGCTGGGGTTTCCCGGCTGGGGGGGTCTTAACGCGTAGGCTTCTGCAAGGTTGGGAGCGGGCGCAGCCGACTCCGCACGATTCGCGGTTACCGATCACTCATGGGCTCCTGGTGCGGGTTTGTGGGGCCTTGGGACAGGTGGCTTCGTCGGCGTATGAGGCTGTTTTGTTCCGGGCGGTTTTTTGCCTGGCCTTTTTTGGAGCGTTTCATATCGGGGAACTGGTTGCGGGCTCTGGCCGGGGGGGGGGGGTGTTGGGGGGCTGTTGGCGCGTCATGTCCGGGTGGTTGAAGGGGGGGTGCGGATTCTTTTGGCTAAGTCCAAAACAGATCCGATGGGAAAAGGTTTGTGGGTGTGCCTGGGCGTGGGCGTGGGCGCGGAACCACGGACTTGACCGGTTTGGGCGCTGCTCTAGTATGTTGCGGTGCGTCCGGCGGGGGCAGTTGGGTTTTTCGTACATGCGGATTCTCGGGTTGTAACCCGTTTCCAGGTTTCTGCGGTGTTGAGGCTGGCGTTGTCCGCGGTGGGGGAAGATCTGCTCCGTTTTGCCCCCCACTCCTTTCGTATTGGGGCAGCCACTAGTGCGGCGGCTGCGGGGTTACCGGCTCAGGTCATCCAGGGCATCGGGAGGTGGCGGTCTTCGGTCTTCAAGGGGTATGTGCGGCTGTAGGTGCCGGGCTGATGCTGGGTGGGGGCTTTAACTGTCTATTTCTCTTTCAGATGGGGGTGTCGGACCTGGTGGATGTTGGGTTGCTGGCCACTCTTTCGTCCATTGGGCAAGTCTGCGCGCTGCGGACCGCCCTATCGGCGCCAATTTGGGATTGGACCCGTCGTCGGTGGCTGTCCAATGGCTGGGTGTGCAAGGCATGCGGTGGTCGCATCTGCTGCCTTTGCTGCGACGCCACAGGAGGACGTCGCGGTGGCCGGCCGCCCTGTTGGTGCATCTGGGCGGAAATGACCTGGTGTCCTGGTCCTGCCTGCAGCTGATCCGGGCGGTTCAAGATGATCTTGGACTTGTGTTGCGAATGTTTCCCGGGGTTATTGTTCTGTGGTCAGACATTATTCCAAGGCCGGCCTGCCGTGAGCAGCGTCGTTGGTCATGGGGGTTGACCAAGGTCAATCGTCAGATTGGTCGTTGGGTTTGTGAGAGGGGCGGGTATCAGATCCTGCACGACTGGGTGGATGTGGGGTGTTCGGGGCTTTATCGGGCTGATGGGGTTCATTTGTCACCAGTTGGCATGGACCTACTTCTTAATGATTGGCAGGAGGCCTTGGAATATATGTCTGGCCATGACGCTCGCTGGTCGCAGCTTGGGGCCGGGGGGGGCGGCACATGAACAGTGTTATGTGCCAGTGGCGGGATCCCGGAGGTTTCCGGGGTCCGGAGCAGCAGGCTACAATTGGGCAGGGGCGGGGTGCCCCTGACCCGGTCAAACCCTCGGACGACTTTTGCTTAGCATGGCGAAGTCGGGGAGAGGGGTATGGTAACTTGCCGGGTGGCGAGTTATGGCATTAGCGGTGGCAGGCACTTTGCTGAGGTATGGCTGGTGCAGCCGGGTGCCGCTAATTGAGGGGTTTTGAAAATTTATTGTTGGATTGCTAAATTGTTGGCTAATAAAAGCTGCGACCAGTTTTGTTCCATAAAATTCTTGGTGTGTGGTTTTTTGTGGGGGGGGGTGGGGGGGGACGTGGTTGTTGTGGAGCGGGGGGGGGTGTAAGGTAGGGGCCTGCAGCGCTGGGTCCGCCTGCCTCGGTTATTCCAAGGCCGCGGGCAGGGTCCCGGCGGCCGATGTTAACCAGGCGCGGGGACCCTGCGCGCGGCCTGGACGGGGTGCGTGCGCTCGGCCCTGATGGCGTGTTTTAAATTGATTGGCTCCCGTTGGTCACGGCCCCACGGGAGCCAATTAGCGCCTTGGAGGTTGGGGAGCGTGGGGGGGGGGTTGGGGCCGAGCAGCCTCTGCGTGGTCAGTTGAGCGGAGGCTGCTTCGGTGCCGGCGTCCCTCCCTCCCTCCCTAACGTTAGGCGGTGGGGGGTTTGGGGTGTTGCAGCTGGGGGTTGGGGGGCGGGATCCCGGAGGTTTCCGGGGTCCGGAGCAGCAGGCTACAATTGGGCGGGGGCGGGGTGCCCCTGACCCGGTCAAACCCTCGGACGACTTTTGCTTAGCATGGCAAAGTCGGGGAGAGGGGTATGGTAACTTGCCGGGTGGCGAGTTATGGCATTAGCGGTGGCAGGCACTTTGCTGAGGTATGGCTGGTGCAGCCGGGTGCCGCTAATTGAGGGGTTTTGAAAATTTATTGTTGGATTGCTAAATTGTTGGCTAATAAAAGCTGCGACCAGTTTTGTTCCATAAAATTCTTGATGTGTGGATTTTGTGGGGGGGGGGGATGAGGGGGGGGGACGTGGTTGTTGTGGAGCGGGGGGGGGGGTGTAAGGTAGGGGCCTGCAGCGCCGGGTCCGCCTGCCTCGGTTATCACACTAAAATAATAAAACTCTCCCTCCTATTTACCATTTCTCAAATTATATTACAAAATCTCTCAACAAATAAACCTAATACCAAGTTTTTACAAACTTGCTAAATAGCCATGTTTTAAGATGCTTTGTAAAAATATAATCTTCACTATACTTTATGTCAACTGACATGCTGAGTAATTTTATTCTTTATGATGGTTTCTACCATTTTTCCCAGTACTGACGTCAGGCTCACCGGTCTGTAGTTTCCTGGATCACCCCTGGAACCCTTTTTAAAAATTGATGTTACATTGGCGATCCTCCAATCTTCAGGTATTAGCGATGATTTAAATGATAGTTCACAGATTACTAATAGCAGGTCTGCAATCTCATATTTCAGTTCTTTCAACACCCTTGGATGTATACCATCCAGCCCAGGTGATTTGCTACTCTTCAGTTTATCTAATAGTTGTAATACATCTTCCCAATGTATCGATATTTCCTTCAATTCTTCCGCACCTTTAAATACCACTTCAGTCATGGGTAACATCCCTACATCTTCCTCAGTAAAGACCGAAGCAAGAATTCATTCAGTCTCTCCACTATCGCCTTGTCGCCTCTTAGTGCCCCTTTAACCCCTCTATCATCTAATGGACCAACTGACACTCTCACAGGTTTTGTACTTGAAAAAGTCTTTATTTTGCGTTTTTGCTTCAGGAGCAAACTTCTTCTCAAATTCTCCCTTTGCCTGCCTTATCAATGCCTTGCATTTGACTTGCCAGTGCTTGTGCTGTTTCCAGGTTTCGTCGTTTGGCTCTTTTTTCCATTTCCTGAAAGATGCTTTTTTGGCAACAACAGCCTCTCTGACCTCACCTTTAAACCATGCTGGCAGTTTTTTGGTCTTCCTTCCATTTTTCTTAAAGCGTGGAATACAGCTGGTCTAGGCTTCCAAGATAGTATTTTTCAACAACACCCAAGCTTGATGTAAGTCTTTAACCTTTGCAACTGCTCCTTTTAGTTTTTTCTTAACTATTTTCCTCATTTTATCATAGTCTCCCTTTCGAAAGTTAAAAGGTAGTACTGTGGATTTTCTTACTATCCCTCCTCCACTAATTAAATCAAAGGCGATCATGCTATGATCACTATTGCCAAGTGGCCCCAACACCCTTATCTCTTGCACTAGATCTGGTGTTCCACTAAGGACTAGGTCTAATATGGCTTCCCCTCTGGTTGGTTCATGAACCAGCTGCTCCAAGAAGCAGTCATTTATTTCATCTAGGAACTTTATCTCCCTCGCATGTCCTGCCATGACACTGACCCAGTCGATACCGGGGTAATTGAAATCACCCATTATTATTACTGCGCTGTAACTTTTGTTAGCTTCCTTGATTTCTTTGAGCTTTTCATCATCCATTTGTTCATTCTGGCCAGGCGGTCGATAGTACACCCCCACTGCCATCGCCTTCCCCTTTTTACATGGAATTTCAATCCATAGAGATTCTACAGCAAATCTTTAATCCTGCAAATCTTTAATCCTTTCTGACTCAATGCCCTCTCTAACATAGAGCGCAGCTCCTCCACGAATTTGATCAGCTCTATCATTTCGATATAGTTTGTACACAGGTATCACAGTGTTCCACTGGTTGTCCTCCTTCCACCATGTCTCTGATATTCCAATCATATCTAACCTCTCATTTAGTGCTATATATGCTAACTCTCCCATTTTATTTTTTTAGACTTCTAGCATTTGCATACAAGCATTTTATAGACTGTATTTTATTCATATTAATTTGGCTATGGGTAGACATGGGTAATTTGGGATCTTTAAGCTCTGCCTGCTCCATATTCGAGGGCATTTGGGCTCCTTTACTCTTTTTTGGAACCTCTCTGCTTTTGGTAGTATCCTTCAAGGATACATTCTTCCGAACCATCCGCTCTTGGGTGACTGTCGGCTTTCCCCTATTATCTAGTTTAAAAGCTGTTCTATCTCCTTTTTAAAGGTTAATGCCAGCAGCCTGGTTCCATCCCGGTTAAGGTGAAGCCCATCCCTTCGGAAGAGCCCCTCCTTTCCCCAGAATGTTCCCCAGGAAAGGCAGGATAGGGAAGTTTAAATACCTTTGTGACCTTAATGCTCAAGACGAGAGCCTCTTTCGATTGAAAGCAAACTGTGCTATGAGGGGACACAGGGTGAGAGTGAAAGGAGATAAATTCAGGAGTAATATACGGAAATATTTCTTTACAGAAAGAGTGGTAGATGCGTGGAATAGTCTCCCAAAGGAGGTAGTGTCGATGAGGATGGTATGGGGGTCATTTTGAGGCACAAATAGCGGGGATGTATACCCTACCTGGACGTATATCCCTGATATTCATCCCCCTTGCTATCCTTGTGCAAGGCTCACTGTATGAACAGTGGGGTTGTATGAGGGGCCTTAGATGGGGGTGGGAGGGGGTGGGCAGGAGGCGGAATGAGTATGATGTATGGGCGGGCTGTCACCCTGGACGTACAGGGCCGATTCTGAGGTTGGCCCTGTACATCTTGGGTTGGCCTTCTAGACGGGGACTTATTCCACCTCAGAGGTGGAATAAGTCCCCCTAGACATCGGGGAACAGCGGTGGCAGGAAGGTGAGGTGCAGTGGGTTATCCGCAGCCCGATCCTGGCCATGGTAAACTGGATCGGGAGTCGGGCTGCGGGGAAAGGGGAGTTCTGTCCTGTGGCTGGCAATCATGGCTCCTAAATGGAGCCACAGTGCCATGGTGACAGGACACCATGGCATCGTGGCTCCATTCAAGAGCTTGTCTGAGTAAGATGCGGATATGTAGGGCATGCGGCTCTTCAGAATCGGGGCCTGCCTGCATGTACAGGCCAGTAGACCCAATTCTGAGGGGTCATACAGGGGCTGGATGTCCAGAAAGGAACTGGCCTATACCTGAATTCAAGAAAGCATGGGACAAGCACAAAAGATCTCTAAAGGATAAAAGGGGACTAGTGCAGTGGATATGGAAGGACAGAGTAGATAGACCATGTGGTCTTTTTTTGCCGTCATTTTCTATGTTTCTAAGTTAGTTTCACAGTGCTGTTGCAGCTCCAGAAAACAGCTTCCCTGCACCTTCACTAATCTCTACTGCCTTGCCGCAGGTAATGTCAAATTAAAAAACACCACCAGATCTAAAGCTCACGTTGGTACACAATAAATGCATCACTTAAATATCGTGGTCCAATTCCATGGACAGCCTTAAAAGCTAGACACAGTATTATGAATACAATCCTTGCTTCCATTAGCAACCAGTGTAATACAATGAGCAGGGAGGGGGGGTCTATCCCGTCATTTTCTAAATGTCATCCTTTTTGCAGCTGTATTTTGCTGTCTGCTTTGCTCCTGCAGAATTACTACTATGGAAAGCAATAAGCCAAGGCATTTCTGCAGGATAAATACTGCTTTACGAGCAGAAATAGGAGGCTCTGACTGCTGCACATCCTCGATGGGAAGGAAAAGAGGCAGATTGTGCTGCTGCGAGGGTATTTTCCCCACATCGGGGCATGTTATTAGCACCGGGGAGCCTGCGCTAACTTAGGATGCATGTGAGTCCATCCTTCTCCAATTAGGGGCCTGTGTGCTACCTGGTAATGCAGGGTATAGTGTGCGTTAAGAGCGCCACATTAAAAAATTCTGTGTTAAGTGGGTAGCATGCTAATTACACTTGCCACCCTTATCACGGCTGCATTGACATGTAATGCCACCTCAATGCACAGTGTTAAGCATATCTGAGTGCTGGTTTACAAAATGCTACATCTTTGCACCATGCTAACTGCAGGGGGACAGACATGCACACCCCCTGAAGTTAGTGCGGGTCGCCCGCACTGGTAACTCGAATCACACATGCTACTACTACTCCTCAGTATTTATATAGCGCTACCAGTCGTACGCAGCACTGTACATTATAGACATGTAAGAGATAATCCCTGCTCATCAGAGCTTACAATCTAGTTAAGACAGAATGCACAAACACACAGATACAGAAGGTGTTGGCAGGGGTGGAACAAGGGGGAGGAAAGCAGACTAGGTGAGTCATGGTCCAAAAGCAGCAGCAAAGAGGTGGACTTTCAACTTGGACTTGAAGACGGTTAGAGAAGGTGCCTGGTGTACAGACACAGGTAGTTTACTCCAGGCGTAGGGTGCAGCAAGGTGGAAGCAGCAAAGTCTAGAGTTAGCAGTGGGAGCGCGGGGCATAGATAGAAGCAGTTTTCTGGAAGAGCAGAGTTCACGAGGGGGGTTATGAGGAGAGATGAGAGATGAAAGGTACCGAGGAGCCGCAGAGTGAATGCATTTATAGGTCAACAGGAGAAGTTTGAATTGGATGCGGAAGCGGATAGGGAGCCAGTGAAGTGACCTGAGAAGAGGTGTGATATGGGCATGGCGAGGCTGGTGGAAAATTAGACGCACAGCAGAGTGTTGAACAGATTTAAGGGGAGAGAGGTGACTTAGAGGGAGACCAGCAAGGAGCAGGTTACAGTAGTCGAGAAGGGAGGTGACTAGGGAGTGGACAAGCGTTTGAGTAGTGTGGTCAGAGAGGAAGGGGCGGATTTTGCTAATGTTGTAGAGAAAGAAATGGCAGGACTTGGCTATGAGCTGGATGTGCGTGGAGAAAGAGAGAGGAGTCAAAGACTACCCCCAAATTGCGGGCCGAAGAAACAGGAAGGATTACAGAGTTATCCACCGAGATTGAGAAGGGAGGAAGAGGAGGGGAGGTTGTAGGGGGAAAGATAAGAAGTTCAGTCTTGGCCATGTTCAACTTCAAGCGGCAGAGACACACCCAGGTAGCAACGTCAGAGAGGCAGGCAGAGATTCGGGTCTGAATTGCCGGGGAGATTACGGGCGTAGAGAGGTAGATCTGGGAGTCATTGGCATACAGATGGTACTGAAAGCCATGGGAAGAGATAAGTGCACCAAGGGACTGGGTATAGAGAGAGAAAAGGAGCAGATTCAGAATGGATCCTTGGGGTACACCGACTGGGATTGGGGTAGCAGATGAGAAGGAGCCACCAGAATACACACAGAAGGAGCGGTGGGAGAGATAGGAGGAGAACCAGGATAGCACAGAGCCTGAGAAGCTGAGTGAGGACAGGGTATCAAGGAGAAGGTTGTGGTCGACAGTGTCAAAAGCAGCAGAGAGGTCAAGAAGGATGAGGACGGAGAAAAGGCCCTTGGATTTTGCCAGGAACAGGTCGCTGGAGACTTTGGCAAGAGCCATTTCAGTGGAGTGCAGAGGACAAAAGCCGGACTGTAAGGGATCCAGGATGGCATGAGAGGAGAGGAAGTCAAGGCAGCGGCGTTGAACAGCGTGTTTGAGTAGTTTAGAAGTGAAGGAAAGGAGAGAGATGGGTCAATAATTAGAAGGACATGTGGGATCGAGTGAGGGTTTCTTGAGGAGAGGCGTGACAACAGCATGTTTGAAGTCAGCAGGGACTATTGCAGTGGAGAGTGAAAGGTTGAGAATATGGGAGATGGAAGGGACAACGGAGGAGAAGATGGGGCTTAGGAGGTGGGTGGGGATAGGGTCGGAGGAGCAGGTGGTGAGAAGGTGTGCAGTTTCGTCATCAGAGATCGCAGGAAAGGAAGAGAGGGTAAGAGAAGTAGGGGGGAGGGTTGGGAGTGAAGAGGAGGGGAGGTAGTTGATGTTGTGGGGAATTGGAGGGTGATCTTGTGGATTTTATCATGGAAATAGTCGGCCAGGGTTTGGGCAGAGAGGGAGGGGGGATGGGAGGTGGGGGCACTTTGAGGAGGTGGTGCAAAGATGCAAGCACTGCAAAAGCTAGAATGTGGGTGCACTTTAGTACACAAGAACCAAAGACGGTATTTTCACATGTGCATTCATAATTTTCCACAAAATGGGAGCTTTGTAAAAATTAAAAGGGTTTATAAAACAAATTGTTTCCGAAGTACTCCAAAACTCCTGACTCCAGGGAATTTTTCACTTTTGTTACCTATAGTGTGCTTCCCTGCAGGGTTGTTTTGTTTTTTGTCTATTTTTTGGGGGGGGGGAGGGGGAATCATTGATCCCTCTAATGGAGGACTTTGCATTTTTGAGTTTATACGTTTTTCTTAATGTTTGTCACTGATTAGGAATAATTGTCTTACCGTTTTTGGAGAGTCCTTTTCTTTCTTTCTTTCTGGGTATTGGTTATAACTCAAAATGTTTCCTCTCAAGTTTATTTTTGAAGATGTGTATTATAAAACAACATAAAACATTCTGCTCGCACAAGAAGCAAATACCCAAGTCTGCAGGTACTTTGAACCCACAGCAGTTGTCAAAGGAAACACCTAATCCAATTTTTAATGCTTGACTTATAAGGGACATATTTAATAACCTTACAAAATTTTCTGAATATCTAATTCAGAAGTATCCTCTTCATTCAGCCAATGGAAGGCACACTTAATAGCATGTGTTATTTACCAACATTGCTTACTATGGATAAGCAGTGCACACTATAGGACATACGGGCCGCAGCTCGCTTCTGGGTCACACTATGGGTCTGGATATGCAGTGGCAGAGGAGGGAGGGAGGGAGTTTAAAGGTGCACAGTGCTCACCTTCAACATATGAGTGTCTTTGGGGTTGCAGAACTGTGGCCAGGTCAACGGTGCCTTGTAGTAGGTTGCACGGGGGATGGAGGAAGTGAGGCAGAGTGGTACTCCTTTATGCATGGAGCACCGGAGGAGACTGGGACACACAGCTCCCTGATGCACCAGGCTCTACTGTGTCAAAGGTTTTCAAGTAGACAAGTGCTTGTGAGTGTATGTGTGGGTTGGTTGTGAGTGTATGTGTGGGCTGGGGACATCGGTGAAGTTTGCCTTCTTACTTTGGGAAGGGGGGGGGAAGGGTAAGGAAGCCATACCAACAGTGGGGGCAGGGGTACTAGATTACCATTAGAGCCTGCAACATTTGGGGGGGCTTCCACCCACCATGCCCTCCCAAACTATACCTATGGCTGAGGACAAGAAGTGAGAACTGAAAGACTGAATATCTGCTTATTTTAACTGCATTAAAAATGTGTTAGAACACCCCTGAAAAAAATGTTTGCGTAATCTAACTGCATTAAAGATGTACTAATGTATCTCTATCATTTTACCCATGCCCGGTTGGCCATGATATCTAAGGGACCCAGATTGGTCATGGCCTATCGACTGTGTGTTTTTTCCACTGTGGCCCAATATCAAAATGAGGTTGACATCCTTGATCCAATTCCTTCTACAAACGTATTTATTTTCTTTCAGAAGCAATGTGATTAATAAATTATTCTTAGAGGAAGAAGGTTGGAAGAAAGTCCTGCTGCTCGTGCTCAAAACCTTTTGACTAGTGAAAGGCTTTACGCAAAGCTTTAAAATGTCACAGAAAAAGGCAATTTTATTTGGCAGGTACTGTAAATGTTTTGATGGTTCTCTGACTTTGCAGATGTGGATGATGGGGGAGTGAAATGTTGCTGAAAGTAAAATGCCATGTCAATCAACGAAAAAATGAGGTTAAGTTGAAAGTGCGTAAGATTTTTAATCACTTTTTTCCTAGAAGAGAAGTAGTGGGGCTTCCATGGTATTTTATTTTAGTTCACAAATAACCCGGGCATTGTGCTTCTAGGCAAACAGTTTGCTTAATGTGAGATTTGAAAACACCTGTCATCATGTATAGGATGGATATACTACCCTCTTCAATACACATTTAGGGTGCTAGTTACAAAGCTGATAAAAACACATTTTACCTACTTAATTTACCAATTGAGTCACTGCAGGTTAGTCACTCCCGTGCCTCTATGAATAATGCAGTCAACCTTGCAAGCTGCTTTATTCTGCTCCTCGGGAGCACCACGCCCCTAATGTGTAACCCAATGCTACCAGGGCAATCTTAAAGGGTCTGATATTCAAGAATTCCTGCATGCAGGGCTGGCCAAACAATCAGACAAACTAGATTCTGACAGCCAGCGGGTCATAAGGCTTAAGGTTTGCTTAGTACACCAACTCTGGGGCCAGCCCTGCCCACATGGAACCCTAGTTCCCCTCCCAGTCAAACCTCTCACTTGAAGACCTCATCTGGGACACCAGTAACACTCTCCAGCCCCCAGTTATGCCAGTCAAACTCACATATTCACTGAAAACCCTCCTGGAATATCAGTCTAGACATCCACCCCACCAAAGGCCCTCTTGGGACCTATCAGGGGTTTCCCTAGTGTATAGCACCTGGGGCAGAAGCGATCCTCAGTTGCTTCTGTCCCATCAGGTTCCAGGTGCAAAATGGTGCTGGTTGACCTCTAGTGGCATTTTTGTGGTACTACATGCTGCCAAATAAGGTTGTAGGTCCCATGGGGGTCATCAGAGTGGTGAGGGGTCTTGACTGGGATTCTGGCAGGTCTTCGGGAGGACTGGGGATCTCAACTACAATTTCAGATGGACTTTGTGTGGATGGAGGACTTGACTGGAAGTCTGAGAGGGGTCTTCATGAGGTGGACCCAATTCTGAGAGGCTAATAGCAGGAAGTGCAGTTCCACAAGCCGTCCTGCCCATATTCCCCCTCTGACTCTCCCCGCATAGCCAGAGCAGCAGTACAGGGAGAGCCAGCATGGGGCAGGAGGGGGAAGAGTGAGGGCGGAGTGGGGATGGACTCAGGCGGCAGGACATACCGGGCCAGTTCATGTCATGGCCCTGTATGTCCTACGTGGTCAGAGAGAACATGCTGTTTATTCCACCTCAAAAGTGGAATAAGCAGCTTTAACTGGGTGATCAGGGCCGTAACTCTCCCCTCTCCCCAGAGGCCAGGGCCAGGGGCAGGTAGTTCCCCATTGCTCGTTCCTGGCCCTGGCTGCCCAGCTTTAGGTTGGGCGGTAGGGAAACAGAGGGTTGGCACTACAGGAGTCAGGGGGGCCTGCAGGAAGGACGTCCCTGTGAGTCTGCAGGGGCACGCTGGGCCATCTCAGGGCTCGATCCTATATGCTGCGGGAATGTTTTGTTCCCACCTTACAGAATCAGGTCCTGTCCTGCTCAGGCCATCTGGAAGGCCTGAACGTGCTCCCTTCTGATCAGGCTCTATGTGTTCAACTGTGAGTGGAAAGTGGTCCACATCAGATTTTTTTTTCTGTTTAACATCAGCCGCTTTAAGATGGTGCCCGAGAGCATCAATTATATGTTAGTAATCTATTGTTCCCAGAACAAACAATAACACAGTTTGTGAAATTCATAGAAAGCTATGTTATTCAATTGTCATAATAATGAGGTGCTTTAGGTACATTTACATGCTTTGCATGTCATTAATTGCCTAACATACTAAAGTAAACTAACGTAAAGTAAACATGATTTTGCCATTTATCATACATTGGGGCATGTTTACTAAGCCCTGTGCTAGTAACACAGGTTTGGGCCATGTTACTAGTGTGGGGTTTTGTGCTAACTGCAAGATGATGGAACAGCCCCCCCCCCCCCTGCAGTTACCCTGGGTTACCTGCAACTAATGCCACCTATGGGCAAAAGGAGAGTTGCCATTTGGTAAACACAGCCTCAAACTTTACTAGTCCAGCGGTCCATTCCTTCACACTTCATGCTGTGGGATTTTGTACTGGAGCCAGCAACTGCTGGCCACTTGCCTCTCAGTCAGCGCCAGCTGTTCATGCTTCAAGTCAAGGAAAAGAAAGCAAACCAGCAATTGCAGACTCCCAGTAAGGGAATGGCGGCCTGCCTGCCTTGCTCAGTGCTTCTGCCTCCATGCATGCTGCACGTCAGCCTACCCCAGCCTGTCCTTATATGACTTGAGTACCAAAGAAGCACACGTGTTGGGTCAGCAAGGCATGTGCAGCAAGGACATGGAGCACGCTGCTGTGGGCAAGGCTGCAGCCTGCTTTGGGCATTTAATGGCCTGACTAGTGATGAACAATAGCATGCACAGTGCAAACAATACCCTCATATCCTCCTATGAACAAAAGTAGTATGTACAATTTGAAGTTGCTTTTATCTTTACATGTAGGCAGAAAAAAACCTTATGGCCTATCTAGTCTGCCCTCCATATCAACTACTATAATGCATTTTTCCTTTAGAGATCCTCTGTTTGTCCCATGTTTTCTTGAATTCAGATACTGTCCTCGTCTCTACCACCTCCACTGGAAGACTATTCCACGGATCCATCACTCTTTCCGTAAAGAAATATTTCCACATATTACTCCTTAATCTATCCCCTTTCACCCTCATCCCATGTCCCCTCGTAGCAGAGCTTGTTTCAATCGAAAGAGGCTCTCCTCCTGTGAATTTATCCCACAAAGGTATTTAAACACCTCTATCATATCTCCTCTATCCCGCCTTTCCTCTAAAGTATACATATTGAGATCTTTATGTCTGTCAGTAACTTTGACAGAGACCACTAATCATTTTAGTAGCCACCCTCTGCACCATCTCCATTCAGTCTATATCCCTTTGAAGCTGCGGCTCCAGAATTGCACACAATACTCTAAATGAGGTTGCACCAGAGACTTATACAGAGGAACTATCGCCTCCTTCTTCCTGTTGGCGATTCCTCTCCCTATGCACCCAAGCATCCTTCTAGCTTTTGCCATTATTTTTTCTGTTTAGCCACTTTAAGTTCAGGAGAAACAATCACGCCCAGGTCCTGCTCTTCTTTTGTGGACAGAAATACTTCACCCCTATAACTGTACCGCTCTTTTGGATTTTTGCAGCCCAAATGCATGGCCCTGCATTGTTTAGCATTAAATCTCAACTACCAAATTCTCAACCATTCTTCAAGCTTAGATTGATCCCTTCTCAAGTTATCTACTCCTCCCTGGCTGTCCTCTCTATGCCTCTACACCTTCAATGTAACTGTAAAATTTCTGTAGCATTTGTCCTAGCATTTTATAAAGACACATGGGTACAAAATAGGTGCCTTCCTGCCCAATTAATCTAGGTGCCCTGTTATAAAATTACTTTTATTGACCAGACATTTATAAAAATGTCCAAAAATGCACCTATTTAATGGCTATTTTTATAAAGGCTATTCTATCTCAATCCCGCACATTGGCTAAGGATATTAACCCCCCCCCCCCCCAAAAAAAAAAAACTTAAGCTTTAATTCTTTTTCATATTAAATAGAGGGACAGCAATTTAATATTAGAGAGCCAAATATTTCAACTGCTCCCAGAATTTCATCCTCAGTCCTTTAAAAAGATTATTTAGGGAAAGTTCGTACTAATGTGCCTAGAGTCCATGAGGCTCTCATTCATTTATCTCATGAGCAATTTCATAACTAAAGGGGAAGTTTATGAAAGCAGCTACCCAGCAGCACAGGACGTAGCCTGCGGTTTGGGCACTGCACTAAAACCTCATGCTACCTTAGTAATATGTGATGGCACGGTGACTGGGGAGGACAGCAGAGTTCCTGAGGCGACGTAGCTAACTTGTGCAATTGTAGCACTCAGTGCAAGGAGCACAACTAACTAACGCCACCTCAGTAGATGGTGTTAGTTGCATCCACAGCTATTTTGCCACAGTGAAGCACGATAACTACAGTGGAATGGATGTACCCTCATGCAGTTAGCTCCGGCCCTGAGCTGGTAACGAGGCCCACATGCAGCACGGGGTTTAGTAAACATACCCCTGATATCAGCAATCAAAATCACTTAGCTGTATCCATAGCTAACAAAACATAGGTCCCACAGAAGTGTAACATTTCACAGCAAAGCTTCATGTTATTCATCCAGACTGGATGAGATGCTGACGGCTATGCAGTGTGTAAGGGGAAATGAAATTTCTTTGGGACCTATGTTTTATCAGTATACCCTGATGCAGAGTATACTGCATCAATGTATCTGTTTTATGTGTTTTCCTTCAAACACGATACACATAGAATACTATTTTACCTATAAATTGCTTTTTAAAATTAGCCTGTGATCCTATAACGTCTGCAAAATGTAGATATTCTAACAGCGTTGAATTCAGGTTAACAAATACATGTTTTCTATTTTCACTCAGTAGATGAGTGTCTCTCGTCTGTGAACTCTGTTCATCCTTAGAAATGAATCATTACTGGCCTCGGTATAATTAAGAAATAATTTCCATTGTAGGGAATTGTTGAAGGACAGGTGATAAGTAATTTAGAGCTGATAGGTCTGCAAGTTGATCTCCCTCGGTTTTAAGAAAATGTTTACACGGAAATATCTTTTGCACTTACATATATTTACTGTAGTAACAGACAAACCTTAATACTGATAGTCAGTCCCAAGTCAATATTTACCAAAGGGATCACAATTAGTTCTACACTGGAAAGTAAGTCCTGTTATTGTGCTCATACCCATTATCAATCATGGAATTGCACCAATAACACAGGGAGCTATTATCAGTCATTATTTCTAAATACTTTGTACCACTTTACCCACAGTAATGCAAAAAGTACATTTAAAAGGGATAATTTTATGAAGCCACTTTCACTTGTATAGGGCCAGATACACTTGTAAAGTGTCCTGCTGCAAAATTCCCAGTGGCATATATGTACACAGGATGGCAGACCCTATGAGGGTCATTTTAAAAGCCTTAGTCATGATTTGGACATCCAAAAACATGCATGTGGGCATCCAAATCATGGAGACATCCCTGGAGCCATTTCACAAATGGATTTTAAAGATGTCTCCAGTATGGGGATGTCCAAGGTAGCAAGGGGCGTGTTGGAGATATGTCTGAGGCAGTGCAATGCCAGATGTCCCTGCTCAATCTCAGGGATGTCAGAGATGTCTGCGGGGATGTCCAAGTTTAGATCTACTCCAGACATGAATAGGCATTGGGAAACTGCTTGCTTTGGCTGTAAAATATCCAGAGAGTGTTGAGAACATGGAGGGTTAAGTGACTTGCTCAAGATCACAACAATGGTATTTGAACCCTGGCCCTAGCCCACTACTGTAACCATTAGGCTACTGGATGCCCCTGTTCTCAAAGACCCTTTTGGGGATGTCTATGTAGACATCTCCATGGACATCCATATCAGGCATGCCTACGTTTGTGAAATCATGCCTGTACTTGTTGGATGTGTCTGCTTTTTTTTCAGACGTTCTGGCTTGGAAGTCCCAGATTGCACTGGGAGGCCCTTTGCTATATGTACTCTCGATGTGTAGCATGCTCAGCAGGTAGCTAACAAAAGCATGGCAGAATGTGAAAATGCTTGGTGGTTAGGTGCACATGAGGGCAATAAGCAAAAGAAATGACAGAGGGGCATGCTTAGGGCACTTGTGAGGAGGCAGGATTGAAGGGTCCGGTGGAAGACATGGAGAAGAGGAAGTAGTGTTGGTTTAGGCAATGGGAAATTGTGTATTCATCTACTCAAGATTGAAGATAACCAGAGAAAAAAGAGCAGACTGGATAGAGCAAATGACCTTAACTACACTACACTACAACGTAGTAATATAGAGGCTCCTTTCTACATGACAGAAGTGGATGGAAAGATCAATTATAAATCCCCAGTATCAAAGGAAAATGAATCAAAACAGAATGTTTGCTCAAAGCCATTATAAAATGGTAGTACCATAGTTGTCAAAACTATTTTAAAGTGTAAGTACTTTTAATTACATTGAATTTGCAAAAGAAGTCAGGATAATGCTTATTCATATCATGAAAATCAGTGGTATATTGGCTGCTTAGAATTTGTAGAGCAGATTTAACAAAGCTTTTTCTTCAGTGTTTTCCCTATTGAAAATATAATAGTATGAAAAGAAAGACTGTAATAAAATTACCATATGCTACTTGTCACTTACTACTACTAAACATTTCTAAATCGTACTTTTTATTATCACTTTGTAAATCACATAAAACAGAAATGTGAAGCCCCATATTGTAAAGGATGTTTTGATCACAAATGGGTTGTCCATTTCTGGACTGGAGAATGGCCAATATAACTCCAGTTTTCTAGAGGTATTCCAGGGGTGAGCCAGGAAACTACAGATGGGAGAGCCTGACAATGGCAGGCCAAATGGTAGAACAGATTATAAAGAACAAAATTACTGAACATATAGATAGTCATGATTTAATGGGGAAAAACCAACATAGATTTAGGAAAGGGAAGTCTTGCCTCACTAATTTTTTGAAGTTGTGCATAAACAGGTAGATAAAGATCAGCTGGTGGATATAATACATCTGGATTTTCATAAAGCCTTCGACAAGGACCCTCTCGAGGAAATTAAAAAATCATGAGACAGGAGGCAGTGTCATGTTGTAGATTAGGAATTGGTTAAAACAAAGAAAACAGAGAGTAGGGCTGGAATGTCAGTTTTCTCAGTGGAGAAAGATGGATAGTGGAGAACTCCAGGGATCTTTACTAGGCCCACTTCTTTTTAACATAGTTATAAAGGACCTGGAAATGGGAGCAATGAGCTAAGTGATCATATTTACAGATGACACAAAATTATTCAACGTTCTTGAGTCACAAGAGAATTATGAAAACTTGCAAGAGGACCTTGAGAAATTGGAAGACTGTGAATTCAAATGGCAGATGAAATTCAATGTGGACAAGTGCAATGTTATGCACTTAGGCAGGGCCGGATTTACCTATACGCCCATTACGCCGTGGTGTGGTGGGGGGGGTTAAGGCTGGAGGTGGGCTGATGGGGTTAGGATTGGTAATGGGCTGTGGGCTGTTGGGGGGGGTTAGAACTGGTAATGGGCTGTGGGCTGTTGGGGGGGGGTTAGAACTGGTAATGGGCTATGGGGGGGGTTAAGACTGGTAATGGGCTGTGGGCTGATGGGGGCTGTCTGGTAATGGGCTATGGAGGGACTAGGACTGGAAATGGGCTGGGGGGGTTAAGACTGGAGGTGGGCTGATGGGGTTAGGACTGGTAATGGGCTGTGGGCTGTTGTGGGTGGTTTAGAACTGGTAATGGGCTTTGGGGGGGTTAAGACTGGTAATGGGCTGTGGGCTGATGGGGGGCTAGGACTGGTATTGAGTTGGGGGGTTGCTAGGACTGGAAATGGGCTGATGGGTGGCTAGGACTGGAAATGGGCTGATGCAGGGACTAGAAGGGAATGGATGCTGGGTGAGGCTGGAACTAGAAGGGAGCTGATGTTGGGGGAGGATTAGAATGGGATGGGGCTGGAAGAGTAAAATGGAGAAGGGAAAAATATTTTGTGTGGGAGGGATAAAAAATCTACAATTGGCCGGGTATTGGGAGAGTAAGTGGGGATTGAGGATGGAGGGGTAAAATTTGAGTGGATGAAATAGGAATGAGGAAAGAGCAAAAGGAGAAAGATTAGTATGTTAAAGCAGATGTAGAGAGAGAATGGAAAAAAACTAGAAGAGAGAAGAAAGGACAAATGGACAGCAGACGATGGAGAGTTAGCAGAAGACACGAAGAAACCAGAAGAAAGTGGCTGGAGCAATTGCAGCTGAAAAAAATGCACAAAAGGTAGAAAAATATCTCTTTATTTTGAATTTATTAATTGGAATATGTCAGCTCTGGTAAATGTGCATCATTAACTCTGCGCTTTGTTTAGTACAAGAGCAAATTAATGTATAGTTTTATTTCTACAGTGTTGTACATTCCAAGTTTGGCTTTTGGGATTCCCAGTTTAATTATTGTCTTCCTGTTTCTAAATTGTGATTCCTTGTTTGGTGATGGTCTATGTTCTGCATGTGTAACTGAGCTGAGGTGTTCTGTTTATATAATTCCTATTTGACATTGCCACTTGTTCTCTTTCCCCAGTAGGTCATGTATTGTTGTTTTCTGAAATGTATTGGTTTAATATTTGCAGTGTTGTCTTTTGATTGGTAGAGTATGGTGCTTTGTGAGTCCTGGTAGTGCTGTTAAGATACGGCGGGTTTGCTATGGGTTCTAAATGGGCAGTGTTTGTAGTAGTTCCTAATGTGTCTGGCAGTTGGCACTGGATTATAGTAATGTAGAAATCTTTTAGTCTTTCTTTATCCATACACTCATTAAGAGGCACGTTTACTAAAAGTTAGTATATGGTAACATTATGCAAATATTTATGCAAATGAGGCCCCTTATGCAAATGAGGCCCCGCACCCGCCTTGGGCCGCCCCTGCTGGGGGCCCACAATTTTTGTTGGCGTAGGGCCTCACTCAAGGTAAATCCGGCCCTGCACTTAGGGAAGAACAATCCAATCCATAGCTATACAATGCAAGGTTCCACATTAGGAGCCACCATTCAGGAAAAGGATTTAGGTGTTGTTTTTTTCCATAAGCAGGTCTTGTCAGACAAATCTCATTAATTTCTTTAACCCAAGAGTTGAACCGAGGAAGAGTTCTAGATGTGGTGTACTTATATTTCAATAAACCCTTTGACAATATTCCGCACAGGTGGCTTATATTGTAAATAAATAGAGTGTGCTAGGAATGGGCCCTAAATTGACTGACTGGGTTAGAAATTGGTGGAGTGGGAGGTCACAAAGGGTACAGCTAAGGGAGCTCTCTCTGAGGAGAAGGAGTAACCAGTGGTGTGCCACAGGGATCTGTCCTTGGCCTGATTCTTTTTAACATTTTTGTAAGTGATATTGTGGAAGAGCTACTAAGTAAGGTTTGCATTTTTGCAGATAATACAAAAATCTGCAATAGAGTAGACACCTAGGAAGAAGTAGATAATATGAAGCTTGGTTGAGAATATAGCAGCTGATTTTTAATGCTCAAAAATTCAGGGTCATAGATTTGGACTGCAGAAATCCAAGGGGGTGAAATAGTTCTGTGTATGACAGAAGAGCGATATCTAGGGGTGATTGTTTCGCATGATCTTAAGATAGCTAAATAGGTAGAGAAGACACTGACAAAAGCCAGAAGGATGCTTGGGTGCATAGGGAGAAGAATGACCAGCAGGAAGGTGGTGATAGTGTCTCTCTATAAGTCTTTGGTGAGACCTAATTTAGAGTACTGTGTGCAGTTCTTGAGACCACACCTTCAAAAGGATATAAACAGTATGGAGTCAGTACAGATAATGGCTTCCAAAATGGTCAGTGGGTTTCTTCTTAAGGCATATGAGGGCAGACTTAAAGATCTCAATACACATATTGTTATTGTTGTTAAGTGCTGTCGAGCCGGTGTCAACTCCTGACGACCCTCTGGATATTGACCTAAACTTTGTTTGGTCTTCAGCTAAGTGGCTCATTGTGATAGAGTGGAATCCATAGCTGCTGTTATTGTATCGATCCATCTCATTGCCGGCCTTCCTCTTTTATGGTGACCTTCTACCTTGCCAAGCATTATATCTTTCTCCAATGATTTCTCTCTTTGCATGATGTGTCCAAAGTTTGAAAGTCGAAGTCTTGTCATCTGAGCTTCTAAGAAAAACTTAGGTTTTATCTCCTCTAGTACTGACTGGTTAATATGCATACTTTGGAAGAAAGATGGGAGAGGGGAGATATGACAGAGATGTTTAAATACCTCTGTGACATAAATGCACAGGAGGAGAGCCTCTTTGAACTCAAAGAAAGCTCTGCAATGAGGGGGCATAGGATGAAGGTGAAAGGAGGTAGACTCCGGACTAATTTACAGAAATATTTCTTTACAGAAAGAGTGGTAGATGCATGGAATGGTCTCCCAGTGGAGGTAGTAGAGATGAAGACTATATCTGAATTCAATAAAGCATGGGAGAAACACAGAAGATCTCTAAAGGAGAAAAAGGGACCGTAGAGCTTAGTAACCGTAGAGCTTAGTAGTTGGTATGGAAGGGCAGATCGGATAGACCGTATGGTCTTTATCTGCCATCATGTTTCTATCTCAAGGATAACACATTGAAATCTTGAAACCCTCTATTCATTGTGCAGTTGTAGTCAAGAAATCTAATATAATTCTCTGATTTATAAGGAAAGGAATAGAGACTAAAACAGATGATATTATAATGCCTCTGTATCGTTCCATGGTGTGACTGCATTTTGAGTATCACGTGCAGTTCTGGTCATTGATCTAAATAAGAGATAGAGCAGAACTTTTCAAGATACAGAGAAAGGCAACCAAAATGATAAATGGGATCGAAGGATACCCCTATGAGGAAAAGCTTAGAAAGTTATGGCTCTTAAGCTTAGAGAAGAGACTGAGAGGAAATATGATAGAGATCTATAAAATAATGGAGTAAAATGAGTAAGCATGAATCCATTGTTTACTCCATCAAAAAGTATAAAGACTAGGGAACATGAAATAAAGCTATGAAATAGAACATTCAAGACTAATTGAAGAATTTATTTTTCCTCAGTGCATAATTAATGTTTGGAATTTGCAGCCAAAGGTTGTAGTAAAAATCACTTAAACCTCCATTGCTTGGGGTACAAACTTAGATTGTAAGTCCTCCAGGGACAGGGAAATACCTACAGAACCTGACTGCAACTCACCTTGATCTACTACTGGAAAGGCGTGCGCTAAATATAAATAAATAAAGTTAGAGTAGCTGGGTTTAAAAAAGGTTTGCACAAGTTTCTGAAGCAAAATTCCATAAACCATTACTAAAGTGGACTGGAGAAAATCTACTACATATCGCTGGGAAAAAACAGCATGCAATTTGTCGGTTTTTGGGATCCTACCTATTCTTGTGACCTGAACTGACTACTGTTGGAAGCAGGATACTAGGCTTGATGGACCATTGGTCTGACCAGGATATGAAATCTTATGTTCTTATGCTATTAAAGCAATGGCATAAGCATAAAAGCACTCAACATGTACAAAAGCAGTAGCATCTTAAAATAATTTCCTTTAAACAGTAATACTGTACTGCAAATGAAATAATATGCCTAAACATTAAGTAGTTTGTTAACCAAGGCGAATAACAGAGGGTAGAACCTTTCACGGCTTGCTGGGTTCTAAAGGAACCAGATGTTACCAATAGCCTTACTTAAGCTATAGACTGAGCCATAGCAAGCATCATATATGGAAAATTCCTAGGACAGTGGTGATAAGACCTGACTAGAAACAAGTTTGTTGGAAAAGCAAAATTCTTTTTGAAATGCTTGCATTAGCAGTATTTCATAGATGACTGCTGGCTTGTTCTATTAGTTTTGCTAATACAATACCTTATAAAAAGAGCAAAAATATATCTGTCTCATGCCGTAGAGAGGTCATGGAAGTTGTAATGCTTCATGTCTATAGTGGGAGAATAAACTCTGTTTATGTACATGAATATAGTAGCTTTCTCGTTTTCATTTTCTTCACATTTTCAAACCAGAAAACGACTTTATTGACAGGCCTACTGCAGAAAAGTGTGCGTCACAAACCTAAGCCATTCTTATAAAAAAAATCCTGGACTTGTAAAGTTGGCCCTGAAAGATTTTAGAATAGAATGTTTCCCAAACCAATTAGTGAGTTAGCAGTATGAACTCTAAATATATACCGATAGATAGATAGATTGCTGAATATTTGCTTTAGCCAAGCTCCTTTCTTACCTTCTAGTTGATAAACAAAACAGATTCAATAATCTGAGTTATGATAAAGGCCAGTCTTGCTTGCCAACTTATTGATTTTAGTTATGGATTACCTGCTCTTATTTAGTGCCATTAATAATGGAATATGATCACTGACTTCCCAGGACCATTAATTATAAAAAGGTTGCTGACTCTATCACTGTCAATGAAAACCTATTGAGGGAAGGTTCTAATGAAGCTCAAAAGGGAAGGTTGACCTTATATTTAATGTGACAAAAAATATCTGTCAAAGAGAAAATGTGATGATGCTGCAATACTTTCCAGCAAGCAATTATATTCTCACACTATTACATTAATTCATGCAATATCATTTGGATAACAATAAGAAAAAACATCAAAATGGATCCTTCCCCTATCATAACGTGAGAAACATTACCCAATGAATCCCAGTTCTTGCATTATACTTTATTTAAAACATTTGGGAAGCAATTTTCCAACCCTATAGGCTGCTCACAAGCCCACAAATGTGTTTTATCTGCAGATCTGTAAGTTAGCTTTCACAGGAAAGCTCCTCGCAGGAGTGATGCGCATTCACTAACACGTTGAGTTCATTACCACATCTTATACAATTTAGTGCACGTTAAAATCTGTTTAATGCGTGTTAACTCAAATGTCTCCACGTGGTTGCAGATTGGGTGTCATCAAAAATTTGTTCTTAATATAAAGAAGTGTCAAGCTATTTGGTTTGAGAGATTTTCAGCATCGCCCACTGTTACACTTCATATTCAGGACTCTACACTCCCTCTTTCTACCTTAATTCATAACTTGGGTACTGAATTGGATTCATCACTTTCCTTGAAGTCACTAGTTTCAGGAGTTGTAAAACTTTTTGCTGTGCTGCTCTGGATTAGGATAATGAAGAATTAATTATCCTTCAAAGATTGGAATATATTGCTTCGCTTGTTGATTATTTCAAGAATTGGTTACTGTAGTGTCTTTGTAATGGGGTATATAGAATGTTACCTGTCCCTCTTCAAAGAGATGATCAATGGTCCCTTATAAAAGAGTCTGCAGCCCAGAGTTCAGGACTGGGAGGGCGTGGCTCACAGGTAGAGGCTAAGAACTCAGCATGCTGCAGGAGGGAGAGAGGCCCGTGAAGCCAGAAGTCCCTCCAAGGCAAGCCATGCAAAGGAGTTATGAGGTAGGAATTTTAAATGGGGCTGGAGGAAAGGCTGGGAAGGACAAATCTATGGAGGTTTAAGAAGCTGGGACAAAATTAAGCTGATTTTATTTCCATGAACTGCTATCTGTTCTGGTTTGGTTTTGTGGCAGTTTAACAAGCTGGTATAGAATAAAAACTACTTTTGGTTTTCCCTGAACTGCTGTCTGGCCTGTGTTTTAAAGAAAACCCTTTCCCATCGCATGCCATGCTTACCACATATGGTGGCAGCTTGGGGATTTCCTCTACCATGTGACTGAGAGCATCCTTCCAGGGCAGGGCCTCTACAGCAGGTCAGGAGTTTTTTTGTTTGTGTGGGCTAAGAAGGTTAGCCTCACTCTAGATAGGGAACTTGAAGAAGAATTAGTCAAGGCCGGACAGGTAGAATATGTTTTGGCCATGAGAGGGCACTAAAACTTAGTCGGAGATGGAATACTGCAGGGTCAACTCAACTGCAAAAGAGGAAGCTGTGGTAGTGTTGCAAGAGAACAGTGACAAGCCAGGATTGAGCAGCTCCTCCAAATTCTGTCCAAAAGGCAGCAGCAGCAGCAGCAGCAACAGCATCAATAACATCATGACTTCAGGACAGTAATGCAAGCTGTGACACTCCCCCATCTGGATTTCTGCAACATAATCTACCATGGACTTCCTGCCTCACACACCAACCCCCTCCGAACTGCCTTAAATACTACAGCAAGGATTATTCAGAATGCAAAAAAACGGGATCACATCACCCCAATCCTAAGAGACCTCCACTTCCTTCCAATACAAGCAAGAATCAAGTACAAAGCTATCCTACTCATCCACAAGACTATCCACCAAACATGGAACACCTCACTCCACCCCCTACTGCCTCGCCCATCCCACAACAGATCAATCAGACATTCCTCCAATAACTCTATCGTCGTCCCCCACAAAAGAACCAAATCCACACAACGGACCTGCAACAGAGCCTTCGAACTTTATGCTCCATCCATCTGGAACTCTCTACCAAACCACATCAGGAACAACACTGACATCACATCATTTAAGAAACAGCTGAAGACAATCCTATTCCGTGAACATCTCTGAACAGAAATACCACCCTATCCGCATGATCTAATACCTAGATTCAGCAGAAGTATACATGTCTATGTCTATGTCTATGTCTACCCAAATCATTAATTGTTGCCCCTTGGTGATGGCCCCACCCTGAAAAATTGCCCCCCCCCCTTATGTTATATGTTACACCGCTTTGACCCGGTGAAAAGCGGTATATAAATGCAGTTAAATAAATAAATAAATAACAGTATCAAGAGCAACAAAAACAGTTTCAACGTGCCCTGCTGGAAGGGCAGCAACAACAGCAGCAACAGTTGATTCAGGCGCTAAAAAAAGTCTGATGCTCACAGACCACAGCTCTACCCTCCAGTGCAAGAGCTTATTAAAATGATGGTAGAACATGAACCGGACCACTGTCTGGTGAACTTTGAATGAACTGCCCACATGGCCGGGTGGCGAGAAGAGACATTGACAACTTGTTTGGGAAATCTGCTGATGGGCAGCAGTCAGGCTGCGTTCCAGGATGCCGAGATATACAGGCTGTCAAGGCTGCCATACTGGAATGGGCTGGCTATACCATGGAGGACTACTATCAGCAATTCAGAAAAGGGGGGCTCCAGATAAAGGAGAGCCCTCAGAGGTTCTTCTATTGGTTGAAGGATCTCACTGCTGGGGAGGCTACTGTCTTGCTACATGTTGGTACCAATGACATAGGAAAGTGTGGGAGGGAGGTTCTGGAAGCTAAATGTAGTCTTTTAGGTAGAAAGCTGAAATACAGAACTTCCAGGGTAGCATTCTCAAGACCCAAGAGGCAGGAAGAGCTCTAGAGTCTCAATGTATGGATGAGACGATCGTGCATGGAAGAGAGTTTTCGTTTTGTTAGGAACTGGGCAACATTCTGGGGAAGGGGGGGGGTTCCAAAAGGATAGGCTCCATGTTAACCAGAGTGGAACCAGGTTGTTGGCATTAACCTTCAAAAAGGAAATAGAGCAGCTTTTAAACTAGAAAATGAAGGAAAGCTGACAGTCGCCCTAGAGCGCATGGTTCGGAATGATGTATCTTTGAAGGATATTAGCAAAACAGGGAAGTTAAGGTATCCTGATAGAGAGGTTCCAATAAAAGTAAAAGTAACCCTGGTGCCTTTAAGGATAAACCACACCACGTTGAAAGATTCCAAATTATTCCTGTCATCCGAGAGCCAGACTTTTAATATGAACAAAAAACAAACTTTGAAATGCCTGTATGCAAATTCTAGAAGTCTGAAAAATAAGACGGGCATGTTAGAATATATAGCATTGAATCAAATGTTAGACAGAGATCTGGGGGAAGGAGGATAAGCAATGGGACACAGTGATACCAGGGTACAAACTATACTGCAATGGTAAGGTAGATCACATAGATGGAGTGATGGTGCTATATGTTAAAGAGGTCATTGAGTCAAACAGAATAAAGGTTTTATAGGAAATAAAATACACTGTAGAAATTCCATGTAAAAAGGGGAAGGGAATGGCAGTAGGGGCGTACTACTGCCCACCTGGCCAGAATGAAGAAACAGATAATAAAATGCTAAATGAAAGTAGGGAAGCTTGCAAACTTTATAACACAGTAATAATGGGAGATTTCAATTACACCAGTATTGACTAGGTCAATGTTACATCAGGCCATGCTAGGAAGATAAAGTTTATAGATGAAATAAATGACTGCTTCATGGAGCAGCTGATTAAAGAACCAACTCGAGGGGAAGCTATTTTAGATCTAGTTCTTAGTGGAACACAGGATCTAGTGTGAATGGTGTTGGGGCCGGTTGGCAACAGCGATCTTAACATGATTATATTTGATTTAATAAATGGTTGGAGTATAACAAGAAAATCCACTGCACTATCATTTAACTTTCAAAAAAAGAGAATATGATAAAATGAGGAAAATGATTTTAAAAAACCTGAAAGGACAAACTGCAAAGGTCAAGAGTCTACATCAGACCCGGGCATCATTTAAATATACTATCTTGGAAGCTCAGGCCAGATGTATTCCAAGCTTTAAGAAAGGTGGAAGAAAGGCCATATTATAGCCAGCATGGTTTAAAGATGAGGTCAAAGAAGCTGCTATAGCCAAGAGAAAATCCTTCAGAAAATGGGAAAAAGCAAAATGATAAAAACAGGAAACTTAAATACTGGCAAGTTAAATGCAAGGCAATGATAAGACAGATAAAGAGAGGTTTTGAAAAGAACCTTTCCATGAAAGCAAAAGCACATAAAAACATTTTCAAGTACATTCCTAGCAAAACACCTGTGAGAGAGCTAGTTGGAGCATTAGATGCTAGAGAGGTAAAAGGGACACTAAGAGAGGACAAGACCATAGTGGAGAGGCTGAATGAATTCTTTCCTTCAGTCTTTACCAAAGAAGGTATAAGAAACTTACCCATGTCAGAAATGATATTTAAAGGTAGTGTATCAGAGGAATTAAAACAAATCTCAATAAATCGGGACGATGTATTAAGCTATTTCATACACTAAAAAGCAGCAAATAACCTGAACCAGAAGGCAATACATCCCAAGGTGCCAAAAGAACTAAAATATGAGATTGCAGACCTACTTTTAGTAATCTGTGAACTATCCTTAAAATCATCTGAAGTACCTGAGGATTGGAGAGTGGCCAATGTAATGCCAATTTCTAAAAAGGGTTCCAGGGGTGATTCAGGAAACTACAGACTGGTGAGCTTGACCTCAGTACTGGACAAAATGGTAGAAAGCATTATAAAGAACAAAGGGCCCAATATTCAGCTTCAGCGGCTAGCACGATTACAGTAGCTAGTCATCGGTGCTTAACATTAAACATGGCTATTCAATGCCGGGGGTCATATGCAGCCCTGGCATTGACTATCTGGGGTTGTCGCAGTCGCAGATACCGCAGAAGCTAACCAAGCAGCATCGATATTGAGCTGTTGCCCCTATCTTTACCCTCAGGTCGCTAACTAGGCAGCAGTGCAATAACACCACTGCCTGCTTAATGATGGGTGCTGCCTCCACTCTGCCCCCAAAACTCCCTAATACTACACGGTTAGCATTGGGGCATATAGCAGTGTTACTCGGGGATATTCAATGGCACTAAAATTATTTAAAGTTGTTAAAACACAATAGGATTGTAAAAAAATTGCAAGAGGGCTTTGATAAACTGGGACACTAGGCATCCAAGTGGCAGAAGAAATTTAATGTAGAAAGAAGCAAGCATGAATATGAAGTGAAGAAAGTCGGAGAGAGAGCGGAGTTTGAGCCAAATGCGCTCAGCTGAGCAGGCACAGGAACCTAGGTAGCAGGTAGATAAAGTCAACCGGAGCTGAGGTGAGCTGCCCCTCACAGGGTGTGGAATGGCAGAGCAAGGATATCCAGAGTAGAAGAGAAAGCGATACTATAGGAAGCTATGGCTTGATAAAACAGACTTATAGGACAAAAGTGGAAGAGAGGAGAGATGAAACAGTAGTGGATAGAGTCAGTGGATCGATAGCATAAAGATTCCTAAAAAGACAGGAAGAGATTGAGTGAGATTCAGGGGGGGAGTAACGAAGAGTGAAACTTAAGAGGTGATGCTCAGATAAGGGAAGAGCAGAGGCATAGAAATTAGAAGGCAAACAATTAGAGTAGAAAATGAGGTCAAGGCAGTGACCAAGCTGACGAGTGGGGGCAGAAGAGCAAAGCTGGAGTTTCAAAGAAGAAATAAGGAAAAAGAGAGAGGTAGGAGATTAAAAAGACGGGTGGAATGGACTTCAAAGGAAGGAAAGGAATGAGACAGAGGGAAAAGGAGGGGTTGAAATTGGCAAGAAGGAGACAATAGAAACCCAACACCACCACCGTGGCCATTAGAATGAGGAGAGTGAAAGAAATGCTGGCCGCCGTGGCAGAGGACAACAACTGCAGTAGAGTCATCAGAGAGGAGCCAGGATTCAGTAACAGCAAGAAGATGGAGAGCACAAGAGATAAAGAGATCATAATTGAGCCAAGGTACAAAAGAACCTCAAAACGGCCCTAAAAGCCTATATTTTTGAGCAGGATTTTGAAGTGGCTGGAGGGAGCCTGGGGCTGATCTAGCTGCACCTATCTGATCTCGTTTCTCTTTTTCCTTTCCTGTCAATGAGCAGAGAGTACCTCTTTCCCTTGTCTTCTGTTGTAAACTGCTATGAATGCTTGCAAAGGGAGGTACATCAAGAAGAATATACCATAAACCATTTTAGAAAAGGTTCCATGTTACTAAGCCTTTTGCAAAATTGTCAGATTTGGATGTCCCTTTTTCTTTTTAGATGACCTGTGCAAAATTGGGCTGCACATCCATTCTAGTATGTCTGGCCCATTAATCAAATGCCATTATGACACATTTGTGGGTACTAAAGGGTACTGTAAAAATCAACATGCAAAATCGTGAATGCTATAACACTCAGAATACAATGGACTCCATCAACACGTCAGATTTATATAGCATGTGTGAATATCACAACAAAGTGTGACACTCTTCACAAAAATAGTTGCAAATTCAAATTCAGAACCCATACTATTTTACCTTTCACAATACACCATTATTCCAAATCTTATAATACCTCTTCTCTCACATCAATCTCACAGTACACACACATACACCCTTTCCAGAAATGCTTCTTTTCTCTAAAGATACAAGCTACCATATATAAAGATACAAGCTTTCTTACCTCTCCTTTAATGAAAGCGCCTTGTTCCTGGGCCCAGTTTCAAAAGCCATCTAAACGATTCCTCTTCATTCACTCACACACTTCCATCCTCGTCCCCCTCATTTCCCCTTCTCCACACTCATTAGCATCCGTCTAATTAGTGTTGTTGCAAATATCCTAAAGTGCATAATGGAAAGCTGGCTTTACATAGAAAATGTGCCTTCATTGTCACTGGCACCAAGGCTTTCTATGAAAAGATTTTGCACGCAGCAAGCAATAGCGTACAAAACTGTTTAGTTTTCATGTTTGTGCAACAGAAAATAACACACCATCTTTCGTATCCTAACTCAAGAAAGAGAACTAGTTAGTGACTGATAAATATCAGAACATCTGTGAAGGTATTTAGGCATTATAACAGGTCTAAATTGCAAGGGAATTGTTTGCAGCATTTCAAGTTAATAAAGCAGGACTAGATTTACTGTTTTAGATGTGTTAATGCACCATGATGAGCATTATTTACTGTATGCCAATTTTATGCAACGAGACCTAGATTGGTAGGGCGGGAAGGGACACAAGGGTGGTTTTATATAAAATGACTGATGTTGTTGCTGTTTGGTGGATCCTCTCTATGGCAATCTATACGTGTGTTATTATTACTAATAACAGGTGTGAATAGTATTAGCTAGGGCATAGTTTTATGTCGTTTCATACACATTCATTAACTTATACACGTGGAAGGTAGTTTTATAAAAGGGTGTTTATGTGGACTATCCACTAAGGCAACATAGGTACCTATGTGCTTTTATAAATAGGCAGCCAGAATCAGCCCCTGTAACACACTAAGGTCTCCTTTTACTGAAGTCTGTTAGTCAGTTCATGTGTATTTTAATGCGCTGCCATTGGCCGTCAGGAACAGTAAGGTGCGAGCATGTCAGTCACCATACGCTACAATGCATGTTATTCACAATCGCGGGACAGACAATTGCCATGTGCTCAGTGGCAAGGCAGCTGGTAACGTGAGCTCACCTAATGACTCTTCTATGGGCGGTAAGTGAACCCACCTTAGAGGAATGTACATTCAAATGGCCCATCGCCCATTAGCTGCTGGGAACATACTGGTCACACTCCCAACAGCTAACACAGAGACTTTGCAATTATTGTGCATTTTGGGGCGTTAATTGCAAATCCTTAGTGGTCTTTAGTAAAAGGGACCCATAATGCTTTTGCATACATTTACAGCTGCTCTAAAGAACTATAAACATGTACATGCACTTGATGAAGGTAATTTTATTAATTTTTTTTTGCATGTAAAACACTTATTTGTGTATGTAAAAGGCCTATTATAACATAGCTCATAGCTAAAAATACACCAGGTGCAAATGGGCACATATCTGACTTTAGAGTAGGCGTGCTCAGGGCAGGAGTTTAGGAAGAGCATGAGTGTCAAAATGTATGCATATACTTAGAGGGTCAGCAGACTAAGCCGCTGACCCAACAACAAGACCTAGCCACACTCCCTTGGAGCATTAACTAATTTTGATAGAGAGGATGAGGGTAGAGGGAGCCTTTGAATGAATTGAGAGGAGTCCATAGGGGAGGGGGGAGGATTTGGAGAAGTTGAAATTATTCTAGTGGGCTCTGGATAATTGGTGGGGAGCAGGCCAGCTGAGAGAGGCAGAGGGGGAGAGTTGCATCTTCCCTCCCTCCCTCCCTCCCACCTCTTCTGTTCTTGGGTGCTAGTTCAGAGAAAGTGCTCTGGAAGATTGGAGGGAAGTTTGTAATATGCAAGTTGCATTGCAGATGGTGGAGGGGGATTTTGGGTCTGTGGCCTATTTCCCAGAATAGATTATGGTAAAAAGGGGGACTTATTGAAGGGGTTGAAGTGTTTGCAAGATTCATTGGCCAAGGGTGTGTCACCAGCGTGAGCTGAGAGGACATGGCCTGGCAGCACCGCAATGTCTGGGCGTCACCGCAGGCCATGCAGGTGGGGGTGGTAGCTGTCCACAGAATCCTTCACAGGCCTCACTATGGCTAGGTCAACAATGACTAGACAGAGTGGACAAGTATGGTTGTGGATCAGAATGATGGCGGAATATGTGGAGGAAGTCAACTGATAGGGTGATCTGGGAAAGGACAAGTACTAGTGATCTGAATAAAGTCATGGCCAAGGTATTTGCATAGTTTCCAGAGTTGATACTCCTGTGAGTGATGCCAAAAAGGTGTGTGCATGTGCCAATATTATATGAAATGCACACATATTTGTATACTTTACATACTAACATATGCATCACCCTCAGTCTAGGTGCTATTTCTTCTAGATTTGTGCTAGTATTTTGTAAATACACATAGGAATCTAGGTGGTCTTCATTCCTAGGTAACCTATTATAAAATTATATTCAGTGTGAGAAGACTTGTATTTTATAAAATATGCATATACATTGCAGTTCCACCTTTACTCCGCCGTGCAATATCTTGTTAGTGCACATACTTATATGGGTGCATTCAGCAGAGCAATTGTATGAGTCATTTTCTGCACAAAAAGTATGCTTTACACACAGAAAATGTTCTGCAAAAGTGCGCCCATGGAGAATATTCATGCTGATTTTGTTTATATCTAAGTCTACATAAACGTCTATCATCGACAAAGATTATGGGGTTATTTTAGAAGTCCTATTCAGCTTTGGACATCTGAAAACAGACATAGTGATGTCCATAGCACAGAGATGTCTTCAGAGCCATTTTGGAAGCCGGGTCTGTGGAAGTCCCCAGAGCAAAGACGTCGAAGTCTGAACAGGAGCGCAGTGAAGGTGTGGCTGGAACATTCCCAAGAACTTGGACATTCCCACTTGATCTCAAAAACACCCTGGACATCCAGAGTCGCGTCTAAGGTTATACCTGCTCCAGGCAAGAACAGGCATATAAAAAGTGATTGTTTTGTCAGGAAAATGTCTGAAGGATGTGGAGAAGGAGCTACCCATTTTTGTACAGTACAATACGTCAATGAATACTAAGAGGGAACGGGGGCTCCTATTTTCATTTGCTATGCTTCTGGACATTCCCTTATCCTAGCTGCATGTCCCCGAAGCATGCTTTTCCTAAGGGGGACATCTATGTGGCCGCTGGCATAGTTTTCAATGTTGGGAAGTCTATGTCACTAAATTCAGATGGAATTTGTCCCTGGCATTTTTCTGTACATTCCACCCTGGAAGTCCCCAATTTGACTCGGATGTCCTTTCTAAAATGCCACGTCATATGTAACATATTTAGGGGCCTTGTTTCACAAGGAATTTTGTGCTAAACAGATATTTTACCCACAAGGAACCCCATTCGAAAATTGTCCTGAGCACTCTGAGGGGAAAAACATTCATTCACTGCCAACAGCACACATAGGAGAAAGGGGTAGTACTTGGTGTGGGCCAACAGAAATACGCACAAGGATTTAATTTCTTTTGCAAGCTGGAAGGACTAAAATATCCCTTAGACATACAGCCCTTTTCTTATGATTATCAGTATTTGTTGAGATGATGCATAAAAGCAATGGGCTTGATTCACTAAGCTTTTTATTCCCATAGGCAAAGAGATGATCAAAAACTTAGTGAATCAGGTTCAATATATTTAACTCAATGCCTCTTTATAGGCTCCTAATTTGGAAGGCTGGCAAAAATATATCAAGAAACAAGGCCTGGGGGACATTGAACTAGAAATAGCTATGCCTAGACCAGTTCTCTATGGCATTAGAAATGAATCTTAACTTCTTTTAGCAAACCTAATAAATACTAAACATTTCCTTGAAACGTTTTATTTTCTCTGGGTACTATCTGCATTGAGTTATAGTCAAGTTGATAGACACTTTTGTTGCAAAACAATGTCTTTTTTACTGGCTCTTTGTATCCCTCGTTGAAGAGATAGGATTGACTCTTCAAACAGCTCTTTGAAAGCTTAGATTGAAATAAAATTTTAGCAATAATAGCAATCATGTATATAAAATGTTACACAGTACTATTGCATTAAGGCTATTATTATTGATGTTATGTTACTGTATTAAAAAATAAAGGTTGATATTTCAAAGGAACATCTTGGAAACCAAGGCTTTTTCTTACCGTAAAAGATGCGTCTGAAGAACTGTCATTTTGCTAGGTAAATGAAGAGAAACTGCATAAAATTTCAAATGATCCTATCTTGGCTCCTACTTTTATTGTTCTATTATAAAGCCACATGAGCTGGAGATACTATGGAATACTCTTCCTCATGAACTTGGGTCAGTCACTTAAGCGTCTATTGCCTCAGGTAGAAATTCAATTGTAAGCCCTTTAGGGACAGGAAAATACCTACTGCACCTGAATGTAACTCCTCCTGAGCTACTACTGAGAAAAACGTGAGCGGAATACAAAAACACCTTCCTTTCCCCTTCAGGAACCTGTAAGCCTTACAAACAGAGGGAATTAATAAATAGGCAAAGCCACAGTCTCAGTGAGTCATTTTTATTCCTTCTGTTTCCACATCTAGTAAAATTGTTCACTAGTCTTTCACCTGTATTTACCAGTTGCCCAGTCTCATCTACAGGGCCATTTACTAACACCTTTAACACTCCTTATTTGTCATACTGTAGGACCCATATGCAATTGAATGCTCCAAAGAGAATGTTTGCAAACATATGGGCACCACTATGAAAGCATCTGCTTATCACATGACCTCCTAGTTAATACAGCTACTAAGGAACCAGAGGTAGTTTACCAAAGTGTCCCCTCCTCATTGGCCACTCGAGGTCCTCTTAATAAACTCCCTCTCTGATGTACATTGCATCTTTTATACAAACCTCATGATCTCATTCTACTCATGTACAGACCTATGTCAGGGACAATGGGGACAGATCCCATGACCTTCAGGAGTTGATGCTGGAATCCTGCAGCAGTTATAGGAGCTGTACAATCAAGAAAGAAGGCTGGGGATAGTTATCCTCTGGGCATCAGAAAGGCAGACACATCCTCAGAAAATCCCACTGAAAGAGCATTGGGTGTGTTCTGATTAAGGCCTGACTATAAGGAAGTCTAGGAAGAAATGCTTCTGATAGTTCAACAGTTTCTTGGAATTCACCTCGTGGATATTTCTGCTCATCTGGCCTATGTCCCTGATATATGCCCAGTTCTTTATTGCTATTCCTAGTGCCTATTTTATACCTGGTTCTCCACTGCTGTTCCCAGTTCCTGAATCACACAATTCTTAGGCTTGATTCCCTCTTCCCCCCCTTGCTAGGGCAATCCTTAATAGCTAGGACATGCCCAAAACAGAGGCCAGGCTAAAACAGAACACACAGCCAGGACCTACAATATCTTAGACTTAATGGATGCCGTCCATGCAATCCAAATCTAGTTCCCTGTACTCCATCAAAAGATGGTTTCCATTTAAGCATCCAATCCCTGTCTTGGTGGACAGCCAACCCTGCCCAGCAACTTATCCTTAGAGCCACATACGTGATTTTTGGAAAAGTTTAATGGTATTGAAAGAGAGTTTTATGGGTTTTAAACCAGTGCAAGCTCTTTGTTTCCCTGCACCAGCATACCTATCACATAGGCTCATTCAAAGTGAGCTGCAAAAGGGATGAGAAGCTTATCTGATGAACGTGTATATCATAGGTTCTTCCTTACCTAGAATCCTATGCATGGTGATCTGGCCACTCTCAAAGTGCTCATTTATGCCAGACTGTAACATAATCTAGATATCATAGGACGAGCAAGATGGAATGGAGCAGCACGCCATCTTGCTGCTCCATATGCTTGGAACAAACTACCTGAGTCTGTGCATTGGGATCCTTCTCTAGTCCTATTCAAATCCAGGCTAAAAACCCACCTCTTTGAAGTTGCTTTTAGATCCTGATGCTTCTCACTCACTTGTCCACTACTTATGTGTATCTTACCATACTCTAGTCCCCGGTTTTGCTATGGAGTCTATGATGAACCACGTATAGTGGGGATATATGTCCCGCTAAATGCCTGGGTCATATTCCTGCCAAAGAGCTCCCCACACATAGAGAAGAGGGTGGGAGGGGGCAAGCTGAGGGAAGAGCAAGGGTGAGCCAGAGGGGTGACCCCCAACCTGGATGCACAGGGCCTATTCCAGTGATGACCCTGTACGCCCAGACATGGCCAGTTAGGCAGGGGACTTATTCATTTCGGAGGTGGAATAAGTCCTCTCCCCCCCCCCCCCCGAGGCCAGCCAGCCTGGAACCCCAGACAGTGGTGAGATGGGCATGGGGTTCTTCCTGCAGATGGATCCCAGCCTCAGCAGACCCGATCAGGGGTCAGGTGGCGGGGAAAAGTGCACTTTGATGTTGAGCAGGCAATCGGGGCTCCTGCATGGAGCATTGGTGCAACAGTAATGGACACCACTGCACTGTGGCACCAAGCAAGAGCCCAGGCTGAGCTAGCCGGGGAATCTGTGAGACGTACAGCAGGATGGAATTGGGGCATCCAGGATGGAATTGGGGCACCCAGGATGTCTAGGCCCTGTGCCCTGATTCTGCTCCCGCGGGGCCATCTAGCTCTTGTGGGAGCAGAATTGGGCGCATATCTAGGCCGTCCAGACGGCCTAGATGTGCCCTGAACAGAATTGGCCTCCGTGTGTTTTGTCTTATGAGCAGGGACTGTCTCTTATATCTATATGTACAGGTTGATTACACCTTGTAGTGCTATACAAATGGTTAGTAGTAGTAGCAGTAAGAGCTTAAGATACATGGGAAAACATCAGTGATGAAATGTGTGGCACTGCAGATCAACTCCATGCTGAGAGATTGAAAACCCTGCAATTCCTATAACTGCCTCAGTGCATGCCCTTATTTGAAAATCCGACCTTTAGTGGTAGTACTGCAAGACTACCTCTAGGGGCAGCTGGTACTATTTTGAAATCAGCAGCCTAAAAATTAGAATCAAGTGTGGATCTCTCCTGCCTATAGTGCCCTTGGGATGGGTTGGATGACAGGGAGGATGAAGGAATGCTGGTGGCAAGGTGGGGAGGGCTGCCCATTGTTAAGGTGTAGGCCTTTGGGGAGAAGGGAGATTTTAAAGCTTTCAATCCTCCATTGGGGCTGAGGAGGGTGATATTAGGCCCACTATGCCACCAAGGAATTGATGATCCCCAGGAGCGGGATCTCAGGGGACTTGCACTTTGGGTCAGGGAGCGCATTCAATTTTTTCATGTCACCATCATGAAAAGTCTTTTTCTTCCTTTCCCCTCCACTCATGCCCAGAATCTACCCTCTCTCTTCCTTTCCCCCACCCTCCATGTCCAGCATGGAGGGGAGAAAGGAAACGGTAGTTCCAGCTGGTTATGTCCCTCTCTATTCAGTTCAGCATTCTTCTGGCTTTGGCCAGCACCTTCTCACATGGCCAAAGCCAGAAGAATGCTAGACTGAACAGAGAGGAGCACAACCAGCTGAAAGGAGGAGATGATAGTGCCCCTGCACAGGTCATTGGTGAGGCCTCACAGTACCCATGTTAAGTTTTGGAGACTGTGTCTTGCTAAGGATATAATAACAAGGCTTGAAGCAGTATAGAAGAAAACCACCAAAATGGTATGGGGTTTGCACTAGAAGATGTATGAGAAGGGACTTGAAGACTAGAATATGTACACCCTAGATGCAAGGAGGGATGGGGAATATTAATGAACAAACAACCCTTTTCTAAAGATGCAGCAGCTATACAACTAGAGGAAACGAATGAAGATACAAGGAAGTAAATTTAAAGCAACATCAGGAAGAACATTTTTATGGAAAGGATGGATGACTTGAATGCTCTCCTGGTGGAAAACCCGTAATTGATTTCAGAAAGGTATGGTATTTACGCAGAGGATTCAAACATAGCAAAAGGAGCATTTCTGCTGAAAGCAAAACTTAAATGACTTTTACACTTCAAAAAAGGCACAGAGAGGAGGGAAACTGCACAGAGTGTGGCACTTAAGCAACATTTTACTGGGCAGACTGGATGGGCCATGCAGGTCTTTATCTGCTGTCATTTATTATTACAATCACCCTCTCTCTTTCCCCTCCCCCTCCCCACCATATCCAGCATTTCCCCTCTCTCTTCCCCTACCAACATCTATATGCAGCATCCCCCAATCTTTTTCTTTTCCTTCCATCTATGCCTAGCATCTTCCCTCCACCCAACCACATCCACCATCTTTCCCTCCCTTTACTTCCCCTCCCTTTCTCTTCCCTCACCAAGCTCCCACACCCAACTTCCAGCATCTCTCTCTCTTCCCTCCCCATGTCCTAGCATCTCCCCCTCTTCCCCTCCCATCCATCCATCTCCAGCCTCTCTCCTGTCTCTTTCCTTCTATCCCCCATGCTCACCATTCTCCTCCTCTTTCTTCTACTATGTATTTCTCCCTCTCTCCCTCGCTTGTCTCTTCCTTTCCCCTTGTCCATCATCATCTCTCTTTCCCTTCTACCATCTCTTCCTCACTCTTCACACTCTTTCCCCCCCCCCCCCCCCCGCCCGCCAGTCTATCATCTCTCCCTCTGTTCCCTTCCTCCTTGGTCCAGTGTGCATTTGATTTTTTTAGTGTACTTTAACTTTTAATGCAAGCAAAATTGATTACATTATTTATTTTATTTACTGCATTTGTAATTCACCTAGTCACCATGGGTTCAAGACAAGTACAGAAAACATTTATAGCCATTGCAAATAACGGAACATAAACATGACAGATGACACACAAAGATCCTTCATGTTCAATGCATCCATCCATCCCTATTGTAAAATTCGATGAATTAGCATCATGATATTACCAAACTAATACTTGGAGTGGAGGAGTGGCCTAGTGGTTGGGGCAAGGTACTTCAGGCCGGAAGGTCGGGGGTTCAAATCCCACTAGAGGACAGCAACCTTGGGCCGGAAGGACTGGGGTTTCTAGTCCCACAGGTGTTCCTTGTGGTCTTGGGCAAGCCACTTAACCCTCCGTAGCCCATGTTCCCTGTAAAATAGTTATCTCCAAGTTATAATGCCCTGTTCAATGTAATTTCAGTTTGTTCAATGTAAACCGCACTGATGCATAATAGCGCGGTATATAAGAGAATGTAAATAAATAAATATATGACTTTGCACATGGATATGTTTTTAGGCTTTTCTAAATGTCTAGTACATCTATCATAATACATAGTTCATTTGGTAGGAGCCATATTCCATAACTTTCATATTCCATAATGAAAATGCTCTTGTACACACACTTAATGGAGGGATTAACACTATCTAATTGGGTGATCAGATGTAAATGACTGTAGAAGAGAAACCAAATAGAAGACAGAGGGTATGCAACATTGAAGATCATAAATAGAGCCTTGTACATAATTCAAAAATCTACCAGGAGCCAACAGAGCTGCTCTTCAACCAGGGTTATAAGATCACATGTCCATTCTTTTGCAAAGAATCTTGCTGCTGAATTCTGTACTAACTTTAGTACTTTGAGAGAAAAAGCAGGCAACCAATTTTTAATAATACTGCAGTCATCTAAACATGGATTTATAATGTTACCTGCAAGCATTTTACTATCCTCATTTTTTAAATTATCATTCAGATAACTCTGTTTATATGGCATGCTGTGTTAGTTGCTGATCGAAGTTTATACCCAGATAATGAATCTCTGACTTAACAGCCAGTTTAGCATCCCTCATTCTAAATACTTCATGGGGAACAAATAAAGGACTGCGGCTAACAAATAGTCTTTTTATAATTGAGTGATAGAACCTGTGCTGACAATTGTTGAACCACAGTGTGAAAACACTTGGCTATAGCCAATGTGCATTTGCATTCCTTGATATAAAAATAGGCATAAATCATTTTATCATTGTATACAGATGATAAAAGCATTGAATGATTGTTTTTGTGCACCTTAATTCTTCAATTAGTGCACTTTAAATCAATTTCCCCATGAAAACAAATGTGTGAAGCTAACCAAAAAACACCAAACAATCAGGAAATATTTGTGAAAACAATTGAAAAAACTAATCAAGTATTTCTTGCCTGTGCACATTCCTAGGGCTGAAGGACCAAGTGCTGAGGTTGTCATTGTTAACAGTTAGATTGGGGTAGTGATACTAGTTTGAAGGCGATCAGGGTTGGGGAGTTAGTTTCTCGAGCACTTCCTCTTTAAGAGGGTGCCCTGAAGAATCAGGCTGCATGTTAGTGTCCCTTTACCCCTAGGAAAGAAAGATACCATCTCAAAAGTGGCATTATCTTTCCATAAATAATGTAGGACAACACACTCAAGAAGTTTGGAAATGAAGGAAAGAAGGGAGATGGGTTGATAATTAGAAGGACAACTAGGGTCAAGAGAAGGTTACATAGTAATATGGAAGGATACTCCTATGAAGAAAGGCTAAAAAGGTTAGGGCTCTTTAACCTGGAAAAGAGACGGCTGAGGGGAGATATGATAGAAGTCTATAAATTAATGAACGGAGTGGAACGGGTAAACGTAGATCGATTGTTTACCTTATCAGAATATAGAAAGACTAGGGGACATGCAATGAAGCTACAGGGTAAACTATTTAAGACTAATAAAAGAAAATATTTTTTCACTCAACGTGTAATCAAACTCTGGAATTTGTTACCAGAGGATGTAGTAAAGGCTGTTAGTGTAGCTGGGTTTAAAAAAGGTTTGGACAAGATCCTGGAGGAAAGGTCCATAAACCATTATTAAGAAGGGACCCAGGATATCAATGCTTGAACCAATACAAGCCTTGTGGAACCTGTGTCCCTTGAGGAAACTGCTAGGTACATATGACCTAGATTGGCCACTGTTGGAAACAGAATACTGGGCATGATGGACCTTGGTCTGACCCAGTATGTCATATCTTATGTTCTTATGTTAACATAGTAACATAGTAAATGACAGCAGATAAAGACCAGTATGATCCATCTAGTCTGCCCAGCACAATGACAAGAGTAGGAATACATGCCGCTCCGTGCAGGCCACCCCTCCCCATGTCTTTGCCCAGGGGTGAACCCACCACTCCATGTAGGACACCCCTATTTGTTGAGGAATTTGATGGTTCAGTTTATTTTGATATTTTCTTGTTGCTGTAAAGGGATCCACTGTGTCTGCCCCATGCTCTTTTGAACTCCGTCACTGTGTTTGCCCCCATCACTTCCATCGGGAGGGCATTCCAAGCATTCACCACCCTTTCAGTGAAAAAGTATTTCCTGACATTGCCTTTCAATTTACCCCCTTGTAGCTTCATGTTATGCCCTCTAGTTTTGCAGCTGCTCCGTCTTTGGAAGAGGTTTGTTTGTTCATTATTTTCCTTTAAGCATTTAAAGATCTGAATCATATCTCCCCTGTCCCTCCTCTCCTCCAAAGTGTACATGTTTAGGTCTTCAAGTCTCTTCTCATAAGGCTTCTGATGCAGGCTCCAAATCATTTTGGTTGCCTTCCTCTGGACAGTTTCCAGTCTTTTTACGTCCTTTGCAAGATATGGTCTCCAAAACTAAACACAGTATTCTAAGTGAGGCCTCACCAGTGACTTGTACGGTGGCATAAGTACCTCTTCCTTTCTGCTGGTAATTCCTCTTCGTATGCAGCCCAACATCCTTCTGGCTTTTGCCACTGCCTTGTCGCACTGTTTTGCCACCTTGAGATCTTCAGAAATAATCACTCCAAGGTCTTTCTCCTGATCCGTGCACACCAACCTCTCGCCCCCTATCGCGTACATTTCCCTTGGATTTCTGCTACGCAAGTGGATGACTCTGCACTTCTTCGGATTAAATCTTAACTGCCAAGCATCAGACCATTCTTCCAGCTTTTGTAGATCATTGCTCATGTTAACCACTTCCTCGGGGGAGTCCACTCTGTTGCAAATGTTTGTGTAATCTGCAAAAAGACAGACTTTTCCATGCAGTCCTTCAGCAATATCACTCACAAATACATTGAACAGTGCTGGGCCCAGGACCGACCCCCTGGGGCACCCCGCTAATCACCTTCCTTTCAACCGAGGGAACTCCATGTACCATCACCTTCAGTCATCTGTCAGTCAACCAATTTCTGATCCAATTTAACCATCTTGGGATCTATCCCCAAGCTACTGAGTTTACTGATAAGCCTGCTATGAGGAACAGTATCAAAGGCTTTGCTGAAATCCAGGTAGATGACATCCATCACATGCCCCTGATCTAGTTCTCTGTTCACCCAGTCAAAGAACTCAATCAGATTTGTTTGGCAAGATCGTCCTTCGGTGAAACCATGTTGCCTCGGATCTTGCAACCTGTTGGCTTTGAGAAAGTTCACTATTCGCTCTTTCAGGAGCGCCTCCATTACCTTTCCCGCCACTGAGGTAAGGCTCACAGGCCTGCAGTTTGACACTTCTTCCCTGTCACCACTTTTGTGTAGAGGTACGACATCAGCCATTCTCCAGTCTTGAAGAACTTCCCCTGTTTCCAAGGATCTGTTGAAAACATCCTTTAATGGCCCTGCAAGAACCTCTCTGAGCTCTTTCAGTATTCTGAGATGTATCTCATCCGGTCCAATAGCCTTGTCCACTTTCAGTTTTGCAAGTTGTTCTAACACTTCATCTTTTGTGAATGCTGTGGTATCTACTTCATTCCCATTTTTATATTTGGGAGTCACAGGACTTTCTTTAGTGAAAACAGAGCAGAAGTATTTGTTTAGCAATTTCACTTTTTCAATGTCACTTTCCACAAGTGCGTTCCCAGCACTTCTGAGTCCTGCAATTCCACCTTTGATCTTCTTCCTTTTCCCAATATAACTGAAGAAAGCTTTGTCACCACACTTCACGTCTTTAGCCATCTTTTCCTCTGCCTTTGATTTTGCTATCCTTATTTCTCTCTTTGTCTCTTTGAGTTTGATCCTGTATTCACTTCTGTGTTCCTCTGCAAGCTTTTGAATTTTGCGAAAGCTGTGGTTTTTGCCTTTATTTGAGCAGCCACTTCTTTGGAAAACCAAATAGGTTTTCTTCTCCTCTTGTTTTTGTTTACTTTTCTTATGTATTTATCCATTGCCCCTTTTATTGCCACCTTTAGTTTAGCCCATTGCAATTCCACTTCCCTTATCTCCTTCCACCCTGTCAGGTCCTCCTTTAGGTACTCGGCCATTTTATTGAAGTCGGTGTTTTTGAAGTTTAGGACTTTGAGCTTGCTATGATTGGACGGCACTTTGGCTTTTATCTCAAACCACACCGTGTGATGATCGCCACTGCTCATAGGGGCGCTCACACAGACATTCAACACGCTATCACCGTTGGTGAGCACTAAATCCAGCGTTGAGCTTTCCCTGGTTGGTTCCATCAACACTTGTCTAAGTAATGTATCTTGGAGAGCATCCACAAATTTTTTGCTTCTTTCCAGATTTGCAGAAGGAGTTAGATTAAAGTCACCCAATATGATCGCTTCTCCCTTTGTGGCTATCTTGGCAATATCTATAATCAATTCATTATCTATCTCTTCAATTTGTGTTGGAGGTCTGTATACTACAGCAGTATGTATAACAGTGCCATCTCCTCTTTCCAACACAATCCAGAGCACTTCTTCTTTTCCCCATGACCCCTGCATATCAGGAGCTTTAAAGCTAATATTGCTTTTGACATACAAGGCTACTCATCCTCCTCTTCCATTTTCTCTGTCTCTTCTGAATAGATTATAGCCAGCTATGGCTATATCTCAATCATGTGATTCATTAAGCCAAGTTTCTGTAATGGCCACAATGTCCAAATCCATTTCCACCATTAGGGCTTCCAGGTCCGGATCTTTGTTGGCTAAGCTTTGAGTATTTGTGCTCACTGCTTTCCAGGATTTAACTGGCTTGTGTGTATTTTGCATTGCTTTTGTTCTGTCCACATCTTCCCACTTATTTTTGATGTGTGGTTTAAAAGTGTGGCTGCTTCTGATGTTATTCTGCTTTTGCAGGGGGTGACGTCCAGAGCTTGACCTCCCACATCTGTGTTTACTTTCTGCTCTAAGTACTTCAACATCTTGGTTTGTATTCCAGCTGGCCTGAAGAGTCTGGGAGGCACTTGACTATCTTCTCTCCATTAAATTGTGTCCCCAAGTTGGTGCCTCTGATAATGGAATCCCCAAGTATTAGCAGTTTGCCATTTGGTGAGGTTTTCTTCGTATTTGGTCCTCTAGCAGGAGATTGGGCATTGTCTGTCTCATTTAAGGGCCCTTCATTTTCTTTGGATTGGGCATCCTCATTAGGCAAGCATAGAAAGCATTATGCAGGGATACCTCCTGATGCATAGGATGTCTTTGTGTCACAGGTCGCAATCTACCAGAACCCACTTTGATCCGTTTATTCCTGGGGTGTTTGATTCTTTGTTGGAGCGGTGGTGGACTTTGTTCAGTTTGTATCTTAGAAGAGGTGTGTTTCATTGCAATCAATTCCTCCCTCAGTTCCTTGTCCTCATTAGGCAAGGCAGAGGAGGCATCATGCAGGGACCTCTCTTGTTGCATAGGATGCCTGTGTGTTACAGGTCTCAATCTACCAGAACCCACTGTGATCCATTTGTCCCTGGGGTGTTTGATTCTTTGTGGGAGCGGTGGTAGACGTCGTTCAGTTTGCATCCTATAAGAGATGCGCTTCATTGCAGCCAGTTCCTCCCTCAGTAGGGTCACTTCTTTATGCTTGGCAGCTAGGTCTTCCCTTAGTAGAGATAGTTCTTTATGCATGGCAGCTGCTCTGAAGCACAGAGGACAAGCTCTTAGGTTCCAAATGATTTGTCCTAGAATGAATGTACCGCAGTTATTGCACTGAATACACGACATGCTGAATAAGCCGTCCTAGAAGAAGAAAGGAGAAGAAAGGAAGAAGAAGAGGTGGGCCGTAACCCAAGTTAAAGGGATATGTGGCAACGTATGTGACCACTATATAGGCAATGTAGCCTCTGGGATGGGTTGGGTGAGGGGTAGGGTGAGCGGGAACTTAAGTGTCTCTGGCCAGTAGGCTGTTCCTGAACTGGGGCACCCACAGATATCTGCTCCAAGGCTACACAGGAAAGCAGTCAGTCAGAATAACCCCAAACTTAATGTAAAACCACAGTTAAACCTTATATTAGCGATATCCCCAAAAACCAAACAGTTAAACTCTATATTGGTAACAAGAAACCAGCAGAGAGAAGAAAGAAAATTATAATCTTAGCTTTTGGCTTTGTAAGCACTCCACAGCTTCTGCAGGTTTCATAAGGAGTGGTGTGACCACAGCATGCTTGAAGGCTGCAGGGACTGTAGCAGTGGAAAGCGAGAGGTAGAGAATATATGAGATGGAACGGATAGAAGAGGAAATGGAGTTATGGAGATGGGTGGGGATAAGATGAGCAGAGCAAGAAGTAGGTTTAGAAGAGGAAAGATGATAAGAGGTTATCAGAGATCTCAGAAAAGCGTGAAAGGGTAACAGAGATTGAAGGGAAAAGTTGGTATTAAGATAGGGGAAGAGGGGATGAATCTGATCTACTGTAGAGGGGAATTGGAGAGTAATCGTGTGGATTTTGTCATGGAAATAATCAGCCAGGATCTGGGCAGAAAGAGAGGGAAGGGTCTGAGGGGGAGGTGCTTTGAGAAGAGAGTTAAGAGTTCAGAAGAGATGGTGGGGGTCAGTGGCATGAGACTTAGTCAGATGGACATAGTAGTTTTGCTTGGCAAGTGCTGAGGCTGATCAGAAAGAGGTAAGCATGAATTTGAAATGAAGAAAGTCAGAAATGGAACAGGATTTGAACCAAATGTGCTCAGCTGAGCGGGTGCAAGAGCATAAATAGTGGTTGGCTGAAGACAAACCAGGGCTGAGGTATAGTGCATCTAACAAAACATGGGATGGGTAGAGAAAGAGTATTCAGAGCAGAGGAGAGGACAGTATTATAGGAAGCTATAGCCTCATCAACAGATTTAGAAGATAAAGAAGAAGGAGCTGAAGAGACAATAGTGGAGAGAGTCAATTGATCGATTGCATGACGATACCTAAAAAGGAAGGCGGAGACTGGGCAAGATTGAGGAGAGGAGCAATGAAGGGTGAAGCTCAGGAGGTGATAATTAGATAAAGGAAGAAATGAAGTACAGAAATTGTAAGGTAAACAATTAGAGAAAAAAAACAGGTGAAGGCAGTGACCACACTGATGACTAGAAGCATAAGAGCAAAGATGGAGGATGAATGAGAAGGTAAGGGAAAGGAGTTTAGAAGCATAGGGGTCAGAAGGGTTATCAACATGAATGTTAAAATCACCAAAAATAAGGGAAGGGGAAGAATAATTGAGAAATAGAGAAAGTTAAGAGTCAAAATCAGTGAGAAAGGTAGAGGTGGACTTATCAGTGGGTATATAGTTAGCAGCTATACAGAGAGGTAAGAGTTTAAAAAGGAGAATGGAATGGACTTCAAAGGAAGAAAATGAGTGAGGAAGAGGTAGAAGGAGGGGTTGGAATTGACAGGAAGGAGATAGCAGAAACCCAACTCCACCACCACGGCCAGCTGCATGAGAAGTGTGGGAAAACTGGTAGCCGCCATGACAGAGGACAGCAACCGAAGCTGTGTCATCAGGAAGGAAACAGGTTTCAGTGAGAGCTAGAAAACGGAAAGAGTTGTAAATGAAAAGATCAAGCACAAAGGGGAGTTTTATTAGATATGGAATGAGCATTCCATAAGGCACAAGAGAAAGGAGGAGAGGAGAGGGGAAGGAGAGGAATATAGATGAGATTAGAGTGGTTGAGAGAGGAGTGAGAGTGGGAGAATAGACTAGGGGGGCCAGGGTTAGGATTAATGTCACCAGATGAAAGAAAGAGAAGAGCGCGAGGCAGAGAGGAGATAGAATGGCGGAAACGAGGATGAGGTTTTTTAAGAGAGAAGGGTGAATGAGAGGAAGAAAAAGGTGAAGTTCAAGAGTTGTGGATAGGGTGGAAGGCAGGATAGGAGCAGAAATGGGAAAGGTAGAGAGAGGGTGATAAGGAGGATGTTAGTGTGAGGGGAGAATGTTAGGGAGTGTCAATAATAGGAGGAAAAAGTGATGTGGAGCCATTAAAAGAGAAATGGAGAGGAAAGCAGAGAGATAGTAGAATGGCTCCCAACAGAATAATTAATACTATTAGTGTTAACAATGATTTGGCATACAGCTCAAAGGCTTCAGCAGCGCTGCACAGATACATAAAAGAGAGTGTCCTTGCTCACCAATAGTCTATGAGATTTTTAAGTTAATTTAGATGTGATGCATTTTTGGATGTCCATAGATAGATTAGAATAGAAATCGTTTCCCATTTATAGCAATGAAGCAGGCACTTCTACTCACTCTCAAGTCTCTCCACAAAAAGATGGCTGCTCGAGTTTTGAAGGGCAAATAAGCACATTTTTATCTCAGTCAGTGCCTTAGAATTGAAGAATGGTTAAAGAATCTGGAGGACTTGAAGCAGTGCTCCCGGCTCCGTTCACACCGGTGGTGGCTAGAGAGAACCACAGCCGTTGAGGCATGCAACACGTGGTTCGTCGCTGGATGACGCCTTAAGAACAGCCACTGATTTTCTTTAGGGCTGAGTCCAAGAGTCGTTGGAAACGTCTAATTCATTCAGACCATAACATTTAATATGGTAATTACAATGCATTAATAGCACAGACCCACACTAACAGTCAATGCAGTGTCGTCACAGATAGTACCATGGCAATTTCATGTTAAAGAGCTAATGTGTAAGGTGATGCAGAATGGACAGGAAATGGGTGAGGACTGCCGCTTAGTTAATGCGGATATCATTACTCTCTGTTCATTGCTGATGTAGCGAACAATGCGGAGCAGTTAATGCTACCCCAAGAGGTGTGGCTGACTGCAGCATGCATCATACGTTGTGCACGGTATCCACCTTCTTCTGTGTCAAACTGCATGGCAAAATGGTGGGAACACCCACAACAGTTAACACAAAGGTTGTGCAACTAAAGCATGCTCATTTTATCACTTTAGAATGCAGTAACAGCAAAACCTTTGTGCAGCTCAACAAATGACACCATAAAAGTGCCAGCATCTGATTTCCCTCCTTAAAAAAAAAAAAGAAAGACTCACCCTCTTACCACCTTCTCTTCCTCTATAAAATAATAAATGTCGGCAGTCCAAACACCCTTACCCCCTTCTTCCATAAAAAGAAATAAATGCTAAAAGCCCAATCCACCTTTTATTAAAAAAAAACAAAACCTAAGTGATGCCTTGTGCTTCCATTCCTGTCTACTTCCCAGAATGCCCCAATGTTCCCTTTCTACCAGACCATGAGGATGACATGGATACACATCTTCTATGTTGTTTCAAATGACAATGCAGTAATGGCCTCACGGCAGGACTCAGGAATCTTGTCACCTATCTGAAACCAGGTGCTGAATGCATGGTATGAAAGAGGGTTGTGAGATATGCACTTCAGCTTGCGTAATTGAAAGAAGACCCTAGCTAGTGCTATTGAGATGCAATATGAATCAGTTCTTCTTGTGAATGTAGCAGTGTGGTATGCCAATGCGCTAGACCGATGTGTTTTGTTTATAAGAAAAACAAAAAGGGAATTCAAAAGTATAGGTACAATAAGAAGTGCATTTGCATTTTTCAAATTCCTCCTTTGGAAGAGTAATGGCGTATGATTTATATTTGCAAGCTGAGATTGCCTGTTCTCATTAAATAGTTGTTTAAGCAGCTTCATTGTAATAAGAAAATTTAAAAAAAATGTACTAAACCTTTACTAAAGCATGCCAAAGCCAGTTAAAAGAATTAGGTTTTTCATCTGCTTGTGGGCTATAATGGCCCATATTTGTCTTAGTCTTAGTTAATGGTTTAATAAACTAATCTTTCACTTATATTTGCAGTACAAAGAAAAACAAGCAGGATGCGTAATAGTCTTTTAGTGAGTCAATCAGATTTACACTACAGTAAAGTCGAACAGTTCCAGGGTTTGTGAGCTGTAACCTGCCTATGATAAGTATGCAAACATTGACCCCAAGTGTTGCACTGAGAAAATTAAGATCATTTATCACCATATTCATTGCCTGCGGTATTACAAGAATGGTATTTAAAGAAAACTTTACTTGGACTCAGATTGCATCCTTTGGGTAGATCAAAATTAAATTCAGTCAAAACTTAGTACTGATTTAATTAAAAACAGTCCACCATCTCATAAATTATACATCATTCCTCCTGTTGCAAACTACAGCAGGATATTAGATGTCAGAATTAAAGAAAATTCCAAACATTATTTCACCTTTACATGAATCAGAAAGTAGAAGAGGGATAAGAATGGCAATTTTTTTTTAATATTTGGCCCAAAGACTTTATTAAAATTCTGTACTACTGTCTACAGCACTGTGCTTTATTCAAACTGAATCAGAGTAAAATTAAAGAGTGATCTTGTGACTAGGATAACCTAGAGTTTCTATTAACTTATGAATAATTAAGCAAGCATAATAATCAAATAATACGTTCAGAAATCAATCAAATCTCTTTGATTTGTTGTTGTTTTTTTGGGGGGGGAGGGGAAGGAAGGGGAAGAGAGTTCTACTGAATGTAAGAAACGGTATTTTTATTTGTAAGTCAATAAAGGCCCAATTCGTCCATTGCCGCTATTTGTGCCTTCCCCCACTGTGTCTAACTTCCCTACCGGTTGTGCGGAGAAGTTAGACAGGGGTGGGGAAGGGGCAGCTTGGGGCGGGGAGTTAGACGGGGGTGGGGAATGGCCGGTTTGGGGGGCGGAGTCTGGGTGGTCCCCAGCCCTGGATGTACAGGGCCCATTCCAATGTCAGTTCTGTACATCCAGGGCCGGCAACTTGTGCGGGGAAGTTATTCCACCACTGAGGTGGAATAACTTCCTTGTACGTTTTTTTTTACTGCAGGCCCAGGGCGCAGATGGGGCGGGGGGGGGGGGGGCCGAAGACATTCCCCGCAGCCTGACCCTGGCCTTAGGAGGCCGGGTCGGGGGTTGGGCTGCGAGGAATGAAGCTGGGAAGCCAGCGGTCGTCATCATGGCTCTTCAATGGAGCTGTGGTGCCATGGCAACATGATGCCATGGTGCCATGGATCCATTAAGAGCCTTGACTTAGTTAGCCAGGAAGGTCCTGTATGTGCAGGCTGGATTGAATTGCAGTCCCGGCCTGCATGTACAGGACTGTCCGCGATTCTGATCCCGCAGGGCTAGACGTGCTCAGGCCGGACATACAGAGGGGATCTATGTCCGGAACTGAATAAGCCCTTATGTGTGTTGCTTTTTCCATAGCATGCTATCTATTACCCGGGGAGGTCAGGTCTCATGTTTACTAAAGGGTGCTAACAGTTAGTGCAAGGTTTGCTGCATGCTAAGAGCAAAATCAGCAAAGGATCCTACGCTACAAATCTCTTGATAACTAGTTAGTGCATAACTAGGCAGGGACTGGGTGGGTTAGGGGCATAATGTGGGTCTTGATGGCACATCGTGATTACTTTGGGTGACATAGATGCACATTGACTGCGACTATTCTCATTAATGTGGGTGCAATTAATGCCACTTCAATGGGTGATGTTAAGTACAACCACATGCTGCTTAGCACAGTGATATGCACTAGCAGTGAGCTAATGGAGGGGGATGGATGCACATACCCCCAAAAACTAGCATGGGTTTCCACACCACTTTCACACTGCAAATGAGGCAGGAGCTCGGGCATAAGGGAGGGGGACACATTATACAAGAAGTACAAGGGAAGAGAGTGCAATATGTTCATATGGTGAATCCATTAGGGAGGCTCATACGGGGAGCTCCATAAAAACGGATGTTTTTAATACTTTCCTGAAGTCCCAGATGTCTTCAATGGATCTTATTTTCTCAGGCTGTCCAGTCCATAGGGATGGTGCATATATGGAGAAAGTTCTGTTGCATGTTGCCTGGTTGGCTTTCATTTTGGTTTTAGGAATGGACAATGTACTTTTCTTCAAGGTTCATCTCAGTCTGGTCTCTGGCTTCTTGGAGATCATCAATTGGAGATAAATTGTGTAATATTTTGAAGATGATCAGTAAAGTTTTGAATTTGGAACGTGTGAGAACTGGAAGCCAGTGTAGTTGAAGTAGGGTGGGTGTTATGTGGCTATGTCTTGCTGTGCCTGTGATTATATGTGCTACAGTGTTTTGTACAAGTTAGAGTGGGTGAGTTGTTTTCATCGGGAGGCCCTGGTAGATTACAATACTCTAATATAGATGTTATCATGGCTTGGCATACTTTTCTGAAGTTGCTGTCATTGAGCAAGGGTTTGAGCTTCTGAATGGTTCTTAACTTGTGACAGGCTATCTTGGTCGTTCCCTTGATGTGTGACTGGAAACTAAGATTTTTATCTAGGGTAACTCCAAGGTACTTGACCTCATCTTTGACTGCTAAGTTGCGATGCAGGATTTGTATGAATTCAGATGGAGAGAACATATGCTTCTGGTGATGTGAAGAGCCTCTGATTTTTTGAAGTTTATGGTGAGATTTTGCTTATTGAGCCATCATATCATTTCCTCGAGGCACAATGTAATCTGTGTGCATTCAGGTTGGTCAGTGTTGAATGAGGCATAGATCATTATATCATCTGCATATAGCTCATACTGGATATTGTGTTCTTTTATGTTGGAACAGATTAGTTGCAGGTATATGTTAAACAGCAGCATTGACAGGATTGATCCTTATGGTATACCTTGGGGTTGAAGAAATGGTCTTGAATAATGTTTTCCGGCTCTGATTTGCTGTGAATGAGATGAACCATTTCAGGATAGTGCTGTGGATCCCTATTTCTTGAAGCCTTCTTAATAATCTGAGCTGGTTCACCATGTCAAAGGCTGCAGCTATGTCAATGAACATTCGTATAAAGTTATCAGACTGTCCAGGGGTGATGTGAAGAGAAACTCTATGCTGTGATTAGGTTTGAAGCCATGCTGGTGGGGGTCCAATGGGGCATGTTTATCAATGTGGCCTGTAATTGTTGCTGTACAGTCTTTTCAATAATCTTGGTTATGTTATGCTCCCTTTACCACCACAGACACAAACTATTCAATAATGGCAGACTGCTTCAATGCCATAAATTGATGGCTATCGGACCACAAGCTCAACATCAACCTCAAAAAGACCGAAGTCCTTTTCCTCACTAAGAACCAATCCTTTCACCCCCAAAGTCATTAAAAGTAGACAATGCCTACTTGGAGGTTAAGCCAGAAGTGAGATACCTTGGTGTTACCTTCGACCAACACCTCTCATTTCAACCGCATATAAACAGAGTAACTCAATGCATTTACAATAAGTTAAGGATTGTCAAGCCACATGATTTTAGAAAAGTTTTCCAAACAATGATACTACCTCACTGATTTCTGTAACGCCATCCTTGGCTGCCTACAACAGAAGGGTATTCGGAACTCTGCCCTCAACTGGTTTAGATCATATTTGATGGATCGCCAGCAACAGGTCCACATGGGAACACAGTCTTCAAGCACCTTCCAGCAAACGCAAGGAGTCCCACAAGGTTCGTCACTCTCAGCCTTGCTTTTTAACATACAGCCTATCTGTAAAATAATCAAGTCCTTCAACATACTATATCACATCTACGCAGATGATGTTTTACTCTATACCCCTTTTTCCATTGACTGCCCTGACTTTTCAGTCATCTCAGAATGTTTCAATGCTGTCTCCGATTGGCTCGCCACACATAACCTGAAGGTTAATTGCAGAAAGACTGAAGTCTTATTTATTTCTAGAGACCAATCTTTTACCCCACCATCCTCCTTGAGGGTGAGAGATGTAGAACTCATTACTAAGCCGGAAGTTCGCTACCTGGGGGTAACCCTAGACCAACAATTGACCATGACTGCACACATACATAACGTTATCAAGGCTGTCTACCAGAAGATAAGGATCCTTCATCATTTACGCCCACTACTTGACCCCTCAGATTTTCGATCAGTCTTCCAAGCCCTCATCCTCCTGCACTTTGACTACACAAACATTATTCTTCATGGCATCCCAAAATACATCCTCCAACCACTCCAACTGGCCATGAACACAGCTGCCCGATCACTCCAGGGTGTCTCTAGGTACGAGCATATCTCACCCATCCTGATGCAACTACACTGGCTCCCCATTTCCAGCCATCTGACCTATAAAGTTCTTCTTCTCACATTTAAGATTATTCACAAATCATCCACATCCTCCCTGTCAGCAATGGTTCAACTAACCCCAGACAATAGAACGCAAAGAGCTAACATGGTAAACACCCTGGTCACTCCTTCTATCATAAGGACTTGCACTAAAGCTGTCAAGAACTGTGCCTTTTCTCTATACACTCCAACCCTCTGGAATGACCTTCCTGCTTCAATCCGAGTCATCATGGACCTGTCTACATTCAGGAAGGCTTTAAAGACTCACTTTTTCCAGCTGGCTTATGACCACATAACAATGAAAGACTCTCATAATGCTGACTACAAATATAATGAACACTCTCAAAATTCTGACTACATAACATCATCTCCCTTCTGCCCCTGCCTTGATCCCACCCCCTGTCCCTCTCCTAACTCATCCTTTCCCTTTCGTTGGCGCTTTTGCATGTTAATAGTTCCCTGCCTCTGTTACCACGTTTCGCTGTTCATACCTGTTTAATGTATAGTTGCTGTTCATGCCTTTTAAGTTACCTATTTTGTGGTGTTATGCCTGTTCTATGTAAAGTTGCTTGACTGTTAACATTTCTTATAAACCGCTCTGATACTAAATAGTGCGGTACATAAAAGCTAGTTAATAAATAATAAAATAAATAAATAAACATCTCGAAGAACTCCTTACATCCTCTAGTGCTTGCAGAACATGCAACTGCATGAATCCTGATGCACTCACCCTGGTACAGTCATATCACACCAATTCTAAAAGAACTACACTGGCTACCTATCCTCAGTTGAATTAAGTATAAAATACTGATGACAGCATTCAAAATAATCCATCATTCATCCTCTCAATACTTACAAATCCATTATAGCAAAGATCCCAGAAAATCACCAAAGAAGAAGTAACTCCTCAAACCTTCTAGTTCTACCTCAAGCACTGACTAAGAGTAATCAGACAACCTGCACTCGTGAGTTTTTCCTACATGCCCCTCGCCTCTGGAACACCCTACCAAATCACATCAGAGACACTCATGAACTTGAAGCATTCAAGAAGTTCACGGATTACTTCGAAGAGACAACATGACCCGCTGCTCGCCTTCTCAACCCTTTCAACCCTCCAATCCCTTCTCCTTTCCTCCACCCTACTGCTCCTCAACCTAGGCTGAAACAACTTCAGCTACAAGCATTTTCCTATACTGTATATAGTTTAACACTGTGTTAGCTCTAGTCTCCACTTGTTACTTTGTATATTTGTTCAATATAAATTGTTCCATTCAAGTTATAACACCTATTCCATTTAAAATTGTTCCATGTAATGTTGAAGTTCAGTTCTTTGTAAACCGCATTGATCCTTGGAAATGCGGTATATAAGAATGAATAGATAAGTGGCAAACTTGATATCGGTCTGTAGGAATTGGGGTCCATGTTGCAGAGGTTGCAGTTTTTTTAATATAGGTCTTATTGATGCTTGTTAGAGACTGGGAGGTAGGTAGTCTTCTGTGAATGATAGGTGGGTGATGTTTAGGAATGTGGGTACTAGTTGTAGTCTTGCTAGTTTGATCCATGAGACCGGACATGGACTCAGAGGGGAGGTAGATATGTTGAGATTGGCTATAGTGGTGTCCAGTTGCTCTTCTGTGGGAGTGTGGAATGATTCCCTTAGCTTTATGTTATTGTGGTACACAAGTATGTCTTCCAGTTATGCAGCTTCTAGAGTTGATATGTTTTTGTATTTGAGTTCCAGAAAGTCTACCATGTATTGAGGATTTCAAGTATTTTTCTGCATGAGTTCTGTAGTGAGAGTGCATACAATATCAAATAATTTTCTAGGCTTATTGAGGGAGCCCATAAGATTTGTGTGGTATTCTCTTTTGCATTTATTTATTATCATTTATATCATTTATTATCAGGTCATGGTATTTACGTTGCATGGTGTTAAATTTCAGTAGGTTTTCCTTTGGTTTGTCGCTATTGTCTTTCTAATTTCTGCAGTACACATTTTATATATGTTGTCAGCAACACTTCCCTGGTGGCCAGTGGATGCCAGGGCAGGTGCGACACAAAATATAAAGTTAAGATTTGAGAGTTTTTTACAAGGTCCAGATGGCTCTTGGTCTTTGTAGTTTCCTTGAGCTTCAAATCTTTAATGAGATACTTAAGCAGAGTGGTGGGAAAAATAAGGCTTTTATTTCCCGTCTTTGCTGAGGTTCAAAAATATTGGGTTACAACGTGAAAGCAAAAGTCCTTACTTCAGGTAGAATAACAAACTTAGGCTTTTCAAACAAAACTATCATACATTACAGGAATGGTGATGCTTAACCAAATTAAGAATGCTCTGTTGGTACTTTAAACAGATCACAACTCTGGCAGAGATTCTAGACTTCCGGAAATACACAATGTACAATCCATGTCATGGTCAGATACATCTTCTATGGGATCCACTTGCATTTGCTCATACTCTGATACCTCTGATTCAGTGTCCCTGGTTTCATGCAAACCATATTCAGGGGTTTTGTATATTTGCTCTATCAAGTCCCAATGTCCTGGGCCCAACCTAGGGCGTCGGCCCTGTGCTATATTGAGCTTACAAGTATCCCTTCTTCTTGGAGGTTTTATATCAGCATTATATAAACCTTTATCCTTCACAGCATTCTTCTTAGGCATATATTTTCCATACCTTTTATTGCAGCAGCCTGGTGATGAAAGGTTTTCTCCTTTGGCTTGCTTCCTCCACTCAGAAGCTTCGTGCCAATCCTTTCTCTGAAAGTTTGCTTTAGCTTTCAACCGTGGGAACAGCTCTCCTGGTAAATGCCTGCTCCTGCAACAGCCCAAATCCTGGCTTCCGTGCTCAGCCTGGCTTTTCCTTCCCAGCTGATTCCCACTTGCTTCTTGCTTGCAATCAATGTAAGGCTTTCTCCTCTGCCAGCCAACATCTTTCTCACCAACCTAAGCTGGTCCTTCCTTGGCCCCTTGTGGCTTCCTGTTAGCTCCTGGAGATTCTCTGTTAGGTCCTTCTCTGGCTTGAGACGATTCTCTTCCAGCTTGACCCGGTCCTCTCTCCTGGACCCGACCTGGTCCTCTCTCCTTGACCTGACTCGATCCTCTCCGAATCCGACCTGGTCCTCCCTCCTGGACCTGACCTGGTCCTCTCTCCTTGACCTGACTCGGTCCTCCCCGAATCCGACCTGGTCCTCTCTGTATAGCTTGAGGCAGTTCTTCCTTATAAAGAACTCCTTTCCTTGAGGCATGTGAATTGTTTGTCATGTGCTCCTGACCAGCTGGGCGTGGCACTCCAGTCTTTCTGACTGCACTCCTGCTCCCTCTAGCTGGTCTCTGTGAACATTGCACTCTGTGCACATCTTTTCCTCTGTGTAAAACAGTTTCATTTCTCTCATCAGGGCTCTCATCAGCCCCCGCTGCATCACAATGTGTAAATACCACTTTAGAAAGGGGCTGATCTACTTATGGAAATACTGAATGCTTGTACTTGTTTAGAGGCTCTGGTAAGGGTGCACTGCCATTAGTGCAGGCATTTGCATAGTGTATAAGCAAAATGATCTAGACATGCTCTTAAGATTAGCATTCTGTTGTCACCATCTTGGGTCCCCACGTATACGTTTACCCTGGTCAATATTTTATAAGAGGCCCACATATGACCAAAGTAGGCATGTATTTTACCTTGTGAAGTACACGCCCCCTTATAAAATGATCCCCAATTAGTAATTCAGTATGTGTATTGCAATGATATAATAGATAGCCATAGATAAGGACCATTTAGCTACCAAGTCTGCATGGTTGCCCCTGCTTATATTGCTATAGCTAAGGAGCTCTCACTATTGCCAGATGTACAGGCCTGACTACCTGCAGGAGATTGACCTTTCTCATTCTGAACTCAGCTGACAAATATAGCCATGCAAGGAAACTCACTGCTTCCCCTCAGTTCTATGTGAGAACGTACCAAAGCCGAGCCACCACTGCATGTGTAATTGAATGGAAATTATTTTAATTTGCTTCTCCTCAGTTCTGTGTGAGAACGTAGCAAAGCCAAATAATTTTATCTCGCTTTAAAAACAAAGTAAATTCAGAAAGAATTTTCATATTGTCTCTACTGATTTTATTCTCAAGCTAATGACAAGAATAGATGCTCATGAGTAAATCCTTCCTTTCTGAAAAATGAATTAGCATTTTACACTATGCATCTTTTACAATGTGTGTGGATAGTGTGCAATGTTTTGTAAAATGTTGTTTGCTGTCTTCTCTACGGCAACCTACAAATGACCTATAATATGAACTCCCAAGTACTTGAGACCTGGAATGGCCACTGTTGGAAACGGGATACTGGGCTTGATGGACCCTTGATCTGACCCACTATGGTATATCTTACATTTTTATGTTGCTTAGTGTCAGGAATATTAATGGTAAATCTTAAGCCAGTGCCACAGTCATTATAAGTGTCCATGATCATTCAATTTATTTCTTGACAGCTTCTGAAAATATCAGGACATTTGGAATGTTAAAATCTAATTCAAACTTGATTCCTTTCAGCATATGTTTGTTTTTACTGAATCCTCTTCCCACTGACTTTCCATAGGGCACGGATGATGTTTTGCCATTGGCTTGATTTAGAAAATCTGCATAATGCACTTTTTCCAAAGGCTCAGATTCAAAGTCTCCTTTTCAAGATTTAAATTATTCCTTGTGCGCCTTCATAGACTATATGCTAAAAGAAAAATTATTTTCTGCAGACCTTTCAAGGTTAGAGTGTCTACCACACAGATGCTGTAATAAAGTCAGGCCTAAATGTCCTGCATTTCATTACACAATAGAGTTGATTTGTTCTTTACCTGTTGTTCGTGTATAATCATAAAACAGAAATAAAAGCTACATCATTTCAGAGACCGGGCCAACCTCTTCCAGCAATGATAAATCTTTTCTAATGCTCTTGCCAAGGGGCGTCACTCTTGATCACTGACTAGTAAATTTATGGAAAAATAAGCCTTGGTAAAATTGCAAAAATTAAGAAATTAGGAAATACTGAATTTCTAAAGGCTAGAGGATCCATATTCAAACCCATTGGTCATCTGTTGGCTATGGCATTTTACAAAAAATGCATATATTAAGTGCAGCTACAAAGGTAAATGGCAGGCTGAATATACATTTGGAAGGGAATTTTATAAAGTTGTTAATGCACGGTTTCACATGCATCAATTATACCTATTTTATTGCCAAGTACATCAGTAATTTATAAAACAGGGGTGTAAGAGGTGAGCTATCTGAAACAAATCTAGACATGATATACCTCCACCAACCACAGGGGTACAGTAACTGCCTGTGCCCAGATTGCTCAAGAACATGTGTAAATTATAGCATTTTATAATTTAAACATGTAAATTTGCACTCTGAGTGCACATCCACAGTGAAAATACATGCCAGCATCCTGAGGTATGTACTTATACTCATGGAACAGCGACCGGTTAAAGTACATGAACAAAGGTCCATTCATGCGTACAAATCACTGAAAATAGATGATTTACATGCGCCGATAATAAGTATCTTTACATGGCTTCCTATAAAACTATTCCCTTAAAGGCCGGTTTTAGATAGGATGTGGAGACGGGTATTAAGACATCCAGATTGGGACATGGAAAATTCCCAATGTATTTCACAAAGGCTTCGCCAAATGCAGAGCATCTTGTATACTACATCTAGGGGTAATTTTATAAGGGGGTGCCTAGTTTTAGACACAATGCACACACCTATGTTGGGGCTATTTTCTGTATAAATATACGTATATGGACACATACATGCGTTACTGAACTCTTATGAAATCCTAGTTCGCTCATTGCATGATGGTGTGTGCTTTGCAGGTGGGTATGTGTATGGGCAAAGCTTCAGCAGAGCATGGGAGGAGCACAAATGTATGCATGTAGATTACTATAATTTATGCACAGTCTTGAAAACTATAGGCATGGACATTTACACAAGCTCTAAGGTTGATGTAAATGTTCGCACCACTTAGGCTAATATTTTATAAAGACAAGTAAATGCCTAAAATAGGCTTAACATGGGTACCTTAAAAAAGGCACTTTAACTAGATACCCCCCTTAAATAATTACTCTACTAAGGACATGCAGGAGCACGCAGCAATTTTCATAACTTTAGTGGGAGCAACAATTTTGAAAAGCTCCATGTGGGGGAAAAATACATTCAGTTTTCCTCTAAGCTTTTTAAAATCATTGCTCCCAATATCCATGCACTCCCCTATCCCCTTCCACCGGTAACGCAAGTCCCCTCCAACCCACCAATATTCCCCACAGTAGCCATACCCTCATGATTATCCCCCAACATCCAATCCCCCTCCCAACACCAATCACCCCAACCGATACCCCCTGACATCCAAAAATTTGATGTTGGGTGATGTCAAGGGAGGATCAGGAAGAGGGATCGGATGCTGGGAGGTTATCAGAAGGGATGACCTTGGACTTTACACCCACCCCTTCAAGTAAGGGCAAATGCATGACTCAGAACAGGTGTAAATGCGGACATCTTAATATCAGCATATATTAATACACACCGATCAGTTATTGTGCACTATTGATACTTCCAGAACTGTGAATTGCAGAAACGCCCACTCTGTCCCCTCATGTGGCTAATGTGCGTTCTGCAAGTAGCAGAGAAAACCCCTGTGTTACCTGCATTTGCCCCATGTTAGTTTTTAATGCAGCACTATCATGGCTTAGTGCATTGATCTCATAGACGATCCATGCAGCAGTTGAATATAGACCCTCCAGTGACTCTGATTGCTCCTTGAACCAGAAGAATTTTGCTCAGCACTCCAAACCCTTACTCTCCCTCATGTGTAGTACTGCAACAATATCTACCAAGGACTACCATAGGCTACCCTGCTCCCCCTACAGTCTGCACTCCATACAGCTGCATGCACAATTCAGAAAGCTACTAAGTTGGACCACATCACCCCAGTCCTAAAGCAGCTCCACTGACTGCCTTTCACAAGCAGAATTAGATATAAGACCTTGCTACTAACACACAAAGCGCTATACTCGAACCCCCCCCCCATCCTCCTACAATCCCTACTTCAGAAATTCTCCACGGACAGACCCCGAAGATTGGAAACATCCAACAAGTTCAAAATATCACAGTCTAAAACAAAATTAAATCATCATACTTGCCAAAAAGCATTGGAACTCTCCGTACCATCCCTCTGGAACTCCCTACCAGACACACTAAGGAGCATCACTGACCTTCCCTCGTTCCACAAACACTCAAAAGCACGCTTATTCACCGAACACTTTAGACCCACCACCTAAACTACCCATTAACATGAAAAATGTGACCGACACATACATAACAGTAAATAGTTATAGAAATTATCGTTATGTATAGCTATTGCAATTGTACATAGTTCGATACCAACATATATACTAAATATTGTAATTATCTTATATGAAGTTACCTGCTCAACCATTCAATTGTTTACTATAATATTATACCATTCTATGTAGCTAGTTAATTATCCGTTTCTTGTAAAAATCAGGGAAGTTGTGTGGTATGAAGGAATTGGCGACATTAGCATCTATTCAGAATCACACAGCAGATTTAACAGTACGAAAAGAAATTTTGGTAGTTAACCTTAGCTCTTAGATTGGACTTTATTCAATTTAAAATGGAGCCATGTTAAAACTAATGCAGCTTGGTAAATAAGACTCTATATGCATTTTTGCTAATTGACTAATTCATTGCTATTGGGAAAATATGCTCTATAGAGATTATTGAAAGTCAGAATGAAGAATTGATATGGATATGTGGGAAGAGAGCAGATGAAATTGGGCCTGGGGGTGATGCAGGCATTTGGAATATGAAGGGCCCATCTAGATTCCCTATATAGTGGAAAATGCCTTGTGTACATGTTTTTTTTGATCCCTGGATCTATACAAAATCCCAGGAACATCTGTAACAGTATACAAGTCGTGGAACCACACAAGCAATTTTAGTGGCAATTTCCAACTGGTGAATTTCTAGACAGACAATTTACGTACATAGATTGCTATTTACCAGAATAAACGGCTTTTAAAATTGTCCTCTCCATCTCATAGTACCAGACCAAATAAATACTGTGGAGAGCATGCAAATGAGGCAGACTTGAGATGGAAGTTTCAACAAGAATTTTTCAATGCTTGCTTTCTGTTTACCGACCTCATGAAGCAGGTTCCATGTACTTTTTCTACCTTTCTTAATTGCAGACCAACATCATCAGATCAATGTTACATATGTGAACAAGCAAATGAGATATATGCATATTAGAATAAGCTGATAATGAAGCCAGTCAGTCAAAAATCTTATAAATGGGGAAACTATTCTCTGCAAGTGAACAAGTGCTTACCTGTGGAGAAAGCCACGTTGAAACTTGCTGTTTTTCCAGTGCAGGGAATAATAGTACATGCATTTTTCTCATGAATGAAGGTGGTCATTGCTGGGGTGACAGTAAGACAGTGTTGCAAACATACACATAGAGGGTTTAGTTAACTCCTAATCCATACATCCTGGTGGGGAATTTATTCCTGGAAGCTCTACGCGTACTTCTGTACCCACAGTCCTTGCTGAGGAAGGAGTTTCCAAAGTTAATTTCTGTGGGCGTTTTCGATTTGGAAATCATATCTGTGGACCTGTAACCACCACAAAGATTCTGATAACTGGCTTTTAAAGGGACATTTATCAACGTGATTTACATGGCTAAAACTGTTTTATTAAACCGCATTGGAGGACATGTTTCTTTAAGTGTGTTCATGGTTAGTGGGGGTTACAGTGCATTATGGACCCTGCAGCAACCAATACTCTGCGCTAAAAATATGGCCACAGTTGGCTGAACATACACACACATATAAGAACATAAGATATGCCATACTGAGTCAGACCAAGGTCCATCAAGCCCAGTATTCTGTTTCCAACAGTGGCCAATCTAGGTCTTATGTACCTAGCAGTTTCCCCAAGGGACACAGGTTCCACAATGCTTGTATTGGTTCAAGCATTGATATCCTGGGTCCCTTCTTAATAATGGCTTATGGACCTTTCCTCCAGGAACTTGTCCAAACCTTTTTTAAACCCAGCTACACTAACAGCCTTTACTACATCCTCCGGTAACAAATTCCAGAGTTTGATTATACGTTGAGTGAAAAAATATTTTCTCTTATTAGTCTTAAATAGTTTACCCTGTAGCTTCATTGCATGTCCCCTAGTCTTTCTATATTCTGATAAGGTAAACAATCGATCTACGTTTACCCGTTCCACTCCGCTCATTAATTTATAGACTTCTATCATATCTCCCCTCAGCCGTCTCTTTTCCAGGTTAAAGAGCCCTAACCTTTTTAGCCTTTCTTCATAGGAGTATCTTTCCATCCCCTTTACCATTTTGGTGGCTCTTCTCTGAACCTTTTCTAATAACTCTATATCCTTTTTAAGATACGGCGACCAGAATTGCACACAATATTCAAGGTGCGGTCTCACCATGGAACGATATAGAGGCATTATAATATCCTTTGTTTTATTTTCCATTCCTTTCCTTATCATACCTAGCATTCTATTTGCTCTCTTGGCCGCCGCTGCACACTGGGCCGAGGGTTTTAACATGGTATCCACAATGACGCCTAAATCTTTTTCCTGGGTGGTGGTTCCTAATGTGGAACCTTGCATCGTGTAACCATAGTTTGGGTTGTTCTTCCCTAGGTGCATAACCTTGCACTTGTCCACATTAAATTTCATCTGCCATTTTGATGCCCAGTCTTCCAATTTATCAAGATCCTCTTGCAATTTTCCACAATCCTCTTGGGTTTTAACAACTTTAAATAGTTTTGTTTCATCTGCAAATTTGATAACCTCACTCGTTATTCCACTTTACAGGTCATTTATGAATATGTCAAAAAGCAGCGGACCCAGCACAGATCCCTGGGGTACACCACTATTCACCTTTCTCCATTGGGAAAATTGGCCATTTAGCCCTACCCTCTGCTTTCTATCTTTTAACCAGTTCCTGATCCACAATAGTACACTGCCTCCTATCCCATGACTCTTTAGTTTTGCCAAAAGTCTCTCATGAGGGACCTTGTCAAAGGCTTTCTGAAAGTCCAGATACACAATATCAACCGACCCACCTTTGTCCACCTGATTATTCACTCCTTCAAAAAAACATAACAGATTAGTAAGACAAGATCTTCCTTGTCTAAAGCCATGTTGGCTGTCTCTCATTAGTTCATGACTATCTACATGCTGAGTAATTTTATTCTTTATGATGGTTTCTATCATTTTTCCCGGTATTGATGTCAGGCTCACCGGTCTGTAGTTTCCCGGATCACCCCTGGAACCCTTTTTAAAAATTGGTGTTACATTGGCGATCCTCCAATCTTCAGGTATTAGAGATGATTTTAATGATAGTTCACAGATTACTAATAGCAGGTCTGCAATCTCATATTTCAGTTCTTTCAATACCCTTGGATGTATACCATCCGGCCCAGGTGATTTGCTACTCTTCAGCTTATCTAATAGTTGTAATACATCTTCTCGATGTATCGATATTTCCTTCAATTCTTCTGCACCTTTAAATACCACTTCAGTCATGGGTAACATCCCTACATCTTCCTCAGTAAAGACTGAAGCAAAGAATTCATTCAGTCTCTCTGCTATCGCCTTGTCGCCTCTTAGTGCTCCTTTAACCCCTTTATCATCTAATGGACCAACTGACTCTCTCACAGGTTTTTTGCTACGAATGTACTTGAAAAGGTCTTTACTTCGCGTTTGTGCTTCTGCAGCAAGCTTCTTCTCAAATTCTCCCTTTGCCTGCCTTATCAATGCCTTGCATTTGACCTGCCAGTGCTTGTGCTGTTTCCAGGTTTCGTCATTTGGCTCTTTTTTCCATTTCCTGAAAGATGCTTTTTTGGCAACAACAGCCTCTCTGACCTCAACTTTAAACCATGCTGGCAGTTTTTTGGACTTCTTTCCACTTTTCATAAAGCGTGGAATACAGCTGGTCTGGGCTTCCAAGATAGTATTTTTCAACAACAGCCAAGCCTGATGTACGTCTTTAACCTTTGCAACTGCTCCTTTTAGTTTTTTCTTGACTGTTTTCCTCATTTTATCATAGTCTCCCTTTCGAAAGTTTAAAGGTAGTACTGTGGATTTCCTTACTATCCCTCCTCCACTAATTAAATCAAAGGCGATCATGCTATGATCACTATTGCCAAGTGGCCCCAACAACCTTATCTCTTGCACTAGATCTGGTGTTCCACTAAGGATTAGGTCTAATATGGCTTCCCCTCTGGTCGGTTCATGAACCAGCTGCTCCAAGAAGCAGTCATTTATTTCATCTAGAAACTTTATCTCCCTAGCATGTCCTGACGTGACACTGACCCAGTCGATACCGGGGTAGTTGAAATCACCCATTATTATTACTGTGCTGTAACTTTTGTTAGCTTCCTTGATTTCTTTGAGCATTTCATCATCCATTTGGTCATTCTGGCCAGGCGCTCGATAGTACACCCCCACTGCCATTGCCTTCCCCCTTTTACATGGAATTTCAATCCATATAGATTCTACAGCAGATTTTGTTTCCTGCAAAACTTTAATCCTTTCTGACTCAATGCCCTCTCTAACATAGAGAGCAACCCCTCCACCAATTTGATCAGCTCTATCATTACGATATAGTTTGTACCCAGGTATCACAGTGTCCCACTGGTTGTCGTCCTTCCACCATGTCTCTGATATTCCAATCATATCTAACCTTTCATTTAGTGCTATATATTCTAACTCTCCCATCTTATTTTTTAGACTTCTAGCATTTGCATACAAGCATTTTAGAGAATGTATTTTATCCATATTAATTTGTCTGTTAGACATGAGTAATTTGGGATCTTTAAGCTCTGTCTGCTCCATACTTGAGGGCATTTGGGCTACTTTACTCTTTTGTGGAACCTCTCTGCTTTTGGTAGTATCCTTCAAAGATACATTCTTCCGAACCATCTGCTCTTGGGCGACTGTCGGCTTTCCCCTAATATCTAGTTTAAAAGCTGCTCTATCTCCTTTTTAAAGGTTAATGCCAGCAGCCTGGTTCCATCCCGGTTAAGGTGAAGCCCATCCTTTCGGAAGAGCCCCTCCTTTCCCCAGAATGTTCCCCAGTTCCTAACAAATCCAAACCCCTCATCTCTGCACCATTGTCTCATCCACGCATTGAGACTCCGGAGCTCTGTCTGCCTTTTGGGTCCTGCGCGTGGAACAGGAAGCATTTCGGAGAATGCTACCCTGGAAGTTCTGGATTTCAACTTCCTACCTAAAAGCCTAAATTTAGCCTCCAGAACCTCCCTACCACATTTTCCTATGTCATTGGTACCAACATGTACCAAGACAGCAGACTCCTCCCCAGCACTATCTAAGACTTTATCTAGGTGGCGCGTGAGGTCCGCTACCTTCGCACCAGGCAGGCATGTTACCAGGCGATCCTCACGTCCACCAGCCACCCAGCTATCTACATACCTAATGATCGAATCACCAACTATAACGGCTGTCCTAATCCTTCCCTCATGGGCACATGGCCCTGGAGAAACTTCCTCGGTGCGAGAGGGTTTTACATCACCTGGAGGACAGGTCCTAGTTACAGGATCACTTCCTGCCACACCAGGGTGATGCTCTCCTGTCACGTGACCTCTCTCCTCCATGGCAACAGGGATGCTGCCAGACTGGAGGTGGGACTTCAGGACTATATCCCTGTAGGTCTCGTCTATGTACCTCTCTGTCTGTCTTATGCTTTCCAAGTCTGCTACTTTAGCCTCCAGAGAACGGACTCGTTCCCTGAGAGCAAAGAGCTCCTTGCACCTAGTGCACACGTAAGACCTCTCACCAACTGGGAGAAAATCATACATGTGACACTCAATGCAAAGGACTGGAAAGCCCCCATCCCGCTGCTGGACTGCTGTCTGCATCTTAGTTTTAAGTTTGTGTTTAGATCTAAGTTCTTTACTTACTAAGGGTTGCTATGGATATTTATACTAATAAAACTGAACCTAATACGTGTAATATACCTTGTTCACCTGAAGCTTAACTAATCTCAGGTCCTTAGTGTATGACTGATTTGGGTAATGAGCTTCACCTGAGAGCACCTCCTGTCTTTTAAGATGTGTAAGTACCTATAAAGCTACGATTATCCCAGGGGTGGGAGGGAATTAACACTTATTAAAATAGGGCTGCTACACAGTACCCTGTCTTGTGCTGCTGAGGTAAGCTATATTCTGTTTGATTTAAATTATAGCTCTTAGCTGCTGCTAGGCTCTAACTTCTTATGAAATTTAAAGTACAAGCTCTCTGCTGGGTTCTAAATTTAACCAGAAAGCTCTTTTCTGTGTTGTAAATTTAAGCTAAAAGAACTTTGCTGATGCTAGGCCCTGAGTGACTATTAAATGTAAACTACAAGCTCTCTGCTGGGTTCCAAATATAACCAGAAAGCTCTCTTCTGTGTTTTAAATTTCAACTAAAAGTACTTTGCTGTTACTAGGCCCTGAGTGACTATTAAATTTAAAGTACAAGCTCTCTGCTGGGTATGAAATGTAACCAGAGAGTTCTCCTCTGTGTTTTAAATGTAAACTTAAACTGCTGCTACTAGGCCCTGATTGATTTAACAAAAATAGTGGATCACAGATTAATTAGCTTTAATACAAAGAATTCCTTTTAGAAAATTACCAGAAGTAAATACTCACAGTTGCAGATCTCCCTCCAGAAGCAACAGTCCCCCTTACCAGTCTTTCATGAATGTTCAACTGTCACTGCTTACACACATGATCATTTACACACACATAAATCAGCTTTTTCCATGTGCAAACAGAGCCTTTCCTTATTCAGATTGCCTCTATAATATTTAGTTATTGCTTGAAGAGGACAGTTTTATAATAGGCTTCCTAACTTATGAAGGCAGTATGTGCTCAAGAATGTGTATACTCCACCTTTGAAAATTATCCTATAGAAAAATTATTTGCACACCTGCTATTAAGTATGCACAAATTTTTCTTGGAAATTTACTTTTGGAAAATCCAGAAGTATATATGTAAATCCAAATCTCACCCCAACTCTTCCCTGGGAACACCTCTGTCCGTCATGAGTCAGAGTATGCATTCTTTTACACGCATAAAATCAGGTAATTTAAAAAGAAGTCATTTCTATACATAAACGTCTGCTTTATGTGTGTAAATAGCTTTCAAAATTACTCTCCAAAAATGGCCAAAAAGAATATCAGAAGTTTGGGTTCAATTTGCTAAAAGATTTCCCATAGCAAAAATAGACCAAAAAATCTTTGATACTTAAGTCCTTCATCTTTTAGAGTTTTTTTGCTTCAGGCATTGCTGAGGATCTTATTTTTATTAAGTTTACATAAAGATTTCAGATACCTTGTCAAATTTAATAAACCTTTATAATCTGGTATGTATCAGTTATCTTACAGGAAAAACACATTTTTTTAAAAGATAAATAATTTGGGCACTTGATTATGAACAAAAGATCTGACAAGCTCTTTAATCATGAAATCAGTATAAACACCATTAAAGTAAATTAGACTTGGAAATGATAAACTTATGATTATGTAAAAGATGATTAAGTTAGTATTGGCAGCTTTTTGAATAGATTTGGTAGACATCAGTTTTCTCTGTTTCCTTAAAAAAAAAAAAAGATGCGAACTAAGAGCCTTTTTTTACTAACACAAAGAGCCCAATTCACGAAGGGAAACGTCCGAGCTGTCTGGACAGTCCTGAGCAAGCCGGGTCCGTTAGGACCTAATTCTGGACTGCAGGAACAAAACTTTCCCGCGCTACACAGAATTGGGCCTGAGGATTGCCTTGCGTGCCCTGCCCGCCTGCAGAGACATCCTCCCCACAGACGCTCCTGGCTCATGTGGCTAACACCCCTCTCTTCCCTGCCACCTGACCTACAGTATGGCTGGCCAGCCAGGGCCTGGATTGGGCAGTGGGGATCTCCCTGCACCCAGCACAAGTGGGGATACCCAAGCCTGATCGGCCCACCGGTGCTTATTCCACCATTAAGCTGGAATAATCAGCACGTCCCTTCTGACCCAGCAGGACATACAGGGCCATGACCTGAATGGGCCCTGCACGACCTGCCAGCTCGGCCTGTCCCCGCTCCACCCCGACCCCGCCAGCTCTCCCCGTTCTGCATCTCTAGCCGTGCAGGGAGAGCCGGAGGAGGAATAGGGTCAGGATGGCTTGCGGGGCTGCATGTCCTACCGGGACATGGAGCCCCACAACCCGCGACTCTGAATCGGGCCCTAAGAGGGGCATGTTTATTACAGGATAATGTGCAGGAAGTGACATTGCACTGATAGAAATAAAAGGACTGTGGACGCTTAACACATGTTAATTTCATGCGCTATTTGCTGTATCGCCCATTTTATTCCTATAGACTATGTAGCAGATAGAGCACGCAAACTGCTCGTTAAAAAGGGCCCCAAGTTCTACCTAAATAAAAAACCCAGAAAATTCAGAAGCAAGTATGAGCACTATTTACAGAAACATGAAGGCACGTTTTAGAAAGGCCATTTATGTGGTTCCAACGACATCCATGTGAAAACATCTACAAATCTACATCAATTTAGAGGAGGGGGTGGGCACATGCAAGCCCAATGTAAAATCGACATAGCTTTGCCCCTCACCATGGATATGCATCTTATAACAAAGGAGGAAGCACGGGAATGCAATGGGAGGGGCATCCGCCATCTTACAAAGATACACGTGGAAAAACCCGACATCAGAAACCCGGTAATTTACAGATGTAAAGCGCTGGCATTTTACAGTAGGCACATGCAAATGTCAGTGCTTATACGTGTATCTTTACCATTTTGCAAATCTGGATGTGTAGATGTCACTAATTAACTACAGAGATCTTTCCCTTGTTGCAGTTTAGAGTGGGAAGAAGACATTGGGCACAAAGGGGATATCTCCATTAATCCCCCCCCCCCCCCCCCGGTAAAGGAAAGAGCAAAAGGAGCACTTTGTTTTCCTATCGTATCAGGAAGCAGGTGGAAATCAGGACATGGACAATTTTAGTCTTATACGTGCCTCTCGTATATGAATTCAGGGATAAATGTGTCGATTTTGGTGCCGCTCTGGCCATGCCCCTGACCAGCCCCCAGCATGCCCTCATGCAACACAGATGTGATATGGACATCCACGTCTAAAGTGGGCCATTTCTAAAATGGCCTTTTACATGCTGATGTGATTTACATGTGCAAGTGGTCGTATATACATATTTAAATCGTGAGTAAGGTTTCTAACAATCTCCATAATATTTAAATATTTTTCGAGTTATAACCTCTGAATTTTGAAAAACTGCATGTTACAGTTGTAAATAGAAAGAAGGGCGTAGCCCATAATACAAAATATATATAAAAGAAATCACTAACTTTCCTAGAGCTGGTCTAATTTATTATATTTGCATACCCCAGATTACCTTCTTAACATTGTTCCATTCAACTACAGTTACACTTTCAAAAGACTAGTAGATAAGGAAATTTAAGAATGGATTGTACAGCTCTTCGCCCCAGAATGGTTCATACTTTCATTACATGCTGATATTCATCTCAAAGGGACAAAGTGATAAGTTTCAATGAGAACATTTTCCAGGCTAGTTATAGCCAGGCATTGGAGGCCTGTGGCTTCCAATATAAAAAAACGCATTATGTCCAGTAGTCACAAGTAGATGTGCAATCAGAAAAATTTTCCTTTTCTTTGGAGATTTTTTTCTTTGATTGAAACTTGAGCAAGATTAGGTGCTAAGAGATGCTAGAGATGGACATGAACATTTTTTAAAATTTCATTTTTGCTGCATTTTGTTGTTCATGAAACTAAAAAAAAAAATAGAAAGTAAAAACAGAACTACATTTTTAGAAATTGTGTTTCTTGCCCTTCACCCATGCTGAACTTCTAGTACTTGGAGATTTCAATCTCAGATCTACCAACAGCAAAGAAGCAGAAGCCTTCCTATCAGCTATGGACTCCCTCAAATTCACCCAGATGATCAACACCCCCACGCATAGACTCGGATATGCCCCCGACCTCATCTTCACACCGAACAACCTAAATAAAGGAAGCCTCATCTCAAGCCGCCTCATCACACCAGTATCCTGGTCGGATCACCACCTAATAAAGATTCAACTACAATCAACAAACATAAAGAAACTTCACAATCATCCACCCACAACCAGAAGATTCAAAAGCTTCAACAAAGACCAATTCACAAAGGACATCCTACCTCTTCTCAACACCGACACAGTGGACAGATGTTCAAATCACTAATTGGAACAACATCATCTCTTCTGCTGCCAAGCCAGCAGCCCCCAGAACACAACAATCACACAGCACAAGACCCAGCTCCACACCATGGTACTCCAAGGACATACACATAGCAAAAAGAGCACTAAGACAACTTGAACGCCACTGGAGACGCACCAAGTCAGCCTCCTTACAGAAACAATACCAGATAAAACAAAAAGAATATAACAATCTAATCAACCAACAGAAGGAATTCCATACAAACCTTATCCTGAAGTCTGCCAACAAACCCCATCCTGAAGTCTGCCAACAAACCCCGTGAACTCTACGAAATAGTAAAGACCCTCAGCAAAGAACCCTACAACAGAAATGAGCAGCAAATAGACCCACAGACCTTCGCAGACCACCTCAAGAACAAATTCACTGCCTCACCTAAGAACAACATAGAGATCATCAACAACAGGACCTCTTCACCAAAAAAAGACTGGGGCAAATTCAACATCCCTTCGAATGACCAGCTCTCCAAAATCATCACCGACCTCAACACCAGCACTGCCCCTACAGACCCATGCCCAGTATCCTGTAATTAAAGAAAACCCCATACAAGTCATCCGTAAAATAATACATAATTCTCTCATCAAAGGAATAATGCCAAACGCTCTGAAGCTAGCCACAATACGCCCCAACCGCAAGAAAACCACCCTAGCCAAGACCGACCCTGCCGCCTACAGACCCATCTCAAGCCTTCCCTTCCTATCCAAGATCATCGAGAAAGTAGTTCAACATCAACTTCAACAACACATTGACATCCACACTCCCCTGGACCCCAATCAACATGGCTTCCGACCAAACCATGGAGTCGAAACTCTACTAATACAACTATTCGACAAGCTGATACAGACGATCGACAACACCAAAATGGGTGTCCTCATGATCTTCTTAGACATCTCATCAGCATTTGACACTGTTTGTCACAAAACCTTACTAACCAGACTACAAGAGGCAGGACTACACAGCACCACCTTGAGCTGGTTCACATCATACCTCACCAACAGACAGCTACAAGTCAAATGTGGCGCAGACACCTCTCAACCACTGAAAGCCACACAGGGCGTCCCACAAGGCTCAGCACTCTCTGCCCTTCTCTTCAATCTATACATACAACCCATCTGCACCATAACCAAGGCGCACAAGATTCAATATTGGAGTGGAAGAGTGGCCTAGTGGTTGGGGCAAGGTACTTCAGGCCGGAAGGTCGGGGGTTCAAATCCCACTAGAGGACAGCAACCTTGGGCCGGAAGGACTGGGGTTTCTAGTCCCACAGGTGCTCCTTGTGGTCCTGGGCAAGCCACTTAACCCTCCATAGCCCATGTTCCCTGTAAAATAGTTATCTCCAAGTTATAATGCCCTGTTCAATGTAATTTCAGTTTGTTCAATGTAAACTGCACTGATGCAGAATAGTGCGGTATATAAGAGAATGTAAATAAATAAATAAATACATACACCATATACACAGACGACAATGATATTCACACCAATCAAACTGGACAACCCAGACTACTCCAACATAGCCAACTGCTTCCAAAAAATGGCAACTTGGCTTCCGGAAAACAATCTTTCAATAAACTACAACAAAACTGAAGCTCTATTCATCACAAGGAACCCCAAATTTTCACCCTCAACTACCATCAAACTGAATCACATCGCAATACCAGTAAGACAAGAAGTAAAATACCTGGGGGTAACACTCGACAAGGACCTTAGCCTTCAATCCCACATTGCCAAAACCACAAAGAGCGCCTATATCAAAATGAGAACCATCAGAAGGCTCAAACCCATCCTCTCACAGGAGCATTTTCGAACAGTCTGTCAAGCCCTTATCATTCCCACACTAGACTACTGTAACCACATCTATCAGGGGCTACCAAAACAGACTCTAAGACCTCTACAGCTAGCACAGAATGCTGCCGCACGCATCATAACAGACTGCACAGGTCACGACCACATTACTCCCATACTGTACCACCTGCACTGGCTCCCAATCAGCTCTCGAATCTGCTTCAAAGTACTTATAAACTTTTTCTAAATAATACACAACCTCTCAGCTAACAGCCTACAACCAATCATTAAAACCGACCACAGCACAAGACCAAGAAGAAAAGGAACCTCGGACACCATCAGCACACCAAAGGAATTCGCAAAACAAATCAGGCCACATCAAGAACGGCACTTTCTCTGGCAGCGCCTGCACTATGGAACTCTCTCCCCGACCACCTAAGATCAGCCAAAGACCTCAAGGACTTCAGAAAGCTACTTAAAACAACTCTATTTACAGAATACTACAAGGATTTCACCTGAACTGACTCCTATGTGCAGTATCTATAACGCTATACAGGTCCGGATGTTAGATCACTTTTATACATGGCTCTAATCTTGTATATATGTATATTGCTTACTTTGTATATAGCTCACCGATAAAATCTAGCACTCTGCACCCCACATCACTCTTCTTGATCTCCCACTGCATGCTACTGACCACACAATTACCTCGATTGTTTGATGTGCTAAACCGCTTTGATTTAATGATAAAGCAGTATACTAAATCCATCTAAATAAATAAATTTCCAGGTCTCAATGAGAGTCCCTGTGAGTCTAATCAAGGATAAAGAATACTCTTACATGCTAATAGCAAGGAAAGGTGGATCCAACGAGATTCCACTCCCCGCCAAGTTTTATCTCCTCCTTCCACAGGTTCCAAGTCCAAAACCGCCCTCTGTCGGTAAGGGGTACAGGGTTTCTTAAGAGTTCTACAGAGATAACAGCTGACCCTTTTCTAAAATTGAGTTATCATCGGGCATGTCCAAAACATATGGCCTAGCGTCGCTTGAGGTGCCTGACATGAGGGACAGTCCGGGGAGTCAGCAAGTCCAGCTTGATGTGCTTTAATTGGGGCGAAGTGAAGTCACCAAAGGACACAAAATTGGGTCTCTCTAAGGTCAGCATTTGTAACAAGCTCAGGCACCCTTGCGATTGCACTGAGGAACTCAGCTCACCTGAGATGAACGTTCAGCTCTTCCGTCCACTGATGTGCCAATCTCTCCATATCAGGCAGAGGATCCAGGTCCATCAAATTCCAGTGTATGGTTGAGAACCAACTGCATCCGTCAAAGCCAGCCACCAGCACCTCATCAATCTGTTAGATAAGACTGCTCTTTAATGCTTCTCATGGCAGGAAGCGCACATATGCTCCTCGTCTGCAGGTATGGGAACAAATCCAGTCGAGGTTAGATCGAACCGCTCTGCCAGTATAGAAAGCGATAGCATCTCTCCTTCTTCCAACATCATATGTTCCACCCCTTCCAACCCTTTAGCATGCCAGTGGCTGTACCCCCTTCCCGTCAGGCCGGGCTGAAAGTGCGGACTACCTTGCCAAGGGATATAGGGCATAACCTCCGGTGGCCATTTGAGCTTAGCGCATAGGGCCTACCATCCCCTACATGTCGAAGTTAGCATGGCATTGTTGAGGGCAAGAACATAGAGTCGAGCAGGGGACACGTGTAGGACATATTGAAGGGAGAGCAGGGCCACTAGCATCCCCTCTGCCTCCACTGCGGTGTAGTCCTCCGTGCCATACAGTTAGTCCCTCAAGTGGCGACTCACACAAGATAGATTGCAGCTAGTCATGTTAGGCAGGCCCAACCCCCTCCCCCCCATGCCCATGACTGTTTCAGCATCACCAGCCAGAACCAGGCTCACTTCTCCCTCCAGAGAAAGGAGACCAACAGTATCTGGTCTTTGGGCCACAGATATATTGGCAGCACCTACAGGACATACAGCTATCAGGGAAACGCAGTCATTTTGTACAAACTAATCCGATCACTTAGTGACAACAGTAGATTTCTCCATCATCCCAACCTTGACTCCAGGTCATTGAAGAGAGTCGTAATATTAAGTTCATATAGTCGACTGGGCTCTGCGGTGATCCATATCTTCAAATATTTAAAGTGGCTCTCTGCGCATTTTAGTGGTAACTTATTGGGTCATTGCTGATGCACCAAGGGAAGAACTGGAAGGGCCTCAAATTTGTCTAGATTTAACTTTAAGCCCACAAAGGTACCGTACAAATGGAATTCATGTAGGAGTATCTCTAAGATACCAGCCGGGTCACCTAGACACACTAACATATAGTCGGCGAAGGCAGATATCTTATCTGAAAATCTTCCTTTCCTAGATGAACGCCGCTAAACATCCCACATACCAGAACCAAGTGCAACCAGCAAGCCTATAAACGTGCATTTGAACTCAGAGCTCCATCAATCTGGGATGCACTGCCAGCCTCACTAGAAACATCACCGACATCAAAACCTTCAGAAAAGTTGCAATGTTCTATGTAAACTGCTTTGAATGTAAGAACGGCGGTATATAAAACTTGTTAAATAAATAAGACATCTAAAGACCTACCTCTTTAACGAACATTACAGCCCCACCACTTAACCCACCAAGAAGAAACAATCTTCACATGTCCTATAGATGAACCCTACCCAACAAACCCTGTTAATGAAAATATGTACATAGTTAATTAACTAACTTATGCATATTGTATATAGTTTAGTTTACTGCTTCTATTGTTCAATGTAATTTTTCCTGTTATAATGTTCATTGTAAATCGCTTTGACCAGGCGAAAGGCGGTATAAAAATATAGCTAAATAAAATAAATAAATAAAATAAGAAATAAAGAAGAATGCATGTGGAGGTGCTCCAAGAGAGGTTCTAGTTTTAGCACAAATAAGAGTGGGGCGAGTGGGCACCCCTGCCTGGTGTCTCATTTCAGTGGAAATGGCTCCATTGGGCACCCATTAATCAGCAACGAGCTGCAAGGACGGGTGTACAGAAGACGAATGACATTGACAAAGTACACTATGATACCATCTCTCCAACACCATATACATATATTCCCACTGGGCTCTTCAAACGCTTTCTTAGCATTAAAAATGATGAGCAGAGTCGCTAATTGTCGTCTGATAGTTTTGTATTGGGCTGCTAGGATCTTATACATGTTCCGGGCAATGTTACAGCCCTACACAAACCCCACCTGTGATTCTCTGTTCAGTTGGGGCAGCAAGGGGGCCAGGCGGTCCACCATTATCTTGGCTAAGATTTTAATATTGGCATTTAACAACAATATGGGCCTATAGGATGCCGGTAAGGAGTCCTCCTTTCCAGGTTTTGAAATCATGGTTATGAGGACCTGGTTCGGTTTGTATGGAAAATCCCTGCATTGAACCAGATTGGAAAAGTATTCTTCCATAAGGATTGCTACCTTATCCGTCAGCAGTTGGAAAAATTCAGTGTGATAACCATCCAGCCCTGGAGCGCATCCTTTCCATAGCTTATGAATGCAGTATTGAGCCTCTTGAGCCGCACTGGGCCATTTAACTTTGCAATGTCCTCCACCATTAAGTGGGCAAAGCCAAGTCCCTGAAAAACTCTGTAGTGACCTCAACATCACAGGGTTCAGCCTGGTATAAACCCATATAGTACTCCCTAAGAGTGTGTTCAAACTCAGGTTGAGTGGTCTGGAGAGGGCCCTCTCCATCTCTGAAGGCACCAATTGATTGTGGCCCCCCATCAGACTTCACCAAGGCAAGCAGCCAACAGTTTCCCAGCTTTATTGCCATGTCAGTAGAGTCAATATCGATTATAAAACATTGACTTGTGTACCCTCTATTGTAGGAGGGTATTCAGCTCGGCCTGAATGATTAACATGGTTGATTGCTGTTCCCCTGTGGGATTCACAGCATAACAACATCTGGCCCTACTGAGGTCCTTCTTTAACAGAACCAAGCATATTTTGGGCCTTCTTTTTGGCTAGGCAAACTCCCATGATATGTTCCCACAGGACGGCCTTGGTCGCTTCCCGAAACAGGACCGGATTGTCTTTGTACAATGAGTTGTGTTCCTCATATTTAGCCCAGTGGGCCTGCAAAAAATCTGAAACTCCTTATCATTAACCATATGTAGTGGGAACCTCCAAGGCGTAGCACCCGGGTCCATCCCTCTATGCCAAATTGAGCCATACTATTGCATGGTCTGTTGTAGCTATAGGACCAATTTCCACCTTTTGAACCTGATCCAACAATGTGATAGGCGATGGCCTAGTATGTAGCAGAGCTAGGTCTGAAGCCCTTTTTCCTGCTTTAAAATGTTATTGCTGATTTTGGAAAATTACGTAATGCTGTTAGCTGTTAGAAAGAAATACTGTTCTATTCTGGTTTGATAACATGTTCTGCTCTCCTGGAGATAAGAGAATTAAAACTTTTACTGTTTATTGTTTAGGTAAGCCAGATGTCTGCTTTAGTAGAAATGTCCTCCACTGTATCTTTGCTGATTGTGCACTGACCTCGTAATTAGGATGAAAATATAGCAGAGAAGCCGAACAGTGTAAGAATATTTTGTCTAGCATTATGAAGATTGTTTAGTGTTTTGAGCCAAGGCTCGAGATACGTCTTAGCCTTGCTATGTTTGGCCTCGCTTTGTTTTGCTTTTGTTAAGAATGCTTCTGATATGCCTTCCACTATCTTTGCAGAAGTAGCAAAATATACTGTAGTAAAAGTATTATGTTTAGTGTTATGTCTAATTGCTGACCCGTGGCTAGTAAGACCCAAGCAGGGGGAGCGAGTCCTGGGCCCGGTCAGAGATGTCTATTGGATGAGAGTAAGTGGGCCACTGTGGCCAATGAGGAGTTTTGCCTGTATTAGACTGGAGAAGAAAAGTATATAAACTGTCATTTTTCTGAGCTCTGGGCTCAGACCCTTTTGAATGCTACTGCAATCTGAGTCTGTGCACATTAAACCGGCTTGAATCTTTGCCTGACTCCGGGTATTATTTATTGCATTCTTATCAGCTACTACAACAATGCTGTAGCTACTAAGTAGCTAGTCATCAGAATATACAAAGACTAGGGGACATACAATGAAGCTACAGGGTAACCTATTTAAAACTAATAAGAGAAAATATATTTTCACTCAACGTGTAATCAAACTCTATAATTTGTTATCGGAGGCTGTAGTAAAAGCTCTTAGTGTAGCTGGGATAAAAAAAGGTTTGGACAAGTTTGTGTAGGAAAGGTCCATAAACCATTATTAAAAGGGACCCAGGATATCACTGCTTGACCCAATACAAGCATTGTGGAACCTCTCTTTTGGGGAAACTGTAGGTACTTAGGACCTAGATTGGCTACTGTTGGAAACAGGATACTGTGCTTGATGGACCTTGGTCTGACCCAATATGGCATATCTTATGTTCTTATCACATCTACCTTCAGTTCAATTGTTTGCTGACCAGTATGACTACTCCTGTTTTGCAGTCTCCAGACAATGCCCCGTACACATCCCCCACCCACCACTGCTTTAATTTGCTATGTTCAACCTCCAAGAGGTGGGTCTCTTGCAAGAGAGCTATATCTGCACGTTTATCTCTGAGCATCTTCAGAATTTTGTGGTGTTTAATGGGGTGCCCTATCCCACATAAGTTCCCAGAGATTATATGTAGTGGCCTACCTCACTCTACTGCACAGCCGAGGTCTATTACCATGAATGAATTTGTGCTTGAAGTGTGGCTCGGGCCCCCCTCTCCCACCAGTCTAGGGTCTCCAAAGCCCTCCTTGGTCCATAGCCCCTGATATGTGTTCCCATGAACCAGATTCTCCTTACTCCTATACATCCAAGAATCATTCATACCCAGCTCCTTTATTCCATGCTGCCCTACAGCCCTTCCCCAAAATCCCCCCCCAACTGATTTCCTCCCCCTCATCCCCCTTTGTACCCAATACCTTCCTACTTCTGACTCCCAGGAGTCCATTCCTAGGACCCTACTCTCTCTGTATACAGTAGGGGAGAGCTCCCCGACTAAACTCCCTTGTTGGTGTTTGCCCCTTCACCTTTGCCCTCACTGCTGCTACCCAACCGCCCAATTCTGGGCATTCAGAGTTCTAAGCTCATTTGCGCTATGTGGGAAGAAATAAAAGTCTCTACATGCATTCATCCTCTCATCCATCTATCCCACATACTTCATCGGTTATCCTGCCCCACTTTCACTCAACTCCCCACCCCCCTTCATCAAACATGTCTGTTGCCTTTTCTTACTCCTCTGCACCCCTCCCCCATCCTTTTGGTCTAGTCGCAAGATTGCAAGATCATGTAAGCAACCCTCTTTCTCTATGTCAGAAGTCAGGACCCCAGCGAAGCCAGGCAGCCAAATCTGCATGCACATTGAAAGAATTGAGGAAGGACCACCAGGGTGGAGGGACCCAGGGCAAGTCACCAAGTGCAAGTGTTTACTAGCATGCAGCCCCCATTTGCCTCCATCCCCCCCCCCCATGAGGAGACAGGAAGATGGGATCGCAGCTGAGGCCGAGGTCCGGCGTCTAAGGGTTATTCCTCTCCAGGGAAATAAAAAGTAAACAAGATGAGAAAGAGAGAACAGTCCTTCATATTATCTGTCCCTTTCCCACATGATGACCCTCCCCACCTTGAACAAAAATACCTACCATATTAAACAGAGGAGAACACATTGTTAGAACATAAAAACCTTCCTCCATTCAGGAAACATGGTGGGTCTCAGTCACGATGTAACCTAACGGAGAGAATAATCTGCACAAAGTCCCACTCCATACTACTGTACCATAGCAGTCTCTTGTTGTGCAGTCCAACGCATTCAAGGCTATGCTGCCACTGCCCCTACCATCCCGTTTTCCACCCCTCCCTCCAGTGGAGGTGATCAGGCCGGGTCTCGCATGTGCGTGGCGCAGAAAATTTGAGCCTCCTCCAGCTTGCTGAATACTTCTTGTTCATTCAGAGTGAGCTGCAGTTTCGCTGGGTAAAGTAGGGTAAACCGGACCCCTTTGTTGACTAGAGAGCTGCAGATCTCGGAAAACACCCTCTGCTTCTGGACCACAACAGAAGAAAAGTTCTGGAAGAAGTATACTTCAGTGACTCATCTTCTATATTGCCCTGGTTCCTGGCAGCACGTAAGATAGCTTCTTTCTATTGGAAACTCAGGAACCTCATCAGCACCACTCTTGGTCTCGTATAGCCCTCCCTGCATGGCCCAACTCGATGTGTGCTCTCCACCTGCAGTTTTCCTGCCAAGTCTGTTAGGAGGAGGCTCAGTGGTTCTCAAGATCATCAATTTTGCTCTCTTGCCCAAGAACCTGTTCCTCTAAGTGGCAAAGCCATCGATCTGTCTCGAGGTCTCTGTCTTCTAATGCAGAGATCCGGTGCTCCACTTTCTGTATTCGTCCGGTGAATTTAGCTACTGAGCCTGTCAGTTGGTCGAGCTGTGCTGTAATTACTGTAAAGCAATTGTTTAGTGATCAAACCACTGCTGCTGAGACCTCCTCTAACAATGCCTCCATTGCTACTTTTGGGCTTGAGGGCGGAGTAGTGTCAGCCATTTTGGCATCTCCACCCCAGATCGCTCTCTGCTGGGGCTTGGACGCCATGTGTTGTGATTTCATTACTCGGACTCTTGAGGTACGAGCTGCAGTTCCAAATCGGGTAGGGCACTTTTGAGCCGATCTGAGGAGGGTTGTCAGTGGGGAGCCCCGGAGCCAAGACACACATCTGCCTCAAATCATTGTTGACATTTGGTATGCTTTTCCTCAATTTATGGCCTATTTTGCTAAGGTTTTTCTCCTATTCTATATCTATGGTAACAGAGCCTAGTAAGTTAGGTCATTAGTAGTACGTATGCATGAAAGATGGGTCTTAGTGCAAGAGTACAGGTCTATGTTACAGTCCAGACTAACTGTGAGAAAGACGTATGAATGGGGCAGAGACCTGGTAGGACTGTAATGAGATGCTTGGACATAGATAGTAACAAAGCTACCATTCAACAGATAACTGCCATGATATTCTACAGCCATCATGCTGCTCTCACTTTAAAAACTGCCTGAAACAGCCCTAAACAGGACATTTTTGTAACTGTTCCCTATGCATTTTATTGTGGTACATCACCTTGCAAGATATTCCGTGGGAGAAAAAGAAAATAATAGCAAAATAAGAAATGATAATTTTTTTCAAAAAGCTCAAACACACACTGAATAGCCTGGACTATCCCCTATTATAGCAACAGATACAATATTTTCAGAAATCTGCTATTCAAGTGCTGTTGTAGCCATTCAGACCAGTTTATGGGTTAAATCATTTTTACATTCATGTTTGCATGCTAGACCAATTTAATTTGAGTATCTTAGGTTCTTGGGAACATACTGAATACAAAAATGATCTGCTTTGCTAGTTTTGATAATATAACCCGTGGTGGATTTGAAGCCTTCTACTTGTGAATCTCCAGTATGTAGCGTAATAAAAGTGATGATGCCATACACGGCACCCTGTTCATTCGTGAAAAGGAATGCAGCACTTAACTCTGTCTTCAACCTTACAAATTGTTTTTTATGGTCTGGATATAACATTCTATTTCCTATTAGTCAAAGGTGGAACCCAATATACGAATTCCAGAGGAAAACAATGGAATATACAAGCACTTTGTTTTCCATTCTTTCTGCACGATGGAGGATTTAATGTGTTCATGGTGCTGACTGAAAACCGGCAAATGAAAACTGTGAGCCCTTTGGTTGAATTATGAAAGGCTGGAATTGAAGTTAACATAGAGAGACGATTAAACAAAGCAACCATCGTGAAGCATTTTAATCAAACAAAGCTATTTTATTTTATTGTGGAATTTTTTCCAGTTCGCGAGCCCAATCCTATTGCCCACCACCGTGAGACTCTATTAAAAATAAGACAAAGATCAAAACAGAATTTAATACCTCCATGACTCCAGGGAAAAGAGTAAATTGCATATTTTCTTAAATTAAACATAAATTGATATTGTGCTTCTCATATAGCTCCTTGTGATATTATGTCATCAGGAATGTTTTTCTTTAGGTTTTATTACAAATATGGCTTCAGAAGTAAGATACTTCATGCCTACAGAAATGGTCGTTTACATTTCATTTATCCACTGTATGTATTTCAGCTGTAATTACAATGAATTTATGACTTGGCACATGTAAGCCAGGCTCTTCAAAATTTACTTTGCTATGCATCATTTGAACCCAAGTACTTATTCATTAATTGAAGATAGGAATTTGAATAAAGCATTTAAAGAGAGCTTTTTTTGTTCTCATTTTTTGCTCCCTGTAGTGTAGTCCAATGTCTGGTCTGACAGGTGATCAATAAACAAAGCTTTACTGTCTGCTAAGGCTCTGAGTCCTTCAATTAGAGATGAGAAACCAAACCATGTTTTATTATACAGTGACAGCAGTCAGTTGGGCTCAAAGCACCCTGCAAAGTGTTGATATTCAAACATATACATTTCCGAAATAGAGGTGTCAAGATTAAAATCAGCATGGCTTACCTTTGATAAAATCTTAAGTAAGTTATAACATGTAACAAATATTTCACTTCTTTTGAGTAATAAAACCAATAGGATAAAGTGACACCATGGGCTTTTAATAATGAATGTGTCTAGGTTTTTTTTTTTTATTCTGGTCAGCTCCATCTTTTCAGGAAATTTTCCATGTCTCATCTAACCGTATCTTTAACTCCCTCCTGGTCCCCTCTTTCATGCTCCATGCCTACACAAGGGACTGAAGAAACATTACTGGGTTCCCTTTATACACACAGCCCTAGATATGGCGATGTTCAAGAGTCAGTTGCTTTCTCACATTTGGGCCTCCCACAGGGAAACATGGACACATTTATAAGTCCATCATACAAAACATTCTAAAACCTTCCAAGTGAATTTTGTAGGGCAATGGGTCTCAATCCTGTTCACTAGTCAGTCAGGTTTTAAGGATATCTACTGTACAATGAATATGAGAGAAATTTGAAGGCAAAGGCAGCAGCACAGGAAAATCTGTCTCATGCATATTCATTGTGGATATTTTGAAAACCTGACAGGCTAGAGGGCACACCAGGAAAGGGTTGAGAACCACTGTTCTAGGGTAACTACAAAACTATTGCACATTAATACTGTGGTGGCGAAGACAGCCAGGTCCCTATGGAGATAGAAAAAGTACAAGCAGTTTCCCCTAGTCAGAGGGAAAGGGAAAGAAATGGTCATTTTAAAAGTGCAGCTAAGGTTGAGAAAAACCTGTCAAAGGTTGTTGTCCAAAAGCTACGCCCCAGCTCCATGGCAACTGAGGGTGGTAATGCAGGACAGCTGGGGGCGGGGTGGAAAGATACAGGCCAGTCCCACTCATATAAGCCCCCAGGGAACAGGGAGAGATAGATTGCCAGGACTGGAAAGATTGACAAAGCTGACAGGGCTGAAGAGGCACGAGAGGAAGAGAGCTGACTCTGATTCAGAGGCGGAGTCTGAGAGGGAACCTCATTCTGAGCAAGAGTTTCACTCTTGCAGGAGGAAGAGAGACGAGAGGGCTAACTTAACCAGGAAACAGCATGGCCAGGGAAGTGGCAGTGAAGCATTGCTGAAGAAACTCCCAAAAGGTATTGCTGCTAAGGTTACTAGCCAAAGGTCTCAGGAAAAGTTCCCAGACAGCAGGTGGAGGGAAGGATATCCCCAAAGCCAGCTCCAGCAGTTTAACCAGCACCAGGGTTATAGGAAGCCTGCAGATGGTTCAAGAACCCAGGAAGGGCTGGTAAGGAAGCCTCTCAGTAAAGAAAGTTTGAATGTTTTAAAACTGGTAAAACGTATGCTAAAAGACCAGGAAGTAACCTGTGGAGAGAACAGTTCTGTGTACCGAGGGAAGGCTCGAGGGGAACAGCTGTTTTCTAACACCGTCACAGAACAATCGTGTTCAGAATGTGAGTCAATGGACATTGGGGAAAATGATCTTTTGAGTGAGCCTGAACAGGCTATGGAATGTGAGTTGTCCCTGGTAGTGAAGTAAGAATGTTTGGAAATATAAGTTTGAAGAAAATTCCATTTCTGTGATATGCATGTTGTTTCAAGGAGCAGAGAAGTTTTAATTAGGATGGTTGCTGCTTTAAATGAGACCTGCTAAGGAAGACGGCTTGAAGTCTCTGGATAACTGATTAAAACCCTTAAAGCTTTGAAACAAAGAAGAAAAGTTTGTTTGCTAGAATTTTGCTGCATTGAAGTTTCAATGAACATTTTGAGTTTAGTTAAAGCACTGTGAAGTGAAGCTTTTGTCTTTGGAGAAATAACATTTTGTTTTGCTGAAGTAAGCAAGAGCAATTCTTACCTTTAGTTTCTTGTGGATGTTTGTACACGTGATATACCAAGCTTCATTTGAAGTTCCCGCTATTAAGGGAGGCGAATAAAATATTCCTGCGTTTGCTTTCAACTCTCGGCTCAGCATTTTATTACAACTACATTTGCTCAAAGTACTACAACTCCCAGAGGCCTTTGCCCTGGAGTTTATTGAAAGGAACATTCGCACCCCCTTTCCTCGTCAGGCAGCCGCCTAGGCGGGGGAAGGGCGCGACAGGTGGCGTAGTATTAAGGATCACGCCTTGGTCACGTGTTCCCAAGACACTGGAACTACAGAAAGAAGAAAGAAAAAAAAAAAAAAAGGGAAAAGGTTTTCTTTTTTTCTCCTGCTGAGATACAAGCTGCTGCTGGAAGAAGACCCGGATCAACAGCAGAGGGACCGGATTGGAGCAGTTCCTGAGGCCGTTCCTGCTGATTGATAAGCCAGAGTCTACACCTGCCTAAGGTAATCCGTATTTATAAGGGATATAAGCGGATACCAGAGCCGGGTGGGACTGCAGCAGTGCACCAGGGTATCAAAGGAGAGAGGGCCTATACATTGGAGGGCCGCACTTGGTGTTCTTTCTCTGTTTTTTTCTCATTTCAGCCACTACCCAGCATGGAGCAGACGGAGCTACTGAGATGGATGGCTGACCAGTTCCAAAAACAACAGGAGATGTCGGCACGGACATTGGAACATACAGCAGCCATGCTCCAAGCACAGCAGAAGCCGTTGTTGGAGAAGATGGACGGTTGGCTGGGCATGCAGAAACCAACAGCAGAGTCACCAAGGACAGTACCAGGTTCCTTAAGGGATATCCCAGGGTTTGGGATGCTTGGTACTGGGACACTTTCCTTTGGACAGTTAACAAAGGAGGACAATGTTGATGACTTTCTAGCCGCTTTTGAAAGGGTAGCCTTGTTATCAGGGTGGGATAAAAAGCAATGGGCCATACGCCTTGCCGCTTCGTTAACTGGGGAAGCGCTAGCAGCGTATAGGGCTATGCCCGTGGAATTAGCCACTGATTACAAGGAGGTACAGAAGGCAATAAGAGACCGCCTGGGCCTAAACCCCATGGTCTACCGCCGCCTTCTGCGAAGCGCCTGGTTGAAACCCGGTGAAACACCACGTGCTCTATGCCAGCGGATCAAGGGGTTGGTGGTAAAATAGCTAACACCTGAGACTCAAACAAAGGAGTCCTTATTTGATTGTATCATCTTGGAGCAGTTTATGGACGCTGTTCCGAGGGAGATGAGATCCTTCCTGATCCTACAAGACTGCAGGACCACAGAGGCAGCGACCGCACTGACTGAGCGTTACCTGGAGGCCAGTGTGGCGAGCCCGGTTAAAGTGGGTGGTCTGTCGCAAGCAGTCAAAGTAGCATCAGAAAGGAAAGGAAAAGCCTATATGGAGAGAAGGTATGAAAACACTGCCTTTGGATAAACCTGATTATGTGAGCAGGAAATGTTTTTCATGTGGCGAAGGAGGACATATGAAAAGAAACTGCAGAGCTAGGACAGCCCTGATGACCTCCCACTCTGAAGAGAGCGGGGAAGATTTCCTTCTAGAGGTAGAGGTGGAGGGTGTTCCTGTGGAGGCTTTGTTGGACTCCGGAGCGGACCAGTCAATGATTTTGAGGAAGCTCTGGAAAGAGATAGCATCCCAGATTGGTCCGACTCCCGAGCCTCAAGAAAAGTCCATAAAGATAAGATGCATTCATGGGGCAGCCTCATCGTACCCTATTTATGTTATATCTGTGAAAGGCTTAGGGCTAAAGTGCAAAATACCTGTTGCGGTAGTACCAAGGCTCCCACAAGCATTAGTCCTGGGAAGAGACTGGCCCAAGTTCAGGCGTGGGATAGCTGAGGGTCTACAGAATAAAGCAGGTAAGGCATCCACCTTAGCACCCCCAAAAGACAAAAGAGAAACATCATCAGGGGATTCACCTCATTTGGAGGGTGGGAGAGTACCCCAGGTGAACGAGAGTGAGGGAGACCAAGCCCATCTACACGTATAGGGAACACTAAGGCTAGGTCAGTTCCTCAACCATTGTTTGCAGCCAAACAGCGACAGGCAAAAGGGGAGGTAGCTAGGAAGGAGGACACTCCTAAGAAGTGCCCATTTGTTCTTAGGTTCTGTCGCACTACTCCCAATGCCAAAGTTCCTAAGTGGGCTACCCAGATGGCAGCTGGATTTGATCTGTGTAGTGCAGAGGAGATAGTCATTCCCCATCAGGGAAAAGCCCTGGTAGAAACGGGAGTACAAGTGCAAATACCCCCGGGTTGTTATGGGCGTCTTGCCCCTCGTTCAGGCCTAGCCTGGAAGAATTTCATCGATGTAGGCGCCGGAGTAATCGACCCCGACTACCGAGGGACGATTAAGGTGCTACTATTCAACTTTGCTAAAGAGGATTTCAGGGTAAATATAGGGGACCGTATAGCCCAAATGATCTGTGAGCGGGTGGGTTTTCCGGCCCTGGAGGAGGTAACAGAATTAACTCCTACCACCAGGGGGACCGGAGGTTTTGGTTCCACCGGTAAAACAGAGGTGAAAGGTTTAGCTGCCAGCTGTGAGGTGACCGAGGAGGAGGATCTAGGCCCGCAATTAACCGATTGCAAGGGAGATCCAGTCCCCAGGTTAGGGGAAGAACTTTCCTGGTCCCAACAGCAGGAGGTATTAGGGCTACTAAGGAAGTATCCCGATGTGTTAACACCTATTCCAGGTGAGACAAGACTCGTGGCTCACGAGATAGTTACCCTTCCAGGGGAGATAGTACGCCAGAGACCCTACCGGTTACCTGAGGCAAAACGCCAGGAGGTAGTTTCCCAAGTGCAGGACATGCTTAAGATGGGAATAATTGAACAGCCCCATAGTGCTGGTACCCAAGCCAGACGGAACAATGCGGTTTTGCATTGATTTCCGCAGGGTGAATGCCATCTCCCGGTTTGACGCCTATCCCATGCCCAGGATAGAAGAATTGCTGGACCGATTAGGCCAGGCGTCTTACCTGACCACCCTTGATATGACCAAGGGGTATTGGCAGATTCCCCTCACCAGGGAATCTCGCCCAAAGACCGCATTCAGCACCCCTATCGGTCTGTACCAGTTTCGTCGCATGCCTTTTGGATTGCATGGGGCGGCTGCGACCTGCCAGCGACTAGTTGATGTGATCTTACGTCCCCATCAACAATACGCGACCGCGTACATGGACGACATAGTGATCCATAGCTCTCGCTGGGATGAGCACTTGGCACGCATTGATGCCGTTTTAAAGGCCTTGCGTGGTGCGGGTATTACTTTGAACCCGGCCAAGTGTATGTTTGGGGGAAAGCAAGTAAAATATCTGGGACATTTGGTAGGGCGGGGCACAGTAAAACCCCTACTTGAAAAAGTGGAAAGTGTTAGGACATTTCCTAGGCCCTTGACAAAAAAACAGCTCCGTAGTTTTCTGGGTTTAATCGGCTATTACCGCCGATTCATTCCCCATTTCGCTACCAAGAGCACTGCTTTAACAGAGGGGTTGAAGAAGAATGCACCCAACCAGGTAAAATGGTCAGTGGAAGCAGAACAAGCCTTTTCTAGGTTAAAGGAAGAGCTCTGCCAGGCACCAATATTAAGGGGTGTGGATTTTAGTAAGTCTTTTATCGTACAAACAGACGCCTCCGATACAGGGTTAGGCGCTGTGTTGTCACAGAAGTTTGATGGGGAGGAACATCCGATTATGTTCCTCAGCAGAAAATTAACACCACTAGAGAGGAAATACTCTGTAGTAGAAAGGGAATGTCTGGCCATAAGGTGGGCGGTGGACGCCTTGCGTTTTTACCTGACGGGCCGTAAGTTTTTATTAGTGACGGATCATGCCCCGTTGCGCTGGCTAAACCAGATGAAGGATCATAATCCCCGTCTTACCCGTTGGTACATGGCCTTACAGGCATTCGACTTCCATATAGAGCATAGGGCAGGAAAGTTACACACCAACGCTGACGCCCTTTCGCGTATTATGAGCTGTGCTGAAGTAGAGACGCCAGCCCGTAATATCTTAAGCGGGGGGATATGTGGTGGCGAAGACAGCCAGGTCCCTATGGAGATAGAAAAAGTACAAGCAGCTTTCCCTAGTCAGAGGGAAAGGGAAAGAAATGGTCATTTTAAAAGTGCAGCTAAGATTGAGAAAACCTGTCAAAGGTTGTTGTCCAAAAGCCACGCCCCAGCTCCATGGCAACTGAGGGTGGTAATGCAGGACAGCTGGGGGCGGGGTGGAAAGATACAGGCCAGTCCCACTCATATAAGCCCCAGGGAACAGGGAGAGATAGATTGCCAGGACTGGAAAGATTGACAAAGCTGACAGGGCTGAAGAGGCATGAGAGGAAGAGAGCTGACTCTGATTCAGAGGCGGAGTCTGAGAGAGAACCTCATTCTGAGCAAGAGTTTCACTCTTGCAGGAGGAAGAGAGACGAGAGGGCTAACTTAACCAGGAAACAGCATGGCCAGGGAAGTGGCAGTGAAGCATTGCTGAAGAAACTCCCAAAAGGTATTGCTGCTAAGGTTACTAGCCAAAGGTCTCAGGAAAAGTTCCCAGACAGCAAGTGGAGGGAAGGATATCCCCAAAGCCAGCTCCAGCAGTTTAACCAGCACCAGGGTTATAGGAAGCCTGCAGATGGTTCAAGAACCCAGGAAGGGCTGGTAAGGAAGCCTCTCAGTAAAGAAAGTTTGAATGTTTTAAAACTGGTAAAACGTATGCTAAAAGACCAGGAAGTAACCTGTGGAGAGAACAGTTCTGTGTACCGAGGGAAGGCTCGAGGGGAACAGCTGTTTTCTAACACCGTCACAGAACAATCGTGTTCAGAATGTGAGTCAATGGACATTGGGGAAAATGATCTTTTGAGTGAGCCTGAACAGGCTATGGAATGTGAGTTGTCCCTGGTAGTGAAGTAAGAATGTTTGGAAATATAAGTTTGAAGAAAATTCCATTTCTGTGATATGCATGTTGTTTCAAGGAGCAGAGAAGTTTTAATTAGGATGGTTGCTGCTTTAAATGAGACCTGCTAAGGAAGACGGCTTGAAGTCTCTGGATAACTGATTAAAACCCTTAAAGCTTTGAAACAAAGAAGAAAAGTTTGTTTGCTAGAATTTTGCTGCATTGAAGTTTCAATGAACATTTTGAGTTTAGTTAAAGCACTGTGAAGTGAAGCTTTTGTCTTTGGAGAAATAACATTTTGTTTTGCTGAAGTAAGCAAGAGCAATTCTTACCTTTAGTTTCTTGTGGATGTTTGTACACGTGATATACCAAGCTTCATTTGAAGTTCCCGCTATTAAGGGAGGCGAATAAAAATATTCCTGCGTTTGCTTTCAACTCTCGGCTCAGCATTTTATTACAACTACATTTGCTCAAAGTACTACAACTCCCAGAGGCTTTTGCCCTGGAGTTTATTGAAAGGAATATTCGCACCCCCTTTCCTCGTCAGGCAGCCGCCTAGGCGGGGGAAGGGCGCGACAATACCCGCATTCATGAAAACAGTTGCATAAATATGTCGATGATCAAAATAAATAGTCCCTTTCAACTTGAATGTTTCTCCCATTCCAACATTTATTTCCAGTTGGACTACTTTGCTAGCATATGACTGCCCACGGAGCCCAGTTCAAACCCTTTGTGCACCAAAAATCAGGTAGACTACTTGAAGAAGGCAGAACTTATCACCCAGACAACATATGTCTTGAAATTAAACTGAGTGCTAAGGGTTACCCATCAACTTATCACAGCCCTAACTGATCCAATCTCGATAGACCCAGGTTTGAAGGAAAAAGAATGACATGACAACTCAAAGCTCCCAACAAGGAGACTCTGTTTTCTAAGCATGTACGCTAATTTATTGTCTTTAAGCCATTTGAAAACTAATTCTAAACTTGAGTCAACGAAGAGAAGAACAAATGCCCTCTTTATTTAGATGGCAATAATCTGAGTATAACCTGTGCAAATCTACCTTTATGGGGGGCAGCAATCTCCTTAAATGCTGCATGAATACATTAAATAGGATTTCTGAGGAATTCCACGAATCAAATCCAGTGCAGAGGATAGTGAGCCATGGCTACTGGCCAGATCTAAGTAGCCAGATTTAAAAAAAAAGAGGTTAACTTTTCTAAAGATCTAATTTTGATCTCCAGAAAGTGACATCTACTAACGAAGATTTTGTGATCAAATAAACTGAAGGCACAGAAATGCTTTTAATAATTAATCTCCCATTGGGTAAATAGCAAATTGATTGCCTTGAAACTGCCTTCTCTCAATGTGGCTAAAAGCATACACTTTTTTCTGCAATATGCAAACTCCTAGTTGCATTTATAAAAAGCATTCCTGGAGGCATGTTTAAATTGAAGGGGAAGTAAAATGAGTGATTCCAGTTTTTTTTAAATTAATTTTCACAATTACAAGCATAACAATGACTTGCACAGAAATAAGGGATACAAGGAGAAAGCAAAAAAAATCATACATAAACAATAAAGCATATAAAGGGAATAATAAAACCCAATCTCTTCTCCATCCAACAATAAGAAGAATCCCAAAAGAAAAAAAATAAAAGAACCTTACAATCACAGGAAAAACAAGCAGCAACACAGCCAGTGAAATACAATTTATGGAGATAGAGAGTCTATAGACCTCGAAGAGGTCAGTCGATGGTCATTAACAAAAGATAATAACTGAGGTGGATTGATAAATTCAACGGAAACAGATTGTAATTTAACCAAACGTTTACAGGGATATTTAAAAAAAATAAAGCCCCAAGCTGTGAATGTCCAAAACCTCAGTAAGATAAAAGTTTTAAACATATCCTTAGGAGATATTAAAGAGTATTTAGCAAAATTACTGTAATAAAACAGAGATTAGCCTGTCTTGAAACATTATCTGATTTTGCCTTAAGCAAAGACACACCCTTAACTTAAGAATCAGAGTAACTCTCCAAACCAGCAGTTCTCACACTCAAGTCAGTTAAGGAAGTCTGCAATGATGTTATGTCTTCAGCTTTCTTATGAATACCAGCCATATTATTCTGAGATTGTACTTGTGGAACAAGCACTTCTCCCAGCTTCATGATCGCTCACCAAATTGCTTCCAGGGTGAGCTGTTCTGGTCTAGTCAATGGAAAAACAAAGGGAGGACCTCCTGAACCCACTCCATAAGTTGAGAGTCCTGCGCCAGCCATCTTGGCTTGCAATACGGCTACTGGTACAGCCACCACAGCTCCTCTTCCCTCAGAGTGTGCATCACCAGGAAGATCATCCCATGGGGTCACAGAAAGCTCCGCGTCGCGTCTGGGAGCTGGCCCTTGCCGGGAAGCCAGCAAACCAGAACCTGGTAAGTCAAGCTCTCACTGACTCCCTGCACTTGGAAAGTTGTAAGTCGACTTCGGGGGCCTCCACAGTTTGGGAGATGTAAGATCTAGGTCCAAATAGAATGCTGAGCCAACCAACTCGGACGTCAAAGCAGTCAGGCACGTTACTCCCGCCACCACAGTCTGTCATTCCAAACGCTGAAGGTAAGCATCAAAGGGATCAGAATACACAGGCAAGGCAAAGGAGGTCTGATGGGCAGTCAAGGGCTGCTTGCCCAGCTTTGCCTTCCTCTGGTAAATGTGTCAGAGCGAAGAGAACTTGCCATCCGCTATCCTCCATAGTGATTGTATTTTTGATT